>JAUIMM010000229.1:3937500-4537500 GCA_031769625.1 Taudactylus pleione | reverse complement strand
AACATTCTTAAAAATAAAGAATGCACCGGAGAGCTCAGCAACACCAAAAGACCCAGAAGACCACGGAAAACAACTGTGGTGGATGACAGAAGAATTATTTCCCTCGTGAAGAAAAACCCCTTCACAACAGTTGGCCAAATCAAGAACACTCTCCAGGAGGTAGGTGTATATGTGTCAAAGTCAACAATCAAGAGAAGACTTCACAAGAGTGAATATAGAGAGTTCACCACAAGATGTAAACCATTGGTGAGCCACAAAAACAGGAAGACCAGATTAGAGTTTGCCAAATAACATCTAAAAAATCCATTACAGTTCTGGAACAACATCCTATGGACATATGAGACAAAGATCAGCTTGTACCAGAGTGATGGGAAGAGAAGAGTATGGAGAAGGAAAGGAACTGCTCATGATCCAAAACATACCACCTCATCAGTGAAGCATGGTGGTGGTAGTGTCATGGCGTGGGCATGTATGGCTGCCAATGGAACTGGTTCCCTTGTATTTATTGATGATGTGACTGCTGACAAAAGCAGCAGAATGAATTCTGAAGTGTTTCGGGCAATATTATATGCTCATATTCAGTCAAATGCTTCAGAACTAATTGGACGCAGCTTCACAGTGCAGATGGACAATGATCCGAAGCATACTGCAAAAGCAACCAAAGAGTTTTTTAAGGCTAAAAAGTGGAATGTTATGCAATGGCCAAGTCAGTCCCCTGACCTGAATCCAATTGAGCATGCATTTCACTTGATGAAGACAAAACTGAAGGGAAAATGCCCCAAGAACAAGCAGGAACTGAAGACATTTGCAGTAGAGGCCTGGCAGAGCATCACCAGGGATGAAACCCGGCGTCTGGTGATGTTTATGCGTTCCAGATTTCAGGCTGTAATTGCCTGCAAAGGATTTGCAACAAAGTATTAAAAAGTGAAAGTTAGATTTAGGGTTGTTTAGTTTGTCCCATTACTTTTGCCCCCTTAAAAAGAGGGAGGCACATATAGAAACCGTTGTAATTCCTAAACCGTTCACCTCATTTGGATGTAATTACCCTCATATTAAATCTAAAAGTCTGCAGTTAAAGCACATGTTGTTTGCTTCATTTCAAAGCCATTGTGGTGGTGAATAGAGGCCAAAATATGAAATTTCTGTCAATGTCCCAATATTTATGCACCTGACTGTATATAGATGTCTCTAGATGTGTGTACATGTATATATATATATATATATATATATATATATATTCCTATGTGTCATATTATATATATTTAAAGGAGTCCTATGTAGTTATGTTGATTTTTTTTAATTAAGTCATTGCTATCATGGACCCATACCCCCTGCATTATATAATACACACACTGTTTTACATAAGTTACGATAACACAGCAAGCTAAATTTGAACAAGTGATGCACCTCACTTGTGAATTAAGTGCCAGCCAGTCAGCCGCGGATGCTGCCACTCTGCTACCACCATTCCTCCTGGCTCCTGTCTTCATGTGTAACTGCAGGAGGCGGAGCCGTGAGCTGTCACTCACTAGCTCCGCAATGGCTGATGGGAAGAGCTGCTGCTGCTGGGCATGCGCAGCAGCCCTCCCGCAGCCATTTTACAAGTATCCTAAGTGAGTGTCTGAGCGTCTGCGCATGCGCGCAAAAGCTTATTGCCGCTGCCCAATCAGGAGCTCAGTTCCGATCGTGGTAGCGGCCGTCAGTCAGGGTGAAGCAGCCCTTCAGAGGGGAGAAGGGACCGGCCCAGCGTGAAATCTCCCGACTTCCCGGCGGCCCAATCCGCCCCTGATAACCAGTCTATAATCCTTGTAGTGTGCGAGATAATGTTGACCATTACATGGTTTCTAGGGCTCTCATAGTGTGGAGAACTGAACATAGCTACAGCAGCTGGACCTGACATTTCAGTTACCCAACCCAGTGTTTACGGTCAGTATTCAGAGCAAATGATAAACAGCCCATGATTAAACCAATCCATATTTCTATCAAGGCGGACACTTGGGAGAGCAAATGTGTTAGCCACCCCAGAAGAGGTCAGACACCTACTCCCAGGCTCAGGGCTTGCTGTGTGATTTAATTCAAATCGGAAATAATAATAGTGTTTAGCAGTAAATATTTCAGAATTCTGACTTTTCATTGGGCAATGTATACACTGTAAGCATTATAGGATCTTGTTTAGAACTATCTTTTATAACTACGTGGAACGTTAATTTTTATACCAGTGGCTAATTAGCTCATCTAACAAAAAGGGATCTGCCGTAGGGACAGGTACAATATCAATTATATATTCGGATCTAAGGGTAAATTTTCTAAGATTTATTATGATTCATGTTGGTCCTGATTTGCATTCTCGGGTGAAAATATAACTTTTTTGCAAATCGGGAATTTACTATCATTAAACACGGGTGATTTGTGGTAGTTTTTGGGTTGAAATCGGGTGGTTTAATGCCTCTAATTCGGCCGTTTTTTGCAATAGAAATGATATCACCATTGGCTCTATTCAGAGGTACTTTTCACTCATTTATGCCTAAATCGGGAATTTACCATTATTCATTTTGCTCAATTCGACCATTTTACACTCAAATCGGGACTCAATAAAAGTTTTAAATGCACCACCTCCTGAGCCGCGAGTTGTCATTCAACATACACAAATCTGAGTGATATGTGTATTGTTATTAATGGAAAGTGCGTTGTAAGGGTTCATTTAAAAAAAAAATTATGTAGGGTCCCCCCCCCCAGAAGCATAACCAGCCCCGGATTTGTCAGCCTGTCATGGTACCTAAAATTACAGGGAACAAAACGAGTAGGGTTCCACTGTAATTTAGGTACCAGCACCAGGATGCAGGGTCAGTCCTGGTTTTGATTATAGGGGGAAAAAATTGCATAGGGGTCCCCCTATAATTAAAACCAGCACCGGACCCTTTCTAGCGGGGGCTGATGCCACAACCAGGGGAGCCCTTTGACCGTCCCCCAGCCACAGCAGCAGTCCTGACCGATAATCATCCCAGGCCAGGGATCCCTGGGGAGTTGGAGACATCCCAATAAAGGGGTCCCCCTCTCCAGGGCACCCCTGGCCTATGCTGATAGCCCGGGGCTATCCCCACCACCCCTGGGCGGTGGGTGGCGGGTTGATAGTGTAGGTGTTGTGTAAAAAATAGAAGTATCAACATTGTCTTTACAGTCGAGTAGCCATATCTGAGTGTTCAAGTCAATGGAGAGCCGCAGGGTTACTAAAGTTTATGCTGCAGTTCCTACCATTGACGTCAATGGAGGAGCCATTCATTGGATGAGAGAGGCGGGGGTTGACCTGTCTCAGCCAATGAACACTCAGATATGGCTCTACAAAGGCAGAAGCAGCGGCTGAGCATTTCATTCGGGAGATAACAACCATCCTGGTTGTTATTTGTTGCATGGATTGGGATTTTTGTTTTTATGTTTTAAGAAGACCTTGGATGCCTACTTTGGACAAGGGGACCACTCTTGGTAATGTAGGTGAGTATGTGTGTATGTATGTATGTAATAAAACTGTACTTTCACGGTCTGTGTGTTTTGTGTTTTTTGGAGACATTTCTTTACAGGTGAACTACAGGTACCAGTGGGCCCTTAAAGTCCCGCATGCTGGTACTTGTGGTTCTCCAAGCACCAGCATGCAGGGGATGCTTGCTGGGACCTGTAGTATGACTGTAAAGACAATGTTGATACTTCTATTTTTTTACACAACACATACACTATCAACCCGCCACCCACCACCCAGGGGGGGCTGGAACAGCCCAGGCTATCAGCCTAGGCCTGGGGTACCCTACAGAGGAGGACCCCTTTATTGGGGGGGTCCCCAACTCCCCAGAGGGCCAGTGAAAGGGCTCTCCTGGCTGTGGCATCAGCCCCACTAGAAAGAGTGTGGTGCTTGTTCTGGGAAATACAGGGGTACCCTATGCATATTTTTCCCCTGTAATTCCAGAACCTGGACTGGTTCCCAGAGCCCAGTGCTGGTTGTACAGTGGAACCCTACGCATTTTTCCCTTTACTTAGACAAACAGGACTGGCTACGAAAAGTCTGTGGGCTGGTTCTGTTTTAGGGGGGGACCCCATGTAAATTTTTTTTTAAAAATTAACCATTACAATATGAAAAAAAAAAAGCAGTCTGCACATATTTCACTGATATGTGCAGCCTGCTCATTCAGGAGAGAAATTTGGCTGGTTAAATTGGGGCTTTAAAATGGACAGGATCGATCAAATACACATCAATCAAAACGATCCTGTCAAAACCGGGACCTTGGTAAATTCCCGATTTTTTAAGTGAAAAAAAGGTCAGTTTTTGATCTATCCTATCCGAGTTGAAAAATGGGACAAATCAGACCAAATCAAATCTTACTAAATTTACCCCCTACTGTTTATTCCACACATTGGGCCTTATGAGCATTTACAATAAAGGGTTAATATCAGTTATGTGGCCAAACATCAACTAAAGTCCTTATCCACTTATTGCAGGTGTTTATGGTCCAGATAAAAATAATGGAGTGCTGAAGTAGGGGTGATTGTATACATATAGGAGGAAGGGAGGGAAATTCAGGAACAAGAGGACGGCTATAGGCTGAGCAAACTGGCACCATGCCACTATCCTACCATGAAGAACCAAAGTCCTAGTCTTGAGGTTTGCGATATATATATCGCAAACCTCAAGACTAGGACTTTGGTTCTTTATGTTAGGATTGTGGCATGGTGCCAGTTTGCTCAGCCTATAGCCGTCCTCTTGTTCCTGAATTTCCCTCCCTTCCTCCTATTTTCCTTTTTTTGGATGTCTTTTGTCGGCTTTTAAGTTGTTGGCGGGAAAGAACGTCAGTCTAGCACTACTGAGCCCTGGGACGGCACCTGGTGGTATCGCATACATGATGTAATACATTGCAGCGCTGCTAGTGCCAGTCATTGGAGACTGAGGAGGCCTGAAGAGCCGGGGAGTCCAGAGATAGGGAAGCTGAGCACGACTTAAGGTGAGGTAATTACGCGGGCAGGGGGACCACTATATGACATTGCATGGCGGTGGCAGGGGGAACGGGGGCATATGTGATGTGAGCAGGATTAAAACCATAGAGAGGGGACAATTCTATTGGTTGGAGTCCCCTTAAATTAGTTGCCCTGGGGCCCCCACAAATCTTAATCCGGTCCTGACTTTGATAAATAGTAGTACTGTACCTCACTAAGTAAGTACAGCAGTTATCATAAAAGAGACTTTCAGGGTCTAAGTTTCCTCTCTAAATCTATGTATTTTAGATAAAATGGCTTTGTCTTTAAAGTCTGTCTAAACTGATTTATTTTTCTTTGAAATAAATGTCAACGTTACAACTTATCACAACTACCTCACTGTAATAAATACAGCCAGCCAGACAGCAGAACATTGCTTTCATGTGCAAGTTTTCAATATCGGATGTAATGTTCAGGAGCAATAGCAGAAAAAAAAGAAGTAATGACACAGAACAAATGTTTTCTACTTAGCGCCAAGGCCCCATATAGTTTCCCTGAGAATACTTCACATTTATCAGGAGAAAAGTAGGGATGGGAAGTAACAAGATTATTTTATCACCGCATCATTTGATGTTTGTTCGTCTGGCAGTTTGCAAATGGATTAATTTGGTAAATAGCACCAGATCCTACATTGGGGGTTATGTACTAGGTGACGAGACACAACAAAGTAGCCGTCGTGATTCCCGCAAGTTCGCTGGTTTCGCCTTATAACCGATTGACACTTTAAATTTGTCTCAGAACCTGTTATATAACCCCCTTTGTCACCATATTTGTATGTTTATATATAGAAAAGATAAAAAAATTAAATAAAACATGCAGAGATACCTGGAATTAATATTTTGGTTCCTATGCAGGGTTGCACGCTCTGCGGATGGTCCTCGCAAAATGACACCCGCAAATCACAGCATTAACCAATAGGGGGGCAGGGGCACTGATTGTGGTTAGTCAGGAGGGGGGATTCTAGGTACTCAGAAACCCTCCACCCCTACATGCGCCAATGACAGGTGGTTGGTTGGAGGGCTGGAAACATTAGATGCAGATGACTCTTGAATGCAGGCAGATATTCACATTCATTTCAGAGAACACAATGCGGTCACAGATGCGGACGATTCGCGTGCAATACTGGATCAGGCCCTCTGTGTCTCCCGTACTACACCCTTTCACCACACAGCTTCATAGCCCCAACCTCTACCGCTCGCTGTATATCAAAGAAGCAAGATACAGATGGGCCCTCATACACTATATTTTCAAGAGCAAAAAGAGAAGTTGTCCAAAAATGAATTAAAATATAACTTTTATTCCTTAGTTCATAAAAAATTAGCACGTAACATACAATAAACAGCAAAATATTTAAAAGAAACAGAATGTTTCTAGACTTAGACAGAACATATATTGTGTTGAAGAGTGTGTTTAAAACGGAATCAGTATGTATGACCGCCGACCTCATGGCGGGTCAAATCCTGACACCAGAAGACTGGCAGCAGTGAGGATCCCAACAGGGGATTTAGGTAAGTAAAACTAACCCTGTCCCCCCCTAACCCTCCCTTAGGGGTGCCTAACCCTAACCCCCCTCTAAGTGCCTAAACCTAACCCCCCCTTCCCTGCTGCCTAGACCTAAGTCCCCCGTGGGGGGGTCCCTAACCCTAACCTCTCCTCGGGGTGCCTATCCCTAACCCCCCCTTCATGTAGCATAACTTTCCCGGGGGAGTGGGTGCCTAACCCTAACTCCCCCAAGGAAGCCCCTAATCTAATCTCACCCCCCCCCCATGGCTGTCCACGCCCGCCGCCCAGCTTGCCTTCATTCGGTATGCCAGCTACCGGCGTAGGGATAATGATAGGCATCAGGATTTCGACGCCTATCATTAGACCCTGCCAGGATTAGACAGTCGGGAAGCCGGTGGTCGGCATTTCGACCATTGGCTTCCTGACTGCATCCTGTTTAAACCAAAGGGTCCTGCTTGTATTTATTATGAATATAATCAATAAATATGCTTGTTCAGTTTATTATTGCGTATTCCACCGTATATTCTTATCATTTATTATTCTTTGAAATAGGAAAAAAGAAATATTTTAATATTCAGGGTCATCATCCACTATAAAGTATAAATCAAATAATAGTCCTTTAGTATACTAGGAGGAATATAGGGTTGCTCATTAAGAAACAACCCAGTACTGGGATAGGGAATGAGATGCGGTATCACTGAATATATGAACACTAGGCTGCGTTGCTGTATATATAAAATGTTCTAAGCACTCTTATGCTATAAATGAATAAATATGATGCTATCTTGTGAGAGATGGAAACATATCATGATATGATGATTTGATATAAGAGCATAATATAAATTCAGCGTTTAGTCGGCCAGAGTCCGTGCAGACACACACAGTCTATTTATAGAATCCTACTCAGAAACATTTGTTACTAAGTATGTGGATACAATTGTGACACTATAATAAGAATCCAGTGTGTCAATTTACAATACTCAATCTGTGAGAAACGCAGAGTCATATGCTTATTAATTTATAGGACTTTTATGTCCATTACAAATATCAGATTACTAATATAAGAAAGGATTATCAACAGAAAAAGACTTGTGTATATCTAACTATTCATCTGATATTTCTTATTAATACATAGGGCAGTGATTCCCAAGCTTTGTCCTCAAGGCACACTAAGTTTTAGTGATATCCATGATTGTGCATAGATGGTTACATCAAAATAACTGAGGTACTAATTAAGTCACTTGTGCTCAAGTATGGCTATCCCTAAAACCTGGACTGTTATGGGGCCCATCCATCAACGATAGATTGACGCGATCCCGCAATGCTGCAACCCGGCATCGCGGGATTGCAGAAATCCAACATGTTGGATTTTCCCGATTTGATGATCGCAATCATTTTTTGGTTGTCATCTTAGTATATCATGGAATACGGGCGCCTGGTTGTCATCTTAGTAATTGGCTTATGTGTCAGATGTGTTCCTACTGTGTTGAAGTGTGGAAAATGTAATGCTAAGGTATTACATTTGATAAGGCATCCTTGATAAAGTGCCTGGAGGCACGAAACGCGTTGGAGGCAACTACCCATCCAAACACTGGACATTCCAGCTTCACGGCCGTCCACTCTGCCCGCTGTCACCCATGTGACGTCAACAGCGCAAATAATGCTTGTCTCAAAACAAGTGCCTTTTTAGCTGCTGCTTATTTACATTCTGTGTTATTTAACACATACTAGTACCGGCCTGGCCAACCTACAGCGCTCCTGCTGTTGTGAACCTACAAGTTCTAGCATACCCTCCCACCGATCAGCTGGTAAAGCATGCTGGGACTTGTAGTCGTTTCACAACAGCTGAAGAGCCATAGATTGGCTAGGCCTGTACTAGTAGATACAAAGTATATAAAGCAGCACTCAGTGGATAGGCAAAATTGTATTTAGATCAGTTTAGGATATATTAAAAAAAATACATAAAATATACGAATAGCTGCAAAGAAAATGTACATTATATTTAGTATAAACTATAACACGCAATCAAAAAATCAATAGCTGATAAGCAAGTAGGAAAGTGTGCGTGTGCGTGCGTGCGTGTGTATGTGCGTGTGTGTATGTGCGTGTATGTGTGCATGTGCATGTGTGTGAGTTTATTTCCTTGTGCATGTGTGTGTGTGTGTTTGTGCATGTGGAAGAAGCAGATTACCATAAGTAGTTTAAAAGCATATATGTTTACTTCCAGTTTAGAGGTATTTAAGATAACAATATCAGGGGTCTATTTACTAAGCAGTGTTAGGAGACAGAGTGAAAAGTGATAAGGTGCCAGCCAATCAGCTCCTAACTGCCATCTAACAGGCTGTGTTTGAAAAATTACAGTTGGGAGCTGATTGGCTGGCACCTTATTACTTTTCACTCTGTCTTCTAACACTGCTTAGTAAATAGACCCCTCAGTCTTTTACAACCAGTCTATTGTCACTTCCATGGTCTGTAACAGTAATTAGGGGCCTGATACTGATATGGACACAGTCGGGGCCGTCCTTATGTCTTTTGCAGCAGTTGCATCTGCGACTTTATGTTATGCCACTACAAAGCCCTTCCCTTGTGTATATCCATGCGTCCGAATGCACCATCGGAACTTCCACCAGTCCTATGGCAGGAGCAGTTTCTCCATCTCAGTCTGGCCTCCTATGTGAGTGGCTCTGAGGCTCTGTACGCTTTCAGTGATACAACTGCGACACTCCCATAAGACGCAACATCTCTCTGCAGCTATTTAGTCACCCCATTACCTCCCTGTCACCATCCAGAAATGCCACTTACATTTCTGCTACTGTACATCTAAATTTGCTCTGTGACTCTGTACGAACAAAATCTAGATGCTTGCACAGTGTGACTCAGTTGCATGCACAGATAAAAACCATCACTTCACTGCGTCTGACATAGCCACTCCATCCGGCTCAGAATCATCCACTCGGTGAGGTTGTATGAAATGCAGCATATAGTCCCAGATGACTAAGAATAAATCCAGGTCAAATGTTCTGCTGACCAGTAGTTAATCTGTGCATCCTGTATCTTAAATACTAATGTTGTACTGTTAATCCAGGAGATTTGTAGGGATAAATATCCTGATAATCAATTACAGAATGGCTTAAATCTGATGTCATTCTCTGCCATATAAATTTCAAGCTTAATGCGTTTCTGCATGTCCAGCGTGATTTCATCAGGCAATGTCCTGCTCAGTTTGTATATTTCTTTAGCAGATTAGCCAGTACCCGTCATATTGCAAAGCCAAATAAGTTACACCTTCAATTTTCCCAGACAAAGCCCCATCCTGCTCAAATGACCCCTTTTTAGGGTGAGATTGTACTTCTTATCTGACAGCCGTACTCCTTTCAGTTGCTGGAAATCATGAATGTAACAGAGAACTGTGAAGTGTCCATTTTGACCTTTGCTAACTTTAATAAATAAGGTGAATAAACTTTAAACCCCAGCCTGAACACAACCATGTTGTATACCAGTAATAATGCAGTATGGGGTATATTTACTAAAGTACGGGTTTTTAGAAGTGGAGATGTTGCTCATAGCAACCAATCAGATTCTACGTATCATTTATCTAGCACCTTATAGAAGATAATAGCTAGAATCTGATTGGTTGCTATGGGCAATAACTCTACTTCTAAAAACCCCCACTTTAGTAAATTCACCCCCTATGGCCAGTATCCAATTAGCTCAAAAAACTTTTGGACACAAAAACAGGGGTTTTCCATAGATTTTTGGGTCTTTTTCGATGATTTTCTTTTCCTGCTATCCAATTAAACCCCATCTTTTACGTCCGAAAATTTTCTGTTTTTCTCACGAAAACACATATAGGGTGGGATGCACTAAGGTTGCGGTGACCATTCTGCCAGGCACTGCAACCTTACTAATCGCAAATGTACTAACACCAAGGACAGCTCTTGTGATAAGAGCTGCCCCTTGCAAAATAGCCGATGCCGGGTGAGGGAGTCTCCTCTGAGCCCCGGGAACTTCCTGCAGGTGTCCTGTGCAGGAAGCCCCGTCTCCTCCTCCTCCTCCCTGCACCCGGAAGATTTGGAGGAGGAGGAGGATGACCGGTGACCATGGAAAGTCAGGTGAGTGGGGGCCACTGCTTTGCCACAGCGGGGCAGCGAGGCAGCAGTGAAGCGTCGGGTGCGGGGTGCGGTAAGAAGCCCATAGGCTTATATAGGGCAACGCCAGGTTTTTCTGGCATTACATTCCGCACCGATAATAGGGTGGCCGGGGCTTAGTACATGTGGAAATGCAGAAATACCCTGAAAACGGGGGTTTTACCGCATTTTTCCTTTAGTACATCCCACCCATAGGCTCCACAAAAAGTCACGGACCTATGTATTTTCACTGCCGCGATCGGGAGAAAAACAGCTTCTTATTATCCCCGATAAGTGCCAGCATCGGGGCTAATTGGATAGCCCTGCCGCGATCAATTAGCAGCGCTACTGAAGCGCTGCTAATTGGATACCCACCTATAAGTCTCCATAAAATGAGAGGTGCAATTTTGAGCTATTGATTACAGTATAGTAAAGTTAGGATAACCTTCAAGGAGGTGAACATTACTCATGAGTTTCAGCATAGACAACATTTCTCCAGCGATAAACCTGCAAAGCATTTTGGGTAATTGTATCTAGTATATGATTACGTTAGTAGGCGTTCTAGGGTTGTGAGCTGATTGCATTGGTGACCCCTCTGGCAGTAAAGGGACTGCAGTATTCTACGTCCAGTCTTCTAGCCTCAGCACAATCCGCCTAAAGTTGTTATTTGACCTTCAAATACAGGATACATTCAGCATGTAAGAACTCTCATGGTAGGAAACTTATGTTTAATGTCTACATCAAAGATCCTCAAACAACATGAAATCATTTTATGTTCCTCGCTGCATTGTTGTCATTAGTATTAAACATACTTGTCTAAGAGGACAAGTTTATTTATTGGGCATCTATTACCAGAGTGTCCTACAGCCCAAATGGTTTTTACACATTTCCTCCTGTATATAATTCTGTGTTTGCATTGCTTTGTTATTGTAATCGTATATATTCTCATTATTAAATGAATAAAACACTGCATAAATAAAGTTGCTGATTTGCATGTGCTATTTGGAAGCTTAGAATTCCTTTATCACGTTCAAGAGATCTCGTATTAGCTTTGTATTAATAACAATAATAGATCTAAATACTTTGCAATATGCAGAATATTGTTCTGTTCCAACTGTTTTTACATATTGGACGTGGGATTGTATAAATGAATAATGCTAAATAATGTAGAAAAAAAATGTAGCACAAATATGTTAAAAAATTATCTATTTTTATTATTATTATTATTATTAATAAAAATAATAATAATAACAATTATAATAATTATAATAGTGCAAAATATTCATCTGTGCAGAATGTTTATATGCATCATTAGTTACATACAAACGCCCTGGTTTCGGGAACCATGCCTAGAACATCAATCTGCATAAGGAAGGCTGTTGTTAAGCCGACACGCGCAGGAGCATCAGAGAACCACTACAAACTCCTGTCACCACCGTGCACCCGCGCCCCCCCTCTGCCTGCCCAAGTCTCCTCATCCTCTGGCGAGTCGAGCACACAGCAGTCCGGAGCCGGCAGGTTCCCTTAAGGCCCGCGACCTCTCGGGAGATCGCGGCGCTGCATGGGATTCGGCATCCGGACACTGTGGGGACCAAGCCTGTAACTGCATTAGCAGCAGTTACCGGAATACGGCCCTACCATCGGCAGTGACAAGAGAGAGCGGGGACCTCCAGGACAGGACTAGGACCAACTCTACGATCATCACAAGGTGAGGCCTCACCAGGATTTTAACTATTACCAGACTATCTACAGACCACTGTTTTTGGTCTGACTGAACATACATTTTGAACTTTGACTTTCTTTTTACTGACTTTGTTTTGATTTGTTAGGTACAGCGGGGTGTGGGACGCCCTCCCTCTGTTACCCTATACTTGCCAGTTACTGAACGGTTCATTAACCACTAACTATCTATTCTCAGTATTGATTTTCATCTCATTTATATTAGTCCAATACACTATTCCCCATCCCCCCATACTGTGCTCGTCCGTTTCTCTGTTCACACTCATCACATTTATTTGTGATTAACAGTACCTTTAAATAAATATAATACATGATAGGACTATTAGAGTGTCTCAGACTCAGTCATTAACAAACGCTGTCATTTGTATACTATCTACAGAGCGCAGTCCCACCTTTGACACATGTGTGAGTCCACCCATGGGTCATCCCTATTTCTAAATTGATACTGTTAGACCTTGGGTAGTCTAATATTGGGATCTGCAGCACCCTTGTTCACTCATATTCCCCTATAAGAGGAGCGAGCGCCGATCTGAATTAATATACTAATCTGCATATACTATTGTGGCATGGTGGATCTGATTGGTGCACATTGGCATATCTATAATGGGTGCAGGGTGGGCTGTGCACATGGGCCCCTGGTCTAGGAGGGCCCACACCGCAGACCCTACACCCATAATTATACGTTATCTCTCCAGAGTCCCACGAGAGCTGGCACTGGTGAGCACGTTGACACATTCATAATGTCAACATTTACGATGTCAACATTCAGCATGTCAACACTGATGAAATGTCGACATGGTCAGAAAGTCCACAATGTCTGTTTAAAGTAATCTTAAACCTAATGCTAATCTTAGCCCCTATACCTAACCCTAGTGCTAATCCTAGCCCCTACACCTAACCTTTAACCCTAATCCTATCCTCTATACCTAATCCCTAATCCTAGCCTCTACACTTAACCCTAATGCTACTCCTAGCGTCTATACCTAACCTCTAACCCTAATCCTAGCCCTTACACCTAACACCTAATTCTAGCCCCTATACCTAATGCTAATCCTAGCCCATATACCTAACCCCTTATCCTAGTCCCTATACCTAACCTCTAACACTAATTCTAGACCATATACCTAATCCTAGCCCCATTACCTAATCCCAATCCTAGCCCCTATACCTAACCTCTAACCCTAATCCTAGCCCTTACACCTAATTCTAGCCCCTATACTTAACCTCTAATACTAATTCTAGCACCTATAGCTAATGCTAATCCTAGCCCCTGTACCTAACCCCTTATCCTAGCCCCTATATCTAACCCCTAACCCTAGCCCCTATACCTAACCCTAAAGGCTAATCCTAGCCCCTGTACCTAACCCCTAACACTAATCCTAGCCCCTATAACTAACCCTAATCCTAGCCCCTATACCTAACCCCTAACCCTAACATTAATCTTAGCCCCTATATCTAACCCTTAATCATAATACTAATCCAAGCCCCTATACTAGGGATGGGCAATTAGCGGCCCCCCAGATGTTGTAGAACTACACATCCCAGTATGCCATGTCACAGTTTTGCTATTTGACCATGCCAAATCTATTGTAAAGCAGGGGCACGGACTTGCAGGCAATGGGTGCGGGGATGTAGTGAGTAGACCAGCGGACGGGATGCCACCGGTCTGAATCCCGACACTGGAAGTCCGACACGGGATTTAAGATAGGCGTCGACGCCAGCCTGAACCAGGTAAGTCCGGGGCGTCTTAGCTGTTAGCTGCGGGGGGAGGGTTAGGTAGCATAGCGGGGTTAGCATTAGGTTTTGGGGGAAGGTTAGGGTTAGGCACCCCTAGGGGGGGTTAGGGTTAAGCACCACTGGAGGAGGTTAGGGTTAGGCACTAAGAGGGGAGGGTTAGGTTTAGGCACGAAGGGGGGAGACTTAGGTTAGGCACTAATGGGGAGGGTTAGAATGCGGGGTGGCGAGGGTTAGGGTTAGGCTACAAGACAGGAGGGTTAGGGTTAGAAGGGGGGAGGGTAAGTATACATACTCTATCCCTGTCGGGATACCAACTGTCGGTATGCCACTGTCTGTATTTTGATAGGAGGCATTACAGCTCCTGACCGGTATCTATATAAAACCTGCCCTGACATCTCCTAGGTATTTCTGGTGGCCCCCACCCAACCATAAAACCATACCTGTCTATACCTCCTCCACGCGGAGGACATGGTCAGATGGAGAAAGTGCACCTGCCATTTGGCTGGCGCAAATGTCGATGGTGAAGCCGATGGTGGCGTATAAAGATGCACCAATCGGTATTACAGAGTGCACGGACACTGACAATAGGCACCTCGGTCCTTGTACTTTTGACCGCACGGATGTTCACGAGGGATGGAGTTTGTAGGCCATTTACATAGATGCTGCGCTTTTGGGTGCAACTCAGCGTCAGGACCGAAGTGCAGATACGTTATAATCAGCGACAGCTCCTACCCTCTTAGATGAGGGGGGCTGCTGCCGCTGCTGAAACCCAGAGGGTCACTCACCTCTTCATGCCAGGTCCCGGCGTCAATCTGTCAGGTGCCGGGACCGGCGCATGCCCACTAGTGGCTGGGAACCGCGCATGCGCATGTAACTGGCTTCCAAAGGGCTGCATCATCTGCATCCCCTAGGAGCCGGTTAGGGCTGGTCAAAAGGCAGAGTAGCGGCTTCCTACTGAGAATTGTTTCTGGACAGTTGGTAAAGCATGCTGGGACTTGTAGCTTCACAACAGCTGAAGAGCCACAGGTTGACCAGGCCTGCTTTAGGGCACCATGATTCAAAAAAGTTTGTGAACCACAGGCATACTGTATATCATCTGGGCTTGGATCTGCACCTGGGTCTACTGTGACCTTCTACAACCTTTCACACTTTAATTGCATTTCTATAGCAAACTTCCAGGTCGTATAATTTTCTGCACCTTTTAGCTTGATAAACCCATTTATGGCTGTATGCATGCTTCTTAAAGACATAATGATACAGCTTCTGTGTTCTATGCTTCACTTCTGCTACACTGCACTGGAAACATTCTGTGCTGTCTTCACTTTGTGTTCTATGGCAGTGTGCACTGTACATTTACTGGGGCCTTTAACCTGTTTGCACAATGGTTTGTGTACAGGCTTAAGATTGGTGCAGAGTAACTGTACGCACCAGCGGATGCCTTACAACTACAAACAATCCAGTTGCTTTACCAGTGTAGTGGTTTATTGAACAAGTGATGGGTACAGTAGTACTCAGATACACACTGGTTGGATGTAGCGGAGCTTGAGCGGGTGTCACACAGCTCACCAGCCCATGAGTATATGCTGGATGTGGGTAGTGGTGCAGGATCACTCTGGAAATGCTTCTGGAGCAGGTAAATCACTGGTCTCACTGGAGCTAAGTGGTAAACAGCCATGTACCACTGCCTCGCCCTTACACAGGGACAAGATGGCACCATGCATGCACAGTGCTAGGTTCAGCAGCCATCTTGGTTAGGGAATGAAGCCTCCCCATAGGAACTATCATAACAGTGCTGACCACCAAGGTCCATTAAATAAGTGATGTGCAGTAAGGAAATATAGTAATACATTCTGGCCCTACATTTTATCCCTGCTGTTCTGCCAGGGTTCTGATGAAGTCAGAGGAGTTCCTGAAAGCAGTTGTGCACAAGGAACAGAACGCTTAAGAATAATGCAGAAATCCAATCCAACACTGGCACTATTTGTGGTGTCTAGGTAATGTGGATCAGGACTGCCCTCTCCCTATGGAGTCAGTAATTGGACAGGAAAGTGCAGAACTTGGCATCTGCAGGATGATTTTTGGTGGCCAGGACAAAATGTGCAGCAAAGGGACTGTTTCATATGCGTTACTTGGTATGAACTGTATTCCAGTAACATGATATCTTGCTTCTTTGTAAAGTCCAAACTGTGAGTCTGATTCAGCTTGGATCGTAGTTGCTAATACGCACACAATCGGCCAATTGTTACATTCTCCGCATACGTATGCATCGCAGTGCTCATGCACGAACTGCCCACTGCGATCGCAGTTATTACGCAGACCCATTGCAGAGTGATTGACAGAAAGTACCATTTTTGGGTGGTGATGGGGGAGTGGGGTGGCCGGCAAAACGCAGGCATGCCAGGAAGTTTGAACAATGTTGCAAGGGCGTGCATGAATTATCCACTGCGATCCCTTACGCAGCCCGAGGTCTCATAGCGTGCGATGAAGTTAGATATTTCTGAGTAAGGTCAGACCTTGTGCAAGTGTGCGTGAGGCTGCAATGGTACTCAATTGCACCGATGATTTCACAGTCTTTCTAACATGTGTAAGGTAGGGGTGAGCGGGTTCGGATTTCTGAAATCCGAACCCCCCCGAACCCCCCCGATCCGAGTCCGATCCGAGTCAGGCTCGACTTTTCCCGCCTGACTCGGATCTGAAATCGAGGCAAAACGTCATCATCCCGCCTTCCGAGTCTCGCGGGTTTTGGATCCTATATAAGGTACCCGCGTCGGCGCCATTTTCTCACTCGGCTGTGGACAGTGAAGAGGGAGGGTGGGAGTTAGGGCTGTGTAGTGTAGTGTAGTGTAGTGTAGTGCTGCTGTTGTCCACTACTTCAAAGTCCATAGGGGCTGGCTGTGTTGTGCTGTGCTGCTGTTGTTAATAGGGGCTGTGTCCACTACTTCAAAGTCCATAGGGGCTGGCTGGACTGTGTTGTGCAGTCAGTTCTCCATAGGGGCTGTGTCCACTCCAAAGTCCTGTGCAGTGTCCCAGTCCTAAAGGAGTGCTGTAGTGTTGTCCAGGGGGTGCTCTGTCCATCAGGGGTGCTCCCCCCAAGTGCTAAAAAAATAATATATTTTCTGTGTTTGTGAATTGTGTGCGCAGTAGCCGCACGTGCATCAACAAAGTAGTGCCAAGCGTGCGCCTGTGTCATAAGTAAAGGGCCGGCTGGCTTGACCATTAAAGGGTGCTGTAACCCCCAAAGTACACTCCAGTCCAAACCAAAAAAAAAATTATTTTCTGTGTTTGTGAATTGTGTGCGCAGTAGCCGCACGTGCATCAACAAAGTAGTGCCAAGCGTGCGCCTGTGTCATAAGTAAAGGGCCGGCTGGCTTGACCGTTAAGGGTGCTGTAACCCCCGAAAGTACACTCCAGTCCAAACCAAAAAAAAAATTATTTTCTGTGTTTGTGAATTGTGTGCGCAGTAGCCGCACGTGCATCAACAAAGTAGTGCCAAGCGTGCGCCTGTGTCATAAGTAAAGGGCCGGCTGGCTTGACCGTTAAGGGTGCTGTAACCCCCGAAAGTACACTCCAGTCCAAACAAAAAAAAAAATTATTTTCTGTGTTTGTGAATTGTGTGCGCAGTAGCCGCACGTGCATCAACAAAGTAGTGCCAAGCGTGCGCCTGTGTCATAAGTAAAGGGCCGGCTGGCTTGACCGTTAAGGGTGCTGTAACCCCCGAAAGTACACTCCAGTCCAAACCAAAAAAAAAATTATTTTCTGTGTTTGTGAATTGTGTGCGCAGTAGCCGCACGTGCATCAACAAAGTAGTGCCAAGCGTGCGCCTGTGTCATAAGTAAAGGGCCGGCTGGCTTGACCATTAAAGGGTGCTGTAACCCCCAAAGTACACTCCAGTCCAAACCAAAAAAAAAATTATTTTCTGTGTTTGTGAATTGTGTGCGCAGTAGCCGCACGTGCATCAACAAAGTAGTGCCAAGCGTGCGCCTGTGTCATAAGTAAAGGGCCGGCTGGCTTGACCGTTAAGGGTGCTGTAACCCCCGAAAGTACACTCCAGTCCAAACCAAAAAAAAAATTATTTTCTGTGTTTGTGAATTGTGTGCGCAGTAGCCGCACGTGCATCAACAAAGTAGTGCCAAGCGTGCGCCTGTGTCATAAGTAAAGGGCCGGCTGGCTTGACCGTTAAGGGTGCTGTAACCCCCGAAAGTACACTCCAGTCCAAACCAAAAAAAAAATTATTTTCTGTGTTTGTGAATTGTGTGCGCAGTAGCCGCACGTGCATCAACAAAGTAGTGCCAAGCGTGCGCCTGTGTCATAAGTAAAGGGCCGGCTGGCTTGACCGTTAAGGGTGCTGTAACCCCCGAAAGTACACTCCAGTCCAAACCAAAAAAAAAATTATTTTCTGTGTTTGTGAATTGTGTGCGCAGTAGCCGCACGTGCATCAACAAAGTAGTGCCAAGCGTGCGCCTGTGTCATAAGTAAAGGGCCGGCTGGCTTGACCATTAAAGGGTGCTGTAACCCCCAAAGTACACTCCAGTCCAAACCAAAAAAAAAATTATTTTCTGTGTTTGTGAATTGTGTGCGCAGTAGCCGCACGTGCATCAACAAAGTAGTGCCAAGCGTGCGCCTGTGTCATAAGTAAAGGGCCGGCTGGCTTGACCGTTAAGGGTGCTGTAACCCCCGAAAGTACACTCCAGTCCAAACCAAAAAAAAAATTATTTTCTGTGTTTGTGAATTGTGTGCGCAGTAGCCGCACGTGCATCAACAAAGTAGTGCCAAGCGTGCGCCTGTGTCATAAGTAAAGGGCCGGCTGGCTTGACCGTTAAGGGTGCTGTAACCCCCGAAAGTACACTCCAGTCCAAACCAAAAAAAAAATTATTTTCTGTGTTTGTGAATTGTGTGCGCAGTAGCCGCACGTGCATCAACAAAGTAGTGCCAAGCGTGCGCCTGTGTCATAAGTAAAGGGCCGGCTGGCTTGACCGTTAAGGGTGCTGTAACCCCCGAAAGTACACTCCAGTCCAAACCAAAAAAAAAATTATTTTCTGTGTTTGTGAATTGTGTGCGCAGTAGCCGCATGTGCATCAACAAAGTAGTGCCAAGCGTGCGCCTGTGTCATAAGTAAAGGGCCGGCTGGCTTGACCGTTAAAGGGTGCTGTAACCCCCGAAAGTACACTCCAGTCCAAACCAAAAAAAAAATTATTTTCTGTGTTTGTGAATTGTGTGCGCAGTAGCCGCACGTGCATCAACAAAGTAGTGCCAAGAGTGCGCCTGTGTCATAAGTAAAGGGCCGGCTGGCTTGACCGTTAAAGGGTGCTGTAACCCCCAAAGTACACTCCAGTCCAAACCAAAAAAAAAATTATTTTCTGTGTTTGTGAATTGTGTGCGCAGTAGCCGCACGTGCATCAACAAAGTAGTGCCAAGCGTGCGCCTGTGTCATAAGTAAAGGGCCGGCTGGCTTGACCGTTAAAGGGTGCTGTAACCCCCGAAAGTACACTCCAGTCCAAACCAAAAAAAAATTATTTTCTGTGTTTGTGAATTGTGTGCGCAGTAGCCGCACATGCATCAACAAAGTAGTGCCAAGCGTGCGCCTGTGTCATAAGTAAAGGGCCGGCTGGCTTGACCGTTAAGGGTGCTGTAACCCCCGAAAGTACACTCCAGTCCAAACCAAAAAAAAAATTATTTTCTGTGTTTGTGAATTGTGTGCGCAGTAGCCGCACGTGCATCAACAAAGTAGTGCCAAGCGTGCGCCTGTGTCATAAGTAAAGGGCCGGCTGGCTTGACCGTTAAGGGTGCTGTAACCCCCGAAAGTACACTCCAGTCCAAACAAAAAAAAAAATTATTTTCTGTGTTTGTGAATTGTGTGCGCAGTAGCCGCACGTGCATCAACAAAGTAGTGCCAAGCGTGCGCCTGTGTCATAAGTAAAGGGCCGGCTGGCTTGACCGTTAAGGGTGCTGTAACCCCCGAAAGTACACTCCAGTCCAAACCAAAAAAAAAATTATTTTCTGTGTTTGTGAATTGTGTGCGCAGTAGCCGCACGTGCATCAACAAAGTAGTGCCAAGCGTGCGCCTGTGTCATAAGTAAAGGGCCGGCTGGCTTGACCATTAAAGGGTGCTGTAACCCCCAAAGTACACTCCAGTCCAAACCAAAAAAAAAATTATTTTCTGTGTTTGTGAATTGTGTGCGCAGTAGCCGCACGTGCATCAACAAAGTAGTGCCAAGCGTGCGCCTGTGTCATAAGTAAAGGGCCGGCTGGCTTGACCGTTAAGGGTGCTGTAACCCCCGAAAGTACACTCCAGTCCAAACCAAAAAAAAAATTATTTTCTGTGTTTGTGAATTGTGTGCGCAGTAGCCGCACGTGCATCAACAAAGTAGTGCCAAGCATGCGCCTGTGTCATAAGTAAAGGGCCGGCTGGCTTGACCGTTAAGGGTGCTGTAACCCCCGAAAGTACACTCCAGTCCAAACCAAAAAAAAAAATATTTTCTGTGTTTGTGAATTGTGTGCGCAGTAGCCGCACGTGCATCAACAAAGTAGTGCCAAGCGTGCGCCTGTGTCATAAGTAAAGGGCCGGCTGGCTTGACCATTAAAGGGTGCTGTAACCCCCAAAGTACACTCCAGTCCAAACCAAAAAAAAAATTATTTTCTGTGTTTGTGAATTGTGTGCGCAGTAGCCGCACGTGCATCAACAAAGTAGTGCCAAGCGTGCGCCTGTGTCATAAGTAAAGGGCCGGCTGGCTTGACCGTTAAGGGTGCTGTAACCCCCGAAAGTACACTCCAGTCCAAACCAAAAAAAAAATGATTTTCTGTGTTTGTGAATTGTGTGCGCAGTAGCCGCACGTGCATCAACAAAGTAGTGCCAAGCGTGCGCCTGTGTCATAAGTAAAGGGCCGGCTGGCTTGACCGTTAAGGGTGCTGTAACCCCCGAAAGTACACTCCAGTCCAAACCAAAAAAAAAATTATTTTCTGTGTTTGTGAATTGTGTGCGCAGTAGCCGCACGTGCATCAACAAAGTAGTGCCAAGCGTGCGCCTGTGTCATAAGTAAAGGGCCGGCTGGCTTGACCGTTAAAGGGTGCTGTAACCCCCGAAAGTACACTCCAGTCCAAACCAAAAAAAAATTATTTTCTGTGTTTGTGAATTGTGTGCGCAGTAGCCGCACATGCATCAACAAAGTAGTGCCAAGCGTGCGCCTGTGTCATAAGTAAAGGGCCGGCTGGCTTGACCGTTAAGGGTGCTGTAACCCCCGAAAGTACACTCCAGTCCAAACCAAAAAAAAAATTATTTTCTGTGTTTGTGAATTGTGTGCGCAGTAGCCGCACGTGCATCAACAAAGTAGTGCCAAGCGTGCGCCTGTGTCATAAGTAAAGGGCCGGCTGGCTTGACCGTTAAGGGTGCTGTAACCCCCGAAAGTACACTCCAGTCCAAACAAAAAAAAAAATTATTTTCTGTGTTTGTGAATTGTGTGCGCAGTAGCCGCACGTGCATCAACAAAGTAGTGCCAAGCGTGCGCCTGTGTCATAAGTAAAGGGCCGGCTGGCTTGACCGTTAAGGGTGCTGTAACCCCCGAAAGTACACTCCAGTCCAAACCAAAAAAAAAATTATTTTCTGTGTTTGTGAATTGTGTGCGCAGTAGCCGCACGTGCATCAACAAAGTAGTGCCAAGCGTGCGCCTGTGTCATAAGTAAAGGGCCGGCTGGCTTGACCGTTAAAGGGTGCTGTAACCCCCAAAGTACACTCCAGTCCAAACCAAAAAAAAAATTATTTTCTGTATTTGTGAATTGTGTGCGCAGTAGCCGCACGTGCATCAACAAAGTAGTGCCAAGCGTGCGCCTGTGTCATAAGTAAAGGGCCGGCTGGCTTGACCGTTAAGGGTGCTGTAACCCCCGAAAGTACACTCCAGTCCAAACCAAAAAAAAAATTATTTTCTGTGTTTGTGAATTGTGTGCGCAGTAGCCGCACGTGCATCAACAAAGTAGTGCCAAGCGTGCGCCTGTGTCATAAGTAAAGGGCCGGCTGGCTTGACCATTAAAGGGTGCTGTAACCCCCAAAGTACACTCCAGTCCAAACCAAAAAAAAAATTATTTTCTGTGTTTGTGAATTGTGTGCGCAGTAGCCGCACGTGCATCAACAAAGTAGTGCCAAGCGTGCGCCTGTGTCATAAGTAAAGGGCCGGCTGGCTTGACCGTTAAGGGTGCTGTAACCCCCGAAAGTACACTCCAGTCCAAACCAAAAAAAAAATGATTTTCTGTGTTTGTGAATTGTGTGCGCAGTAGCCGCACGTGCATCAACAAAGTAGTGCCAAGCGTGCGCCTGTGTCATAAGTAAAGGGCCGGCTGGCTTGACCGTTAAGGGTGCTGTAACCCCCGAAAGTACACTCCAGTCCAAACCAAAAAAAAAATTATTTTCTGTGTTTGTGAATTGTGTGCGCAGTAGCCGCACGTGCATCAACAAAGTAGTGCCAAGCGTGCGCCTGTGTCATAAGTAAAGGGCCGGCTGGCTTGACCGTTAAGGGTGCTGTAACCCCCGAAAGTACACTCCAGTCCAAACCAAAAAAAAAATTATTTTCTGTGTTTGTGAATTGTGTGCGCAGTAGCCGCACGTGCATCAACAAAGTAGTGCCAAGCGTGCGCCTGTGTCATAAGTAAAGGGCCGGCTGGCTTGACCATTAAAGGGTGCTGTAACCCCCAAAGTACACTCCAGTCCAAACCAAAAAAAAAATTATTTTCTGTGTTTGTGAATTGTGTGCGCAGTAGCCGCACGTGCATCAACAAAGTAGTGCCAAGCGTGCGCCTGTGTCATAAGTAAAGGGCCGGCTGGCTTGACCGTTAAGGGTGCTGTAACCCCCGAAAGTACACTCCAGTCCAAACCAAAAAAAAAATTATTTTCTGTGTTTGTGAATTGTGTGCGCAGTAGCCGCATGTGCATCAACAAAGTAGTGCCAAGCGTGCGCCTGTGTCATAAGTAAAGGGCCGGCTGGCTTGACCGTTAAGGGTGCTGTAACCCCCGAAAGTACACTCCAGTCCAAACCAAAAAAAAAATTATTTTCTGTGTTTGTGAATTGTGTGCGCAGTAGCCGCACGTGCATCAACAAAGTAGTGCCAAGCGTGCGCCTGTGTCATAAGTAAAGGGCCGGCTGGCTTGACCGTTAAGGGTGCTGTAACCCCCGAAAGTACACTCCAGTCCAAACCAAAAAAAAAATTATTTTCTGTGTTTGTGAATTGTGTGCGCAGTAGCCGCACGTGCATCAACAAAGTAGTGCCAAGAGTGCGCCTGTGTCATAAGTAAAGGGCCGGCTGGCTTGACCGTTAAAGGGTGCTGTAACCCCCAAAGTACACTCCAGTCCAAACCAAAAAAAAAATTATTTTCTGTGTTTGTGAATTGTGTGCGCAGTAGCCGCACGTGCATCAACAAAGTAGTGCCAAGCGTGCGCCTGTGTCATAAGTAAAGGGCCGGCTGGCTTGACCGTTAAAGGGTGCTGTAACCCCCGAAAGTACACTCCAGTCCAAACCAAAAAAAAAATTATTTTCTGTGTTTGTGAATTGTGTGCGCAGTAGCCGCACGTGCATCAACAAAGTAGTGCCAAGAGTGCGCCTGTGTCATAAGTAAAGGGCCGGCTGGCTTGACCGTTAAAGGGTGCTGTAACCCCCAAAGTACACTCCAGTCCAAACCAAAAAAAAAATTATTTTCTGTGTTTGTGAATTGTGTGCGCAGTAGCCGCACGTGCATCAACAAAGTAGTGCCAAGCGTGCGCCTGTGTCATAAGTAAAGGGCCGGCTGGCTTGACCGTTAAAGGGTGCTGTAACCCCTGAAAGTACACTCCAGTCCAAACCAAAAAAAAAATTATTTTCTGTGTTTAGCCGCACGTATATATCAAATCGATATAACATAAATGGAGGACCAAACTTTCTCCGATAAAAATAAAATAGAGAAAGATCAAGAACCACTTCCTCCTAGTGCTGAAGCTGCTGCCACTAGTCATGACATAGACGATAACATGCCATCAACGTCGTCTGCCAAGGCCGATGCCCAATGTCATAGTAGAGGGCACATACAATCCCAAATGGCAAAGTTCAGGAAAATGACCTTGAAAAAGACATTTAAATCAGCTGAAGAGAAACGTAAACTTGCCAATATGCCATTTACGACACGGAGTGGCAAGGAACGGTTAAGGTCGATCCCTAGTATGTTCATGACTAGTGGTTCAGCTTCACATGACGATGGAAGCCCTCCTCCCACTAAAAAAATCAAAAGAGTTAAGCTGGCAAAAGCACAGCGAAGAACTGTGCTTTCTAAGAAGATATCACAAATCCCCAAGGAGAGTCCAAGTGTGGTGGTGGTTGCGATGCCTGACCTTCCCAGCACTGGACGGGAAGAGGTGGCTCTTTCCACCATTTGCACGCCCCCTGCAAGTGCTGAAAGGAGCACCCACAGTCCACTTGCTGATATGCAAATTGAAGATGTCACTGTTGAAGTACAACAGGATGAGGATACTGGTGTAGCTGGCGCTGAGGAGGAAGTTGGCGAGGAGGATTCTGATGGTGATGTGGTTTGTTTAAATCAGGCTCCGGGGGAGACAGTTGTTGTCCGTGGGATGAAAAAGCCCATCACGGTCATGCCTGGGCAGAAGACCAAACATTCCACCTCTTTGGTCTGGCAATATTTCTATCCAAATCCGGACAACAACTGTCTTGCCATATGTACCATATGTAAAGGTGAAATAAGTAGGGGTAGGGACGTCAACCACCTAGGAACATCCTCCCTTATACGGCACCTGCAGCGCGTTCATAAAAAGTTACTGTCAAGTTCAGAAACTTTGGCTAAGACCGTAAGCAGTCCAGGGACACCTAAATCCCGTTGTCCTGTTGTATCCAAGCGCCTGCAAACCACACCGTCAACTCCCTCCTCGTCAATTTCCTCCTTAGTCAGGATCGGAAGTAGTCCTGCAGGCCATGTCACTGGCATGACTGACTCTCCTATCCGGGATTCCTCTGGAGGATCCTGCATTGCTACGCCTACTGCTGCCGCTGCTGCTGTTGCTGCTGCTGGGAGTCGTTCATCATCCCAGAGAGGAAGTAGGAACACCACTACTTTTACTAAACAATTGACCCTCCAACAGTCCTTAGCGAGGAGGATGAAGTACGACAGCAGTCATCCTGAAGCAAAACGTATAACTGAGGCCTTGACTGCTATGTTGGTGTTAGACGTGCGTCCGGAATCCGCCATTAGTGCAGTGGGATTTAGACAATTGATGGAGGTAGTGTGTCCCCGGTTCCAAATCCCGTCTAGATTCCACTTCACTAGGCAGGCGATACCGAGACTGTACAGAAACGTCAGAAAAAGTGTCCTCAGTGTCCTGAAAAATGCCGTTGTACACAATGTCCACTTAACCACGGACATGTGGACAAGTGGAACAGGGCAGACTAAGGACTATATGACTGTGACAGCCCACTGGGTAGATGTATCACCTTACGCAGCAACAGCAGCAGCGTCACCAGTAGCAGCATCTCAGAATTGCCAGCTCGTTACAAGGCAGGCTACGCTACGTATCACCGGTTTCAGTAAGAGGCACACCGCCGACAACCTCTTAGAGAAACTGAGGGAAATCATCGCCCAGTGGCTTACCCCACTTAGACTCTCCTGGGGATTTGTGATATCTGACAACGCCACCAATATTGTGCGGGCATTACATCTGGGCAAATTCCAGCACGTCCCATGTTTTGCTCACACAATAAACTTGGTGGTGCAGAATTTTCTGAAAAGCGACAGGGGCGTGCAGGAGACGCTTTGGGTGGCCCGAAAAATTTCTGGCCACTTTCGCCATTCAGCGACTGCGTGCCGAAGACTGGAGCGCCAGCAAACACTCTTGAACCTGCCCCGCCATCACCTGAAGCAAGAGGTTGTGACGCGGTGGAACTCAACCCTCTATATGCTTCAGAGGATGGAGGAGCAGCAAAAGGCCATACAAGCCTATACATCCACCTATGACATAGGCAAAGGAGGGGGTATGCACCTGACTCAAGTGCAGTGGAGAATGATTTCCGTGTTGTGCAAGGTTCTCCAGCCCTTCGAACTTGCCACACGTGAAGTCAGTTCAGACACTGCCAGCTTGAGTCAGGTCATTCCCCTCATCAGGCTTTTGCAGAAGCAGCTGGAGAAAGTGAAGGAGGAGCTAAGACGGAGCGATTCCGCTCGGCATGTGGGACTTGTGGATGAAGCCCTTCATTCGCTTTGCCAGGATTCCAGGGTGGTCAATCTGTTGAAATCAGACCACTACGTTTTGGCCACCGTGCTCGATCCTAGGTTTAAAGCCTATGTGGTGTCTCTCTTTCCGGCCGACACAAGCCTGCAGAGGTGCAAAGACCTGCTGGTGAACACACTGTCAGCTGAAGCGGAACGTGACACGTCAACGGCTCCTTCTTCATTTTCTCCTGCAACTGGGGCTGCCAGGAAAAAACTTAGGTATCCTAAGCAACCCGCTGGCGGTGATGCAGGGCAGGCAGGACCAAGTTTGGACATCTGGTCCGGACTGAAGGACCTGGCAACAATTTCTGACATGTCTACTGTCACTGCATATGATACTGTCACCATTGACAGAATGGTGGAGGATTACATCGGTGACAGCATCCAAGTAGGCATGGCAGACAGTCCATACCTGTACTGGCAGGAAAAAGAGGCAATTTGGAGGCCCCTGTACAAACTGGCTCTATTTTACCTGAGTTGCCCCCCCTCCAGTGTGTACTCCGAAAGAGTGTTTAGTGCAGCCGGGAACCTTGTCAGCGAAAGGCGTAGGAGGTTGCTTCCACAGAATGTGGAGAAGATGATGTTCATCAAAATGAATTATCACCTCTTCCAGGGAGACCAGCCTCCAGAAGGTACAGAGGGACCTGTGGTGGTGGATTCAAGTGGGGACGAGTTAATACTTTGTGAGGATGAGGATGTACACACTGAAGAGGGTGAGGAATCGGTGGATGAGGAGGATGAGGATGACATCTTGCCTCCATAGAGCCAGTTTGTGCAGGGACACATTAATTGCCAGCTTGTTTTGTGGGGGCCCAAACGAACCAATCATTTCAGCCACAGTTGTGTGGCAGACCCTGGCGCTGAAATGATTGGTTTGTTAAAGTGTGCATGTCCTGTTTATACAACATAAGGGTGGGTGGGAGGGCCCAAGGACAATTCCATCTTGCACCTCTTTTTTTTCTTTGCATTATGTACAGTTTGGGGCCTAGTTTTTCAAACTGCCATCCTGTCTGCCACTGCAGTTTCACACCTAGATGGGTCACGTGTTTGTGCCGCCCACTCGTGTCGCTTAGCATAGTCATCCAGCTACCTCGGTGCAACCTTTTGGACATAAAAACACTATTGTGAGGTGTGAGGTGTTCAGAATAGACTGGAAATGAGTGGAAATTAAGGTTATTGAGGTTAATAATAGCATAGGAGCAGAAAAACCTACAAATTCTGTGATTTTAGCTGTTTTTATGCTTTTTTAAAAAAAAATACAGATCCAAAACACAAAACCCAGAACCCAAAACACGGAAGGGTGGTTTTGGCAAAACCAATCCAGATCCAAAACACGAAGAAAGATCCAGATCCAAAACCAAAACACAAAACACGAAAAGTGGCCGGTGCACACCCCTAGTGTAAGGTAATGAGGGCGTCCTTATGTAGTGCTGCAATGACATAGCAATTGCAATTAGCATACTTTTGCGATGGAACTGCGTGCATAATCTCTATTGCATTCGCAGTTGCGTTCCTTGCTGAATCAGGCCCTGTGTTATTTAACCGGACATCCTGATTAACCTGATTGTTACTCAGATGTCAGATGGTCACCCAGTTGATTTGATGCTGCATCCTTGGAAGCAGCAGCGGATCACAGAAGCCGGCAGTGGGAAACTAATAACTCAAGGTGCCTTCCTGTGGCTTTTGCATATTTTAGCAGAGCCTGGGAGAACTAAGGGGGTCATTCAGACCCGCTCGCGAGCGCAGGACGCTCGTAAGCGGGTCAATGTTCCCCCACTGCGCATGCGCACGACAGTGGGAGCTCCGTCGTGCGCATGCACGAGACCCGGCGAGTGACCGGCTCTCCATCGCTCCGGGTCTCGCACCAAAGGGGGCGTGCTGTCGATGTTGATTGACAGCACGCCCCCTTTGGTGGGCGTGCCGGGGGCGTGCCTGCCAGACAGAGGCGTTCCCATGGGAACGCCTACCATTTGAAGCCGGCCTCACTGACATCACTAGTGATGTCAGTGGGAGTGATTTTGGCTCTGATAGGGCCAAAATCACTCCAGGGCTTGCGGTAGAAAGACCCTACCGCAGGGTCTCCGTCGCAAGCCCGATGGTCACGATGGTCAAGACCATCGCGACTTTCATCATGGACGCTCGCATATGCTGTGGGTGGTCACCCACAGCTATGCGAGCAGCCAGGAGGCCACTCCATTTTCATGGAGGAGGGCCCTGATTCAGAGCGAGCGCTTTGGTCAGAGCGTTCGGCTCTG
This sequence comes from Taudactylus pleione, assembly GCA_031769625.1. NCBI lineage: Eukaryota > Metazoa > Chordata > Amphibia > Anura > Myobatrachidae > Taudactylus > Taudactylus pleione. The sequence goes on along the minus strand of JAUIMM010000229.1, from coordinate 4,508,890 downwards.
AATCAGGCCCTAAGAGACGGAGGAGGAGATAACTAGATTTATCTCTGTATTAGGCCCATTGCTGCCAGCTCTCATATCCCAAAGCAGTTTTAGGCTTTTTTTTCTTTTTGCAGAAAATAGGAAACTGTTTTTGTTCAGGGCAGCTGCTTTCAGCTTTAATATCTTTAACCTTCAGCGTGCACGAAAATGTTCTCCAATTTATTCTAGGGCGGCCCCACTTGTAGAACCTTACGGAGACATGGGGAACTCCGCAATAACTAACAAACACAAAAAGGTGTAATAATATGAAAACACAGGAAATGTGTTTTACTTTCCAAGGTGAAACTTGTGTGTCCCTGTGCCAGAAAGTAATGACTATATAGTATGCTTATCTGAGCCATGTACAGTAACCAAGCAGTATCTCCCCAAGGTGCAATCAGGGTGCAGTCACTCCATTCAGGAAAACAACAGAAAAATAATAGCAATCATGGGGCCTGATTCATTACGGATCACAACTGCGCGTACGCACGCAATCGGCCGATTGTTGCGTTCTGCACATGCGTATTCATTGCAGTGCGTGAACCAGCCACTGCAATCGGGACTGCAATCGCAGTGACTACGCAGACCAATCGCAGAGTGATTGACAGGAAGTGCCATTTGTGGGGAGGTGACGAGGGGTGGTCGCAGAAACACAGGCGTGCCAGTGCGTTTGAATGTCGTTGCATGGGTGTGCATAAATTATCCACAGCAATGCCTTAAGGCCCCCATACATCAGAGATGGATTGCAGCAATCGTGCAATTTGCAATCGATTGTGTATAAAAATCTGCAATGTATGGGCTTCACAGATCGCAGACCAAAAAGTGATTGGAATTGTTTAATCAGATTGTCCAACATGTTGGATTTCATAGATCGATTGGGGTTGTAGATTGCTAGTGTATGGACATGATCAGCAGATCTGCAGACCGTTTCTAGCAAAATAATGGGCCTTTCAAGATTGCCAGATCTGTGTTTGCTGCAATCGATCTGCAAATCACTGAAAAAGATCTGTAGTGTATGGGCGCAGATTGCTCGATTGGGAAATCCTAAGATCGGGCAATAAATCTTCAAATTGTTCAATTGTGGTTTTCAAATCGCTGATGTATGGGGGCCTTTAGGCAGCCTGAGTTCTCATAGCATGTGACGAGGTTAGCAATTCCTGAGTAAGGTCAGAGCTGAGTGAGGTCAAGCAAGTGTGCGTGAGGCTGCCATGGTATCGATGGTTTTTGCGGATTACAGTGTGTAAGGTAAAGTGGGTGTCCTTATGTTGTGCTGCAACGGAATAGTGATCGCAGTGGATTAGCATACTATCGCAGGTAGACTGCGTGCGTAATCGTTATTGCAATCGCAGTTGAGATCCGTAATGAATCAGGACCATAGTGAATCAGGACCATAGTGTAGTATCTTTATACACCAAACCATTATAACGAAAGGGGGTAAGAAACTGATTATGGTTAATAACAAGGAAAGAATGGACCCCTTCAGTTGGTCCAGGTTGTGGCGCCATCTGAGGCCCCCTTGGTTGGGTAGCGAAAATCTAATTTCTTGTCACGATCTTTTGTGGCTTTTCTGTCCTATCACATGAGTAGCATAAGTAACATTTTTAGAGGAATGCTTTTCATATATCTAGATGGCTGTAGTTAAGTTTCCGCTACTTTGGGCTAGGTTAGGTTGGTGTGTGGGGGAGTAGGAGGGGGGGGGTTGAAGTTCGGGGTGGTGTGTTCAATTAGTATGGTGGTATAAGTTAATAAGTGGGACGGTGTGACGTGACGTGTGAAGTTAAGAAAATATGAATTTATATTATGTGACAATATATCACGTGTAAATATGTATGTATATATATATATATATACTGTATATATATTATAACTTATATTTTATATTGTTGCAATCTGTTTTAATAAAACAAAACCAAAGGGGGTAATTAACACGCATACAATTAAGAGAGTTTAAAGCCATGTATTTGAATCATAAATGTATCAAGTATTTATCTCAGTCCACTCCAGCTAGGGAAAGAAATTCCAACACCAAATTTTGAGTTCGATGTTTAAGTGGACCTCGGGGTTCATGGCTCTTTGGTTGGTGGTGGGAGCCCAGTGATGGTGGTGGGGTATGCCACCTTGGGGGTGTGGGGGTTGTGCCTCTTTGTTGGTGGTGGGGGCACATGCCATTCAGGGTGGTGGTGGGGGCACATTCCTCTCAAGTGGTAGGAGGGGTGCATGCTTCTCCAGTGGTGGTAGTGGTGGTGGTGGTGGTGAAGGGAGTGAATGCCTTTCCGAAAGTGGTGGGTGGCACATGTCTTTCTTCATGGCTCCTAAATGTCAAGGCTGCGGTCTTGTTTGTGGTTCTTGTTTTTGTAATGATAGTGTGACACGATCCCACCACAAAATATCAGCATCTGCACAAGGATAAGTATGCAGAAGATCACCACCAAAAACTTCAGAAAACTTGAAGGAGATTGGCATTGTTCAGGGGGCATTGAGGCGCTGGCCTCTCTGTTGGTCCTGTGGGACCTGGCCACTCCAATTACCCTGGCTTTTCCAATTACTTTAGCGGCAATGGTGATCATTTTGAGGGTGCTAGCTTCTCTAATGTTTATGGGGGTAGCTGACCTAACCTATGGAAGCCTTGGGAGCACTGGCCTCCCTTGGAAGCACTGGCCTCTCCCGAGGTGGTCTCGAGGGCACTGGCCTTACCCATGGCATGAATGATATATATAAGAGGATTAGGGGGGGCTCCGCACAAAGAAAAAATGCTGCCACCTATTCACATCAAAATGATCATCCCAAAGATCAAAGAATAAACAAGTGAAAAAATAGATAAGATGTGAGTCAGGGCGCTAAAATTCTAGTCACCTTGGAGTGAATGTATTTATCAGATATATACTTATACTTATCTTTTCAATATAGACAAGGATTCTGTACACTGTTTGGCACATCCTCAATGTGGGTTGGATTCACCAAGGGTTTATGCAAACAGATAAATAAGTGAAGATAATGTAAAAACTGAAGAAAAGCATAGAATCAAATTGTCTCTTTCTCAACATAATTTATGCATCTATGCGAGATAAATTCAAGCATACCCCCACTCACTGAGTAAAGGGAGGTGATTTTCCCATAAAGGTATCTTTTATTAGGACGAGAATTAAAGCTCCTACAGATTAGTAGTATCTCTGACTTGTGAAGTATAGTTGATATCTAGTGTATTTCGCAGAGGTGGCGTACCTCACTTACACTAATATGCAGGTAACGAAGCTTGTAAAGGTATCTTTGTAGATCATTCATGATAATGCGTACCGATACTCATGAGTAATCGTGGTGGCAGAAAGCATGTAGCAGTATCTTTAAAAATTATTTCCGGAATATACTCCAATGTTAATAAAACAGCGATGTTTTATTCACACAAAGATAAAAAAAACAGTAGAATAATTAATCAAAAGTTAAATTAGACTGAAGGGGTAGGCAACACTTAGGGAGAGGCAGACCAAGTAATGAGAAAAGTATAAAAAAAGTCCCGGGATTTATATAAAAAAAGTTAAATGGTCATACCTTTACTCCAGTAGTGAGTCTAAAAAAATTCCCATCAGGTGGCTGACTCGGGGCACTGACCTCTACCATAGTGGCCTCAGAGGTGCTGGCCTCTCATGAAATGGTGTCAGAGGCACTGGCCTCTCCCATGGTAGTCTTGGGGCACTTGCCTCACCCATGGTCCGTAGACCATTCTTCTTCACTACAGATGGAACTTGTATCATCCACAAAGTCTTTGGTAATGCCTGAAAAAAGAGTATCTTCAAGAAATGAAGCACACATAGACTTAGGGGGTCATTCAGACCCGCTCGTGAGCGTCAGGACGCTCGTAAGCGGGTCAATGTTCCCCACTGCGCATGCGCACGACGGAGGGAGCTCCATCGTGCGCATGCGCGAGACCCGTGGAGCGACGGGCTTTCCATCGCTCCGGGTTTCGCACCAAAGGGGGTGTGCTGTCGATGTTGATTGACAGCACGCCCCCTTTGGTGGGCGTGCAGGGGGCGTGGCTGCCAGATGGAGGCATTCCCATGGGAACGCCTACCGTCTGAAGCCGGCCCCACTGACATCACTAGTCACCTTGGAGTGATGTCAGTGGGAGTGATTTTGGCTCTGATAGAGCCAAAATCACTCCAGGGCTTGTGGAAGGGAGACCCTACCGCAGGGTCTCCATCGCAAGTCTGATGGTCGCGATGGTCAAGACCATCGCGACCATCTTTTTGGTCGCTCGCATATGCTGTGGGTGGTCACCCACAGCTATACGAGCGGCCAGGAGGCCGCTCCATTTTCATGGAGGAGGGCACTGATTCAGAGCGAGCGCTCTGGTCAGAGCGTTCAGCTCTGAATCAGGCCCTTAGTGTGAGGAACTGTGGACTTCCCAATCTTAAGTTGGTTTCTAGTATGGAAAGAAGAACTGTTCTTTTGCAGCGAAGTAGTTTTTACTGGTAATTCTTGGGGAAACATACAACTAGGAAGAATATGGTCAAATAACAAATGGTTGTCAAGGAAAGGAGTATTGTCATGCACAGGATCAAATTCACAATCAGAATCCATGTCCAAAGGAAAATCAGAGAAGTTAATATGACTTGAAAGCCTAGAGGACTCCGGAGATGGGCAGAGAGAAACACACCCAACTCTCATGGTATCATGTTGTTGGTCTCTAATAGTTCTTTGAGTCTTCTTTTTCCGAACTGATTGATCCTGTACCATATGATTTTGAGAAGGGAGTACAGCGGTGTATATGAGTTTAATATCTGAAGGTGCTGAAATAACTCTAGAATTTTTATCAGAAAAGGTATCTGAAGACGGACACATAGGAGCAAATTCTTTAAACAGAGCTGTACTGAAGGCAATTACATCTTGTAGAATTGGATCCTTAGACTCAATGAGTGGGTTAGCCCACTCCAAGACTTTACCTCTAAAGTGCATGAAAAGAAACATGACGAGGTTGGTGGGAGTAATACCACAAGATGGATCAGCTCTCATTAGGGCGTCATAATGCTTAAGCAATAAGGTGTACTGGGACACATCTTCATCGAATGTCATGGACACTAAATCATGCAATGGGTCCTGAGTTACAGCATTCTTTTCAGGAACTGAGAAGAAACCACTTAGAGATTCTTTAACGCAATGAATGGATGATTCAGCCAAACTTAATTGATGTTCTTTCTTAGACAGGACAGTGGAAACCTCCACCAAGAGTGAGGAACTTGAAATCTGCTCCTGGGGAACGGGACTTGAAACCCCCTCTTGGGGTATGAAACTTGAGACCCCCCTGGGGTGCAAGACTTGAGACCCCCTCCTGGGGTGCGAGACTTGAGGCCCCTCCTGGGGTGCAAGACTTGAAACCCCTTGCTGGGGTGCAAAACTTGAGACCCCCTGCTGGGTTGTGAGACTTGAGACCCTCTGCTGAGGTGCGAGACTTGAGACCCCCTGCTGGGGTGAGAGACTTGAAACCCCTTCCTGGGGTGTGAGATTTGAGACCTCCACTTGGGGTAAGGAAGTTGAGACCCCTCCTGGGGCTACTGACTGGAGTCCCATATTGGGAAAAACAGAATCCGGGCTAGGACCAGAACAGGCAGAATCCGGGCTGGGACCGGAACAGGCAGAATCCGGGCTGGGACCGGAACAGACAGAATCCGGGCTGGGACCGGAACAGGCAATATTCAGGCTGGGAATGGTGGAAAAGGAATCTGGGCTGTGAACAGTAGAAATGGAATGCGTAGTGTCCCTGACTTTAGGAGATTGAAATATCCTGCCAAAATTTCTTAGACGAGGGTTGAAGCATCTTGTAGCAGGGCCCCAATCAAAAACTTGAACTTTCTTTTCCTTAGTGGACATCACCTCCTTATCTGTGACTGAAAGAACGGAAACCACTGATGGATGACGAGGAGAACTAAAAGCGCAGACATTGGGAGTCCCACACTTGCCACCACTTCTAAGTTTAGGGCGCAGGATACTTTAATGCTTTACTGTAGTTTGCTTGAGAGAGCTGTTAGTCAAGTCTGGAGTTGCACTAGAAAGCTCAGGAATAACTTGAAAAATTTTGGGACGGAGATTTTGTAGTTGTTCTAGAAGCCAGTAGAAACTCTTGAAAGGTTCAGGGTCATGAATATCAGATAATTGGGACACCAGAGGATACTTGACAGGTTCACTAGTATACACAGAAAAAAATTCATCAGTAGGGGTAATTGGAACTTCAGAACGAAACTGTGGAGAAGAGGACATAGGAGAATTCACTGGCGGAACTTGTGGTGTGTTTGGGGACAAAGCAGCGAGAGCCGAATGAATAACCTTCAATTGACTAAAAAGTTCTTGCAGCTGCTGTCTCACTAGTTGCAGAGCTGTCTCTTGTGCAGTCACATGAAGGAGCAGACCTTGAAAGCTCTCTTCACCCTGGAACCCGGTGGCTTGCATTATGCCTATTCAAACTGTCACGATCTGGTGCAAGTGTTCCTCTGTGGAGGACGGTGAGCTGAGGGGTTTGGGTGACTAGGGAAGTGACTGTAGCTAGGTCACCTAGTTGCGGCTGAATCCAGGTTTGGCTAGACCTGCCCAGAGGCGCGGACTCTAACGCACTTGGTGGTTTTCTCCAGTGACCCCTCCAATTGGGATTTGTTTTTCCGCTGCACCAAGTGAGCAGGTCGCGGCCCTCTGGACAGGTACCTGGGAATGGCAGAAGACCGGAAACTATATTAAACGAAGCAAATGCTAGAGCACAGGAGATAAATTGGATGCTTGAATATTAGAATGGATCATAATACTGCAACACAATTAGAAATCCTGATCACAGGTTTGCATGAGATTACTGAGAAATGTACTGAGAATCGCTGAGAGATCCAGGTGCTGATAGCACAGTAGCTCAGGGAGATGTGGACACTCCAGGTACTGGAGTTTGCTAAATATGCAGGTGCTGGCTGCACAGACAAAACCAGAGCAGAGTGGACAAAGGCTTATTCTGGGAAAGCTAGAAATGCTGGTGCTGATTCGTACAGCAACACAGGGAGACTTGGACACTGGCAAGTACTGGAGATTGCTAAATGTGCAGGTGCTGGCTTACACAGACAAACATAGAGCAGACTGGACACATGCACATACTGGGAATAGTTACATATGCAGGTGCAGATTTGCACAGAAAAACATAGAGATGTGGACAGGCTTGGAATGCTAAAAGGTGCAGCTGGGCGCTAATAGTGATAGCAGGTAATCTGACACCTCAATGACACAGGGTAATAGCCACAGAACTAGCAGCACATTACAAAACACACAAACATAGAAAACATGAAAGACAGGATATTGGGAGAGAACTAACTCTAAGACTGAGAATAGCATGGAAGCTAATGCTGGAAACTTTAGAGAACTGAGGCCCTGATTCAGAGCCGGACGCTCTGACAGAGCGCTCGTTCTGAATCAGGGCCGTCCTTCCTACTGTTTGGAGCGGCCTCCTGGCCACTTGCATAGCTGTGGGTGACTACCCACAGCTATAGTGAGCGGCCAAAATGATGGTCATGATGGTCAAGACCATCGCGACCATTGGGCTTGCGATGAGACCTTTGTGGTAGGGTCTCGCTGCCACAAGCCCTGGAGTGCTTTTGGCTCTATCAGAGCCAAAAGCACTCCCACTGACATCACTAGTGATGTCAGTGGGGCTGGCCCCAGATGGTAGGCGTTCCATTGGGAATGCCTCCGTCTGGGCAGCCACGCCCCTGGCACGCCCACCAAAGGGGGCGTGCTGTCAATCACCATCGACAGCACACCCCCTTTGGTGCGAGACCCTTAACGATGGCTTGGCCATCGTTATTCGGGTCTCGCTCATGCGCACGACGGAGCTGCCTCCGTCGTGCGCATGCGCACTTGAGCAACATCAACCCGCTTGCGAGTGCTCAGCGCTCGCGAGCAGGTCTGAATCAGGCCCTGAGAGCAGGCTGAGCAATACTCTGAAGGAAATAGCACAGAGCAACACTGGTGAGTATCACAGGCACTGGAACAAAGAAGTTGAACAGCAGCTTCCTGTTCCTGGAGTCAGACTAAAATACGCCTGGGTAACTGATCATTGGATCAGAGGATCAGCTGAGCGACCACAGGACTATCACTGGGAGAGACTAGTCAGGTGATATGAGCCAACATGGCTGCGCCCATATCCGGCACCCCATAAACCAGGACGCAGGCACGGAAGCCCTAGCAGACCCCAAGGAGAATACTCAGTCACCACTCACCTCCACTCCCAGCATCTGGACACCTAAGCCCAAGGAAACCAGCGCAGAGATGAGTAGAGGCCGATCCCAGGCCGCATCCTGACATGGCCTCTCCAATGACCCTGGTTTCTGCAATAGGTTTGGGGTAGCTGACCTCACCTATGGTAGCCTTGGGAGCACTGGCCTCTCCTGAGGTGATCTCAGTGGCACCTACCATACTCATATATACTATTCACACTGGTACACCCTCACACCTACCCTATTCCCACCTACACTACTTACACTGGTACAGCCTCACACTTACCCTACTCCCACCTATATAACCCACACTGGTACAGCCTCACATCTACTCCCACCTATACTACTCACACAGCTACACCCCCACACCTACCCTACTCCCGCCTATACTACTCACACAGCTACACCCTTATACCTACCCTACTCCCACCTATACCACTCACACTGGTAAACCCTCACATCAACCTTACTCCCACCTATATTACTCATACTGGTACATGTTCACACCTACCCTACTCCCACCTATACTACTCACACTGATACACCCTGACATCTACCCTACTCCATCTATACTACTCACACTGGTATACACTCACACCTACCCTACTCCCACCTATACTACTTACACTGGTACACCCTCACACTTACCCTACTTCTGCCTATACTACTCACACTGGTACACTCACACTTACCTTCCTTCTGCCTATACTACTTACACTGATACACCCTCACACCTACCCTACTCCACCTATACTACCCACATTGGTACACTCACACTTACCCTACTTCTGCCTATACTACTCACACTGGTGCCCCCTCACACCTACTCTAATCCACCTATACTACTCACACTGGTACCCCCTCACACCTACCCTACTCCCACCTATACTACTCACACTGCTACACCCTCACACCTACCCTACTCCACCTATAATACATACACTTGTACAGCCTCACACCTACCCTATTTCCACCTATAATAATCCCACCACTAATCCCATTTTTAGAACTGTCTCAATCCTCTTTCTGAGTCAGTCTTACTCTTCCCATCTAAGATGTGAAAAGATTGTAATCTAACCCATGAGCAGGGCCCTCCCAAACCATTTTAGTTTTTTGTCTACCATGTATGTCCCTGTATTAGTTATCATGTGTTTTCCTTTCTGTCTAGTGCTGCCCAGAGTAATGCTTTGCAAATCAGATACAATAATAATAATAATAATAATAACATTTATTCATAGTATTTGAGCCTTAATGACTAAATAGTTTCTACGCAATTTGTTACATCATAACCATACTTGCCTACTTTTGAAAAAGCATTTCAAAGAGTGGGAAAGCAGCATCTATGAGCGCGATAGTAAAGTGGGTGTGTACTGCTACATCTGAGAGGCGCGTCATATAACTGACTTTCATCCACATGTACATGAGCCCCAAAGCAGTTAGTAAAATCTACTTGTTAATGAAATCACACTGATACTTTTCAGGCCTTGCTCATGTATTGTGTTCCATCAGGGCCGACCCTAGCCCAAATTTTTTGGTAAGCGAGTATATTTTTTGGCGCCCCCAGGCATATTGTTGCGCGTGCCCAAACAAATTAATCATGGAAAAAGCCATAACCATGACACACACCCCTTTCTCGTCACTCTGTCAACAGTGCTTTCCATTCCATATGCACCTTAATGCAGTCCCCCCAGTTGTGCCCCTTATACAGTACCCCAAGTATGCAATGTCCCCCAGTAGTGGTCCCTCTTATGCAGGCCCCAAGTAGTGCCCCTTATACATTGCCCCCAGTAGTGGTCGCCCTTCTGCAGGCCCCCAGTAGTGATCCCCCCTATGCAGTGCCCCTTATATAGTGCCCCCAGTAGTTGTTCCCCCTGTGTAGTACCCCTTGTGTCACAGGAGTGGTCTCCCTTATGCAGTCCCCCAGTAGTGCCCCATATATAGTGCTCACAGAAGTTGTCCTCCCTATGCAGTGCCCCCTGTAGTGGTCCTCACTATGCAGTACCCTTTGTACCCCAGGAGAGGTCCCCCTTATGCAGGACTCCTAGTAGTGTCCCCAGCAGTGATCCCCCCTATGCAGTGCTCCTTATACAGTGCCCTCAGTAGTTGTCCCCCCTGTTCAGTACCCCTTGTGCACCAGGAATGGTCCCGCTTATGTAGTCCCCTAGTAGTAGTCCCCTCTATGCAGTGCCCCTTGTGCCCCAGGAGAGATCCCCCTTATGATGGACTCCAGTAGTGCCCCCAGTAGTGATCCCCCCTGTGCAGTGCCACTTATATAGTGCCCACAGTATAGTCCCCCCATGCAGTGCCCACAATAGTGGTACCCCTTATGCAGTGCCCTTTAAATAGTGGCCCAAGTTGTAGTCCTCCCCCTATGCAGTACCCCCAGTATTGCCCTTTATATAGTGCCCCAAGTAGTGGTCTGCTGTAAGTGTGCCCCCAGTAGTAATGCCCCCTGTTAGTGTGCCCCCAGTAGTAATGCCCCTGTTAGTGTGCCCCCAGTAGTAATGCCCCCTCATAAGTGTGCCCTCAGTAGTAATGTCCCTGTCAGTGTGCCCCCAGTAGTAATGCCCCCTTAGTGTGCCCCCAGTAGTAATGCCCCGTTAGTGTGTCCCCAGTAGTAATGCCACCATTAGTGTGCCCCCAGTAGTAATGCCCCCAGTACTAATGTCCCTGTTAGTGTGCTCCCAGTAGTAATACCCCCTGTTAGTGTGCCCCAGTAGTAATGCCCCCTGTTAGTAGGGATGGACTTCGGAAGCCCACCATCATATGATGGCAGTGCTTCCACCATTGAATCTTTCGATGTAATGGTAACTAACCATCACATCAAAAGCATTCAATGGTAAAAACTATTCATATGAATAGCAAAGGGGCGGAGCTAAGGGAGGGGCTTGGACACGCAGCAACAACAAAAAAAAAGCTCAGGCAGGCAGAGCTGACTGAGGACGAGGAGAATGAGACATACTGTCACTGCCATGCTGCTGCTGTGGGCACTTAACGCAACAAGAAAGTGAAGTGTAAAAACATGTTTAAAATATACTTATAACACAATAAAAACTAACCTCTTACAGCACCAGCAGAGAAATCACTCTACATCTCTGCTGGTATAAACGTTGTTAGCTGTCACTCTGTGTGTGAGTGACTGCTGCTGCTGGGCCAGGGATGCACACTGATTGGCTCTCACTGTCTCAGAGAGCCAGTCAGAGCTAGCAGAGAGGCAGGGGCGCCGAGAGGTGGGGGGAGCGGGTACAGATTACCCGGGCCCGGGCTTCCAGAGGGGCCCGACGGGGGCCCAGGTCCGACGCCGCCCCCTCCTCCCTCACAGCAGCCCAGCACACAGCGTGTGCTGAGCTGCAGTTGGAGACTGCTCGTGGCTGCTGAGCAGCAGCCACAGCAGTCTCCTATGCCTGTGTGGGGGAGCGATCACACTGATCGCGCCCCCCCTGGCTTTGCGCCAGGCTGAGGGGGCTCAGAGCGCCCCCCTCCCCGGCGCGCGCTGCAAATCTTTTTTATTTATTTTTTTCGGCAGGGGGGTGTGGCCACGCCTCCTGAGATTAGGCCACGCCCCCTATTACCGGCGCCCGCCTTGGCTCTTGGCGGCCCTGCAGAGAGGGGAGGGAGGGCCCAGTCTGAGGCAGTGAGAGACAGCCTCCAACGATCCCAGCAACATGAGCCAGGAATGTTATCAGAGGCAGGAGACACAGCACACAGCAGCCAGGGGAGGCAGAGCTTTTAGTTTTTAAAGAAAGGAAGCCACCATCGCAACAGCATTGAATGATTACCATTCAATGGCAATGTTGCCATCGAATGGTAAAAACATCGGAAGAAAAACATTGATGGTTGGCAAACATCGACCATCGATGTCCATCCCTACCTGTTAGTGTGCCTCCAGTAGTAATGCCCCATGTTAGTGTGCCACACTCACACACACAAAAAAACACAATACTTACCTTTAGCCCCGATCCTACATCCGCTGCTGTCCGCCGCTCCTCGGAACTATGAGAGAGAAGTCATGACGTCTCTCCCATAGTGCCCATTGGGGGAGCCGGACGCCGGAGGTCAGGTGTGAGCTCCGGCGTCCACCGTTCATCTGAAGTATGGGAGAGATGTCATGACATCTCTCCCATAGTGCCCGTGGGGGGGGAGCCGGAGCTCAGGAGTGAGCTCCGGCTGTCGTGGCCAGGGGGGGTGGGGGGAGTGTGGCATTGGCGGCGGCAGCAGCGAAGGGGGAGTGGGGAGAGGAGAAGGATTGTGGCGGCGGTGGTGGTAGGGTGCGGGAAGGACTGTGTCGCTGGGGACCGCCGCCCAGAGTGCCCTCTGCTGGCTGGCACTCTAATGGATGGGCCGGCCCTGAAAGAAACCTTATATGAAAATTAGCGATGTTCACTGACCGGGCATGCGCCAGCATCTGTTCTCCCTGTCTGCAGCGCTTGGGGGCTGCCCGGCATGTCCGTAAGTGCCGGGCATGCCCCCAAGTATGATGAAAAAGGGGACGCGTCTTATAGACATGCCCCCTTTTATGGCCACGCCCCCTTTTTGCCCACGCACACAAAGTTGCCCTCTGTAGCTCCGGCACCCTGCCTGCCGCCGGAGCTAGAGTGAACACTATATATATATATATATATATACAGATATATATATATATATATTTATATATACATATATACACACACACAACAGAATGAAGACAATTTATAAATCCCATTAAAACATTGGTTTAGTAAGTCACTGGGCCTGATTCAGCAAGCTACGCAAGTGAGAGAATGCACGCACTCATGTTCACGAAACTCGGTGCGAACCTGGTCCCCATAGCAGTACCTCGTGTTTGTAAGTAGAATTGGCTATTGAAAATGAAGTAATTGTGGGATAATTTGAAATCTATACCTGAGATAATTAATTTATGTAAACCTGGAGGTATATTTGCATCAAGGTCTAGATAGTGTTTGGTAGCTTTGATTCCAAGATTATGTGGAATGTTTGTGTAAAAAGCCTGTACATCACAGGTCATAAGTATATAGTCAGGATGCCAATTGATGGAGTAAATAAATTTTAAAAATTGAGTTGTATTGCGAATATATGATTTAAGACTGGTAGTTATTGGTTAAAGGTGTGAATCTATGAAGAAATATAAATTGGAAGATATTGACCCGATGCCTGAGATTATTGGGCGGCCTGGGGGATTTTGTGTGGATTTATGTATCTTGGGGAGATGGTAGCAGGTGGATATGATGGGCTGTGTAGAATATAGAAAAAGATATGTATCTTTTGTAATAACACTGTCCTGTAATGCTTGGTCTAGTAAGATATTAAGTTCTTTTTGAAACCTTATTGTGGGGTCAGAGTCTAGAGTGGCATAAAAAAACTTGCAATCAAGTTGCCTGTGATCCTCTGTAAAGTAATCCTTTCTATCCTGGATGATTAACCCTCCACCCTTGTCTGCCTGTTTGATAATAATTTATCGATCTGCTTTTAGTTGTTTCAGGACTTCTTTTTGACTTACAGAAAGGTTATTGTATTGGTATTTCATTGTGGTGCACTGATCACATAGGTTCCTGAAGTCTTCTAAGGTGGTTTTATAAAAGTTCTCTATTTGAGCATTTTTACAATGTAGAGGGAAAAATTAAGATTTCCTTCTGAATTCAGACTGGTTCAGGGGTGAATTATTATGTTCCCTTAAGCTCACCTGATTGATATCGAATAGTTTTAAACCATTATCTAGTTCAGAGGGGATGCAAAAAATTTCTTCTAATAGTGACATAAGTGTTTGAATACCATCTTTGTCACCAGGGTCTAATAAAATAGTAATAGTGTCGGTGGTATATTCTCCTTTATATTTGTAAATTTTTTTATTGCAAAATAGTTTTCTACATAGATCGCAAGTGATTCTGTTTAGTCCAACAAATAATTAAAAGTTGGGTTTACTGGTAGGGGCAAACTTAAGTCCCTTCATAAGTAGTTTGACCTGTGCTTCTGTCAATGTTTTGTATGAGAGATTGTGAAGACCTTTGGCTGTCAGATGTATTTTGCATTTTTGTTTGTGCGCTCTTCTTCCTTCTCTACTGCCTCTGTCTCTTTCAATGAACCTTTTTGGTGTTGCAGATCTTAATGCTTCAAACCTACCCCCAGAGATATATACTTTTCTCATTTTATATATATATATATATATATATATATATATTAGGTGTGAGCGGGTTCGGTTCTACTCGGTTCCGTTCGGATTTAAAAAACGAATCTTATTGGCTGTCCAAAACTCGTGACAGCTGATAGACAATAAGATTCGGTTTTTAAATCCGAACGGAACCGAGTAGAACCGAACCCGCTCATCCCCAATATATATATATATATATATTTATATATTTAAATTCCTGATTACATAATAGGCTCTTTTATCTATTTTTTTTATTACACTGTGATGTTTTGTTCTCATTGAATTGAACTGCAATTTTATATGTTAATGTTTTATTTATTTTCTATGTATGCACTTTTTTGTTGACTTTATGGTCTCAATAAATGTAATATAATTATTTTTCAATTCTGAGATACAGTCTATGAGGTTAGATGATAGCCCAGTCTCAACTGTTGGAATTTTGTACAGTTTTTTTCTGACAACTGGAGAAACTGAAGCAGGAGACTTTGTCGTGTCATGTGCCACTTCAGCTTACAGCTTGCTCACAAGGAGCTTTGCATCTCTTAAGATTTGTGTCAGTTGGAAAGAAATACATTACATAGGATTTAAACCTTGGATTAAGGAAGGTTGCCAAAATGTAGTGATCCAATTACAAGATGTTCCAAACCCTTTGGTCCTGTTAGAGGGAATAAAGATCTTGGGGCCTGATTGAGAAATGGACAGATTTGCAGAGCTGCACACAAGCGGCTCTGCAATTCCATCCATGTAAAATGCTAATACAGCAGGAGGTATCTGTAGGAAATAGACACCTCCTTGTCACAGCCTGGGATCACCATAACAATCATCATGACCATTGTCGTGTTGTTTGCTCCATTGGCCAGGCTACAGAAGCTGAAGTTTACTGTAGCCTGACCGGGTCCTGGTCACTTGAATGGCCAGGAAATCTGCATCCACTGATGCAGACCCTGGCCTCATCCCTCCCAGAAAACGGTGGCAACTTGTTTCTGGGAATAGTGTACAGCCACACCTCCGCTCCATCCGCCAAATGCTGCAGTGTGTCAATCAACAGATGGCTCCTGCGCAGACCCCAAAACATTTTAGATGTACACTAACCATCGGGTTAGCGCACATTTCTGAATCTGGCCCTTGATCTACAAGTCCAACATACTTAGCAGAATGGCTTTGTTTTATTTCCTCCTTTAGTTTCTCTGGCTGCTTTACCAGTACAATCAAAACCATAGGAAAGTAGTCCTTCAATGAAGTGCACATGAGTATTGCATAGATCCAATATATCAAGTCTAAAAATTAATGTTTATTAATATAGTTTAACAACCACAGTAGATCATGGTTTAGACCTGCTGCCACTAAAGGGAAAAGCTGGAGCTGCTTGCACTGTGGCCAGAGATAGGGGGTACCAGACAGACCCACGGATGCCAGGCACAGGGGAGGCAGAAGCCTGAGGTGAGTGCTAGATGATAGAAGACCAGCGCCCACTGTTTGCACCACTACAGCTGCTTGGGGAGAACCAGCACTACCGGATCAGTTAAAAAGGAGCTGTGCTCTGGCACACTGTGATATATTAAGGGGTATAGTTATCAAAGTTCGATTTTGCATTCACCTCAAATCGAATCAAATTGAATGTACAAATCCCTCATAAAATCCTACATTTACTAAAAATCGATTATAGAAACCTTTTCTAAATCAAATTTGATTTAGTTCGATTTTGAACAGTGATTTCATGTTCAATTCTGCCCGTCCATATACAAAGCAAACACCAAATCCCTCTCAAACTCGAACTTCAAATCCCCATATGAAAAGACCTTCATCATGCTTTCAAATTTAGCATGAGCAGGTCTGATTGACACAGATGCATGCACAGATCAGTGAGATTTGTGCATGCATCTGTCTGTAAAAATATAAAGTATTAAAAAAATTGTAAAAAATGATGTGGGGTACCCCGCTAAAATTACAGCCAGCCCTGGACTTTTCAGAGCCAGACCTGGTTGTGTAAATTTGGGGGACAAAAGACATAGGGATCCCCTGTATTCACCAATACCAGCACTGGGCTAAGTGAGCCGGTCCTGGTTTTGGAAATACAGGGGACAAAATGAGTAGGGTCCCCTGTATTTACCATAACCAGCACTATACTCTTTCTAGCAGGGGTGTAATGCCACACTGACCCTTTCACTGGGTCCCCCAGCCAAAGTATTATGTCTGACCGCTAGTCTGCCCAGACCGGGGATCCCTGGGGAGGTGGGGACCCTCTAATAAAGGAGTCCTCCTCTCCAGGGCACTCCAGGCCTGAGCTTTTGGCCTAGGGCTATCATCAGAACCCCTGGGCAGTGGGTGTCGGTTTGATAGTATAAAGTGTAGTGTAAAAATAGCCTCCCTCACATGCTGGTATTTGGAGAACCACAAGTACCAGCATGCGGGGCATTAAGAGCCTGCTTGTACCTCTAGTTCACCTGTAAAGAAATGTTAAAATAAAGACACACACGCCATGATAGTATAAGCTTATTACACACATATGCACTCACACATACTCACATACAATACCTGGACCGATCCTCTTCTCTATGTGGGCATCCACCATCTTCTTAAAGCAAAACAACGGTCATAGATCAATGGGATTATTTCTATGTTATACTGAGTTATGTCCTGGGACAAGTGAATACAAAACCCACAAATCACATAAATAATTGAAGAGAAGATTGTCAACAAAAAATTTTTAGTCAAATATAATTTAGTAAATCAGTGCTATATAATACTGCGACTCTCAGATGTTATATTTATATTCACATCGTATGCTGAATTGCTGCTTCCGTAGGAGCAGTCAGATGGAATAGCTGCTCTCCGGCTTATGGCTGTATACAGAGCCTGTAGTTGTTCAAGAGGAATTTTATCTCCATATATATCATATAACCACTGCATAAACCTCAGGCACAGACTTATAAACCCCAGCAGGACAGCTGCACTGATCACCAGCCCGGATACAGCCTCCTTCATAGCCCTTTCCTGATGTTCATGAGAAGCTTCTGTGCGATGTTCCGCAGCTGCATTCTGCACCGTGCTGATGGAACATTCCTCCGTACTCCAGGTATAGGTGCAGCATGCAGGTCACATGCAGCGGTATGTACAGGAACACACAAGGAGGCCAGAAGACGTGGATCTTTGGGTGTTACCTGGAAAAGAGGGCACTGATTTAATTCAATACTAATTTAATTCAATAACCACTCTGCATAAATGAAACATAGCGTAAACAGTGCATTAGATGGGAGATGTTATCCTGAATCATCTCATTTTGAAATCACAGCTACAGGCTATATTTGTTGGCCCCATATATATATATATATACAGTGCCAGATTAAGGCCCACATGGGCCTGGAGCTGAAATTTATGAAAGGCCTATTGTGGTTGCTGCAGGGAGTGTGACTAGCACTGCGGCGGTGTGACGTTATGTGGGGGCGTGACCAGTCTTATGTGGGTGTGGCCTGTGCCACGAGTGTGGCTATCTCCATGAAGGGCATTGCTAGCTCCTACCTTCAACCACTCTATAATGGAGCTATAACAAAATAAAAGTTTTTTTAGTTTTTTTTTGGGGGGGGGGGGGTTGTGAAAGGGTGAGAACTGTATTTTCTGCCTTTCCTTGACTGCTAAAATAGTTTAAAGTGCTAAAAAAAAAATAATTGTTCACTGATTATCGGCATATTTCTATAAATGTTCCAGTAAATCAGTAAATTAGCTGTTGCCTTTATTTGGCAATACTAGACCAGGGTGGTAAGGGTTAACTTATTGCTTTGCAGATGTGCATGTGTGAGCTGATTTGGGATTTAGTTTTACTTGTTAATAAAAAAAATCTAATAAGGTTTAAAATAAAAAATATTTAAAATGATTAAAAAAATCTCAAGTCTTTTCATAAAAACAATTTTTGGGGTCTATTTACTAAGCAGTGTTAGGAGACAGAGTGAAATGAGATAAGGTACCAGCCAATCAGCTCCTAACTGCCATCCTACAGGCTGTGTTTGAAAAATAACAGTTGGGAGCTGATTGGCTGGCTCCTTATCACTTTTCACTACCCGGGCAGCTCCCTGGAGTAAAAGGAGAGAGGGTTGGATCGCCGGGTCGAGTGACCCGGCAATCCAACCCAGGTAAATAGCAGGGTTTAACACGGGCGTAGCCCGTGAAACCCTGCTATGAGAACAGCGCACTCCGGGTCACGATGACCTGGAGTGCGCTGCTAGCCGGCCGATTGGTCGGGCTTCAGTGGCGCTTGGAGATGATGTAATCTCCAAGCGACCACTTTCACTCCGGAAAAGCCAAGGTCTATGCAGACCCGACTCCGGTGTGAGCGGCGCCGACTCGGGACTATCCCGAGTCGGCGCCGGCAAAATTCCGGGTCTGATCCGTATAGGAACTTTGTTCCAACTCCGGGTCAGACCCAGAATTTAGGTGGAAAAGGGGTATTAGTAAATAGACCCCTTAATCTGTTAATTACCATCCAGAGATACAATAGTGCTAACAGAACATGTAATGCGGCGGGTACAAGTACCTCTACAATACTAGTTAAATAGGATTCTCCATGCAGATGCTTTGGGAAGCCTCCACCAGATCATCTAGTCAGAGCGCAATTAAATAAATATATAATATTATATATATATATATATATATATATATATATATATATAATGAATTAGGATGCAACAGGTAATACCTGTGCAAACACCTCAGGCGGCACTCATGGCTTCTGGAAAATGCTATATCCAGAGGCAAAGACTCAGCTTGGCACTGTCAGCATTGTAGAGTAATCGAAAGTTCCTAGCACATAACCGGAACTACTTCTGCTAATAATGTAGAATTTTATAGGACTATGCTCTAAAAATAAACTAATACAACACTAAATGGGTAAATTCTGAATAGTTTATTAAAGGATATAGGGTCAAATATAGGATATTTCCTGAAAACACCAGTTTTTGGGAGCTACCCACAAATATTAAGGATCCCTTGAATGTATGAAAGAGGAGCAGCAGCAAACATCACCGTCATCAGAGGTTTTGAGGTCGAAAAACTATCGCGCTCGTCCCTGCGTATCCCCATCCGCGTATTCAAATTCCAAATCATCGAAAACGGGACCCGGCAAAAACAAAATCTGTGAAAAGTGCTGTAATTTTTGGGGAAATCAGCCTGACACCCCCCAAAAATGCTCTGACATGGGGGATCACTATGGGTACCCCCGAACAGCCCTACTAAAGGTATTTGGGGGTCTTTAAATGGTCTCAATAGCTGTTTTTTTGTGGCTTTGAGAAAGTGGTGAAGAATAGCATTTAGCAACTTTTTGGGGGCAAAATAACTAGTCCCAGCAAATTTGCAAATTTGGGGTACATGAAAATGGGTGCTAGCATATTTTAAAGTTGCTAATGTGAAAATTCACCTGCCGTAACCACCTACAAACTAAAAAACACCTGGGGCATACTTGGGGACTCCCCCTGAGTCTATTTCGATAGTTTTAAAGTTTATCCCCCAATTATTATTTTTTTTGCCCTCAAAACGAAAGCACTTTTTTGGGGTGTTCTGTGGTACTTTTTAAATGTTTTTTGACACAGTTAACCTTAGGGGGACTGTCCAAGGGGTGCTGGAGGGTTCCTGCAATGTTGCACCCCAAGACCCCAATTTTGCACTTGTTTTTGACACCTATTCATAGGTGAAAACTTTTCACAGGTTTTTGCCATTGACTTTTCGCACCTGCAAAAAGTCAATTAAATTTAATTCGGGGATAAGTGCAGAATGGCGAAATGACGTCATTGGCTTTTCGCCGCCTAATTGAATATGCCCCTTATACTGGGTGCCGGAACTCCTCTGCTGAAGCCAGGACATCTGCGTCCAAGGACGTAGAGCCTGGCATCGGCACACCTACAAAATGGGGCGACATGCCCACTGTTTTGTAGAACGGTTACGGGGCGCTGCCACAACATGTCAATCATGCTGAGAGGGTACTGGACTGCGAGTGATCTGATGTTATTAAATCACCATGGGGTAGATGTATTATAGCGGCACTTAACGTGCCGCTATAACGCTTCCCGCTTCACCTCTTTACCGAGGCGAAGCAGGAAGCACTACCGATGAGATGTAAGAACATCTCATCGGCCGGAGAGGCGGAGCGTTAACTCCCCCCTCCTGGCGCTACCCACTAGAGACAGCAGCGCATCAGCCTAGTGCTGATGCACTGTGTCTCTGTCCCGGCCGGCTCCACTGAGCATGCGCGGGATCTCGCAAATATCGCGAGATCCCCGTGTGGAGCCCTGGAGCCTGCAGCCGCTGCAGCAGGGTAAGCACTGTCCCTGCTGTGGGGATAGGCTAGCGCCAGCCTGTAGCTGTCGTTAACGACAGCAACAGCCGGCCGAACGGTCATGCGTTATGACCGTTCGTACATAGCCCAGGCTATTGGCGCTGCTATCTTGTAGATAGCAGCACCGATAATGACAGGGGCGCATAGTGCCCCTGTCATTTACCGCCCAGACCCCCGATCATACATCGGGGAGAAGCGGTATCAGCGCACATAACGTGCGCTGATACTGCTTCAGGGCTTCTTACATCTCCCCCCATATGCTGGAATACAACCAAGAAGGGAAAATTCGAATATACTACTCACCGCTCCTAGGTTGCAGGTTTACAATCAGGTACTTGGTCTAGATTCCAGGGTTGCCATGTGCTGAGATGTTTGCTGATGTCAGATAGCTGTTAGGAGGGTTTTGGTAGAAAAAAAAGGGCTGCCTGCGCACACAGTATGGCTGAGTCTCACCAAGGGGATGGAGCTTAACATGACCAGGAGGCTCCCACACTAGTGGCGCATTTCAGGTGACCATGGACAGAGCTTATCGAGACCAGGGGCTAACCCATAAGCACACTGGTGACACAGATTCATTTGCCGGGGGGGCGGAGCTTAGCTTGACCGAGGGGGCGGAGCTTAGAGTTAGAAAGGGACATCCACTCTGGGAACACAGCTTTGTAAGGCTGTGGGCAGCCAGGAGGCAGGGTTTACTGAGACAAGGGGGCTTCCACACTGGTGACTCAAACAGGTTCGTGTATACGGGGGCGGAGCTTAGCGCGAGTAGGGGGCGGAGCTTCGGGTGGCCTCGGTGATCAAGGGGTGGACCAGACGATGCCGTAGCCGGTCCCGATGATAATGTGCTGGGCTGTTGGTGGTGACGGGAATTTTTTTTTCCTGTCAACACAGTTACTGTGGGCCTATTTTCATGGGAGGCCTGGAGCTGTAGCTCCACCCGCCCCATTGCTAATCCGGCCCTGTATATATATATATATATATATATATATATAGCTTTATCATATTACTGTAGAATAATAAATTGTATTTCGCAAGTAAGCTATCACTACTTTTAATAAACTAATATTATTTATAATTCTTATTAATGTAGCTAATATTGTATACATCAAAATGTATACAGTATATATATATATATATATATATATACCAACTATTACACATTGTTAAATATTATATCTTGTCAATATTTAGAGAAGGGGTGATGTCTCCTGGTGACAATTTTTAGAAAAAACAATAGCTTTAATCTCCCTCCATATTTATTCAGCCCTATATAAATATTAATGGTTTAGATAAGGTGTTGGCAAGGGTACAGAGTATTGCTGACCCCGTACCAAATTCAGGCTGTTACAGACTATTTTAGCAGACACAGGTATGTTCAAACATTTTTTAAAGAGAGGTCATATATTTACAAGTCATCCAAAGCTCTTTATTATAACTGTACATTTTCAGTCAATGGGGTAAGTTCATCCATCATTAATCTTGGCAAGGGCACTAGAAAAGGCTTTCCTTTGTCCTTCTAATCCATGCCCTCTGTATAGAACTACTTATTTATCCCCAGGACATAGGGGTCTATTTACTAAAACTCCACATATGTACCGTGGGGTTAATGCCATTCCTGCTTCGCCTGCTACCGCAGCTGTTGCTAAAAATAGACCTGACGAGGAGAGTGAACACTAAGTCACTCCCCCGGCGCTAACAGCTGAGACCCCTTTGCTCTGATATCCTGTGTTAGGGATGGCCATCGACCATCGATGATTCAATATCATCGATGGTTTGTGGCCGATGTTGACTATTTTTACCATCGATGACTGGGAGATGATTTTTTTTCTAACTGGGCGGAGCTAAGGACACCCCACCAATGGCCATCCCTAGCCTGTGCCTGACTCACCATTTCCCAGCTGGCAGCTGCAGCAGTGACTTTTTTTTGTGTAAAATCTTTATCAACAAACTGTAGAAATGACATCAAGCGCTTACTGCTTTTCCGGTGAGGAGAAGCAGATACCGGCAGCTACAGGAGGCGATATCAGCGCTGGAGAAAGCCCCAGATAGTAAGTGCCCTCTCCTCTTAGTAACACCTGGGACACTTAGCGCTGCCATAGGTGTTTATGGCAGCACTAAGTGCCCCAGGTGCAGTGTGATACTGTAGGCAGCACTTAGCGCTGGCAGGGTGCAGGCAGAAAATATCCCTTTAGTACATACTAAGAAGTGGTATATACAGGGATTTTCTCTGCCTATAGCGTTTCTAACCCCTTATCTCTCCTTAGTACACAGACCCCTTAATCTTGAAGTAGTAATAGCTTATCAAGTGCATTATCACTAAGGTTATAGACTGGATATAGCAGTGACTAACCTGAGGTAACACACAAAGGAGCTCATTCAGACTCGCTCGCAAGTTGCGGCCGCTCGCTGGCAAAAAGGGACCGGATATTTAAATGTAGTGCTCGCACTGCGTCACGTAAGGATGCCCACTATGATTTAGCGAGCTATGGAAAAGTGCGCTCGCAAGTGTATATAGACTCCCCCTTGCCACTCGCAATACACGTCATCTCCGGGAAATGTAGGATTAATCGGGACCATCGAGAGTCATCGGAGCAGCTCGCAGCCCTTGAGGTTGCCTTAACCCGCCCCAAAGCACAGCGATCAGTGCAGCCTGAAATACATGCTGGTGACATGTACAACGACGCTACTTTGCTAATTATGCACGCCCTTTAAACAGCGTTTTGTCTGCCTGACACGCCTGCATCCGCAACACCACTCCCCCGTTAGCAAGCACCTTCCCCTGTTACCACCCACAAACGGTACTATCTGTCACTCAAAGCAGCGACCTGATAGTGGCTTACGAACAACCAAAAACAGATTGCAAAGACTGGCTTGGGCACGCACACCGCGAATTATACACATGCACAGATGGGCGAAAATTGCTCAGAATGAGCGAGCGCAACTTAGTGACCGGGTCTGAATCAGGTCCAAAGTCACTAGTAGTTCAGGTGGTGACGGCTCTAATATAGCCCGCATCTGGTCTATGGGAAGCTGGTCACCATGCCTGTGTATTATTCTCCTTATGCCGCACATACAGAAGCAGCAGGAGTGCACCAATTACTGCCAGCCACTTTGCCAGCCAGGATATTCCCCCCCATTATGGACCTGTCCCCATGTCTGTGATGGTGGCCTCTCTGGTGCTGACGAGCACTATGCTCCTGGATGCTGCCGCCTGGTGTTGTTGGCGCAGCTGTGATCTCGTATACAAGAACAAGTATAACTAGTAATCTCCAATCCATAGCACTTCACCTGGAATAGAGGATAATACATCATTATAATACAGAGATTACTTTTTAACTAGTCTGCAGAAAGTAAGCATCATGTAACCATATATTGCTTTACATTTGCAAAATAAAACAAACACATGATACAAAATCAAGATTGTCTCTAAAGCTGCATACACACACAACGATGTTAGTAACCAACGTTGGTTACTAAAATAATGAGCAATTTTTAAAAACGATGAACGATTTTTTAATCATGCATACAGTGAATGGAAATCGTTCATCGTTTATCGTTCATTCTGCACAACATGAACGATTTTCTGAAAGAAAATCGTTTGTTGGACAGTCAGAATGGAAGATGAACTACAAACTACAAACGTGAACGCGCATGAACGATTATCGGTCATCGTTCAGCTTAAAAAGATGAACAATTTTACAAACGATTTAACGATAATGACGTCGTTATAGTTAAATTGTTCAAAAAATCTTTATGTGTGTACGCACCTTAAGAAATATTAAATCTTCCTATATGCAGATAAAGTATCATCCGTATAATAATATTTAGGTTACAATCTTACCTTATACTGACGTATAAATTAGGGATGTGCAGGCTCGGATAGGTTCGAGTTTGCACGCCGAGTTCGGATTTTTCCCTCCAAAAAAACGGAACTCAGAAAGAGGCAAAACGTCATCTTGCATGGACAAACATCATCATTCTTGGACTTTGTCCAGGAATGATGATGTTTGTCCATGCAAGATGACGTTGTCCAGGAATGATGATGTTTGTCCATGCAAGATGACGTTTTGCCTCTTTCTGAGTTCCGTTTTTTTGGAGGGAAAAATCCGAACTTGGCGTGCAAACTCGAACCTATCCGAGCCTGCACATCCCTAGTATAAATAGAAGAAGAGTTATAGCAATAAACAATACAGCAATACAGAAGTTTGAGAGACTGTTATAATAATGGAATTTTTATTATCTAAAGATTAGTTACCTGACACACCATTTAAAAAGTGATTAAGGATGTGTAATTTTTACTAAGACAAAAATTTCCAATCTTTCTATTTTACCATATGATGCTGTTGGTTGAGGCCGGCATGGATCCTTTAATTTTTATAAAACATCTTTCACTTTTTAAATAGAGATGTGCGGTTTGGTTTTACTCAGATTTACTCAGATATGTCCGGATCTCAAAAACTGCATCATATTGGTTATCTGGCTGTCAAGTGTTTTGGATAGCCAATGAGATAAATCTGGACTAATCCGAACTTGCGATAATTTGGCGATAAGAACCGAATTGTGAATGTTATACACAAAAACATATGAACCAAAAAAAAATTATATTAACAGATGATAACAGACATTTTACTGTACATTATGTCTGCAAAAAGAAAATTCCTCTTTAGCTAGTGCGCTCTGGGCCTGATTCAGACCCGCTCGCAAGCGCTATACACTCGCAAGCGGGTCGATGGCCGGGCAGTGCGCACTGCGCGTGCGCAAGTCCCGGAGCAGGAGAGAAATTCTCTCGCTCTGGAGCTCGCTACAAACGGGGCGGCTGTCAATGTTGATCGACAGCTCGCCCCGTTTTGTAGGTGGGTCGAGTGGTGGCTGGCCAAACGGAGGAACGCCTGCCGTTTGAGGTCAGCCCTACTGACATCATCAGTGATGTCAGTAGTGAGCTTCCAGCTCTATTAGAGCCGGAAGCTCACTGGGGCTTGCGGCAGATGAGACCCTACCACAAGGATCTTGTCGCAAGCCCCTATGGTCGCGACCATCGCGACCATCACCTGGCCGCTCGCAAAAGCTATGGGTGGTCAGCGAGCAGCCAGAAGATCGGTCTAAAAAAAAATAAAAACGCCCTTCAGACCTGCGAGCTGCCTGAATCAGGGCTTCTATATTTTGGGAACAGGCAGGCAGAAGAAATGTTTTTTTTTTTTATTACATTGCTAGACAAAGTTTTGTTTAAACCTGCATCATTTTGCTTGGACCTGCCCACAGTTGATTTGGTCCCACCAACATGAGGTCACATTCATATACTTTCAAGGGCCATAAAGTTCCCAATCTACCCCAGCCAGCAGCACACATTGGACCACTTGGTTATACTTTCCCCCCAAGCTAAAAGTTGCCTGCCAGTAGGTCCGGTGACAGGGGGGACTAAAGGAACACCTGAACTGGGCCCAGAGATAAAGACGGTCCCCAAAGTTTGGATGGTCCCCAACTACTCAGGGTCATGCCAGCAGAACCGTAACTAGACTTTTTGGTGCCCTGTGCCAGAAAGAGCTTTGGCGCCCCCCATTTTTCAAATAGGGACATAACACACACAAAAAAGGGCCATGGCTTCATGGGGAAGGTCCAGGGAAGAGATAGGGGAGGCCAGGAGATACTGGGGATGAAATAAGAGGAAGCTACAAGTGAGAATGATAATAAACAGAAAATTGACAGGCCAGAACAGCGCCCCCTGCCCTGCGGTGCCTTGTGCCATGGCACTGATGGCACTACCCTAGTTATGGCCCTGCATGCCAGGATTAAAGTGTTCCATTAGTTGAATTTGGAGGGAGAACATTTCCTAGCACAGTGGATGACTTGCACATCCATCACTGCTTCTCGCCTCTCAGTGACACCATGGGCCTGATTCAGAGCCGGACGCAATTAGTGCTCGCTCGTCCAGAAAATAGGGGTGGCTATTCAAATGAACCGTTCGCTCTTTGCGGTCTGTTCACGCCTCTAGGTCTGAACGAGCGAACAAAACTTGCAGTCGTTTTTTGGAAAAAATACGCCCCCTGGCCGCTCGCATCCTACGTCATGTCCGCTATTTATTAGATTAATCGAGTACATCGACCAGGGTATGAACTGCTCGCTATTCTTGTGGTTGGTTTTTCCTACCACAATCTTGCGAGCAGTTATGGCTATAAAATAAACCAGTGACGTGGTCAATGACGCTGCTGTTTTAATTATGCACACCCATAAAACGCCCGTTTTGACCTTTAAGCACGCCTGCGTTCGGATCTCCACTCCCCGTTTTCAAGCACCTTCCCCTGTTACCACCCACATACGCCTCTTTCTGTCACTCAAATTTTCAGGCATTCGCTATTTTGCAAGCACATGAATTTCGACCGCACTGACTGGTTCGTGCATGCGTATAACGATCCATACGCATGCACAGTTGGGCAAACATCGCTCGGAGCGAACGAGCGGCCGCTTAGGAGCGGCTCTGAATCAGGCCCCATGTTCTATATGTATTTACATAGAGTAACAAGTCTAAAGCTAAATTTTCCAGCTTCGGGATTTCTAAATGTCCAGTACAAATTGGTAGATGAACCCACACAGGGCCGGCGCTAGGTTTTGCTGCGCTCAGTGCTGTCTTGTGTTGCCGCCCCTTCCCTCCTCTGCTCCCTCCCCCTGAGCTTACATATTCACTATAGCGCCGGGAGGGAGGATGGGCGTTTCCTGCGCCTGCCGAGTACAGTGGCGCTCCAGCACCTTCCCCTGTTACCACCCACAAACGCCTCATCCTGTCACTCAAATTAGCAGGCATTCGCTATTTTGCGAGCACACGATTTTCGTCCGCACTAACTGGTTCATCCATGCATACTAAAACCCATATGCATGCGCAGATGTGCGAACATCGCTCAGAGCGAACGAGCGGCCACTTACGAGCCGCTCTGAATCAGGGCCAGTGTTCCCTGCTTACTGGGAGGAACGATCCAGCATGGACACACATGTGGCCGTCCCTCCAAACCCTACTACTGCATGCCCAATGTCCACCCTAAGCCCACCAAACGCCTGCCCCAGGCACACAAAGTCCTGGCCACTGGGGCATATGTCAGCCCTCCTCCACCCACCTCCTGCTGTGAGTCAGATTCATACAGCATGGAGACTGCTGCAGAGTTAGCCTGATGGGCAACTTGTCCGAACAGCCACTATGGAGAGTGACAGTATTGCTCAGGGCTGGAACAAAAAGGGGCATGGGTGGGATCTGGGATAGCACAAAATGGGACATGAGGGGAATCTGGTCTGGCATATAAAGGGGCATGAGTGTTTCTGAGGCACATAAAAGGGGAAAAGGGGCATGAGGGGGCTCTGGGATGGCACATAAATGGGCATGACGGGGATCTGGGCTGAAACAAAGGGGCATAAGGGTCTCTGAGATACATAAAGGCATGAGGGGGATCTGGGCTGGCACATAAAAGGGCATGAGAGAAATCTGAACTGCCACTACATGAAAGTTTGTGAACCCTTCAGAATTTTCTATATTTCTGCTGAAAATTGGCCAAAAACTACTTCAGCTGTTCACACAAGTCCTAAAAGTAGACCAAACAAATGAGACAAAAAAATTAGACGTGTTTATTTATTTATCTGTGAGTGGCAAAAGTATGTGAACCTTTGCTTTCAGTATCTGGTATGACCCCCTTGTGCAGCAATAACTGCTTCTAAACGTTTCTGGTAATTGTTGATTAGTCCTGAACATCAGCTTGGAGGAATTTTACCCCATTCCTCCATACAAAACAGCTTCAACTCTGTTATGTTGGTGGGTTTCCTCCCATGAACTGCTCGCTACAGGTCCTTCCACAACATTTCGATTGGATTAAGGTCAGGACTTTGACTTGGCCATTCCAAAACTTTAAATGTATTTTTCTTTAACCATTCTTTGGTTGAATGACATGTGTGCTTTGGTTCATTGCCTTGCTGCATGACCCATGTACTCTTGAGATGCAGCTCATGGACAGATGTCCTGACATTTTCCTTTAGACTATTCTGGTATAATTCAGAAATCATTGTCCCATCAATGATGGCAAATCACCCTGTGCCAGATGCAGCAAAACAGGTCCAAACTGAGATACCACCACCATCACTGTGTTTCAGATGGTATGAGGTTTTTATGCTGGGATGCAGTGTTCTCTTTCTCCAAACATAACACTTTTCATTTAAATGAAAAAGCTCTATTTTGGACTCATATGTCCACAAAATATTGTTCCAATAGTCTTCTGGCTTGTCCAGGTGATCTTTAGCAAACTGCAGATGAGCAGTAATTTCTTTTTGGAGAGCAGTGGCTTTCTCCTTGCAATCCTGCCATGCACACCATTGTTGTTCAGTGTCCTCCTAATGGTGGACTCATGAACATTAGCTAATGTGAGAAAGGCCTTCAGTTGCTTAGAGGTTACCTTGGGTTCCTTTGTGACCTTGCAAACTATTAGATGCCCCCTTTCTGGGAATATGAAATAGAAAATGTGGCAGCCCTACCTGTCACCAAGGCAGCACTAGGCAAGCCCAGTCTGGTGGAGCATTGCAGAGAGAGTTGTCTCTAGAAAATATGGGGGCCCCTTCAAAATATTGCTATAGGGCCCACAAAGATCTAGCTACAGCCCTGTCTGCAGTGTCTGATATACAATGAAGAACATTCTAGTGACTGCAATACAATCCAGAGAACATTTTCTGGGGCTCAACTTTGAAAGAATGACACCATAACAACAATATGGTTTGTACCAAGTTTTATCTAAATTTTGTATAGCTTCTATAGCAAGCAGCATTATCTACAGAGCAAATTGCACAGTTAGTCTTGACATCTGTACATATGTCTCAGTTTACATCAGATACAACTTACAGTATTGTAATAAAACAGTAGCATTGTTTAGTGAGGAACTTTGCTGCACAATATCTGTGTTACTGTATACAGATGGGTTTACATACAGGAGTGTCACTATAGGCTCCACCTGTGTCACTCCTGGCCCTCCTGTGTCTTTCTAGGTCCCCCATGTGTCACTCCAGGTCCCCGTGTCTCTCAAAGCCTCCCTATGTCTGTTCAGGCACCCCGGTGTCTTGTGGGCAACTCACGTGACAGGGCCCTATGCAAAGTATTATAACTAAAACACCTCAAATAAAGAAAAAATGTTGGCAGATACAATTTTATTGTGGGCAAAATGGCGGAAAACAGCTAGTCATTTACAAAAGCATGCAGATACCCAGTGACCCAGCTACCAGTCTGAACTCACTAATACCCATTGCTCAAAGTCTGCCGGTATACAACGGTATGGTATACTGGCACTTCAAGCACTGAGCCGCCCACCAGAAGATCTGGAGAGGTATATGGAGAAGGCAACACCACTGCCTTCTCCATATACCAGGCGCCTGCTGAGATTTAATTACCAGTGGGCGCCCGACGGCTCCCTCCCTGCAGCTGGAGGCTGGAGCTCACTCCTGAGCTCCGCCTTCTGGCTCCCACAGTGAGGTGTTGGGAGAGATGCCATGACGTCTCTCCCATAGTGTCGAGCATGAGGATCTGTCAGACGGTGGCAGGCGCAGGAGCGGGGCTTCAGGTAAGTACTGAATTTTGTGTGTGTTTGTATGTCATTCTGTGTATGGAGCACTACTAGTGTGGGCATTGCATAAGGGGAACTAGTACAAGAGGCACTACTGCTGTGGGCATTGGATAAGGGTCACTTGTATTGTTGGCATTGTATAAGGGACACTACTACTGTGGGCATTGCATAAGGGCACTACTACTGTGGGAATTGCATAGGGGGCACTACTACTGTGGGAATTGCATAGGGGGCACTACTACTGTGGGCATTACATAAGGGGCACTACTACTGTGGGCATTGTGTAGGGGGCACTATTACTGTTGGCATTGTATAGGGGCACTACTACTGTGGGCATTGTATAAGGGGCACTACTATTGTGTGGCATAATGTGTATAAGGGGTACTATGGTGTGGTACACTACACTGGTGATAAAGAGGTTTGTCTTAAGGGCACACCCCCTTTTGAGTGGCCACACTTATTTTCCGGGTTATGTGCTTTCCATACCCCACTTCAAAATTTACACTTCGACCACTGCTAATACCCATTTTTCACCTAAGTCCCACGTCTAACCCTGGCTTTGGAACATGGTTTCAAACTGTGCTAGACCCCTTTCACACCGTGATTCCAACCCAGGTTATTCCTGGGTTGGCGCCATTCACACTGCACCTGTCTGCGCTTGGAGATGACATCATCTCCAAGCGCCGGGAAATCCAGATCTCCACATGCTGTACACAGGACCTTGATCGGATGACCCGGGTTACACATTTACACTGCAGAGTTACACGGGTCATTCCCATGTACAACCCTACTCGCCACCCAGGATGGATTGCTGGGTCACTCAACCTAAATAATTTGCTGCTAAATTATATGCCACTACTGCCAGATGACACCCCCCCCCCTCGGTCGGTGACTCGGCAAGCGCCATCCCAGCCAAGCGATAGATACACCCCAGTCCACTATACCTATCCTCAAATAGCCTGATTTAGCATGCCACAGACAATATGAATAAGCAATCCCATGCATCCCGCCATATCGTTTTGTATTGAATTTGCATATTATACGCATATCTAACACGACACAAGACCAATGCACAAGTACCCTGGACACTGCTGCTGGCATTGCATGCAGCAGGGGCGTAACTATAATTGCTGAAAGGTGTGTGGTGCACAGGGGTCCCTGGGTCCAGGTGGGCCCACACCACACACCCTCCACCGATTTAGTCTCTATACTTACCTGTCCATTGTCTCCAGACTGCGGTAATTTTCCCAGTGTCTCATGCATGCACAGTACTGCAGTCCCCGGGAAAACGGTGTGGGTGCCATTTTCCTGGAGAGCAGCACATGCACAGTAGATTCTTAGCCAGAATCGACTGCACCCACCGGCCACCGTGGCACCGTAAGAGAGAGGAGGGGATCCGCACTGAGTCTGCACACGTGCCCCCTCCTCTATTAAAATGCCCCTTCACTGCAGCTATGTGTAACTCGGATGCTAACTTGAAGACAAAGGTAAAAGAATGTGTACCGATACAGGAGAGTTGTCCTTAATTTGCAACTTTATTACAACTCCACTGCAACTAATATACTAAAGCTAAGTGCCCAGTACACCAGTGGCGGCACTGGAGTCGGTGACACCAAGTGCGGCAACTAAACCCCCTGCGCTACAATGTGACACAGAAACTAGATTAAGAAAAAGGTAGCCAAGTCAAAGTAACATTACCTGTGGTATAGCGCTGAAGTCATGCCATGTGTCTCGCTCCATACAGAATGCCGCAAAAAGGACGGGTGAATGAGGACACATCTGTAGTTACAATTTTCTCCTTACAGTGGTATCAGAATATTTTGAGGTCTGGGGAGCTAAGATATTATTTAGCTTCGGTACCTCTAAGTCACTGACAATAAATGACTCACATGCAGCTCCTTACTTATATGTAGCTTATTAAAGGCCAGTAATGTTGCTCTGTTTCAAATATTTGTTATGTAATGTTTGAAACTTTGTTTGACCTTTTAGGCCTATACAGAAAAAAATGGACGCAGTCCCACTGAAATGTCGGTAAAATATTCTGTGGTACTGTATCACGCTGTTTTTTCTACATAAATCCAAGCGCCAGCTGTTACTAATACCACTTTTACACCTAAATTCCGGGTCTGACCCAGAGTTGGAATTTAGCCAGCACCAACCCAGGATATTCCTGAGTCGGCACCGTTCACACTGGAGCCAGGTCTGCATAGACCCGGCTTTTCCGGCGTTGAAGTGGATGCTTGGAGATGACATCATCTTTAAGCACAACTGAAGCCGGACCAATTGGCCGGCATGCGGCGAGCTCCAGGTCATCGTGACCCGACGTGCGCTGTTCCCACTGCAGGGTTTCACGGGTTACTCCCGTGGTAAACCCTGCTAGTTACCTGGTCCAACCCTCTCCCCTTTTACAACAAGGAGCTACCCGGGTTAACCCTGCAATAACCCGGGTTTTAGCTCCAGTGTAAAAGTGGTATAATAGGATATATTTGCATGCATAACTAGGACACCAGGGCGATTGGAGTGATTGCCAGGCCGAATTGGTGTGTGTGTATATAATATACAGTATATATATATGTGTATATATATATATATATATATATATATATATATATATATATTAGTACATATTCATTTTCCAAAAGTGGGTCTACATGCTATTTAATTTGCCATTTTGATGTAGATATATTTAATAAATTGCATACCACATTCCTGGTAAATAGTAACAGCTCACTCACTCTCGCTGATAAATTGAGCCGCTCAGACAGTAGAACATTGCTTTGCTGTGCAAGAATTGAAGACAGGACGGAATGTTCAGAAACGCTGGCAGAGAGAGTAATTAATGGCACCAGCAAATGTGTTCTTATAAGTTCCTGTACCCAGTTTTATGTCTATTGGAAAATGTTCGATTTCATATTGTGATAAGTTCATCAGAACCTTAGGCTAATAAGATAAGTAATCAGAATGATCACACATGATAGATCATGAATTCAGACTGGCTGACCTTTATTTATTATAGGATTTG
The DNA here is from genome assembly GCA_031769625.1 of Taudactylus pleione. Taxonomy (NCBI): domain Eukaryota; kingdom Metazoa; phylum Chordata; class Amphibia; order Anura; family Myobatrachidae; genus Taudactylus; species Taudactylus pleione. The sequence continues at coordinate 4,475,574 of JAUIMM010000229.1, read as the reverse complement.
AAGGTTAGGGATTAAGAAACCATAGCAATAAAAGCGATGCCTACCTGGGGATAAGATCTACTGTATATAAATGAGTTTCCACATGACAACATGTAAGGTGTATGAAGAGAGATATACATGTATGCTGTCCTTCAGCGCCACCAGAGTAACCTATAGAGTGCAGCTGCCAGTCATGATGAAAGTGCCAAATCTCCGAAATAAGTATTATAAAAACTATTGGCTGCGCACTCAAAAACACACATGTGATCCCACAGAAATGCAATTAAACATTTAATAAAATATAAACATTAATAAATATGTTGAACATTCAACGTATCAGTATTCTCTGTCAAAGAAAAATCATCCAGTGATAAATAAACACTCTGTAAAAGGGATGGCAACTATGTTGCAATCTAAAGAATGCAACTGTATAAACGCTTACTTATGACCTCAGTACCTCTCCGTTTTCAAAGAGCCCCTGGGGGTAAGTATTGTGAATCCGTAATGGATCAGTATCGCGTGGGGAGGTGATCTTGGAACTCTCTGAAAACAGAGAGGGACTGAGGGCCTGATTCAGAGCCGCTCCGAGCGATGTTCGCACAACTGCGCATGCGTATGGGTCGTAATGCGCATGCGCCAACCAGTCAGTGCGATGGGAAATCGAGCGCTCGCCAAATAGCGAGTGCTTGCTAATTTGAGTGACAGGATGAGGCGTTTGTGGGTGGTAACAGGGGAAGGTGCTTGAAAACGGGGAGTGGAGATCCAAACGCAGGCGTGCCTAATGGTCAAAACGGGCGTTTTAAGGGTGTGCATAATTAACAAAGCAGCGTCATCGACCACATCACTTGGTTGTCTCTTAGCCTGAACTGTTCGCATGATTGCAGTAGGATAAACCTACCACAAGCACTGCGAGCAGTTCAGATGCCTTTTGATGTACTCGATTAATCAAATAAATAGCGGAGATGACGTATGATGCGAGCGGCCAGGGGGCGTCTTTACAAAATTGCGAACGCATGTTTCGTTCGCTCGCTCAGACATAGAGGCGTCAACAGACCGCAAAGAGCGAGCGCTCAGTTTAAATATCCGGCCCCTTTTTCTGACCGAGCGAGCGCAAATAGCGTCCGGCTCTGAATCAGGCCCTGAGGTCGCAAGTAGCCTGCACACAAGGCAACTTTTTTTTATAATACTGCACCTGAAAGCCTGTTATAAACAGTTTGCTGTGCAAACCACAGACATTTTTTACCACCCCGGGACTTTCTTTGTTTTCTTTCATATTTCAGCTTTTATATACAGTTGCGTTCCTTAGATTGCAACATAGTTGCCATACCTTTTACACTGTTTATTCATCACTGGATGATTTTATATTGTATTATCTTTGACAGAGAATACTGATACGTTGAATGTTCAACATATTCATGTTTATATTTTATTAATGTTTAATTGCATTTCTATGGAATCACATGTGTGTATGAAGAGAGAGATAGAGACAATCAGAGACAGACAGTATATGTATGCCATGTATTATTTGTTCAGTGCCTGCCAGGATATCCAGGGCTTAGATCCAAGAGCGTGCTTGTCCATTGGTCAGGGGAACATATCCCCCCAAGCCAGTCCTACTGTGGACCGTCTGGGCTTGCCTTAGCAGAGCTGGATATGGGTAATGGTATTGCTGTGCTTCTTGGTAGCTGGCCCCGCCCCTGAGGTACTCTCATCCAGTCCTACTCTTCTTATCGCCTCCCTCCATTAATTTTGGGGCTGGCTGAAAGGCAAATATGACTATTTCTTAAACATGAATGCTATTAATATAATAGCAGGGGATGGTTAGGGGAAATAGGACCCACTTACTGTTAATGTTTTACTTCATTCTTATGACTGACATACAGTTGGGGCGATTCAATTCAGTGCGCCGTGTGGTCAGAGAATGCCGGTTATCGCGCCTAAACAAGGGTGTTAAGGCGCGTTACCCGGCATTCTCTGACCAAAGTGCCAGGTACGCAGCTGTTAGCGCAGCGCTAAGCAGAAAAACAGCTGTGCGCCCGGGCACTCTGGTCAGATTTCTCTTCGCATTCCCAGGGGGGTGCGAGAAAAAATCCTTAGCCCACCCAAACAGCGCATTGAATTGAATAGCTCCCGGTGCTATTCAATTCGCGTTGAATTGAATCACCCCCAATATGGTTGTTTAGAGGTCTGTTCTTTTCTGGCTGTCTGTGATAGTTTTAGAAATATTAAAAAGTATTCAGATTTAAAAAAAAACAACAACATAAAAAGCTAATAATGTAATAATGGAGCTGGCTATGAGGAAGCACCTTCAATTATCAAACTTGGGTTCCAGTGATTTAATGTTGGGAGTGGTTTGGGGGAGTAAGGCCTAGAACATTCACACGCTACTCAACCTTCCAGCAAGTGAACAGCACTTATCTGTTTTCCAAACAGTTTCCAAATGCCAGGATCCAGACAAGTAGCAACAGAGCTTAAGGCATATAATTACTAAAGTATAGGTTTCTAGAAGTGGAGATGTTGCCCATAGCAACCAGTCAGATTCTAATTAACATTTATGTAGCACTTTATAGGCGATAATAGCTAGAATCTTATTGGTTGCTATGGGCAACATCTCCACTTCTAAAAACTCGCATATACCCCTAAGACACAAGCAACAGCAGGAAGACAAACCTGCATGAACAGATGGGAGAGAGCATCATTATCTATCAACTATTGCCATTTTGGTGAGACATTTCTTAAGAGGCGCAAAAGCTGCCTATTTAGCTTCAATACTGATAAGAAATTATACATATTCTCCCGTGCACAATATGACTAGTACAGTATTATACTTAACGAACTTTAACTGGCCACTGTGTGGTACCGTGGTCTCAGCATCGTGTCCGATGATCTCAGCAAATTTGTGTGCGACAAGTTATGTCCATGGGCAAAACAAAAATGCTGTTATGTGGGAAGAAATATTAAAACTATATTTAACAAGTGTAGAGTGTGCATTTATTAGGCATGCTGGTGGATTGCAGGGACACGCAGAGCTTTTTCTGGTGTGCGAATGGAGAGGGTGCGGCCTGAAGGGCATTTCGTGCGACTTTTCATTCATCCCTTATCCGACTCTTCTCCCTGGGCTAAAGGTTGCCTTCAGTCCCTGCTTGGAATATTTAAATCAGAAAAAAAAACACAACTTGTTAAACAGTGGCCTCTGTAATTTGTAGAGTGCACACTCACCAAGGTGACCCTGTCTGCTCTGCTCTCCAAGCAATACATAGAGACCTGTGGATTTGACCACATTTGGGGTCAGGGGATCATTTATAAGTAGAACACTTTAGCTGCACAGCTCAAAATCAGCCCTGGTCCAGCTGTGTGCCCAGATCTGCGGGAGTTCTTAGATTTTCACCATGGTGTAGGGCCATTTTGATATGTAGAACATTATTCGTGGGTCTGGTGCAAGCTACGCCCCCTCCGTGTTATGTCACACAGGGGTGTGGCCACAATCGCCGGTGATTACAGCAATGCCCGGAGTATCCTGAGGATGCTCCGGGGAGCTGTAAGGGCAGAGTCTGAAGCATCCTAAGGACGTTCCAGGTGGCACTGCTGCATAGATTTTGGCTGCTGTGTGCCATTCTAGGCACCAGAAAAAAGCTCAGAGGGCCAGACTAAATGATTCCAGGGGGGCCTTATACGGCCCCCGGGCCTGAGGTTCCCCATCCCTGGTGTATGGGCGTGTGGAGCAAGACGACAGCGCTCACAGTCCCCAAGCCACAGCCTCATTTAAAGGCTGCGGCCATTTGGGAGCAGGAAGATGATGGATCCAGCCTGCGTTCCCAGAAATAAGGACGTGTTACCCCCGTTTGCTGTGAGTGTCAAGGCCCGGGTCTGCGTTGGAAGAAGCAGATATCCTGGCCTCGGGTACTCAAGTAAGACGGCCATTCTGAGTAGCTTTTGGTCACGGTGGTGATCCGATGCTGAATCTTTGGGTGCAGCACTCGGATCCGCGATGCTGGGAGGAGGTATCTTTTCTCGTCAGATCTAAAAGTCATCTAAAAATGCAGCAGTGAACTGCTTCCATCTCTGAATCAGGCCAATTGTCCTCTGTGATGTAGGCAGTCCTGGTTTCCAATCACTGTCACTATTTATATAAACCATACAGTAAATGAGGCAAAACTAAGCTGCACTTCAGGAGAAAAACAGAGAAGAAAATCCAACCACAAGCACTGCGAGCAGTTCAGACGCCTTTCGATGTACTCGATTAATCTAATAAATAGTGGAGATGATGTAGGATGCGAGCGGCCAGGGGGCGTCTTTACAAAATAGCTAGCGCATGTTTCGTTCGCTCGCTCAGACATAGAGGCGTCAACAGACCGCAAAGAGCGAGCGCTCAATTTAAATAGCCGGCCCCTTTTTCTGAACGAGCGTCCGCAAATAGCGTCCGGCTCTGAATCAGGCCCTAAGTCAGGTTTATGACACGCCTCTCAGATGTAGCAATACATGCCCATCACATGTATGACACACCTCTCAGATGTAGCAGTACACACCCATCACATGTATGACACGCCTCTCAGATGTAGCATGTACACGCCCACTTTACCGCCACGCTCATAGGTGTTTCTTTCACAATCTCCCTGAAATGTTTTTTCAAAAGTAGGCGAGTACAGTATGTGTATGCAGCAGTACTGTGTAGCATATGCCTACTCTCCCGGAAGTTGTGGGTAATCCCCCGCACCCCCGGGAAGGTAGACACTTCTCCCGCATTCTACCCACTTCCTAGTGAAGTGGGCAGAATGGGCAACATATTCTCGTGGATTGGTGGGTCCGCGAGTACGGGGCAGAGCCTATTGACTTGATTTTTTAATAATTGTGTCACTTAGCCCACCCTCTATTCAAATATATGGGACTCGGGGCATTTTACCACGAGTGGGCTGTTTAATGAGGCAGCTCGTCTGCTCGTCGCCCCCCCAAAACAGCCCACCTGCTTATCCTGCCCGGAAGTCAGCTTAAAAGAATTGGGATGGGATTCTTTCAGCACCCTGTCCCTGCATGTGCTTTTTAAAACATTTCAGAGACACCTAATTTCTTCTTGCTGCAAATAGTCGCAATAAGAAATTATAATTATAGGATCTAAAAGATGATAATTGAGTGAGAACAAACATTAAACCAATGTATTACAAAATACACAGAATAACCACTAGGTGGCAGAACTAGATAATAAATGTATAATGCTTGTCAGCAGTAAAGACTTGGTAGAAACAAAATATTAATTGAATTGAAAAATGTATGATAAGAAATGTCCAAGAGCAGAACGAGAACCATGAAACACAGGGTGCTTAGAGTAGAAATATAAAGACGATCAGGACATCTTGAGCAACGAAGGCCTGCAAGATATACTTAATAGGAAAGGCTACTTCCATTTATTTTTTAATATTAATTTAGCTCCTCTAATACATTAACCATAACACCTGCTTCCAAGTTTGCCTGCAATGAACAACTTTGTTGCACTCACATAAGAAAAAGGTAAAATTCAACTTAGTCAACTGCCAAGTTCTACTATAGCGAGTAGATGGGTGATGCCAAACTGCAACATCTGTGATTCTTTGGGCAGAATCAATACGCAGCAATTGCAATCTAATGCTGGGTACACACTGAACGATATATCATTTGCAAAGTCGATGAACAATATATCGTTCAGTCGTTCATAGATGTATTGCGTCGGCCAGGCAGCATGGCAGGTGCGATATATCGTGTGCAACTTCCTGTATGTACGGATGACTGCACGGATCATGCCGCATGCTGTCCGGTCGGCTGGCTTCAGTGGTGCTTGGAGATTACATCATCTCCAAGCATCCACTGCAACGCCGGAAGAGCCGGGTCATCTGCAGACCCGGCTCCGGTGTGAACGGAGTGGACTCGGGAATATCCTGGGTCGGCGCCACATTATGAAAGGGGCAAGTTCCAGGTCTGATCCCGGAACTGTGGTATTAAAGTGGTATCATAAGGCAAAACAACTTTTCCATCTTCAAGGGTGCACTTTATAAGAACGGACTCCAGAGTTATCAATGTTGCGCTGCAGTATAAAACGCATTGGGTATCATACAGTTGGGTCCACTTAACTTTTACAAATGGTATGTCACTGTTACATTAATTACAGTAGGGTTTCCCAAACTTGCTTGAGTCCAGATGGTTAAATCAAATTGACTTAGGTGCTAATTAAGTCACCTGTGCTCAAGCTTGGATATCCTTAAAACCTGGACTGTAATGGCGGAGTTTGGGATCCTCTGAGTTACAGGCATTATTTGAGATATCAGTGCAAGTCAAGGCCTCATTATGCATATGTTATGGGCCCCACACATCAGAGATGGATTGCCGCGATCCTGCAACCCGGCATCACAGGATCACAGAAATCCAACATGTTGGATTTCGGCGATTTGACGATCGCGATCAAAAAATTATCGCAATTGTCAAATTGCGGACATTTAACATGTGAAATGTCTGCGATCCGGCGACGGATTGCAGAACATCGATGGTGGGAGGTTGGCGTTTCCACCTGGAAACGCCGGCATTTCCCATCGCATCGCCAGATCGTGACAAACAGTCGCTGATGTATGGCCACCTTAACTCATCTCTAATTCTCACTGAGATCTGCTTCGTCCCAAAACATTACTCCACAGGGCAGCATAACCTGCAGCTTATCTGAAATCTATTAAAGCACTATTCATGTCATCAGTTGCTTTATCCAGTTATATGATTTAGCAATACTAGGTTTGCACTTTCAGGAACCTTCTATATTTAACTAGCTGGAGTACCTGGCGTTGCCCGGGATTTTAAGAATGTTTGTTTACACATCATCCTCCAACCAACCTCTTCTTAGGCAGGCCTCACGAAAAGTGTGACAAACTACCCCATCAACAGTCCTAAGGTCTTCGAAGGAAGTAGGACCTGTAATGGTGTAAAGCAAACTTGGTAATAAGAAGCATTCAAAATTTGTCGAATGTACAGTGTAAACACGGCCAAGAGCTTCTGTTGCTCTGATACCAGGATGACCATCTACAGCGACTCCCTTTTTTCTGCGCATAAAAACTTTTCAAGAAGCATTCCATGTGTAATATTTTGGCAGCTCACAGTTCAGCAGGGTCCTTGCAAAGTCATCATTTTGACACAGTTGGAAGAAAGAAGTCAATGTTGTTGCGTAATTTGGTATAGTCAGAGAGCTGAGAATGCTGGCAAAGCCTGTTAAAGCTCTCTTCGATAATAAACATTAAGATCATGACAAAACATGACAACACAAAACGCTTGCTCCGAGGCCCTACCCATATGCCGTGAGACCCCACAATGTGCGTCCAGCAAAAATTGTGTTTTTTAATTAATTAAAAATTAGTAGTAATTAATTTTGATTTAACATTCTTTTAGTTGCCTCCACCGTGTTTTAATACGCTCCTATGTCAAATTTCACGATCTTGGCTTGTAAACTGTGGATTTGTATAGAAAGACAGAAGGAAACATTTTCGCTTTTATATAGTAGAGATAAGAAAATTCTTATATATCACCACTGGAGGCAGAAGACAGCAGTACTGAGTGCAAGACCCCACAATGAGCATACAGCAAAAATTGTGTTTTTTAATTAATTAAAAATTATCAGTAATTAATTTCGATTTCAAATTTGTTTAGTTGCCTCGGCCGTGTTTTAATACACTCGTATGTAAAATTTCACAATTTTGGCTTGTAAACTGTGGATTTGTATAGAAAGACAGAAGGACAAATTTTTCCTTTTATATAGTAGATAGTAGAGATAGAAAAGAAAAAATAGTAGATAAGCTAAATCTTTTTCTAATTCCGTACCTGACCTGTAGAGGGCGAATGCTATGCAAAAATTGTGTTTTTTAATTAATTAAAAATTGACAGTAATTAATTTAAATTTTAAATTTTTTTAGTTGCCTCCTCCGTGTTTTAATACGCTCGTATGTAAAATTTCACGATCTTCGCTTGTAAACTGTGGATCTGTATAGAAAGACAGAAGGACAAATTTTTGCTTTTATATAGTAGATTTCTCGGACAGGCCCCTTTGCTATTGGGCTCTGTAGCAGCACCACAAGATACTAATGTTAAACTGTAAAGTCTCGATTTGTGACAATAACATTTTCAACTGAATTATGGAGCACAGATTGTTGTATAGAAAATGCTTCCCTGTTTAAGGTTTGCATCGGTTAAAAAAAAGAAAATGTGGCTGGAAATACCAGCAGGAGCGCTGGTGTCACTTTTCCATTAACCCGAAACAACCATCTCGCTGGACTCCCAACCTTAAGTGAGATTACTGTTTTAATTTGCTGTGCTCCCCGTGGGTGGAATGTTTTCAGGATTCTAAAGGTTACTCACATTAAACTGGCAGCTAGGGTTATTTTCATATTTCAAAAACAAATCACATCCTCCAACAAAACGCAATGTCTTTATTCCCGTCTGACTCTAGTAAAAAGTGGCTTTTACCATTTCTGCAACTGACCAAGAAGAGAGATGAACGCCTGGATCGCCACATAAATAAAGCTTTGCAGGAGCGTAAAACAGTTTTACAGGCCAACTGCCCTTTGAATATACATGCGGCCTTCTTGCAATATTAATGTGCTGGCAGTGACATAATATAATGTTGTCCAGGAGGAAGGAGCGGAACCCAGGAATCTATAATACATGATAACTGTATATTAATGCACAGCATGAACTTCTCACTGTTATCTTAAAGGGGAATATACATCCTAAAATTGTAGACTTGATATTAAGGTAATACTGATGCCATAGAATATGGGTTCCTAAAGATGTCAACATATACACTATGTTTTATTATACAGATACTGGGCCTGATTCTGCGTGCACTGCTGATTGCAGATTCACGATTATTGGGAATCTGCGCGTGCGCCGGATCCATTCTGCAAGTGTGCAGAATGGGTCCTGCATAGCCGCACGCAGGCCCTTCTATGCCTCTGCCTGATTGACAGGCAGACGCATTTAAGGGGCGATGTGACGCAAGCCGGCCAGCCTGCGTAAGCTGAGGCTTACTCAGCTGGCTAGCGTCCCGGCTTCATTCACCATCGCGATCACCGATGGTCGCGATGGTGATCCCAGCCTGCAGCCTCTGTCGCAGTGCTGGGGTCGCAAATACAGCAGGGGTGTCATACTCCTCCTGCTGCATTTGTATAATAGCAAGGACGTAATTGCAAAGCTGCCTGCGTGCATACATCATATATCTATAGCCTGCGTGCATATATCATATATCTAAAGCCTGTGTGCATGCATCATATATCTATAGCCTGCGTGCATACATCATATATCTATAGCCTGCGTGCATACATCATATATCTATAGCCTGCGTGCATACATCATATATCTATAGCCTGCGTGCATACATCATATATCTATAGCCTGCGTGCAGCTTTGCAATTGCGATCCTTGCTGAATCACTCCCACTGTACTGCACGCCTCTCTCCCTGTAACTAGCAAAGCTAGTGTACATTTATACGGTAACCCTGCAGGGGGGGAGGGTTTGCATTAGGCACCACGGGCGGGGGTAAGGCTTTGGGGGGGTTAAGGTTAGGCACCACTGGGGGGGGTTGGATAGGTTTAGGCACCAAGGGGGGAGGGTTAGGCACTAACGGGGAGGGTAGGGTGTGGGGTGGGGAGTGTTAGCGAGCAAGAAGGGAGGGTTAGGAAGAGAAGGGGGAGGGTTAGAGCATCGGGATGCCACTGTCGGCATTTTGAAAGCAGGCATCCCGACTGTCAGGATATCATATCAAACCTGGTTTTTATATATATATATTTGCAAATCCTAGCATCTGCGTACAAAGACGCAGCATTGGACACAGATCCTTCATAAATGCACTTCCAAGTAGCCCTATGGTCTCGCAGAACTAAGACGCCGGAGCCACTTTCACTGCGAATGGGATCTTAGATGCCGGCTGCGCCAGGCCCCAGAAACATTTACCACACACGTGGATTCTTTGCCACCACTCCCCATCACCTCTTACAAACGCCTTCCTGACTGTCAATCACACTGCGAGTGAGTAGTCGCTGAAAGTGACTACGGTAATGTACCTTGATGCATGTGCAGTGTGACTCAGACACATGCACGGATAGCTGATTATAGCTCAACGGCGCAAGCATCGGAGTAGCGAACTCTGAATCGGGCCCATAGTTTGGTTCTGGATGTAGAAGGAGAGGAACCCCTGATGCAGAGTGTGTTAGGTCTAATGGTGCATACACACAGTCAGATTTGTCAGATGAACGATTTGAACGATTTTACCAACGATTTCATGAACTACAAACTACGAATGATTTTTGACAGTATAAAATGAATGAAAATCGACCAAATGTGATTGCAAACACATCAGATATCGTCAGATATCGTTATCTGACAAACGAGAACGCGCATAGTTCATCGTTGTATGCACACATGTCAGATTTTCTTTCAGATATGAACGATTTTTAAAATCGTTATCGTTCAAATCTGAAAGAAAATCTGACCGTGTGTATGCACCATTTTAAAATGACTTTCATGAGAGTTAAGGCCAGAAAGACTACAGGTGTATACACACGTAATGATTTTTGTTACCAACGATTTTTGTTAACGATTTTCCCTTGAAAAAGTGACCGATTTTTTAATATGTAATGAACGATTTTTTCAACAATTTCCTGAACGATGAACAATGAACGAAATTAGATGTAAAATGAAGTTGAAATAGAAATTCAGTTCAAGGAGCGGCCGTCGTTCATCGCTCATCGTTCATTCTGTCAAACATGAACGATTTCCTGAACGAAAATCGTCATGTTGGACAGTCAGAAGGGACGATGAATGAAAACTACAAACGGGAATGCGCATTTGGGATTTTCGTTCATAGTTATAACTCAGAAACTGAACGATTTTTTGAACGACAACGACGTTACGTGTGTATGCACCATAAGAGCAGAGCTATGCAGAGCACTCCATCAGGCTGCAGCAGAGCTATGCAGAGCACGCCATCAGGCTGCAGCAGCGCTATGCAGAGAACTCCATCAGGCTGCAGCAGAGCTATGCAGAGCAAGCCATCAGGCTGCAGCAGTGCTATGCAGAGAACTCCATCAGGCTGCAGCAGCGCTATGCAGAGCACGCCATCAGGCTGCAGCAGCGCTATGCAGAGAACTCCATCAGGCTGCAGCAGAGCTATGCAGAGCACGCCATCAGGCTGCAGCAGCGCTTTGCAGAGAACTCCATCAGGCTGCAGCAGCGCTATGCAGAGAACTCCATCAGGCTGCAGCAGCGCTATGCAGAGAACTCCATCAGGCTGCAGCAGCGCTATGCAGAGCACGCCATCAGGCTGCAGCAGAGCTATGCAGAGCACGCCATCAGGCTGCAGCAGCGCTATGCAGAGAACTCCATCAGGCTGCAGCAGAGCTATGCAGAGCACGCCATCAGGCTGCAGCAGCGTTATGCAGAGAACTCCATCAGGCTGCAGCAGCACTATGCAGAGCACGCCATCAGGCTGCAGCAGCACTGCTGCAGCAGCACTATGCAGAGCACGCCATCAGGCTGCAGCAGCACTATGCAGAGCACGCCATCAGGCTGCAGCAGAGCTATGCAGAGCATGCCATGAGGCTGCAGCAGTGCCAGGGCCGGCTCCAGGGGTCTGAGCATCCTGTGCCAGTCCGGTACGTAGCGACCTGTAATCAAAATTGAGGCCACACCCCCTAAGTGATGTCAAGCTAGGGGTAAAGCCCAGCCCTCCATCACTGGTTGGGATTCCCCCAGCCCTCTCCCATCAGTGAATGGATGCTGCGCATATCAGGCTGCAGCAGCGCTATACAGAGAACTCCATCAGGCTGCAGCAGCGCTATACAGAGAACTCCATCAGGCTGCAGCAGCGCTATGCAGAGAACTCCATCAGGCTGCAGCAGCGCTATGCAGAGAACTCCATCAGGCTGCAGCAGCGCTATACAGAGAACTCCATCAGGCTGCAGCAGCGTTATGCAGAGAACTCCATCAGGCTGCAGCAGCGCTATGCAGAGAACTCCATCAGGCTGCAGCAGCACCATGCAGAGAACTCCATCAGGCTGCAGCAGCGCTATGCAGAGCACGCCATCAGGCTGCAGCAGAGCACGCCATCAGGCTGCAGCAGCGCTATGCAGAGAACTCCATCAGGCTGCAGCAGAGCTATGCAGAGCACGCCATCAGGCTGCAGCAGCGCTATGCAGAGAACTCCATCAGGCTGCAGCAGCACTATGCAGAGCACGCCATCAGGCTGCAGCAGCACTATGCAGAGCACTCCATCAGGCTGCAGCAGCACTATGCAGAGCACGCCATCAGGCTGCAGCAGCACTATGCAGAGCACGCCATCAGGCTGCAGCAGAGCTATGCGGAGCACGCCATCAGGCTGCAGCAGAGCACGCCATCAGGCTGCAGCAGCGCTATGCAGAGAACTCCATCAGGCTGCAGCAGCACTATGCAGAGCACGCCATCAGGCTGCAGCAGCACTATGCAGAGCACTCCATCAGGCTGCAGCAGCACTATGCAGAGCACGCCATCAGGCTGCAGCAGCACTATGCAGAGCACGCCATCAGGCTGCAGCAGAGCTATGCGGAGCACGCCATCAGGCTGCAGCAGTGCCAGGGCCGGCTCCAGGGGTCTGAGCATCCTGTGCCGGTCCGGTACGTAGCGACCTGTAATCGAAATTGAGGCCACACCCCCTAAGTGATGTCAAGCTAGGGGTAAAGCCCAGCCCTCCATCACTGGTTGGGATTCCCCCAGCCCTCTCCCATCAGTGAATGGATGCTGCACATATCAGGCTGCAGCAGTGCTATACAGAGAACTCCATCAGGCTGCAGCAGCGCTATACAGAGAACTCCATCAGGCTGCAGCAGCGCTATGCAGAGAACTCCATCAGGCTGCAGCAGCGCTATGCAGAGAACTCCATCAGGCTGCAGCAGCGCTATACAGAGAACTCCATCAGGCTGCAGCAGCGCTATCCAGAGAACTCCATCAGGCTGCAGCAGCGCTATACAGAGAACTCCATCAGGCTGCAGCAGCGCTATGCAGAGAACTCCATCAGGCTGCAGCAGCATGATTTTCTGTTTAAACACTGACTTCCCTGCCGGACGGCCTTCTCTCCTGTTGCCTCTGCTGCTATTGAAGGTGTAATTTACGACATTCACTTCTGAGGTGCCCACTGAACAATCTGTGCTTGATTTACTACAAATAAGCCGGCTATAGCAATTTCACTCCCAATTACATTTGAAGGCGACAAAGAGGCAGTCTGCATTAGCGGGGGCCCACTAGCCGTCGTCAGTGATGCTGTTTGCAACCTTTATATCCTAATGTATGACTCCAGCAGGTATATGGTGCACAGGGGGTGATGCATTTATCATGGAGAACAAACAGGTTAATGAAAAACCGTCACATAGTCTATAAACAGTATTTGCCTATCACAAATACTATATTAGGTAGAGAGGAGCTGGAAAGACACCATCTTAATGTTCAAGTAGTTCTATTTACCATCTCCTGGGATTTCTCGCATCCAAGGAGAATAGAAAATATAATGTGTCCAGTTAAAGCCAATCAGTTTTTGGTACATCGTGCCACCTATAGCTCGATCAGCAGTACCAGCCAAATATTCTGATACAATATATTTAATCTGACCACTTGAGGGCGCTAATCTATTGCTCTTTGTAGTCTCACTCCTATAATAAAGAATAATTTCAGTTCATACTGAAAAAAAAAAGGACAAAGAAAAAATAAATCCAAGAACTGTCAGTGGCAGATTATAAGCGGGTTGATTGGTTGATTACTTAGGGTCCACAGCTCAAGACCCATCCTAGGCAGATAACAGGCAGAGGAGAAAACGTGGCAAGAGTCCACGCAGAGCAATACCTTCCTCACACCCTGCGTGCTTCTCACCAGCTTCTAGAGGGTTCTTGCAGAATTTCCTCTTGGCACATCTGGCCAGAAGCTTATGAAGAATATTTCCTTACAGTGTGTGTTTTGTGTCCTTTCAGATCATTCACAACAAGCTAATCTGTTTGTTCATTCCTAAATATATTTTAATAAATATAATGATAGGGTGTAGAGAAAGTAATTCCATTATATTTTACCATCTGTACAATAAAAACAAGACTAAATGTTTGCAAGGAAAAAACCCAGCACCGAGCTATCCCCAAGTAACCCAGACAATTTCAGTTTTGTTGGTGGGAAGTCAGATGCAACAAACAATTACAGCTTATTACTGTGCTGATTTGTACTCCCTGAAACTATAATTATCCCTGCAGTTCTCAGCTGAAAGAATTTCTGTAAACCCTGGCTATGTACACAGAATGGTGACTAGCTGTGTATACTAGTTAATGCAGATTTGTTACACAACCCCTCCGCTGCCGGGAGCTTGCAAGGGAATATGACTGAGAAGCCAGATGGCCAGAGTGCTGGAACTGGGCGTCTGATTCAGACCCGCTCGCTAGGATGCGTTCGCGCGTAGCCGTCAGCAGCCAGAGTATGCAAATCCCGTGATCGCTACCAAGACATTAGCACGCCCACTATGTCTTGCCGTGCGATCGCGGTATGTATTTAGACGCCCACCGGCCTGACTCAAGACACCCACTTTCCCTTAGTAACATACGTCATCTCCAGGAAGTGTATGAAATAATCGGTGACATCGAGTAACATCGGAACCATATGCAGCACTTGTGGCTGACCATACCCTACCGCAAGCACTGCGAGTGCTGCTCTGTGTAATTCAGCTATGTGATGTGTATGCTGACACTGCGTCTTAATTATGCACGGCCCTGAAATGGCGTTAAGACGCACAGACACGCCTGCATTCGCACCACCACACCCCCGTTATAAGCGACCACCCCGTTACCACCCACAAACGGCACGTCCTGTCACTCATGCTTGTGGAGCGTCTGTGTACAGGATCGACGCTTCCCGATCGCATGGACTAATTCGCGCACGCGCACTGCGTCTTGTACGCATGCGCAGATTGCAAACATCGGCAGGCTACGTGCGAACGCATCCTAGCGAGCGGGTCTGAATTGGGCCCTGGGTTCCATAACTGTAATAACGTCCAATAATACTTGTGAGTCCACCACGAGACTTTCAGAATGATGGGCTGATTTAGAGATAGACCCAGTCATACAGTGTAAGAGCAGCAGGGGGTGTCTGTAGTAGAAAGACCCACTGTATGCTTTTGTGATCTACTACTGTGTTCGAAGAGGCAGCATCAGATTATCTGCATGAACATCGGTTACCTCAGGTTGGCCGTTTATTTTATGCTTACGGGGCCAGTGAAGCTGTGTCCAGAGACGCAGCCACTGACCTCCATTCACCCAGAAAATGGGGTTTTCTGTAACGCTGGTCGTCACCACCCCATCCTCACCCCTGATCATGCTGCGGCCTAGTGGAACACTGCCACCGTCGTTGCAGACACAGATCTGCACATGCACAGTACAGATCCTGCGTATACGCAATCGCCAAACATCGGAGATGTACGCAAACCTTCGGCCCAATTTACAGTATCATATATAATACCGAAATCCTAACTATAGAATTTTCTCCTCAAAGGCTCTTGCCTTTGTTGTTTCCTTATGTTATGAGGGGAATTCTATACAGACTGTTGTGCTGCCAGTTATCACTGAGATTCCGGGCTGCTGGTTTCTTTTTGAAGAATCAAATGGGGAATCTTCTTTCTTGCCACAGCCTGAATGGAAATATTAAGTAATGTGTACAGACTGTCGTGACTTCATATAATATAGTAGCCACACTATTTAACCCTTTGCTGCTCTGGGTTCTCTCACTACTGTGCTGAGTCAATTTTTCAACATTTGCGCTCGTCACATTCCAACATCAATGTCACAAATTTTTTTACGCAGTAGCCACACAAATTAGACCTTGCATTTTTCAGAAGACTTAGGCCCTGATTCAGACCCACTCACGAGCGGCTGTCCGCTCGCAAGTGGGTCGATGGTCTGCACTGCGCATGCGCACGACGGAGGGAGCTCCGTCGTGCGCATGCGCGAGACGCGGCGAGCGAAGGACTTTACTTCGCTCGTAGTGTCTGATCAAAGGGGGCGTGCTGTCGATGTTGATTGACAGCACGCCCCCTTTGGTGGGCGCGCCGGGGGCGTGCCTGCCAGATGGAGGCGTTCCCAAGGGAACGCCTACCGTCAGAAGCCGGCCCCACTGACACTAGTGATGTCAGTGGGAGTGATTTTGGCTCTGATAGAGCCAAAATCACTCCTGGCCTTGCGGTTGAAAAACTCAACCGCAGGCTACTGCTCGCAGTGGCGATGGTCGCGATGGTCAAGACCATCGCGACCATCATCCTGCACGCTCGTATATGCTGTGGGTGGTGATCCACAGCTATACGAGCGTCCAGGAGGACGCTCCATATTTATGGAGGTGGGCCCTGATTCAGAGCGAGCGCTCTGGTCAGAGCGTCTGGCTCTGAATCAGGGCCTTTGTATTTTCAGAAGATACCCTAAGGCAGAGGTTCCCAAACGCGGTCCTCAAGACTCCCCAATAGTTCAGGTGACTTAATTAGTACCTCAGTCAATTTGATTTAACACCTATGCTTAACCATGGACATTTCTAAAACCTGAACTGCTGGGGAGCCTTGAGGACCGCGCTTGGGAACCTATGCCCTAAGGGGTTCATTTACTAAGAGTCGGGTTCAAATACAAGGCATTTCTGATCTTGTTTATGCACCAAATTTTAAAGAGCAATGCTTTTACTATTAGCCGTGTTTAGCTAGTAAATACCTATTCTATAATCTCCCACCGCCACATAACATCCAATCTCCATCAGTCTCCTTGGTAACCCGACCCAGTGGAGCCGCTGCCGAGTACGCTGAGCCTGGAGACCGCGAGATTGCGGGACTCGGAAGTCTCGTAGCCAAGCAGCTTGGAGTGAACTTCCCAGCAGCCCACGAACGGTGCGCTGTATCACACAGGGATACAGGACATCGGGATTAAAGACATCGATCCGGAATCCAGAGTCCAGCAGGAGGTGGACGAAAAAGACGGTGAGGGTGAGTCTAGTGCACCTGGGGGATACGGGACGCCGCACCCACCAGACACGACCCACACACCTCGCGTATCACTGAACAGTATTGACTGAGCTACATAAACTATAATAACTTAGTTTCATCCCCCATTCATTAATTTATCCCATGCACATACAGAACTATTTGTTCACCTTAAGTATATACCATATATACTCATTTTGATGTGCGTCTGTGCACATGAGATTGGAGCACTGTGACTCCATTCTGTAATGCATAATAAAGTGCACATTATTTTTCAAAACACCCATCTACGTCCATTATTGCAATTATAAGCTTATCCACAACAGCATTATAACCAATGACTATATAACAGCACACTCAGCAAGAGTGTACTCGTGTACTCACTCATTCACACCCATATGAGGGTGGGTGCGCCGGTGGCCTTGCACACATATATTCACGTACGTGTTTATATATGTGTACACATATATTATCTTCAGTAGTAAATTCATTGCCCTTTTTAAATTTCAGGCATACAAGCGATAAGAAGCGTTGGGTTTCAGAACCTTATGATTGGTAAATAAACCCCTTAGGGGGGAATCCGATTGGTCGCGGGGGAATTCATGTAGCGGGTGTCAAAGTCAAATATCAAAATTGAATGAAGTACAACAATAAACAACTTTCTGTAAGTTGAAATCATATTTTATATACTTAAATATTGCTTTTCAATTCACGCAGTTATATATTACAGTTTATATTCTTTACAAAATAACAGTGTGTAAATATAGCACTGCAATTCTATGTATGAAAATATATTTGATTTTGTAAGTGATCACAGATTCTGTAATCACTTATTTTATACAACATTGGCCCTCATTCAGAGCCGTACGCTCTGAGCAGAGCGCACGCTCTGCATGAGGGCCGGGCTCCATTTTCATGGAGCGTCCTCCTGGACGCTCGTATAGCTGTGGGTCACCACCCACAGGCTATACGAGCATGCATTTTGATGGCCGCGATGGTCGTGACCATCGCAATTGCGAGCCGGAGCCTGCGGTTGAGGTTTTCAACCGCAAGCTCCGGAGTGATTTTGGCTCTATCAGAGCCAAAATCACTCCCACTGACATCACTAGTGGGAACACCGTGGGAACGCCCCCGTCAGGGAGGCACGCCCCCGGCACGCCCACCAAAGGGGGCGTGCTGTCAATCAACTTTGACAGCACGCCCCCTTTGATCGGACACAACGAGCGAAGGAAAGTCCTTCGCTCGTCGTGTCTGGCGCATGCGCACGACGGAGCTCCCTCCGTCGTGCGCATGCTCAGTGCAGACCATCGACCCACTTGCGAGCGGACAGCCGCTCGCGAGTGGGTCTGAATCAGGCCCATTGTTTGTAGTTACAGCTTGTTTGGTAAATGCATATGCTTCCATAAGAACCTGTTTTTAACTGTAAACTGTTACCTACCATCTTCCCACTCTGAGTGGCGAGCGCTGAGGGCATAAGCACAAATGGATACGACAATGATGACAAGCAAGCGGTTACCACGACTCAGGAAGACAGTTTGAAAGGTTGACCAGTTGCATTGTTTGACCTGTAATCTATTATGTAGTGACCAGTTTATCTGAACTGTAATATGTGTTACTAAGGTTACTCCTGTATTGTTTGCAGTGTATAAAGTGTACCAAAGTCAGTGCGTTCAGAATTGAAGCCTTGTGTTGGTGCCAACAGCGCATGTGCATTGTAAGGGCGGTACTTTTTGTATTTCTTTATGCAAATAAATCTTTTGGACTTTGGAACTCCAAGAAGCTGAGCGGACTTCACAATTATTTTATCTTTAATAATTGGGGGCTCGTGAGGAGATCTCTCATCACTCTATTAGTAATACCAAAAGGGTGGAAGACGCATCACAAAAAGGTAAGAACAATTTGTTCTATATCTTAATACAGATGGTATTAAGATATAGAACAAATTTTTCTTCCCTTTTTGTGACGCATCTTCCACCCTTTTTGATACTGCGAATTCTGTGTATTTGATACCCCGAATTCCTGCTTTATGGGTTAAAAAGGTGCAGAGAAGAATTTGGGACAAGGTAAAATAAATTGCTTAGTCTGCGTAGATATTTGCTGTTTTAAAATAACTTTCTGCCTAGTAGTTACGTTGCCATAAGCTTTTAACCATTTTAGTCAACATAGTATTGTTCAGTGTAAAATTCACCATTTACTGTTTCTGTGCTAGTTTACTAAATAGGCTAATTAGCAGATGAAAAGCTCTGAGCCAGTCACACTGATAACAGAATCTTCAGTATATATTTTAAATAGGAAAGATATCTAAAATGAAAGAGTACTGCCCCAGAATTAAGTTTAACCAGCACAAGTATCTTTAAGGTAAGAATGCAAATCGTTCTCTTAAAGTTCATCTGGTGCTGGTAAACCTAATTCCTATAAAAGTCCAATTGTGATTTTTTTATTTTTAGTTTTCTTATCATGTAAAGAGATTGTGTACTTAAATTGGTGGTTATGTTCATGCATAAGCGGCTGAGTCTTACAGTTAAGTACATATTGCATTTACGGTTTGCCACTAAATTCAAATGTTTATATTTGTTCTGCTATAGTATAGCATACTGAACTAAATTGTTAGAAGTTTCTGGGAATAACCTACCAGCAATAGAAAATTCCTGTACAGGAAAAAGTGTATGTAAATTGTGCGTTGGAAATATTGTTAAAAAAGTGGAGGTCACGTCGCTTTAAAAACGTGGGGTACCCATGTGAGGTATCGAGGTGAATGCCCAGGTAAGAGGCATTCAGGTTTTTGAAATATACAAGATACTATAGGGATTAGAAGTATTTTTGTTTGCTGTGTATAAATTGAACCACACTGACCCTGAAAGTCAGTGCGTTCAGAATTGAAGCCTTGTGTTGATGCCAATAGCACATGCGCATTGTAAGGGGCGGTACTCTTTGTATTTGTGCAAATAAATCTATTGGACTTTGGAACTCCAAGAAGCTGAGCGGACTTCACAATTTTATCTTTAATACGGGGTTAACCCTGCGCGTCATTTCCCCTAAGTGGATGTTTCCTCGCAGCTTCAGGAGCCGCGAGGAAAAATGTGTGAGAAAAAGGCACAATTGGAGGTTTAACATGCGGGGAAACCTATTGACTCTGCAGTTTATGCGGAATCAGTGGGTTTCCTTGTGTTAATACCCTGATTTACCGCACAGGGAAAATGCTATTTTATTGAATAGCATTTCTCTACGTGGTGCGGGTATTTAGTGCAGGTAACTGGATTCCCCTTAGTCTTTTTGCTAATCTTAAGTGAAACTAAATGAAACCAAAATAGCCAAAAAAAATTTTTTATTGAAACTGCATCTGAACTAAAGGCAAATGTGATTTTTTTTTCAGAAACACCACAAGGAAATGATAAAGCAGGTAAATGCTTACAATGTGTAGTAATATGGTAGCCCAACGAAGGCCTACCACTTTCTAAACTAGAAAACCTACCGCATTAAATGAGGTTACGCCTCTTTTTATTTGACACAAGATGGAGGATTCCACCATTCCCCATAGCGGCAAATAACAATTAAGTACATTTTTTAATTTTCTGAATATTGTGGATAATGGGATCCCAGATAGGCGATTTCATCCCCTTATCACATCTTCAGTAACATATTTCCCCTTGTATGTATGTTACTATATCTTTCTCCCTTCGTGTTCATGTTTTCAGACAATTTCGGCATCATATATATTTATTTAAAATGCAATAAAAAATACATAATACTAAGAATACTTCAAGAAAGATAAAAGACTTTTAGACGGTTCCTAAGTAAAAAAAAAAAATAATAATTGGGAAAATTTATGACACTGAATATTGGGGGACATATATGAGACGTAGACAAAGTGATAATAAGAGTGTTTGCTGCCCCTTAGATCATACAGTGATGATGCTATTATGTGCAGTTGTGGATAATGTACAAAACACAGAGCAGTCATGCTCTCCCGTTAGATGCAATTACATGAGGGGATACCTAGCTCACCAACAGAAATTCACTAACTTTCCATGGTAAAGTAAAAATTACACAGGAGGTCTGTTCTATTTGTATCTATATATCAAATTAAGCTATAATTGATAGCTGCCTACTGCCCCCACATGGAGGACAGATCTCCTGGAGAACACTTAAGGCCCCCATACATCAGAGATTGATTGCAGCAATTGTGCAATTTGCAATCGATTGTGTATAAAAATCTTTCCCTTTTTCAATCGATTGCAGAATTGCCACAATCGATTGGAAAAGGGAAAGATTGTTATACACAATCGAGTGCAAATCGCACGATTGCTACAACCAATCTCTGATGTATGGGGGCCTTTACTTAGAACAAGGTGGGTGGGGACATGATAAGCACCACCCACACCTGCAAGCAATGCATGCCAGGGGTTTGATGAGGTGTTCACACCATGACACTGTTTTAGACGGTCTAGGTAGGTACCCTGCAGCGCTACTGCAGAGCCGCCCGGAGGGTCCAAAGGTCAAGGCAGGCACCCTGCAGAGTTGCCCAGAGCTCTACTTCCCAGAGGTGGCGGCTCACCCTCTAGACGTGATGTCATGGCGTCACGGGTTTACTTGGCGTGGGCCGGCACAGGGTGGACCTCTTCCCTGTTACTATGTTGAGCTCACCCACTTCTTTTCCTACTATACCTCGTCTTCACATCTCCCAGATGCAAAGTAAGAAAAGTAGACAAGCATGCTACATATGAACCATTTATCTGTGTCACTATGTGTATTGTATTTTGGCCATCCAATAATACTTTACGTTTGTGCTACTGAGATCTGAAAGCCGGAGGTTGCACTTCGTTGGCACTTTCTGCAATTGGAGATTTGCAAGATGCTAAAGAGGATACACCTGTTACAAAAAATTATTTTGGGTAACTATAATAGTCAGTCAGTGTCTCAAATATAACGAGAAACAAGGAGTGACTGCAGTAATTCAGCCATACTGCCAGCAGTTTAAAGTGCACTCGTTACATATAGTGGAAGCAGCCATATAGTGCAATAACAACGTCCTGCTACAGTGATCTCACTGGTTTCACATTTTGTTTCATGGCTCAACTTACATAGGGGGAGATGTATGAAAATGTAGGAAGTGGAGCAGTTACCTACAGCAACCAATCAGATATTAGCTATCATTTATCTAGTACACAGGTTCTCAAACTCGGTCCCCAGGACCCCAAACAGTGCATGTTTTCCAGGTCTCCACCCAGAATCACAAGTGAAATAATTAGCTCCACCTGTGGATCTTTTAAAATGTGTCAGTGAGTAATGAGTACACCTGTGCTCCTGCTGGGTGACCTGGAAAACGTGACCTGTGTGGGGTCCTGAGGACTGAATTAGAGAACCACTATTCTAGTACATTCTGTAAGTGATAGATAAAACCGGATTGGTTGCTATGGGGCAACTTCTTCAATTGCCGCATTTCGAAGGTTTAATATTGTACAGCTCTCCCATAACGTCTTTAGTACTGTGTAGGCGGATGCACTTAAACCATACCAAAGTCTTACATTGAAATATTATTGTGAGTAGTAACTGTGCGTTATCTGAATATATAACCTACATAATATATATATAAAACAAGTGATAACATTAACTTTGGTCCAAGGAAGGTGTAATACAGTAATGCAGGCAACTTGTACCATGTACACAGGAGCCAGGAGGATGGCCAGAGAACAGTAGGGGAATAGATTACAGTCATTAGTGCAGGCACCAGCATACAGGCTTGGCTATGCAAATGGCACACAGTACATAGGAGTCTTGTCAGAGATCACTGGATCCAAGTGTGGCAGGACCTGGAGAGATGGGACGGGCACATTCACCCACGATCCTAGGAGTGATGGGACTTTCTGTTGGCATTTGGGTTCAGTGCATTTCTGTACATGTTCCTGTAGATTTTCTCCATGCTTTCTTCAAATATCACCCTATGACTCTTTCCTTTGTATGCAGCTGCTCTATTACTCCAGAACTCACCATTGTCCAAGTGTACGGATTTATCCTGTGAGAACGAGCGGCTGTGGAGGAAGCGTGAGAAAGGTGATGTCATTGCATGAGGGAACCGCGACACCTACAGGTTACAGGATGCTCCTAACGACAGAAGCGGCATGTAAACTGTAATGTAATTTATAGAGAGTGTACCTGAGCCTCAGATCCTATATCAGAGACCATACCTTGCAGGGTCACCTGTAACCCAACCCAACCCAACCACAGCCGATTTACCTGTAAAGCCTGCAGAAGGGAGAAGATACTCACACCAGGTGCTTCTGGCCTCACAGACTGTCGGGTGGATGTATTAAACCTTTGAGAGCGATAAACTGTCATTTAATAGGCCGTGCTAGACAAATGATAGCTAGAAGCTGATTGGTTGCTATGGGCAACTTCTCAACTTTAACTCTCTCAAAGGTTTGATACATCTCCCCCTGTATGAGAAGCTTAGTGACTAGCAGCAGGCCCTATAGGGAGACAAATGAGAGAGAGAAGTACCCCCTCCCCAGTATCTGATCCGACCCTGATGCAGCCACTGTGCTCTTTATATAGTGACTATAGGAAGACGCTCTCAGTGAGACGGGTCAGTGAGTGTTCCCTCCTGTAGTCAGTATTGGGCTGTAAAGATGATGTAGAGTCGCGAAGTTCAAAATGTACTATTGCCTCGGCATTCAATTGAATTTCATGGATTTGATAGCAGAACATGTCTGTAGTGCTATTACCTATTAACCTCGATTTGTAGTAGCAGTCTAAAATTTGAAGCTTACATTCCTCCCTTCTGATTTGACATTTGCACTTAAGCGCTCACCTATGAGGATTACTGACCACATCTGCCATCCTTCATACTGTCCCACTTCTTTATAATAAAAGTCCTGCCTGTGTCTACTCACAACGGAGGGAGCCATTTTGTGGGCTAAACCAATATTCAGTAGAATTGAGTTTATTCATTTACTAGGAACTAGTAGCAGGATGAATATTGAATGAGCTCATACCGGGCTGATTCTGAGGTGGGAGTAAGCAGTAGCAGGTAAAGAATCTCTTCCTGCATCCGTAGAGCAAAGCTCTGCATTCTCCAGCCCCCAAGTTATAAAATAAATTTTTACTACCAGTGGATTTAATTAAAAGGAGCTGTTACCTAAATAGACTGAACAAGCGGGAATGTCTCTCTGAGGAGCGTGAATGTACTGTCCCATTACACGAGAAGTGTGCCTACAGGCAGAATGACTAGATAAAGAGGGAACACGGTGGAGATTCTCTGTCTCGTGCACTGCGCTGTTCTAGCTTCTAGATTGTGACTGGGAAACTGACAGGCTGGGCTAAGGCTCTCTGTAGTCACGTGGCCAAGATGTGGGAACAGATCGTTTAAAAGGGTACATTTGTAATCAAGATGCATTCTGGGAGACATAGGAGCCAAGGGAAATTTTAAGTCAGGACATATTTAACAAGAACATTATTATACAAATCTGTCAAGAATAAAGAGCCCTCAAAATGAAGTAACCATTAACATGTCAATGGGGATATCTTTCTGGCTACATAGGGTGGCAGCAGCAATTTTATTGGCTGAACCAATATTTCCGAGTACAGTATGCAGCCAATCACGTAACAATACTTCACATACTTTGAGTCAACTTGCTGATGTTCCTGGTTCTGCCGGGGTCTTTTTTTATGTTATTTGACAATTTTAAAGAATTGCTGTGTCAAATGCCTGTGTCAAATACTGTGTTTGCCCGAAGACCAGCGACAATTTCTCTGCTGAGACCTGGGGGTATACTTACTAAAGTAGGATTACAAAAGTGGAGATGTTGCCCATAGCAACCAATCAGTTTCTAGCTGTCATTTTCTAGAAGGTACTAGATAAATGATAAGTAGAATCTGATTGGTTGCTATGGGTAACATCTCCACTTTTGTAAACCCGCACTTTAGTAAGTATACCCCCTAGAGAGGAACCTGTGGCTGCCACAAACTCCACTTAGCTGAGGCATTTCTTGGAGACTGAGAGAGCAGCTCATGCCAGCAGCTCTGCCCTTATCAGTGACTGTCACCGGCTATGCCCATCTCTGCAAAGGATTCTTCCTTGCCTCTCCCTCTGGTTATATATCTGAATTTTCCAGACTTTTGCAGTGCAGATCCTGCGAGAAACGCAATACCTGGTGCTTGTCAGCTGAACACTACACTAGAGTTTGTCATCTACTGCTCAATATACTTCCCCTGCGTACATTGGCTTTGGAATTTACTCCCCATACCAGGGTCTTTATAATGTCACTCTGGCGCAGATAACCTGGGCATTAAATCAACTACTTATGCGTCTCACCAGGGACCATATCTGGAGAGCATAACACTACTTCTCTTTCTAGAACACATCAGACGTGAACTGGAAGCTTCAACCCCGATCAGTTGGTGTCAGCATACATTTTGGGGTGTCCCTTGCATCTACACTACACATTTCAACTTTTAAAGTGTCTTGGACCCTACTACTACTACCCCTATGATAATATCATGTATAAAACAGTATGGCCACCTAATGGCCTACATACAAACTGACATCAAAGTGATAGCTCCACCGGTTCCATGACAAGCAACAGACTACTCTGATATCACAAATGGGCTACTTGTTATCTTACCCTGTGGCTACAGGTCGTCATGCACTGTTAGTAGTGCCAGAGGTCAAATAGACAGCATAACCATCACAACCGGAGATATTGGAGACTTTCATAGCCTAAATGACTGGCCCACTTTTTGCATTGAGTTGGTTTTGCCATGAATAACTAATACATTTTATATAAAATATTATACTATATAATTATATGAAAAGCCTTTTTCTCTTAGAAGTTTATCCACATAAATTAATTAGAACAGACCAAGTAATTCCCACAACAATGATATTACATGGTCCCCATGAGTTTGAGGACACCAATTTGTGTGTTTTTGCTAAGCATTGACAATTTCTGAGATCATGAGAGGCTCCGTAAGATCACATGAGACTTCGATAAGTTTCCTCTATCGCCAGCATTAATAGTCCTACATTTGTGTGGATTCTGGTCTTCTCTGCTTCCTCCTGGTCTATCGTCTCATAGGCAAACATTGGTGGTTCTACATATTAATGTCACAGGTTTTCCCTTTCTAATGTGGAGGCGACAAAGATTTGGATTTTAAGGAATAATTAATAATGAGAAAATATTTTCATGTATTGTGTAAAATGTCCTCCTTCAGATGCAGCTAAATGTATTCTCAGATGGAGAATATACCTCAAGGCCCAGGGCCTGGCAGCCATAACTATATTCCCTGACATGACTCTGAGGCACAAGTGGCATTTTACATAGCAGCTAAGCACAGTCACGCTCTGCAGTTCCCGTCTTCACTGCCTGAGGCAATATTTTTTACCTTGCTTGATGGTATAATAATTATTATTTTATTAATGAAGTGTCAACATATTCTTCAGAACTGTACCTGGTGAGATAAACATACACTGACTACAATTCAGGATTACAATATTGAATGTAAATTCAGACAAACGGAATTAGCACTCTAATAACAAGAGCTTACAATCTAATATGAAACAAGGAACTGCTACATGTACAGGTGCTTGCTTTCAGCAATGAAAAATCCATGAATTAATGTAGAGCAGGGACGGGGAACCTCAGGCCCGGGGCCGTATAAGGCCCGCGGAATCATTTGGTCTGGCCCTCTGAGCTTTTTTCTACTAGCCTCATCTGGCATGCAGGGTGCCTAGAATGGCACCAGAATCTATGCAGCAGTGCCGCCTGGAGCGTCCTTAGGATGCTTCAGAAGGTCACACCGCTGCCCTTACAGCTCCTGCTCCGGGCATTGCTGTAATCACCGGCAATTGTGGCTCCGCCCCCGTGTCACGTCACACAGAGGGGTCATGGCCTCACCAGGCCTGCGAATAATGTTATATATAGCAAAATGGCCCTCGGCTGAAAAAAGGTTCCCCACCCCTGATGTAGAGGGTGCACAATTATAACTACTCGGGAGTGCAGAGTGAACTGGCCAATTATTTTATTCTCAATTTCTAAAAACAAAGCTATAGAAGTTAAAAAATAATAAAGCGACAAGTACAAAAGAACTTGCACCCTAATTAATAGAAAAGTTTAATAAAGCTTCGCAAGTGACAGAAAGTAGAACAATCCAGTGAGCACTCACCTGTGCTGCAGCGGTCCTGTGCTAGGGAACTCGTCAAGTGATCTATTACCTCTGTGAGGCTCCTTCCATGAGACACTCTTGTCCTAGACAACCAAAATAAAGGTTCCCTTCAGTCACTTATATACATGTTCAGAATCTGGTTAAAATGGGGATCTCTGTATTGTACAACTGGCGCTAATGGTGCCAATACACACTGCGTTTTTCTGTTGACCAATTAGCATGTATGGAACATAAAGACAATTGATCCCGATCAACATATATTGATGAACCATCAGATGCCTGTCGATATGGAGGGTGAATTTAGTTGTATGGTACATACATCTGACCATGTACGTATGTGGTCTGTGTTCAGTCATGCTTTGTTCTGACCTATTCAGCCCTAGTCTACAGTATATACAGTACATGTATGGTGACATCTGAGACATATATCTGCCATAGTAGAGCTAGCTACACACCTGGCAGATCTGCCAATGACTAGACCAATCCTGATGAATGAACCGATCCTGATAACATCAGATGTGGGGAGTACACACTACACTAGGGGTGGGCAATAAGTGCCCCCTACAACAGCTGTTGTAGAACTACACATCTCAGTATGCCATGCCACAGTTTTACTATTTGGACATGCTAAAACTGCAATGCATGCTGGTATTTGTAGTTTAACAACAGCTGGAGAGCAGCTTACTGCACACCCCTGCACTACACGATAGTTGCTTAGTTTCAAACGATCACCTGGACTTCAGTCATTGAGGTGATGTTTCCTATATGCAGGATCAGGCCGATTTCCATAACTCTACAAATTCCGAGCGCCCCCCTCCTGACGGGACCGACATAGTGTGTGCAGTACTTGGTATGATAGCAGGGGCGCAGAGAGGGGGGGCGTGTACTAATTACCCGGGCCCGGGCTTGCTGGAGGGGCCCGGGTCCGGAGCTGCCCCCCCTCCCCCCCTCTTACAACACAGCAGCCCAGCACCCTGAGACAATTCATGTGTGGGGTTGCTTCTCAGCCAAGGGAATGGGCTCACTCACAATTTTGCCTAAGAACACAGCCATGAATAAAGAATGGTACCAAACCATCCTCCAAGAGCAACTTCTCCCAACCATCCAAGAACAGTTTGGTGACTAACAATGCCTTTCCAGCATGATGGAGCACCTTGCCATAAGGCAAAAGTGATAACTAAGTGGATCGGGGAACAAAACATCTAAATTTTGGGTCCATGGCCAGGAAACTCCCCAGACCTTTATCCCATTGAGAACTTGTAGCCAATCCTCAGGAGGCGGGTGGACAAACAAAAACCCCCAAATTCTGACAAACTCCAAGCACTGATTAGACAAGAATGGGCGGCCATCAGTCAGTATGTGGCCCAGAAGCTGATTGACAGCATGCCAGGGCGAATTGCAGAGGTCTTGAAAAAGAAGGGTCACACTGCAAATATTGACTCATTGCATAAACTTAATGTAATTGTCAATAAAAACCTTTGACACTTATGAAATGCTTATGATTTTAGGTCAGTACACCCTAGTAACATCTGACAAAAAGGTCTAAAAATATTGAAGCACCAAACTTTGTGAAAACCAATACTTGTGTCATTCTCATAACTTCTGGCCATGGATGTAGTTACTAAATATGCAGTGAGTACACGCACCAATGTTTCAAGCTTTGACAGCGTGTTTGTCATACAGATCAATAATCTCTGATCACATCAGGTCCATTTACTTCATGTCCAGAGAACGCAGCCTGACTCATCCTGGTCACTGTGTCTATGGTGTTAGAGAATCTCTCTATGTTACATCACTGACAGTAAATCAAGTCATTACATAATTACCTAATAAGATATTTAAATTAAGAAGTAAATGTCACATTGTGTGTTAACCTAAAACCAGAGAAACACAATGTTATCCACAGGTGTATTTTAGGTAACATACAGATCACCTGCTGGATAATCACATTAAGTGTCCTTTGTGTCTCTATAGCAAGGATTATCATTAATTAGCTCTCTATGACGGGCTGCACACGTCATTAAATTCTAATTAGAAATGGATGAATGCCTATCAGCGGTGATCGGTAGATTAAGCAACTTTATTAAGGCAGCTAAATGGTTAATCGTATTAACAGCTGTACTTTTAGCCGCAATTTATTAACATTTTATATACAAGACTGTAATATTACTTGGATGAAACTGTTCCTTCCTTTAGCCTCAATTCCACATTCAGCACACAAAGCTCATATTGAACGATCGTTATAATGGATTAGTGGCTATACTCACAATGACGAATGAACTGCAATAACTGCGTGAAAGAAAAATATAATGTGTGACCATTTGCCCATTTTCTCCAATGTACCAAAAATTGGGTGAAGTAGTAAAGATAAAATAATATACAGTACAACAAACTTCAGGAGCCTGTCTACAAAATTCTCTAGGCCCCATTAAAATCTATAGAAAAGACTCCAAGCGCAACATTTCAGACACGACCTGGCTCCTGGCCACTACTGAATTACAATTGTTTTTTTTTTTCTATTCCTATATTTCAGTGAGTATATTATTACATTGTACAATACGCTGCTAACATGTAGTGAAATTTCCCCACGTCTTAGCACATATATGGTATAACATACCCAATGTATCAACTGCATTTTATAAAAATATGTAGTACAGTATAACCTACGGCTGTTAGTTGCAATGCGATGTGACTAGGACACACCAGGAGACTGTACTGATTCATTTGATAAGCAACAGTTGTATAGCTGTGTCCGACTGTGTCTATAAATGAAGCACAACAGAACTTGGCGTGGGAAAAAGCTGCACCTCTGCATTGCAGTGTGTATACAGATTCTGACTCAATCGTGCACAAATATACAAGTGTCGCAAATCACATTCATCAAAGCAGTCTCCTGGTGCGTCTTTATCACTAAGACGCTTTTTGTGGCGATAAAGACGCTCGGCGCAAGCTGAGTCGCATGGGACCTTGCGTGCCAAGAGGGGCTGTTTGGTGTGACTGCAGCAATAGTGTAGTATGAGGATGGGATCGGTATGAAATACCCGACGCTGGAAGACCGGTAGTGAACATCCCGACATGTAATTATTTAAACTATTACTAACCTAACCCCCCCCCCAACCCTAACCGTCCCTAAGGGGTGCCTTACCCTAACCCTAACCCCCCCCTGTAAAAGCTTAAACCTAACCCCCCCCTTCCCCGCAACCTAAACCTAAGTCTCCCGGGAGGGGTGCCTATCCCTAACCCCCCCTTTCCCTAGCCTAACCCTTCCAGGGGGGTGCCTAATCCTAAATCCCTCCCGGGAGCCCCTAACCTAACCCTAAAATTATTTTGGTAATTACCATTTTTCTATGGTTTGTTTCTTCAGGCTGCTAATAGTGTTTTCTAATTATGCAGAGTTTGCACAGTGTCATGTCAACTACAAAGACATTCTCACAGCACGTGATTTAGTGAGCGGAGAGACTTTGAAATGTCTCTCTGAATTCAATCTGCATTTGTGCACTGTAAAATCCTCTCAGCCATCACATGACATGCTGAGAGCTGTAAAACTGTGTGTGTGTGACTGGCAGCCACACTTGCCTGCTCTCCAAGAGACTTTGAAAAAGAGATAATGATTTATATAAGGACAGCTAAGCCAAATGACAGAATCAGATGTATTAAAATGTACTTATCTAGCTGTTGAAATAAAGAAAAGGTTATGTGGGATTGCTGCTTCAAGATAAAAATTGTTGTTTGTTTACTTGCGGAAAAACACAGAACACACGCACTGGGAACCTTTGCCATTACTAAGTTATGGGGTTCAGGCGGCCATTTTGTATGCTAGACTAAATCATGTGAGAATGCAGGTATAAATGTATAAATTTAACATATAGAATTACTGAACTCTATTAAAGGAAACCATAGGGTTTATTGTGATTTCACTAGATTCTTTTGGCTACTCCTTCAGCCCACCAAAATGGCTGTCTCCCCTGTGCTTGACAGCAAGTACACTTTAATATAACCTGCGTAAAAATTAGCATTAACCGGTGTGTATATATTTCATCTGTAATCCCATCATACAAAATATTCCCTGTCCCTCACATACACTCCTAGGATTTCCAGGGAGTTTTAATGAAAAAAAATGAGAGAAAAATAAAAAAAAATAAAAAAACCAGCAATGTGGAGTAATGAGCCACAAATTGATGAATATTTTTAATTAAACGTTGCTGAATTGAGAGAAGGAAGGAAAATTCCTGTGGGTTATAAATTTCAGATAATCTTCGGAGGCCTTGGAAATCACTGGTGCTTGCCATTCACTGCTCATGCCTTTAAACTCCCATGGCAGCAGAACATTTGTAAAACTGAACATCAGAATCAAATTTCAAAGCTCAGCGAGCTTTCATGCTAATATGTTCTTGTTAGACATCTGATCATTTGTACTGGTTAGCTGTAATTACCAGGCTCTCTCAGCATACTCTGAGTTTTTTTTCTAAGAACTTTAAAGCCCCTTCCACATGTCGCTGCCCCCCCCAAAAAAACTATTACTCTTTTTTTTTTTTCTCTCACAAAAATGAACAGTTACCACATTGAGATTTATATAATGGCACGCCACAAAGAGTAATGATGTGCTGTAACCTGCAGGAAGAGATATCAGTGCTAACTAATATCAAGACACAGATGATAGCTGTCGGAGACAGAAAACTTTTATTCTTTTCACCGTTTGATAATATAACCTTTGGTTTTTATTTTTTAAAGGGGATCGTCGGTTTAGATCAGAGATGGGGAACCTCCTGCCCGGGGGCCTTATAAGACCCTCAGTATCATTTGATCTTGCCCTCAGAGCTTTTTTCTGCTAGCCTCATTTGACTAGCAGGGTGCCTAGAATGGCACACTGCAGCCATAATCAATGCAGCAGTGCCGCCTGGAGGGTCCTTAGGATGCTTCAGACTGTCACTCCGCTGCCCTTACAGCTCCCTGGAGCATCCTCAGGATGCTCCGGGCATTGCTGTAATCACCGGCGACTGTGGCCCCGCCCCCATGTGACGTCATGCAGAGGGGGCATGGCCTAAACCAGGCCCGCAAATAATGTTATGTATATCAAAATGGCCCACTGCAAAAAAAAAAGGTTCCCCACCACTGCTTTAGATGATCTCAGTTGTGTTATTAACAGACACAAATTATTCTGTTTCAGCCAGACGATATGTTATCCCGGAATCCCGTGCCTTTTAGGTTACTTCCTCCAGCCCAAGAGATGCACCTACAGATAGGAACAGCCGTCCTTCCCCAGGTATCAAAGCATTAATGTCACAGTGATTGACAGTCCCGGGGATACAGCATTATATATTATGTTATGAGAATGCTATACAATCGTGTGCATTATAAGAAGTCTTGTACTGATTTAACATGTATGCTATTTTCAGAGGCCATTTAATTCCTTTATTGGAGCAGTCACATGGGAAGCGACTGCAGACCAGCTGGAGCAGTGGGAACGGATCATCAGAGCCCCCTGACACACACACTGCTGCACTCTGCAGGATGGTGAGGAAGAGGTGCCATGTCTTGGGGGAGGGGGGAGGGTTTGATCTTTTGGCACTGTTTGTAGAAGCCGTAGGTGGGGTAGTGCCCAGCAAACTGTTTGTTGCCCTGGGGGAGGTGATAGTGACACACATTCAAATTATGGACCTATGGACACTAGTAGGTGGTGTCATATAATGCCACTGGGGATCTATTTATTGCCTCTGGGGGATCTACTGACATTGAGGGTTGGGAGATACTCTTACAATGGACCCTATGGACACACGGGGGAGGGGGCGTGCGAGGAAACCCCTAGACATATTTTTTTTCAATAAAATATATATAAAAAAACATTTCTAAAAATAGGTTCTTAAAGTGGTTTTTGGGGAAAATATCAGCCAGTTAAGTGGTTATCTCATGAAAAGTTTGCATATATGCAGGGCAGGACTAAGTTACGTGCTATGCACACCAGAGACATACAAAGACAGATACTATTGATATATTATAGCAAAGGTTTAACTGTAAATGTGTCCTAGTACTGATACCGTTTCCTTACTAGTGTTACAATCAGGCTTCATGCATGGTGTTATACACTACCAGGTTTGGGAGCCCCTTCCCTCTCACATCATGATTCCCTTGCTCTGCCACGGAGACCGGTCACTAAAGGAAGCAGCGGCCAGGACAAACATCCCCTAAAATCAAGACTGTTCCACCACAACTAGGACAGTTAGGAGGCATGTTTACTAACCTGGAGAGACCCTAATGGCACCCCCCTTCCATGCATCCCCAGGCATAACAGCCCTGGATCATTTTCCACCCGAGCGTGGTTGTGTATGATTTCCATGAAAGCTAATTGGATTGGCTGCTGTACCCAGGGCCGTCGTCAGGAGCTTATATGAGTGGTACTGTTGTATGGGATCAGCACTGCTCATAAGGCCTGGACTAGTCAGGAGACCCTCTGCCCATCGATGATCACGCGCCCGAGGATCCAGTCATGCCACCAAGATGGCACAGCCACACCTCCTGTAGCAAGTAAAGAGAGCCCCAGTATTTCTCAATGGGTATGGCTACACCCCCAGTGGAGATCGGACAGATATTCTGGGTACCTCGATGTACCTGAGACTACAGTAAGGGGGCTGGTAGCGGATTGAGATCTTCCAAACAGCGGGAGTCCTGTTGTAATACCTTACTTTTTTTTTTTTTGCTTAATTCAGTCTTAAAAGATACATTTGACATAATAAAAAAAAGTTACATTAATATGCCCATAGGGTGCTAATAGAGAATCAGGATTAATTGCTCCACGCGGCTTATTGTAATATCACTTTTATCATATAGTACTAATAAGTAATGTGACATGTTACTGAAACTCACAAAGTGTAACTTCTGCCGGGGACTGTGTGTCCGTAACATGCTTCTGACCCGCGAGTGGATTTCCTCCCAGTTTGCTGAAGATCGCTGATCAGACGTGAACCTACAAGAGTCACATATAACCATGAGCGCAATATGCAATTTTACTGAAACAAATGGTGGATAAACCAACAATGTATAAGCAGAGGAACATAATAAATGGAGAACCAGATTCATAGTAAGTTACTGAAGACTTAACTAGCTAATTAAATCTTATTTCTAGTTATTGTACATACTTGCAACATTTTTTTTATAGTTTACTGGCAAATGATATCATAAGATTTTAGAGTGAAGACATTTCGTATAAACACGTCTAATTTACGGGTATGTAGTCAGGATCCCAACCGTCAGAATGCCGAGGGTTACAATATGACAGCAGCATCCAGACGGTAACAATCCTGACAGATCCCGATGATAAGTATTAGGGTTAGGTACTAGGGTTAGGCTGTGGTACATGAGGGTTATGGCTAGTCTGCGGGACTGAACAGTTATGCTGCCCATCCACTAGGCGATTAAACCTAGCGATTGAGCGATAACGACGCAATCGCTTGGTAATTGCCCGCAAATCGGGCAGTAAACTGTTAAAAACGACCAGCGATGCGCGCGCCCGCTGGTCGTTTCGTTTTTAACATCAATCATCGCCCGAACATGACGGCTAACCTGATGACCGCCGTCAGGTTGCCATGTTCGGGGATGATCGATCTGCATACACTGAACGCCTGAACGGGCGGTGTATGCACTTCACCCCGCGGGAGACGACGGCGTCGTAATCGTGCCGTCGTCCCCGCATCTAGTAGTGGATGGGCAGCTATAGGTTTAGGCTGCAGGAGGGGTGGGTTAGGGTAAGGGTGAATATTTATTTATACTATATATATATATATATATATATATATATATTATGGATGCACTTTGCATAACAAACTCACAAAAGTTGTACGACCGCGAAACAGGCAACTGCAAAACAACAGGTAGTTAACTACTTTAGAGAAAACGGTCTCATAAGACCATCTGAGACTTATTCTCTGCCTCTAGTAAATCGGATTTGCCTCATATTTACAGCTGGACACTGACAAATCCTCTTCTATTGTGGCTTGAAGACATACATGTTTTGGTTGATAAATGAAAACCTCTGCTTCCCAACAACTTCCCTTGGGGTGATGAGGGAGCACAAACTAACAAAAGCATATTTAGAATGAATATATTATTATATGTCTATATGGACTCAGGTATAGAGAAGTAGTGAGCTGTAAATGAAAAGGTTAGAGGGAAGATTTTTTGGTCTAAATAAATACACACATTTTGTCAAATGCATTCTGTTAAAACAAACAAACAAGGATAGTCCTGTTGAAATATGAAAATATCTGTACTAAAGTGATTGTCAGGACTTGTTGGTTAATACTTGGTTTTCCAATAACAATGTAATGTAATCAGTATAAACGGCCCCACACCAGCCCAAGCAGAGGCTAGGGAGATAGCAGTCTAGTAGGGACCGCTCATGGAAACGGTTTTAGTTTCCCTGGAATGATTGGAGGAGAGAGGGCAAGCCTCCACTCCTGAGAGACAATTTGGGTCTTCTGGCCTCCAAGCCACAAAGCAGGCTGGTTAGCAGCTGCACCTGCACCTTGAAGGCATGAATACAACAAACTCCACAATTACAATCCACGTTTTAAGGATATCCATGTTTGAGCTCAGGTGACTTAATTAGTACCTCAGTCAATTTGATTTAACCATCTGGACTCCAGCATGGATATTCTTAAAACCTGGACTGTAATGAAGGAGTTTGTCCACCATTACAGTTCTCAATTATCTATTATTATAAATTATTTATTAACAGTTCTCTATATAGAGCACACACATATTATGTAAAGCGTTGCAGATAATATTTTGCCATTTATGTCCCTATCACATGTACACACATACACACACTAGGGTTACATTTTTGTCAGAAGTCCATTACCTTACCAATATGTTTTTGGTTTGTAGGAGAAAACTAGAGCACCTGGTGGAAACCCGCATAATGAATACACAAATGCCACACAAATAGGGCCCTGGCTGAAATCTAACCAATGTGAGGCAACACAGCTAAACATTGCACCACCATCTGCTGAGAAGAGAAGATACACTTGGCTATTGTTGTGTTACCCCTTTCACATCGCAAATGGTGGGTCGCATCCGAGAATTGTACACTCGTCCTTCCTGGGTGCGACCCGCCTGAAACCCCTTTTAGACCTGCGGCCCGACCCGGCAATAATGCCAGGTCGTTGACTACACCGCCATCACTGCTGATCCGGCGCTTGGAAATGAGATCATCTCCAAGTGCCGGCTCTCCCTATGCACTGAATGGGACCTGGGTCGCCTCAACCCAGGTTACCTGTTCATACTGCACCGTGAGCAGGGCTGAACTCGTGTTCAACCCTGCTCGTTACTCGAGTTGAAATGCCGGGTTGACCCGGGTTATCTCAACTGGGACCTTTCACGCTGCACAGTAACCCGGGTTGCTGCGCATTCATGTGCAATGAATTAGACAGGGCGTGATTCAGAGAATGGACGCAATTGCAACTTTTTTTGCAGCCCCTACTGCATTTTTTTGCTAATGGTGGGGCCAATGGGGCGGGCCTATTGAGACACCTACTGGCTGCAGCACAAATCCACTGATGTGCATACAAAGACACACTCTCTGTGCACCAATGGACACTGCACATGCCCAGGCGCATGAATGACAGAATGACCATGGTGCAACTGTCACACCCCAAATGACTGGATCACGCGATTTTGATTTGCGTCTCCCAGCTGCAAACATCAGTACGCATGCGCAGTGCGCCTCAGGTGCATGTGCAGAGGTAAAACATCTGGGCTTGTGCCTAATGCTTTACTTGCATCCACCCCTGAATCACCCCCTAGGTCACCCACATATAGGGAGGGACTATGGACCTTATTCAGAGGCGGCCGTACAGTCTACGACCGCACGGCCGCCTCGATGTTTTGCCAGTGCGCATGCGCACGAGGGAGCCGGCTCCCTCGTGCGCATGCGTGAGACCCGCTATGACCGACAGCGCTGGTCGTAGCGTGTCTCTTTCCAAAGGGGGCGAGCTGTCGATGTTGATTGACAGCTCACCCCGTTTGGAAGGCGGGCCGGGGGGGTGGCAGCCCAAACGGAGGCGTTCCCATGGGAAAGCCGTGGGTTGGCCTCCCCTGCACTAGAACATTGGACATCCATGTAATTAATTGGCAAAGTGATACTGTCTTCCAAAATTAAATGGCGCGTGGCAAATAGGGACACTGGCATGTACTGTAACAGTAATCATTGGCCTTTGGAATGATAATGCAAACAAGAAAAAGCAAAACGGCCTCCTATGTGTACTAAAAAAAAATATATATATATTTGTATAGTTAAAACCTGATACTTGCAGAAATAATAAAAGACGTATCTGTACAGTATTGGTGGGATAGGGGCTGATTCTAGGTCAGACACAGTGTGGCTGGTTTTGCGGGAAGCCACAGGAGACAGTTTACTACCTTATGCTAGTGACAGTGGTCCTGATTCACAGCCAGACGGTCTGACAGAGAGCTCGCTCTGAATCAGGGCCATCCCTCTTAGTGTTTGGAGCGGCCTCCTGGCCGCTCGCATAGCTGTGGGTGTTTTTTTTTTGCGAACGGCCAAAAAAAATGGTTGCGATGGTCAAGACCATAGGGCTTGCGACGAGACCCTTGTGGTAGGGTCTCGTCTGCCGCAAGCCCAGGAGTGCTTTTGGCTCTATCAGAGCCAAAAGCACTCCCACTGACGCCCACCAAAGGGGGCGTGCTGTCAATCACCATCGACAGCACGTCCCCTTTGGTGCGAGACCCATAACGACGGCTTGGCCGTCGTTATTCGGGTCTCGCGCATGCGCACGACGGAGCCACCTCCGTCGTGCACATGCGCACTTGGCCAACATCGACCCGCTTGCGAGCGCTCAGCGCTCGCGAGCGGGTCTGAATCAGGCCCAGTATCCATAGGGTTAATGCGAGAACCAGGACGTCTTCAAATGGGACAACCCACGCCCGCAACCGTTATCATTAGTATGGGCACTTGCACCAGCCCCCTGCTGGGTGCATGAAATCCATCAGTAACGGCATTTCCTTAGCTGCATTAGTGATTCAGAACAGCAATGGTTAGTTACACCCCCATAGCCCACCCATGACACTTCCACAAGAGGGATTACTTGTGTGCGTTCGCAGAATCGCTGTCCAGTTGCCACCAAAAAATAACCATTTCACATAAAGAGATCCATCCGACTCAGAATCGCTGGAGATATGCAAAAATGAAAAAATATATATTTTCTGCGCAGAATGCTAAAATTCGTGGCCATGAAAGGAGCTGCGTCCCCATGAGATGTAGTCAGCATTCTGGCACACACAATGCCAGCTTTCAGAATCCCGATGGCTGTGGTCCCGAGGTGAGTATTAGGGTTAGGGAGAGGCTTAGGGTTAGGGAGAGGGTTAGGCAGGGTTGGGGTTAGGCTGCGGTAGGGGAGGGTTAGGCTGTGGGTGGGGGGCAGTAAGGGTTAGGCTGCTGAAGGGGAGGGTTAAGGTTAGGCTGCGGGAGGGGAGGGTTAGAATACTTACCTGCATGTGTCGGGATTTCACTGCTGGGATTCTGACTGCTGGGATCGAGTACCCAACCCGTCCCCATAGTGTGGTTTAGGAGCTGTGTTTCCCTATTTCCAGGTCTGGAAACCCTACATAGCTTTGCATTAGTCCACTTCTACCCAAAGTATCGCCCAGACTTGCTACATACTAATGAACAATGTATCAAATGTGGGTTTTTTTTCCCATCGGTGCGATAATTGATTCTCATAGGGATCAATGTCTCCTAACCAGAAAAATTATCTCTATTGAATACTGCTCATCGGTCCATACAAGCATTCAATATGAATGCATAGGCTCTGTTTCCTGCTTCTCTGCAGGTGAAACCACGTGTACATAGCTCACCATTGCGCAGTCCATGCAGAGTCTTCTTCAAGCTCTTGTGTGTGACAGGGGAGGATCGATTCTCCTGTTATGTATATATTGCAGGAGTGGCTGCTGTGTTTTTCTAGCTGGAAAAGAGCAGCATTCAATTGCTGCACTGTGACACCATCCTTAAAAGACACTTAAACAAGAGGCTAGATGTAGAGAATGGAGGGAGATACAGTAGTCAGCCTGTTGTCGGAACGCTGGTTGCTACTGAAATACAGCCAGTTATTGACTACGGTCCAAAGGAGCTTGGTTTAACCCCAGCTTTTCAACTTGGTTTTTGTATACAATAATGAGTTGGTCAGTAGACCAGGGACCCACCTACATAGAGAGAACCTGGGGGTTCAGTATACTGTATACATTTGTTTGTTGCTG
Organism: Taudactylus pleione; assembly: GCA_031769625.1. Lineage (NCBI taxonomy): Eukaryota > Metazoa > Chordata > Amphibia > Anura > Myobatrachidae > Taudactylus > Taudactylus pleione. The sequence continues at coordinate 4,436,155 of JAUIMM010000229.1, read as the reverse complement.
CTTAAATAAACAGTTCTATCCTCTAGATATTAGGTGACCCCTGGTCTTATGGTGAAGCACACCATGCACACTGCAGTGCCTGCTAACCACTCTTTCTGTCTGTCAATTGTTTAAAGTAAAAAAAATTAAACCCAATAACAGTCCTGGTATGAACGTGCTCCATTCTTACAGTAAGTGGGGGCACATCATACATCGGTGGAGTCTATCTAACACACTTCAATGTCTACTCTTTGGGAAAACTGCTGCCAAAGAAAAGCGCGCCCAGACATTTGGAGGGGTGGGTTGGGGGATAACGACTGAAGAGGTTCAGAAAAGCGAAATTTTCCCTATTCAAGTAGCTGCGGTAATTTTTAACTGGATTTAACGGGACTTTCTTGTTGCAGCCCCGGAGCAGGTGAATAGCTATTTTAAGGTGAAAGTGTCAGTACTTGCTTCAGAGACCCTGGGAGTCTGCCCCCCCCCCCCCCAAATGAATTAGGCACTTATTAGTTTTCAATTAGCTTAATATGGCCAATAATTACATGTCATTTTTGGGGTGACATTGTGCATAATGAGTCAATACTGGACAAGTATACATCGGTGTTGTATGAATGGTTGTTTTTCAAATTTCATGTGGGAGTTACAGGTAAATTTTTTAATAGTTGCTTAAATTTACAAAAAAATAAACATACAGCCATTTTTATGCACCTCAAATTAATCTAGAGCATTTATTTGCAGAAAAACACTTTTTAAAGTTTTTACATTTTTAAGTTTTAACATTTTTCATTTTTAAACTTATTAAAACACGAAGAAAAAAAAATCAGCCATTTAACACATTCTAAGAACCCCAAATATATTCCTATTAACCACTAACAGACATCTATGCCGTTAGGCAATATTTATTTGCTCTCTTTTAGGGTGTCAGCTGATTTCCCCATTTTTCTATACACTTAACGTGGCTATTTGCTGCTCAAGTGCTATTTCCAATTACATTGCGCGGGAATCGTGAGTGCGCATGGCTGCGATAAGTGAAAAGTAGGAGCAACAGGCCCGTTAATTACAGCCGCGGTTAATTGATTATGCCCTTACATGTCCTAACAGGGTTCCTGAGAATTTCACAATTCACAGTTTCAAAAATGGAACGGCCAGAACAGTAATGGGAAAATGAGATTACCATTACATTTCTACTGAGCTACTGGCTTTACAATTGGAGAGAAAGAAAGATTTTACTGTGATGCGTGTTCCTATGAAATTTCCTAAGGCAGCCACTAGGGTGCGCTGTGACCTAACTAATGAGCACATAAGCTCAGAGTCCGCTAGGAAATGAGTCCTTCATGGCACTAACTTAAAATGATAAATAAGAAGTTTATAAGCTTGAAATATTACTATTAATAATTGTTTACATTTCTTAAATTCATGAAAGTTATTTTTATTGCTGTGCCAAAAAAGGGAAAGCCGCCACTGTATTTAAGCTATACAAATATCGGTAGACTTTGTATTGTTTTTATGCGATATACACAACGTAAAAAATAATCTATATTGTGATTTATATTTGCCATGCCTTGGAGGTGTGGTCTACAGTAACAGTTCACTGCCCCCCACTCTTTCCTGTGCAGAACAGCTGTGAACAAGAGCTACCACTCAATATTCCAGGGTCCTGAGTGGAAGAATAGTAGGCCATATGAATCAGTACCTATTCTGCCTAAGGGCCCGATTCGGAGATAAGCACAGTGCCGATATTTTTGCATTAGAGCGATGTTTTGCTATTGCACATGCGTGAACGGTCTGGAACACCCTCACTGCACACACGCAAACCAATTGTGTGCGGCATCGCTAACACTTGAGAAGGGGTGTGCGATGCCTGGGTGTATCAGGGTGGAGGCTGAAAGATGACCTAAAGTGATAGCAAAAGGAGACGTTTATGGGCAGGAATGCGGCTGCGTTCCCGATCGCAAATCCAATAATCCAGAGGCCATGTTTAGTTGGATTTGTAGAGAGTAGAACCTAGGCTACAGCATTTGTCGATGGTGCAACCGATGTTCTGTTGATGTTGGACAGTTTACAATCTCCATTGCAGATGCACAGACCACGCAGCCTAAAACTGGGAATCTCACCGCTCATACACTCCACTGCACGGTGGAGCACAAAGGAAAGGCCGGGATTAGCATTTGCCTATTCCCGATACCGCTATTACATTACCAACCATCTCTGCACCAGGCCATAAATCAAAACACTTGGGAGGTACGAGACAACAAGTTCTAGATGGACAGTCCATGGATTTGGATGGACAGTACACTGGTATGTGTGCACACCTTGGTGTTCAGTCTGTATTGCGACAAGTTAATTTAAATTGGAACCCTGTCTGTCCGTCACTTCAGAGCTTTAGTTGTAAAATCACAGCATTGCAGAGGGGGCTCTGAAGCGCTGGTGTGTAACAGGAAAGCAGGTTATCCTATTGAATGTAATACATCACTATAAGGGTTTGTTTTATTCTAGGCTTGGAAACACTTGTTCCAGAGCACTTGTCTGAGAGTACCCTACTGCAGTTACTGCTCTTTCTGCATACAGCAATGACTAATATTTGCAGTTTAACATATAAATTGATCTTATAAAGCGTGGCGCTACCCACGGCTCCATGCGACAGAGAAATCAATGATTTGTCATGCGGACTCCTAAATTGCACAGTTGATCGCATCTCATAGTAAGAAACGGGAATGCGATCCGTGCGCAATTTCTGAAACTGTGATATCAAATATACATATACACGGTGCCATGCAAAATCTTCTAGTGAAATGTCGCACATACGCGCAGTAGGCCAATAGGAGGAAGGTTTACAGTGGGCATATGCGGCCTAATCGGCTTGTACTTATCCAGTGTAAAGATACAGGAGAATAATTAGTACGCATGTGCAGGCTGTGTGGGTGTTCGTGTAGGGGGTGTGGTTTCACAGGGGTGGGCTGCGCTTATTGAATTGGAGAAACTTATGTGGTACCACTGTAGGAAGCAGCGGTAAAAATTGACAGTACTGCTGTATTATGGGGAAGGTGCATATTTAGCCCCTATTGTACCTGTTATACATTGGTCTGGAATCCATATTGATATCAGCACTTTGAATATATCATCGGCCCTTAAGAAAGGTGTAGGAGATGCACTGAAACGGTCATCGGGCCAGGATGACTTTGCAGGCTGATATGCTGACTATGACCATCCTGACACTGTGTGCCTGATTCAGACCCGGTCGCTAAGCTGCGCTCGCTCGCTCTGAGCGATGGTTGCACAACTGCGCATAAGTCGCAGTGCGCGTGCTCAAACAAGCGTCTGCGACGTGAATTCATCCGCTCGTAGTACACAGCCTGGCCGCTACTTTGAGTGCAAATTGTATGTGGTAACAGGGGAAGGTGCTTGTGAAAGGGGGAGTGGATGTGCGAACGCAGGCAGGCCCGACCGTCAGAACGGAGTTTAATGGGTGTGCATAATTGGCAAAGTAGCGTCATTGAACATGTGACTTGGATGATTTTTCCCTGAACTGCTCGCACTGCTTGCGGGAGGCTAGGTCTACCTTAGGTGCTGCGAACAGCTCCGATGGTCCAGATTAATCCTACATTTCCCGGAGATGACGTTTGTTGCAAGTGGCAAGGGGGCGTCTTTAAACACTTGCGAGCGCAATAAGCCCTCGGCCGCTAAGACATAGAGGCGTCCTTACACCGCAAAGAACGAGCACATGTTTTGCATAGACGGCCCCTTTTTGAGAGCGAGCGGCCGCAAATAGCGTCCGGGTCTGAATCAGGCCCTGTGATCACTCCTGCGAGAAGACATTGGTCTTTGGGCCTGATTCAGAGCCGCTCGTAAGCGGCAGTATGCTCGTTCAGAAAAAAGGGGTGGCTATTCAAATGAACCGTACGCTCCTTGCGGTCTGTTGCCGCCTCCATGTCTGAACGAGCGAACAAAACATGCGCTCGTTTATTTGATAAAAACGCCCCCTGGCCGCTCGCATCATACGTCATGTCCGCTATTTATTAGATTAATCGAGTACATCGAACAGCGTATGAACTGCTCGCTATTCTTGTGGTTGGTTTTTGCTACCACAATTTTGCGAGCAGTTCTGGGTATAAAACAACCAAGTGACGTGGTCAATGACGGTGCTGTTTTAATTATGCACACCCATAAAACGCCCGCTTTGACCTTTAAGCACGCCTGCGTTCTGATCTCCACTCCCCGTTTTCAAGCACCTTCCCGTTACCACCCACATACGCCTCTTCCTGTCACTCAAAATAGTAGGCCTTCGCTATATAGCGAGCACACGATTTTCGGCCGCACTGACTGGTTCGCGCATGCGTATTATAAACCGTACGCATGCGCAGATGTGCGAACATCGCTCGGAACGAGTGTACTGCCGCTTACGAGTGGCTCTGAATGAGGTCCTTTGTCTACAGATTTTCTCATGTACACGACCTTAACTTAGACGTATAGTTTATAGGGTTTCTGTTCCGAATTAACCATTTTATAATTTGTGCGCGGGAAGGGTTAGGCACTAGAGAGGCTACCGGAACCACCGCTCCGTCAGAGGTCTGCACCGGAACTGCTCCACACGTGACATACGGAAGCAGGTAAGTCACCGCTAGACCATAAGGGATGGTTTGTCGACATTCTACCATGTCAACATTTCAACAGCACCACATGATAAATGCTAACATGCTACCTTAATATATGGTAGAGAAGGAGAAAAATATAAAATTGTAACAAATGATTTGTTACAAAATGCACAAAGAGTAGAAATGTCACAAATTGGAATAAAAAGTTTTTATTTGACAAGCACTGTCCAGGGCTCTTATATGTCAGCAAAAAATTTGGCTGCCAAGTTTACTCGCGGTCAGGTGTCCATCAGCTATCAAAAAGAAACAAGGTAATTCTCATTGGCTAGCTCAGTTGCGCCGAACTGAAGCCGTGGCGGTCTCTGACTGCTTTCACTTTGACAGATATAGCCAATCATAATCAGGCTGAAGCTTATAGGCTGATTGCGCCTCAGCCTATAAGCTGAGCCTCTATTGCACCAGAGCCGGGTAAAGGGAGGCACGGGGGCAGGACCAGCTCGAAGGCGCCAAACCCAAAAGGTGCGCAGTGTGACACCTTGGACCAATCAAGACTGGCGTGCCTGCACTGAGCTGCTGCTGGAATGTCGCCCACGGCTGAGGGCAGGGAAGGGCTGGGAGTTCCTCTCTCTCAAACAAGTCAGTCTTCTGTGGGGGGCTGGGGCAATTACAATACAATAATTAAAATACAATGATGTATGTTTTATATTTTTTATCGTGGGGGACAATGCTTTGTTTTGTTTTTTTCCTGTGGGGCCCAATGTGTTTAATATTTGTTACTGTGGGGACCAATGTGTGATTTCGGCGGGACAGTCCCCACACCCCTTGGTGCGAGGTCACTCCCCCTTTCTGACATACCACGCTCCCTTAGATACTTGGTAGATCACGTTAGATTTTTAGCTTTGAAAGTAGACTATCGAGTCACCCCTGCTATACAGCCTCTGACTGGCATGCCACCCATTCACAAACCCCCCTGGCAGCACAGTACTACAGGTTCCACCTGGTAGTGTGGCACTATGACCATGGGTGGAGCAAGACATGTCCCTTGAACTGCGCCTAGGTGTTACTTGCATGATCTCCATGAAATTAGTTTTTCAAGTTAGGCAAGTACGGGTGAACAATTGTGTTTTATTTCTGATGAAGTGTACTGCATTCATTGCTGCTTGGCATTGTAAAGATAACTTACCTTTGCCCTCACTGAAGGTGCTCACCATGCAGTGCGAATGCAGCTAAACTGACCGGAGGGTAAAAGAAAAGCTTTCGCTTACCTAGTGTGCATGGGACCTAAATGTCTCATTTTCATACCTGGCAATAAAACTGTTGCCCAAGTACTACAGAGACACTGTCACATTCACTTACATAATAGCATTACAGTGTTATAAATAAAGCTGTCTATTCTTCCTGCAGCCTTCGGAAGATCTTCTGCCATGTACTACAATGAGTCAAATCTCCAGCTCACTGAGCTGAGGAGACATTTCAGGGCTGTCTTCTGTCTACTATCCTGCTGGGAGATTTCCCAGTCCTGCTCGGCTCCCTGTTACCTCTAAAGGCCAGGGAGCTGTGCAGTCATGCTCCTGAGATTTCTTATTTATATATATATATATATATATATATAAAGAGAATAATATAAAGATGTTTATAACTTACAGACACCTTCTTTGTTTATTTTAATAATTTTTACAGTTAACACTCACCAGCTTTGTGGAGCTCCCTGGAACTGCAGGGAGACGAGAGATGAGGCAGCAACAGCTCAGCCTCGCTACTGTATAGTCAGGCACTGCTTGCAGAGCTGGGGGCGAGGGCACACTACGGGCAGTACGCTGCACAGACAGATAGCTAATAGAGGCATGCCTCCGAGTATGGGGGGGGGTGCCTTGAGTTGAGCACTGATGGACAGCTTGGTTGTGTCACGTGACCAGGATGTGCACTGCACTGTTTAGAGATCGGCGGTCAGTCAGCAGCAGCAAGAGAAGACACAGTAATGCAGGTATGAGAATCAATGGACACTGAAACTTAGTGTAGTGAGGGGAGAGTTACATCGAATAGGGGGTGAGACAGGCTCCTAGCACTCAGACCCATCTCCATGTGTGCCTCCCCAGCCACTCACCTCACCGCACGTCACTGCTAGACAGACGAGATTTGGCCTAGCCCAGGAACATGAACAGGATCCCTTTACTTGGAAGCAAAAATAAATGAGAAATTGAAAGTAGAAATAAAGTGGGTCGGAAATGATTGGTCCAGAGATGGAAGAGGAGCAATTAATAAATGCGGTAACTTGTTGGTTTGCATCTAGAATACAATTAGAACTTGTGTAGAACACTGCTTGGGTACCAGGTCATGTAATGAAGGTCAATACGACCTGCCACATTTATATCCCATATTTGCCAATTCACAGCTTTTTTTTTTTAATCCTGCATGAAAATCATCCTAGATACAAAATTCATGTTCAACTATACCTTTACCTGGTTACTGGCTACATTCATTCCTGTAAATCCAAATAGGTCATTGTTTCATGACCAATAGCCCCAGTTTCCTCTGCAGGTGACTGTGGAAGGAACCAGCACATTAGGGACCTGGGTTCCCAAGAATAATATGAGGGGACACTGACAAGGGGCGTAAAAGTTGGGGTAGGATTAAAGATTCTCAGCACGGAAGTGGTAGGTTGTTCTTTCAACAAGCCTGGATGGAAGATTGTTAATTCCAGCAAGCTAGCCTATTTGGGGCACATTTTTTGGATGGCTTATCTGTTTAATGTGGAAAAACCCTGTGGGATGTTCCCTGTGTGAGGTCAGTGGCATAGAAGGAAAGTCAGACAATGGGAAGTAGTAAGAGTCAGGAATGTGTGTACAGATATGTCCTCATACACTAAGGGGTATATTTACTAAAGTGCAGGTTTTTAGAAGTGGAGATGTTGCCCATAGCAACCAATTAGATTCTACTTATCATTTATCTAGCACCTTCTAGAAGCTAATAGCTAAAATCTCATTGGTTACTAGGGGCAACAACTCCACTTCTAAAAACCCATAAATATACCCCTAATACTGTGGTCGTACTAAGCGTGTCTTGGTGCTCCAGGTCCTGTGCGACTTACGCTGAGCATCTTTTTTTACTTATTACCAGTTATTTATTTAGCGCACACATATTCCGCAGCGCTTTACAGAGAATATTTGTCCATTCACATCAGTCAGTGCCTGAATGGAGCCTTACACTCTATGGCCCTCATTCAGAGCCACTCGCTAGCGGCCGTACGCTCGTTCCGAGCGATGTTCGCACATCTGCGCATGCGTACGGTTTTTAGTACGCATGCGCGAACCAGTCAGTGCGGCCGAAAATCGTTTGTACGCTATATAGCGAGTGCCTGCTATTTTGAGTGACAGAATGAGGCGTATGTGGGTGGTAACAGGGGAAGGTGTTTGAAAACGGGGGAGTGGATTTCGAACGCAGGCGTGCTTAAAGGTCAAAACGGGCGTTTTAAGGGAGTGCATAATTAACACAGCAGCGTCATTGACCACGTCACTTGTTTTTTTTTAACTCAGAACTGCTCGCAAAATAGCGGTTGAAAAAACCAACCACAAGAATAGCGATCAGTTCATACGCTGTACGATGTACTCGATTAATCTAATAAATAGCGGACATGACGTATGGTGCGAGCGGCCAGGGGGCGTTTTTATCAAATAAACGAGCGTATGTTTTGCTCGCTCGTTCAGACTTAGAGGTGTGAACAGACTGCAATTTGCGAACGGATCATTTGAATAACCACCCCTTGTTTTTGAACGAACGACCGCAAATAGCGAACGGCTCTGAATCAGGCCCTATATTCCTTACCACATATACACGCAGACACATACACACTAGGGTTAATTTGTGTGTGGAGTGTGGGAGAAAACTCCACACAGTTAGGGCCGTAGTGGGAATCGAACTCACAACCTCAGTGCTGTGAGGCAGTAATGCTAACTATTATAGTCTGTGTTGTCTTTTTTGACAAAAAATGAGTCTCAGTCGCAGAGACTGCACTAATTAATTTGATTTGCAACACTTGAATATCTGTGTGCGGGTGAGCAGGGGCGTATCATCCTATTGGCCAGGATGGCCCTTGCCAGGGGCGCCGGCCGGTTGTTGCCCCTGGCAAATGTCACCCGCAGCTAAAACCCCCCCCCGTTGAGTCCAATTATTTATTTTTTAGATGGAGACAGCTGTGTCTCCATTTCAACACAAATGACAAATGCTGCAGCGATCACAGCTACAGAGAGCTCAGAAGGTCAGAGGGAGCTGGGGGGCTGCTGCGCATGCTCAGCCACAGCTGCTTCCTCTCCTCCTCACTTTGGGCCTCATTCAGAGGCGGTCGGAGGATGCAAGCGGTCGCTCAGAAACTGGGCGGCCGCTTGCATCCTGACCGGCCGCCTCTGTTTCGGTCGTTAGGCTGTGGGTTAACACCCACAGCTCTAACGACCGCTCGGGTGATGGTCGCGATGGTCATAGACCATCGCGACCATCGGGGCTTATGACGAGACCCTAGGGTAGGGTCTCACTTGTCGTAAGCCCCAGAGAGCTTCTGGCTTTGTCTGAGCCGGAAGCTCTCCACTGACATCACTAGTGATGTCAGTGGGGCCTCCCCCAAACGGTAGGCGTTCCCATGGGAACGCCTCCGTTTGGGCTGCCACCCCCCCGGCCGGCCTTCCAAATGGGGCGAGCTGTCAATCAACATCAACAGCTCGCCCCCTTTGGAAAGAGACCCGCTACGACCGGCGCTGTCGGTCGTAGCGGGTCTCGCGCATGCGCACTGCACAAACATCGAGGTGGCCATGCGGTCGTAGACCGTACGGCCGCCTCTGAATTAAGCCCAATATGTGTTGCCGTGGCTACCGATCTCCTCCTCTCAGCCCCAGGTATGTGATTGTGTGTGTGTGTGCCATGTACAGTATGTGTACTATGTATATGTATGTGCAGTGCCAGGTATGTGTGTACAATCTGTGTGTGTGGTGTGCCATGTACACTATGTGTGTGCTATGTATGTGTAGTGCTAGGTATGTGTGTACACTGTATGTGTGTGGTGTGCCATGTACAGTATGTGTGCTATGTATATATATGTGCAGTGCCAGGTATGTGTGTACAATGTGTGTGTGTGCTATGTATATGTATGTGCAGTGCTAGGTATGTGCACTGTATGTGTGTGTGGTGTGCCATGTACAGTATGTGTGCTATGTATATGTGTGTGCAGTGCTAGGTACAGTATATCTATATCTGTTTACTAACTGACAAAGGGGGGTGCCAGTCCCTTACTTGCTACGGGCGCTCGGACCCCTAAATACACCCCTGCGGCTGAGTCTGAAGCTACATACAAAGTGCTAGAATGCAGCGTCCGCAGCTTATTTTCCCACCAAGGTCTGTTGTGTTTCGTATACAGATTCAGTTGCACACAGATAGACAAGCGTCACACATCAAATGAATCAGTGCAGTGCATGATGTATGGCCTGGTCCGTCTGCCTGGGGCTCCTAGGGCTTCATTGAAGACTAGTAGTCATCTAGCAGTGAGTCAGGAGATATTGGGGACGATCCCTGGTCATTTAACTCTGATGTTTTGTATGTTCTCCTATATTAATACATCCATAGACTGATGACACACCAGGTCCTTACTTTCTCCAGTATTCCCTTTTGAGTATCACTAGCAGAAAGTTTCAAGAACACCAGTTAATTGAAGATCTCATTAATAAATAATGGGAACAGCCTAATCCCAAGACACCTGATCGCACATACTGTGTCCTTTTCAAGATAATGTGAATTAAGTGGTGTACAGGTCACTTTTCCCAGGAACTGTGCACAGATGTGGCGTGTGTCTGTGGCCTCATCCTCTAGGGCGCTCCCCCAATGAGAGCTGATATCGTGTATGACAAGATAGGATTTATGAGGTGTCACTGCCTCCAGAAGTAGGCCTTCAGCTGTAGTTGATAGCTCTCTGGCTGCGTCCTTGGTAGGTGGGCCCGGGAAAGATTGGGTTCCATACAAAAAAAAAATCGACAGTGAAAAGGTCGACAATGATTTGGCCAACATCAAAAGTTCGACATGGAAGGTCGACATGATAAAAGATGGACAGTACAGAAGGTCGACGGGTTCAACAGGTCGACGTGGAAAACACTTTTTTTTTTTTTCTTTTTACAGTTAGGTACTTACAGGAGGATTAGGGTTAGGCACTAGGAGGGACAGCTAGGTTTAGGCACCAATGGGAAGGTTAGTGTGAAGAGTAGGGTTAGAAAAACAAAACAAAAATTTTCGACCATTTATGTGTCAACCATTTCCACGTCGGCCTTTAGAACCTGTCGACCTGCTGTACTGTCTAACTTTTACAGCTTCTCAAAGAAACCTATAGACCTTCTGCCTCTGCACATCAGACTAGGGGAGTAACCTATTTGTGTAAGGCTGCCATTAAGGGTTTCAAAGAAATGAGATTTACTGTAAATAAATCTCGTTTCAAAGAAACAATTCAAATGACCAGAGTTGGCGAAACATTTATATACAACCATACACGCATGTTCTTTATGCTAGCCTCTGAGCACCGAGCTGCGGCACCAATTACAAAGCCATACCATAAGTATGATGGACTAGCACAGGTTCTAGTGCACAAAATATTTCCATGCACATGCTTCTGTTTTAATGGAATGAACCTTAATTTGCATACATTAGGTCTGAAATAGCAACAAGAGAGTTTTATTGCCCTGAGATAAACCAATTGTGCTATAGTGTCAGCATCATAACACCAGAATGTGTGTCTCTGTTGTTGGGATTTTACTGTTATGTCAAAGGAGAATGTGGAGGAGGGGGGGGAGGGAACACATTTCATTAGGAGAACCGTTTGCTCAGATGATAAAAATACACTTCTTAGCGGTATTCATTGTCATACTTTCAATTTTCCTTAGCCTCGGCAAACATTCTGCTGCTACACCAGTTTAAATTGTTTATTGATTTCAATAGATTGTATAAACACTTAGGAATTATTGCTCAGCGACCTGAAAAAAAAAAAGCCGGATCAATGGAAGACCTTCTCATAATTCATTTCAAAGATGCTCTGTCAAGTGTGATCAACTGCCCCCCCCCCCCCCCCTCCAGTATGGCGGCAAAGCACGCGTGGCCTCTGTTTGCGTAGTGATAATGACAGCAAAAAAAAGAGAGAAAAAGACGAAATAAAGAAAGCAAATAAACGGCTCTCTGAACGGCAAGATTTCTTGATTAGCTAAAGTGACAATGGCAAGACTCTCGGCGGGATTGAAGGCTGGTTACTACAAGCTAAAACACAAAAAAAAAAAATATGCATAGAAACGTTCACGCTCTGACGGGTTATCACTCAATACAGAGGCCTGTCTCAAATGTCAAACAATTATCTGTTTAAAACAAAGACACGCCGGCAACATCAGCGGGGACTGCTATAAGCGCGGGGAGGAGGAGAGAAAGGAAAAACCGAACGCACGAAATCACTAAACTTTTTCCGCATTCCCAAAGGATGTGCATATTTGTGAAGGATGTTAGAGATCATGGCTTGTGCTGGCTTCAAAGGCTTAGCCTGCACACTGTGCGGAAACTACTTACAAGGACAAAGTATCACAGGAGAGAAATCAATAGGAATGGCTGTATAGCCACAGCGGGGAGGGAGAGTGGTTCCCGAAGAAATCTACATGGGGACAGCAGAAAGAAATGATCTGATAACATAAACAAAAATAATTATCAGGATGAAATAGTACACGAGCATGTATTGTGACCACATCCGCTTTTGGGGGAAAAAACAAACAAAAACACAGAAGGAATCCTCCCAATACCTACAATTCTGCTAGACTGACTTGGGCTAGAGCACACTATTGTTATCAATCTTATACTGTCGGTCCGTTTGTCCCCAGTTTTGAAAAGAGCAGATATATGGTAGCCATTAGTCAATCAGATCAGTTGGCTGTTCACAGCAGCACAAAGCATTTCAGAAGACAGCGTGTTAATCTTGTGTGCAGCTGAACACATAATTTGTGCGATTACGTGAATCCGGGTGTGACACAATATTGTCAAGGCCGCAGACAGATTTGCAAAGTTGCAAACAAAAAGTATGAGCGACCACCATACTTTTTGTTTGCAGTCTTGAGAGGCATGAAGGAAGCCAGCATTGGGAGGATGTGCTGGTCCTTATAGTGCCATTTGGAGGTTTCTGGGGTACCTCCAAGGTGAGTCTGCCTTCAGCTTATACATGTGCTGTTATTATGCAGTACACCAATTTGTAATTATATGACCCAGAGTGGGTGCTACTGTTATGTAGCAATAGTTATTTTGGGGTGATCGTTTGGGAGTGGGGCCCGCGGGGTTGCTCTGGCTGGACCTTTTTCAGGGCATCACCACTTAATTCACATAGATATTTTTTATCACTTTTCTAATTGTTTGTTTATTATTTATGTCATTTTAATTCTCTCTCATTTCATTAACACTTATTGATTTATCCTTACACATCTATCCTTTACACTTCACTATCACCTTTTTTCCCCTTTTCGTGTGATGCCCTGGGGATGGTCCTTGGCTGGAATTTTTTGGGGTACCTTGCTTCTCGGACGTGAACCCCTTAATGTTAGGGACGCCAGTATAGAGGAACCTTGACGATGGCCTGGCGCTTATTCATATAGTTGCAAATGTATGTAACTAATACCTCTGAATCTCTATTATCATGTAGGATTTAAGTATTTTTTGTTGATTTTGCTGCAGTGTGCTGGAGAGCAAAGTTGAAGCAGTCAGTGAGGACAGCAGCGCACTTCCTGTTTGTTTGTCCTGCCTAAATCGGGATGGTTGCAAGGCACCAGACAGACTGCCAAGCAAGTGCAATGGCAATATGAGGAAGAGGATGTACTGAAGGCTTTGGGTTACGTGTACGTTCCTGTGTATTCCTGTGTGTTTGAGCGGGGTACATCTGAATCTCCATATTCAGGTCCCTAGTTCCACCATCTTTCCCACAGTACAGAATAATGATATGAAGCTCATGTCACTCTGTGGCATCAAATGCATTTTTTTTGCGGTCAATGTGTTTCCCAGTGCACTAACCCTGCCCATGTGCTGATTGGGAGTTCAAGGTAACTGGTGAAAGCAACTGGAAGCTGGCAAGCAGAGATGAGCAAAATGAGTTTATATTGGCAGAGTGGGGGATTGTTTGTGTATTTATGGTGTAAAAGACTAATTACTTATGCGAATAATTAAATATTCTCTGTAAAGGGCTGCAATATATGTAGGTGCTATAAAAATAAATATTAAATATTAATAAATAAATTATTATTTACTACATTTGGAAAAAGTTGATAAATGTTACAAATGGTCAAAAGTTGCATCTCTCCCTATAAACCCCTTTAAATGTTAGCCTGTCCTGTACATAGCGGAGGCTGTCATTTTATATGCTAATGCAATATTAATCAGAAGGCAAGCCAGGGGTGTATCAACCCGTTGGCCAGGATGGCACTCGCGAAGAGTGCTAGCCGAGGAAGGGGGGGGCGGCAGTGGGTAGAATCACATAGTAAGCCAGGGGGCAGAATCACATCTAGTGAGTGAAAAGGGCAGTTCCTGCTAGATTGGCTGACGGTTTGGATGCCCCAGTCCTGCCCCCTGAGTGACAGCTCCTCCCACCTCCATCCCATCTAGCAGGAATGATGGCAGCGATAGCCAATCAGCCGCCACCAAATCCAGCCCCCTCACTTTTTGATGACTGACAGTGGTGCAAAACAATTGCCAGCTAGCACCGGTTACAGAGCTCTCCCCCCCCCCCCACCCCCATGGCCCCCGATACACGGTGTGGCTCAAAGACAAGTTATAAAGTCACATGTTGTGGAACTACACAGCTTTGCCGTTAAGCAATGATAAAACTGTGGCAGGGCATGCTGGAATATGTAGTTCCACAACAGCTGGAGGGCAGCTATTGTGGCAGCTACTCTTCCTCTTTTCCCTCCATCTTACATTGATTATCGGTTTAACATACGGAGCGGAATATCACAGAGCAGAACAGCAAAGCTGCCGACACAAATTAATCCATGCATGAAGTTTGTATGAGTAGCTGAATGAGCAGGACCTGTGACAGTGTCCACTTCATGTGCCACAAAGCTCCATGCCAACTTCCAGGGACTTCATGTAACACTTATAAAGTGAAGAAATTCCATATGACAAGTTCTCTAAATTCAGCAAATATAAAGCACTGAGCAAATGTCAGCAATAAAGACTAATAATATCATATTCCTAGAGTGCTTTTATTATTAACAGCAGGCTGCAAAAGGTGAAACAGAAGATCATAGCGTGTACAATGTACAATAGAGAGTCCTCAGTGTTCTCCCCAAAAATTTTTTCCAGCTGGGTGGCATCAAGAAGTAGCCGGGTGGGGGCATTCGCAATTATGCGCGCACCGGGAAAAGGGGCATCTCCCTTACCATTCCAGCCCGACAGGTCTCAGGCTGCTCCCCCACTGGCTCTCAGTCAAAAGTGCCCATGTAGTTATCCCCATATGCAGTGCCCCCTGTAGTTTTCCCCTTTATACAGTGTCCCCTGTAGTTATCCCCATATGCAGTGCCCCCTGTAGTTTTCCCCTTTATACAGTGTCCCCTGTAGTTCTACCCTTTATATAGTGCCCCCTGTAGTTTTCCCCTTTATACATTGCCCCCTGTAGTTTTCCCCTTTATACATTGCCCCCTGTAGTTTTCCCCTTTATGCATTGCCCCCAGTAGTTTTCCCCTTTATGCATTGCCCCCTGTAGTTTTCCCCTTTATGCATTGCCCCCTGTAGTTTTCCCCTTTATGCAGTGTCCCCTGTAGTTTTCCCCTTTATACAGTGTCCCCTGTAGTTTTCCCCTTTATACAGTGTCCCCTGTAGTTTTACCCTTTATATAGTGTCCCCTGTAGTTTTACCCTTTATACATTGCCCCCTGTAGTTTTCCCCTTTATGCATTGCCCCCTGTAGTTTTCCCCTTTATGCATTGCCCCCTGTAGTTTTCCCCTTTATACAGTGTCCCCTGTAGTTTTCCCCTGTATACAGTGTCCCCTGTAGTTTTACCCTTTATATAGTGTCCCCTGTAGTTTTCCCCTTTATACATTGCCCCCTGTAGTTTTCCCCTTTATACATTGCCCCCTGTAGTTTTCCCCTTTATACATTGCCCCCTGTAGTTTTCCCCTTTATGCATTGCCTCCTGTAGTTTTGCTTTGCACTTATGCAGTACCCCCAGGCTGAAGTAGTGCCCCTATGCAATGCCTCCAGGCTGGTCCCTTATGCAGTACCCCTAGGCTGAAGTAGTGCCCCTATGCAATGCCTCCAGGCTGGTCCCTTATGCAGTACCCCCAGGCTGAAATAGTGCCCCTATGCAATGCCTCCAGGCTGGTCCCTTATGCAGTACCCCTAGGCTGAAGTAATGCCCCTATGCAATGCCTCCAGGCTGGTCCCTTATGCAGTACCCCCAGGCTGAAGTAGTGCCCCTATGCAATGCCTCCAGGCTGATCCCACGCAGTGCTCCCAGGCTGGCCCCTTATGCAGTGTCCCCAGGCTTAAATAGTGCCCCTTATGCAGTGCCCCCAGACTGGTCCCAGCCCCAGCCCAGAACTTCCCATAACATGCTCGGCGCTTGCGCTCCCACTCACGCTGCCTCGCTCTGACTGGATCTAATAGATCTAGCAGGCGGGCAGGGCAGGCTCCTCACGTCGCGGGTGACGTCACCCGCGCAGTGCATCACTGGGAATGCTTGCCTCTGAAATGATCGGAGGCTTCTTTAGCCTCCGGTCGCTTCAGAGGCCAGCGTTACACAGCAGGGGTAGGCGAGGGTGACCGGGAATGCGGCGGGGGAAAGTGCTGGGCGGTAGGCTGTTTCTGCCGGGCGTTGCGCCCGCAGAAAACAGCCTGGGGAGAACACTGGTCCTGTTTTATTCCCTGGATGGTTTGTCATAGGGTTATTTAACAAGTAAATGATATCTCTTTATGGAATATGAAAAATGGTTGGTCTATTATGTGACTACTATACCCACCTCAATTTATAAAAGAAAACAATACACCCTACCCCGCATTACTTGTGGCCAACAGAGGGCGATACAGAGCTATCAGGTAAGTGACTTTTCCCACCCTTCGCTTGTGGCCACAGCTCCTGTTTTATGGACATATTTATTTATTATAGCTCTTAACTGTTTCAAATGCCTGAAGATATGTTATTACATATAGGTGTCTCTTTCTCTGTCTACTGTAATGATTTATTATAGAGTGTAATGTGCAGCCCCGTGGAAATGTATAAGGGTGCCTAACACTACTCTAGCGCAATGGTTCTCAAACTCAGGACCCCAAATGTGATAGTTGGTAATAAGCCTGTGCACCTGGAAAATATGAGCTTTGAGGATTCTTGTATAAAGTTCCTTTTTACGGGTTCAACCACAAGTGGGCTGGCAGACGGCTAAATGCAGACCAAGGGAGTAGTTAGTCCCTTCCGTCCTAACATTCTCACTGGTCTAGAGCATGGCTGTAAACGGGGACTGCAGTGGTTACCAAGGCAAGCATGCTATTTAGTTGGGAACACTTTTGTGTTCCCAACAGGTTTTAAACAGCCTTTAATTAACAAACACAGGAACAAATCCCTTCTTTGGTCCCTGCCCCATCTATGTAGTAATTAATTGAGATCTTACCCAGAAAACACTCCATTACTGACATCCTCCAGGAGACAGTACCATTTTTAGTGCCTGAGTATAGGAGGTGCAGCCAACCAACTACACTCAACTGGGCAAAGTCACAACATTTTATCTACTGTACTCAAAGTTGTATTTTCCTAACATTTCCAAGATACGTGATCCAGTAGCTTTGATTAGGAAGTACCACAGGGGCGTCAACAAGTAAAGAACAATTTAAAGGTAGAGACCTCGTGCAATCAAGGCATAGAAGCTATTTTAGGGAAGCTTCAGCTACAAACAAAAAAAACATGAAGGTCCACATCTGAAGAATCATATGTTACCATACACCATATAATATTGGTTAGAAGAAATGGCCATCTGTGGTCTTGCCTATTGAACATGTCCTGGTATCCATTTGCAGATATGATGCATTGCAGTGATGCAGTCTGAGGATTGTTTTGTTCCATGTAAAAAGTGTATTTAAAGGGGTTTTCCCACGTTAAATAATATCTCCAGTATATTATCTAACTTCTCTACATTATTGATGGGGGTCCATAACGTCCGGCTGGGGGAAGCCTCACTAGCTGGGCGTCCCCCAGCCCTCTCCCGTCACTGAATGGATGCCGCACGCATGCGCGCAGCATCCATTCAAGAGTCTCCGGGGTCCGCCAGCTGTGCGGCGGTGGGAGTCCCCAACCTCCCGATTTAACCACCTGCGGGCCACTTCGGCCCACGGGTGGAACAGCGGGACAGTAATGTCCCGCTGAAATCGGGATGTTGGGGAGGGGTGCGCCCTCTCTGTGTGTCGCCCCTGTGCGACCGCTCAGGTCGGACACCCCTAGAATCGGCACTGCAACAAAGTAATATAGGTATGAAGGGGGGGGGGGTATTTACCACAACTCTTATGGAAAGTGGAGACTCCCTTAACAAAAAGTATTGTGCTGAATTGTTTGGTCTGACCAAGAGGGTAATATTCGTGCAAAGTAATTTTTCGTCCCAATACATTTCATTCAATCGGGTCAAGTAAATTCCGGAACCATGTAAATCATACCACAAAGGGGTAACTGATGCATAATGCTAGTTAAGCTTTTAACAATAAAATATATGTTTACTATTAAATCTTTATTTGCATTGGAAAAAAAGAGAATTTGGTTTCTTATCCTATACTCCCGACAGCAACCTATACTCCCGACAGCAACTTATACTCCCGACAGCAACCTATACTCCCGACAGCAACCTATACTCCCAACAGCAACCTATACTCCCGACAGCAACTTATACTCCCGACAGCAACCTATACTCCCGACAGCAACTTATACTCCCAACAGCAACCTATACTCCCGACAGCAACTTATACTCCCAACAGCAACCTATACTCCCGACAGCAACTTATACTCCCGACAGCAACCTATACTCCCGACAGCAAGCTGGATAACCAATCGGATATTGATTGTTTTAACTACAGTCAACACAATATGGAAGCATACGGAGCATCATTTATATAGTACCGTTTGAACGGATGAACTGAGAGCTATTTAGATATATGTTCGGTAGCCTTAGCATACCTACCAACGTTTGGAGGTCGCCAAAGCGGGACTAGTGGTCGTGGCTCATTGGGTAGTGTGGCCACGACCCCTGCTAGCCATGGTCACACCCCAGCGTGAGTTTATATGTTTCCTATACTGTTTACATGCAGTGAAATCTCACAAGCCATTAATTCAGTTCTCATCGATGTGCGGTCGCGAAGTTCTGCTGTGCACATCCTGGAGAATTACGGCAGCCCAACATTGCATATTTTCCTACGGACCTCTATGGGGTGAGAGTGAAAATTGGCGATGTTGGTGGCCGCCAGGTGGCGACGGCACTTCACGGGTATCTCCTGGAACAATTATATCTCCATCATTTACAAATAAACTGTATAAGATTTAGGGCCTGATTCAGAGGTGTCTGTACTGCCAATGTCAGACGTGGTGGTGCCATATCTTTACTATTGAGCATGCGTCCAGATTGTGCCAGTGCAGAGATCTAATCTCAGGCGCACTCAGGGAGAACTGTATTGAAAATGTAGCGTGGGCGTTCCTGGGCGGGGACAGGGAGGTGTCTTAGCGCACACAAGGAGTTGGTCTGTCTTATGGGCATGTTGGTGACAGTGTTCGAGTACGCAGAGGCTCACACAGGAGGCCATACTCAGACAGAGAAACTGCTGGTGCAAGGTTCGATGGTGCGGCCGATGGCGACGTCCAAGGACGCACCAATCGGTATTGCAGCGTGTATGGACGCTGTAGCTGCATTTGCATAAATTCGCAGGTAGGCGACCGCCGATAGATGCAGCTGTGGGCACTTCTACCCCCACCGCCTCTAAACCAGGCCCTTAGACTGCTAAATTCTATTTACTGGCACTAATAAGAGGATTCAGGCAAATGTTAGAAATACTATATAACATTATTATAAATATAGACTCTACATATTGTTGATGTGAAGTACATTCCTATAGGGATTCATTTTATTGATGTGGAGTACATTCCTATAGGGATAAATATTGTTAAGTCAATCAACAGTGGTTTGCAGACTCAATAACATAATGTACTATTGCAGATTCACAACACTGACCTTAGTGATAACACACATTAATCCCTAGACAAAATAATTAAATCTGAGATGTTTTTTTTGTCATTTCATGTAATACAGAGGCCTAATAAAATAATAGTTTTACCAAACATGAATAAAGGAATATGAATAGATACTGTCAAATTATAGAAGCTGGCAGTTAAAGTGTTCCTGTAACCTGCACACATTAAAGGTACAGTATAGTTGTTATGTGCACTGGGCCATATTCAGCTATATACAGCTTATCTGACACATGAAATAGTCATCGGTCACAGACCCCAAGTATGTGTGTAGGCGAGGCATAAATGTAAAGAGGGTATCCGGATAGAAGATCGACAATAAAAGGTTGACAGTCAATAGGTCCACACCAAATGGTCCGACATGCAATAAGTCAACATGGACAAAAAGGTCGATAGGTAGAAAAGGTAGACTGATAAAAGGTCGACAGGTTCAAATGGTCAACACATATTTTATGGGTTTTTTTTCTAAATTTTTAAGGTTACGGTTAGGGGTTAGGCACTTGGGGGAGAGTTAGGGTTAGGCCGGGGAGGGTTAGGGTTAGGCTGCCGGAAAAGATGGTTGGGATTAGGCACTATGGGAGGTTTAGGGTTAGGCACTAGGGGGAGGGTTAGGCACCAAAGGGAGGGTTAGACTCCTGGAGGAGATGGTTAGGATTAGGCACTAGGGGGAGGGTTAGACTCCCGGAGGAGATGGTTAGGATTAGGCACTAGGGGGAGGTTTAGGGTTAGGCACTAGGTAGAGGGTTAGGCTCCTGGAGGAGATGGTTAGGATTAGGCACTAGGGGGAGGGTTAAGGGTCGGCACTATGGGGAAGTTTAAGGTTAAATTACCAAAAAAAAAGGGTCAACCATTTTGTATCGACCATTGGAACCTATCAACCTTTTGTGCCTGTCAACCCACTGCATTTCGGCCATTTGGTGTCGACAGATTGACTGCCAACCTTTTTATTATCAATCTTTTATACCACACCCTGTAAAGAGTATGTTTCACAAGGGAGGCAGGAGGGCATTTTTTGTTTTTGTATTAACCGGGTATCTTAAAAATTTGCATAACCCGGCAAACAGAGCATTAATAAGTCCATTCAGTATGCTATCACTGCTCCATAACTCAGAGCTCCTCAATGTTACATACTGCTAATAGTGGGCAGGCAGAGAGTTAATAAGTCCATTCAGTATGCTATCACTGCTCAATAACTTAGAGCTCCTCAATGTTACATACTGCTAATAGTGGGCAGACAGAGCATTAATAAGTCCATTCAGTATGCTATCACTGCCCCATAACTCAGAGCTCCACAATGTTACATAGTGCTAGTAGTGGGCAGACAGAGCATTAATAAGTCCATTCAGTATGCTATCACTGCTCCATAACTCAGAGCTCCTCAGTGTTACATAGTGCTAGTAGTGGGCAGGCAGAGCGTTAGTAACTCCATTCAGTATGCTATCACTGCTCCATAACTCAGAGCTCCTCAGTGTTACATAGTGCTAATAGTGGGCAGGCAGAGCGTTAATAAGTCCATTTAGTATGCTATCACTGCTCCATAACTCAGAGCTTCTCAGTATTATATAGTACTAGTAGTGAGCAGGCAGAGCATTAACAAAGTCCATTCAGTATGCTATCACTGCTCCATAACTCAGAGCTCCTCAGTGTTACATAGTGCTAGAAGTGGGCAGGCAAAGCATTAATAAGTCCAATCAGTATGCTATCACTGCTTCATAATTCAGAGCTCCTCAGTGTTACATAGTGCTAGTAGTGGGCAGGCAGAGCGTTAATAAGTCCATTCAGTATGCTATCACTGCTCCATAACTCAGAGCTGCTCAGTGTTACATAGTGCTAGTAGTGGGCAGGCAGAGCGTTAATAAGTCCATTCAGTATGCTATCACTGCTCCATAACTCAGAGCTCCTCAGTGTTACATAGTGCTAGAAGTGGGCAGGCAAAGCATTAATAAGTCCAATCAGTATGCTATCACTGCTTCATAATTCAGAGCTCCTCAGTGTTACATAGTGCTAGTAGTGGGCAGGCAGAGCGTTAATAAGTCCATTCAGTATGCTATCACTGCTCCATAACTCAGAGCTCCTCAGTGTTACATAGTGCTAGTAGTGGGCAGGCAGAGCGTTAATAAGCCCATTCAGTATGCTATCACTGCTCCATAACTCAGAGCTCCTCAGAGTTACATAGTGCTAGTAGTGGGCAGGCAAAGCATTAATAAGTCCAATCAGTATGCTATCACTGCTTCATAACTCAGAGCTCCTCAGTGTTACATAGTGCTAGTAGTGGGCAGGCAGAGCGTTAATAAGTCCATTCAGTATGCTATCACTGCTCCATAACTCAGAGCTCCTCAGTGTTACATAGTGCTAGTAGTGGGCAGGCAGAGCGTTAATAAGTCCATTCAGTATGCTATCACTGCTCCATAACTCAGAGCTCCTCAGTGTTACATAGTGCTAGTAGTGGGCAGGCAGAGCGTTAATAAATCCATTCAATATGCTATCACTGCTTCATAACTCAGAGCTCCTCAGTGTTACATAGTGCTAATAGTGGGCAGGCAGAGCGTTAGTAAGTCCATTCAGTATGCTATCACTGCTCCATAACTCAGAGCTCCTCAATGTTACAATGGGGTAGTAGTGAGCAGGCAGAGTGTTAGTAACTCCATTCAGTATGCTATCACTGCTCCATAACTCAGAGCTCCTCAGTGTTACATAGTGCTAGTAGTGGGCAGGCAGAGCGTTAATAAGTCCATTCAGTATGCTATCACTGCTTCATAACTCAGAGCTCCTCAGTGTTACATAGTGCTAATAGTGGGCAGACAGAGCATTAATAAGTCCATTCAGTATGCTATCACTGCTCCATAACTCAGAGCTCCTCAGTGTTACATAGTGCTAGTAGTGGGCAGGCAGAGCATTAATAAGTCCATTCAGTATGCTATCACTGCTCCATAACTCAGAGCTCCTCAGAGTTACATAGTGCTAGTAGTGGGCAGACAGAGCATTAATAAGTCAATTCAGTATGCTATCACTGCTCCATAACTCAGAGCTCCTCAGTGTTACATAGTGCTAATAGTGGGCAGGCAGAGCGTTAATAAGTCCATTCAGTATGCTATCACTGCTCCATAACTCAGAGCTCCTCAGTGTTACATAGCGCTAGTAGTGGGCAGGCAGAGCGTTAATAAGTCCATTCAGTATGCTATCACTGCTCCATAACTCAGAGCTCCTCAGTATTACATAGTGCTAGTAGTGGGCAGGCAGAGTATTAATAAGTCCATTCAGTATGCTATCACTGCTCCATAACTCAGAGCTCCTCAATGTTACATACTGCTAATAGTGGGCAGGCAGAGCGTTAATAAGTCCATTCAGTATGCTATCACTGCTCAATAACTCAGAGCTCCTCAATGTTACATACTGCTAATAGTGGGCAGACAGAGCATTAATAAGTCCATTCAGTATGCTATCACTGCCCCATAACTCAGAGCTCCTCAATGTTACATAGTGCTAGTAGTGGGCAGACAGAGCATTAATAAGTCTATTCAGTATGCAATCACTGCTCCATAACTCAGAGCTCCTCAGTGTTACATAGTGCTAGTAGTGGGCAGGCAGAGCGTTAGTAACTCCATTCAGTATGCTATCACTGCTCCATAACTCAGAGCTCCTCAGTGTTACATAGTGCTAATAGTGGGCAGGCAGAGCGTTAATAAGTCCATTTAGTATGCTATCACTGCTCCATAACTCAGAGCTTCTCAGTATTATATAGTGCTAGTAGTGGGCAGGCAGAGCATTAATGTCCATTCAGTATGCTATCACTGCTCCATAACTCAGAGCTGCTCAGTGTTACATAGTGCTAGTAGTGGGCAGGCAGAGCGTTAATAAGTCCATTCAGTATGCTTTCACTGCTCCATAACTCAGAGCTCCTCAGTGTTACATAGTGCTAGTAGTGGGCAGGCAAAGCATTAATAAGTCCAATCAGTATGCTATCACTGCTTCATAACTCAGAGCTCCTCAGTGTTACATAGTGCTAGTAGTGGGCAGGCAGAGCATTAATAAGTCTATTCAGTATGCTATCACTGCTCCATAACTCAGAGCTCCTCAGTGTTACATAGTGCTAGTAGAGGGCAGGCAGAGCGTTAATAAGTCCATTCAGTATGCTATCACTGCTCCATAACTCAGAGCTCCTCAGTGTTACATAGTGCTAGTAGTGGGCAGGCAAAGCATTAATAAGTCCAATCAGTCAGCTATCACTGCTTCATAACTCAGAGCTCCTCAGTGTTACATAGTGCTAGTAGTGGGCAGGCAGAGCGTTAATAAGTCCATTCAGTATGCTATCACTGCTACATAACTCAGAGCTCCTCAGTGTTACATAGTCCTAGCAGTGGGGAGGCAGAGCGTTAATAAGTCCATTCAGTATGCTATCACTGCTCCATAACTCAGAGGTCCTCAGTTTTACATAGTGCTAGTAGTGGGCAGGCTGAGCGTTAATAAGTCCATTCAGTATGCTATCACTGCTTCATAACTCAGAGCTCCTCAGTGTTACATAGTGCTAGTAGTGGGCAGGCAGAGCGTTAATAAGTCCATTCAGTATGCTATCACTGCTCCATAACTCAGAGCTCCTCAGTATTACATACTGCTAATAGTGGGCAGGCAGAGCGTTAATAAGTCCATTCAGTATGCTATCACTGCTCCATAACTCAGAGCTCCTCAATGTTACATAGTGCTAGTAGTGGGCAGACAGAGCGTTAATAAGTCCATTCAGTATGCTATCACTACTTCATAACTCAGAGCTAATCAGTATTACATAGTGCCAGTAGTGAGCAGGCAGAGCATTAATAAGTCCATTCAGTATGTTATCACTGCTCCATAACTCAGAGCTCCTCAGTGTTACATAGTGCTAGTAGTGAGCAGGCAGAGCGGTAGTAACTCCATTCAGTATGCTATCATTGCTCCATAACACAGAGCTCCTCAGTGCTACATAGTGCTAGTAGTGGGCAGGCAGAGCATTAATAAGTCCATTCAGTATGCTATCACTGCTCCATAACTCAGAGCTCCTCAATGTCACATAGTGCTAGTAGTGGGCAGACAGAGCATTAATAAGTCCATTCAGTATGCTATCACTGCTCCATAACTCAGAGCTCCTCAGTGTTACATAGTGCTAGTAGTGGGCAGACAGAGCGTTAATAAGTCCATTCAGTATGCTATCACTACTTCATAACTCAGAGCTAATCAGTATTACATAGTGCCAGTAGTGAGCAGGCAGAGCATTAATAAGTCCATTCAGTATGTTATCACTGCTCCATAACTCAGAGCTCCTCAGTGTTACATAGTGCTAGTAGTGAGCAGGCAGAGCGGTAGTAACTCCATTCAGTATGCTATCATTGCTCCATAACTCAGAGCTCCTCAGTGCTACATAGTGCTAGTAGTGGGCAGGCAGAGCATTAATAAGTCCATTCAGTATGCTATCACTGCTCCATAACTCAGAGCTCCTCAATGTCACATAGTGCTAGTAGTGGGCAGACAGAGCATTAATAAGTCCATTCAGTATGCTATCACTGCTCCATAACTCAGAGCTCCTCAGTGTTACATAGTGCTAGTAGTGGGCAGACAGAGCATTAGTAAGTCCATTCAGTATGCTATCACTGCTTCATAACTCAGAGCTCCTCAGTGTTACATAGTGCTAATAGTGGGCAGGCAGAGCGTTAGTAAGTCCATTCAGTATGCTATCTCTGCTCCATAACTCAGAGCTCCTCAGTGTTACATAGTGCTAATAATGGGCAGGCAGAGCATTAATAAGTCCATTCAGTATGCTATCACAGCTCCATAACTCAGAGCTCCTCAGTGTTACATAGTGCTAATAGTGGGCAGGCAGAGCGTTAGTAAGTCCATTCAGTATGCTATCACTGCTCCATAACTCAGAGCTCCTAAATGTTACATAGTGCTAGTAGTGAGCAGGCAGAGTGTTAGTAACTCCATTCAGTATGCTTTTACTACTTCATAACTCAGAGCTAATCAGTATTACATAGTGCTAGTAGTGAGCAGGCAGAGCGTTAGTAACTCCATTCAGTATGCTATCACTGCTCCATAACTCAGAGCTCCTCAGTGTTACATAGTGCTAATAGTGGGCAGGCAGAGCGTTAGTAAGTCCATTCAGTATGCTATCACTGCTCCATATCTCAGAGCTCCTCAATGTTACATAGTGCTAATAGTGGGCAGGCAGAGTGTTAATAAGTCCATTCAGTATGCTATCACTGCTCCATAACTCAGAGCTCCTCAATGTTACATAGTGCTAGTAGTGGGCAGACAGAGAATTAATAAGTCCATTCAGTATGCTATCACTGCTTCATAACTCAGAGCTAATCAGTATTACCTAGTGCTAGTAGTGAGGAGGCAGAGCGTTAGTAACTCCATTCAGTATGCTATCACTGCTCCATAACTCAGAGCTCCTCAGTGTTACATAGTGCTAATAGTGGGCAGGCAGAGCGTTAGTAAGTCCATTCAGTATGCTATCACTGCTCCATAACTCAGAGCTCCTCAATGTTACATAGTGCTAATAGTGGGCAGGCAGAGCGTTAATAAGTCCATTCAGTATGCTATCACTGCTCCATAACTCAGAGCTCCTCAATGTTACATAGTGCTAGTAGTGGGCAGACAGAGAATTAATAAGTCGATTCAGTATGCTATCACTGCTTCATAACTCAGAGCTAATCAGTATTACATAGTGCTAGTAGTGAGGAGGCAGAGCGTTAGTAACTCCATTCAGTATGCTATCACTGCTCCACAACTCAGAGCTCCTCAGTGTTACATAGTGCTAATAGTGGGCAGGCAGAGCGTTAGTAAGTCCATTCAGTATGCTATCACTGCACCATAACTCAGAGCTCCTCAATGTTACATAGTGCTAGTATTGGGCAGACAGAGCATTAATAAGTCCATTCAGTATGCTATCACTGCTGCATAACTCAGAGCTCCTCAGTGTTACATAGTGCTAGTAGTGGGCAGACAGAGCGTTAATAAGTCCATTCAGTATGCTATCACTGCTTCATAACTCAGAGCTAATCAGTATTACATAGTGCTAGTAGTGAGCAGGCAGAGCGTTAGTAACTCCATTCAGTATGCTATCACTGCTCCATAACTCAGAGCTCCTCAATGTTACATACTGCTAATAGTGGGCAGGCAGAGCGTTAATAAGTCCATTCAGTATGCTATCACTGCTCAATAACTCAGAGCTCCTCAATGTTACATACTGCTAATAGTGGGCAGACAGAGCATTAATAAGTCCATTCAGTATGCTATCACTGCTCCATAACTCAGAGCTCCTCAGTGTTACATAGTGCTAATAGTGGGCAGGCAGAGCGTTGATAAGTCCATTCAGTATGCTATCACTGCTCCATAACTCAGAGCTTCTCAGTATTATATAGTGCTAGTAGTGGGCAGGCAGAGCATTAATAAGTCCATTCAGTATGCTATCACTGCTCCATAACTCAGAGCTGCTCAGTGTTACATAGTGCTAGTAGTGGGCAGGCAGAGCGTTAATAAGTCCATTCAGTATGCTATCACTGCTTCATAACTCAGAGCTCCTCAGTGTTACATAGTGGTAGTAGTGGGCAGGCAGAGCGTTAATAAGTCCATTCAGTATGCTATCACTGCTCCATAACTCAGAGCTCCTCAGTGTTACATAGTGCTAGTAGTCGGCAGGCAGAGCGTTAATAAGTCCATTCAGTATGCTATCAATGCTCCATAACTCAGAGCTCCTCAGTGTTACATAGTGCTAGTAGTGGGCAGGCAGAGCGTTAATAAGTCCATTCAGTATGCTATCACTGCTCCATAACTCAGAGCTCCTCAGTGTTACATAGTGCTAGTAGAGGGCAGGCAGAGCGTTAATAAGTCCATTCAGTATGCTATCACTGCTCCATAACTCAGAGCTCCTCAGTGTTACATAGTGCTAGTAGTGGGCAGGCAAAGCATTAATAAGTCCAATCAGTATGCTATCACTGCTTCATAACTCAGAGCTCCTCAGTGTTACATAGTGCTAGTAGAGGGCAGGCAGAGCGTTAATAAGTCCATTCAGTATGCTATCACTGCTCCATAACTCAGAGCTCCTCAGTGTTACATAGTGCTAGTAGTGGGCAGGCAGAGCGTTAATAAGTCCATTCAGTATGCTATCACTGCTCCATAACGCAGAGGTCCTCAGTGTTACATAGTGCTAATAGTGGGCAGGCAGAGCGTTGATAAGTCCATTCAGTATGCCATCACTGCTCCATAACTCAGAGCTTCTCAGTATTATATAGTGCTAGTAGTGGGCAGGCAGAGCATTAATAAGTCCATTCAGTATGCTATCACTGCTCCATAACTCAGAGCTGCTCAGTGTTACATAGTGCTAGTAGTGGGCAGGCAGAACGTTAATAAGTCCATTCAGTATGCTTCACTGCTCCATAACTCAGAGCTCCTCAGTGTTACATAGTGCTAGAAGTGGGCAGGCAAAGCATTAATAAGTCCAATCAGTATGCTATCACTGCTTCATAACTCAGAGCTCCTCAGTGTTACATAGTGGTAGTAGTGGGCAGGCAGAGCGTTAATAAGTCCATTCAGTATGCTATCACTGCTCCATAACTCAGAGCTCCTCAGTGTTACATAGTGCTAGTAGTCGGCAGGCAGAGCGTTAATAAGTCCATTCAGTATGCTATCAATGCTCCATAACTCAGAGCTCCTCAGTGTTACATAGTGCTGGTAGTGGGCAGGCAGAGCGTTAATAAGTCCATTCAGTATGCTATCACTGCTCCATAACTCAGAGCTCCTCAGTGTTACATAGTGCTAGTAGAGGGCAGGCAGAGCGTTAATAAGTCCATTCAGTATGCTATCACTGCTCCATAACTCAGAGCTCCTCAGTGTTACATAGTGCTAGTAGTGGGCAGGCAAAGCATTAATAAGTCCAATCAGTATGCTATCACTGCTTCATAACTCAGAGCTCCTCAGTGTTACATAGTGCTAGTAGAGGGCAGGCAGAGCGTTAATAAGTCCATTCAGTATGCTATCACTGCTCCATAACTCAGAGCTCCTCAGTGTTACATAGTGCTAGCAGTGGGCAGGCAGAGCGTTAATAAGTCCATTCAGTATGCTATCACTGCTCCATAACTCAGAGGTCCTCAGTGTTACATAGTGCTAGTAGTGGGCAGGCAGAGCATTAATAAGTCCATTCAGTATGCTATCACAGCTCCATAACTCAGAGCTCCTCAGTGTTACATAGTGCTAATAGTGGGCAGGCAGAGCGTTAGTAAGTCCATTCAGTATGCTATCACTGCTCCATAACTCAGAGCTCCTCAGTGTTACATAGTGCTAATAGTGGGCAGGCAGAGCGTTAATAAGTCCATTCAGTATGCTATCACTGCTTCATAACTCAGAGCTAATCAGTATTACATAGTGCTAGTAGTGGGCAGGCAGAGCATTAATAAGTCTATTCAGTATGCTATCACTGCTTCATAACTCAGAGCTAATCAGTATTACATAGTGCTAGTAGAGAGCAGGCAGAGCATTAATAAGTTCATTCAGTATGCTATCACTGCTCCATAACTCAGAGCTCCTAAATGTTACATAGTGCTAGTAGTGAGCAGGCAGAGTGTTAGTAACTCCATTCAGTATGCTTTTACTACTTCATAACTCAGAGCTAATCAGTATTACATAGTGCTAGTAGTGAGCAGGCAGAGCGTTAGTAACTCCATTCAGTATGCTATCACTGCTCCATAACTCAGAGCTCCTCAGTGTTACATAGTGCTAATAGTGGGCAGGCAGAGCGTTAGTAAGTCCATTCAGTATGCTATCACTGCTCTATATCTCAGAGCTCCTCAATGTTACATAGTGCTAGTAGTGGGCAGACAGAGAATTAATAAGTCCATTCAGTATGCTATCACGGCTTCATAACTCAGAGCTAATCAGTATTACCTAGTGCTAGTAGTGAGGAGGCAGAGCGTTAGTAACTCCATTCAGTATGCTATCACTGCTCCATAACTCAGAGCTCCTCAGTGTTACATAGTGCTAATAGTGGGCAGGCAGAGCGTTAGTAAGTCCATTCAGTATGCTATCACTGCTCCATAACTCAGAGCTCCTCAATGTTACATAGTGCTAATAGTGGGCAGGCAGAGCGTTAATAAGTCCATTCAGTATGCTATCACTGCTCCATAACTCAGAGCTCCTCAGTGTTACATAGTGCTAGTAGTGGGCAGGCAGAGCGTTAGTAACTCCATTCAGTATGCTATCACTGCTCCATAACTCAGAGCTCCTCAGTGTTACATAGTGCTAATAGTGGGCAGGCAGAGCGTTAATAAGTCCATTCAGTATGCTATCACTGCTCCATAACTCAGAGCTTCTCAGTATTATATAGTGCTAGTAGTGGGCAGGCAGAGCATTAATAAGTCCATTCAGTATGCTATCACTGCTCCATAACTCAGAGCTGCTCAGTGTTACATAGTGCTAGTAGTGGGCAGGCAGAGCGTTAATAAGTCCATTCAGTATGCTTCACTGCTCCATAACTCAGAGCTCCTCAGTGTTACATAGTGCTAGTAGTGGGCAGGCAAAGCATTAATAAGTCCAATCAGTATGCTATCACTGCTTCATAACTCAGAGCTCCTCAGTGTTACATAGTGGTAGTAGTGGGCAGGCAGAGCGTTAATAAGTCCATTCAGTATGCTATCACTGCTCCATAACTCAGAGCTCCTCAGTGTTACATAGTGCTAGTAGTCGGCAGGCAGAGCGTTAATAAGTCCATTCAGTATGCTATCACTGCTCCATAACTCAGAGCTCCTCAGTGTTACATAGTGCTAGTAGTGGGCAGGCAGAGCGTTAATAAGTCCATTCAGTATGCTATCACTGCTCCATAACTCAGAGCTCCTCAGTGTTACATAGTGCTAGTAGAGGGCAGGCAGAGCGTTAATAAGTCCATTCAGTATGCTATCACTGCTCCATAACTCAGAGCTCCTCAGTGTTACATAGTGCTAGCAGGGGGCAGGCAGAGCGTTAATAAGTCCATTCAGTATGCTATCACTGCTCCATAACTCAGAGGTCCTCAGTGTTACATAGTGCTAGTAGTGGGCAGGCAGAGCATTAATAAGTCCATTCAGTATGCTATCACTGCTCCATAAGTCAGAGGTCCTCAGTGTTACATAGTGCTAGTAGTGGGCAGGCAGAGCGTTAATAAGTCCATTCAGTATGCTATCACTGCTCCATAACTCAGAGCTCCTCAGTGTTACATAGTGCTAGCAGTGGGCAGGCAGAGCGTTAATAAGTCCATTCAGTATGCTATCACTGCTTCATAACTCAGAGCTCCTCAGTGTTACATAGTGCTAGTAGTGGGCAGGCAAAGCGTTAATAAGTCCATTCAGTATGCTATCACTGCTCCATAACTCAGAGCTCCTCAGTATTACATACTGCTAATAGTGGGCAGGCAGAGCGTTAATAAGTCCATTCAGTATGCTATCACTGCTCCATAACTCCGAGCTCCTCAATGTTACATAGTGCTAGTAGTGGGCAGACAGAGCATTAATAAGTCCATTCAGTATGCTATCACTGCTTCATAACTCAGAGCTAATCAGTATTACATAGTGCCAGTAGTGAGCAGGCAGAGCATTAATAAGTCCATTCAGTATGTTATCACTGCTCCATAACTCAGAGCTCCTCAGTGTTACATAGTGCTAGTAGTGAGTAGGCAGAGCGGTAGTAACTCCATTCAGTATGCTATCATTGCTCCATAACTCAGAGCTCCTCAGTGTTACATAGTGCTAGTAGTGGGCAGGCAGAGGATTAATAAGTCCATTCAGTATGCTATCACTGCTCCATAACTCAGAGCTCCTCAATGTCACATAGTGCTAGTAGTGGGCAGACAGAGCATTAATAAGTCCATTCAGTATGCTATCACTGCTCCATAACTCAGAGCTCCTCAGTGTTACATAGTGCTAGTAGTGGGCAGACAGAGCATTAATAAGTCCATTCAGTATGCTATCACTGCTTCATAACTCAGAGCTCCTCAGTTACATAGTGCTAATAGTGGGCAGGCAGAGCGTTAGTAAGTCTATTCAGTATGCTATCACTGCTCCATAACTCAGAGCTCCTCAGTGTTACATAGTGCTAATAGTGGGCAGGCAGAGCATTAATAAGTCCATTCAGTATGCTATCACTGCTCCATAACTCAGAGCTCCTCAGTGTTACATAGTGCTAATAGTGGGCAGGCAGAGCGTTAGTAAGTCCAATCAGTATGCTATCACTGCTCCATAACTCAGAGCTCCTCAGTGTTACATAGTGCTAATAGTGGGCAGGCAGAGCGTTAATAAGTCCATTCAGTATGCTATCACTGCTTCATAACTCAGAGCTAATCAGTATTACATAGTGCTAGTAGTGGGCAGGCAGAGCATTAATAAGTCTATTCAGTATGCTATCACTGCTTCATAACTCAGAGCTAATCAGTATTACAAAGTGCTAGTAGTGAGCAGGCAGAGCATTAATAAGTTCATTCAGTATGCTATCACTGCTCCATAACTCAGAGCTCCTCAATGTTACATACTGCTAATAGTGGGCAGGCAGAGCGTTAATAAGTCCATTCAGTATGCTATCACTGCTCCATAACTCAGAGGTCCTCAGTGTTACATAGTGCTAGTAGTGGGCAGGCAGAGCGTTAATAAGTCCATTCAGTATGCTATCACTGCTTCATAACTCAGAGCTCCTCAGTGTTACATAGTGCTAGTAGTGGGCAGGCAGAGCGTTAATAAGTCCATTCAGTATGCTATCACTGCTCCATAACTCAGAGCTCCTCAGTATTACATACTGCTAATAGTGGGCAGGCAGAGCGTTAATAAGTCCATTCAGTATGCTGTCACTGCTCCATAACTCAGAGCTCCTCAATGTTACATAGTGCTAGTAGTGGGCAGGCAGAGCATTAATAAGTCCATTCAGTATGCTATCACTGCTTCATAACTCAGAGCTAATCAG
This sequence comes from Taudactylus pleione, assembly GCA_031769625.1. Classification (NCBI taxonomy): domain Eukaryota; kingdom Metazoa; phylum Chordata; class Amphibia; order Anura; family Myobatrachidae; genus Taudactylus; species Taudactylus pleione. The sequence goes on along the minus strand of JAUIMM010000229.1, from coordinate 4,403,386 downwards.
TATTACATAGTGCCAGTAGTGAGCACGCAGAGCATTAATAAGTCCATTCAGTATGTTATCACTGCTCCATAACTCAGAGCTCCTCAGTGTTACATAGTGCTAGTAGTGAGCAGGCAGAGCGGTAGTAACTCCATTCAGTATGCTATCATTGCTCCATAACTCAGAGCTCCTCAATGTCACATAGTGCTAGTAGTGGGCAGGCAGAGCATTAATAAGTCCATTCAGTATGCTATCACTGCTCCATAACTCAGAGCTCCTCAATGTCACATAGTGCTAGTAGTGGGCAGACAGAGCATTAATAAGTCCATTCAGTATGCTATCACTGCTCCATAACTCAGAGCTCCTCAGTGTTACATAGTGTGAGGATACCGGGTGTCCTGGGTATCCTGGGGTTCAGGGATCACACAGTGGAGCAGGTTATAATGAAGGAATGATGAACTTTATTCATGGAGACACAGAAATTCAGCAAACAGTAAGCAGGGTTATATCATTACAGTCCACTCAGAGTTCAGCAAAGTCTTTTCCAGCTGCTGTATATCTCTTCCCTACCTGGCCAGCTGTAACAGGGAACACAGAGCTGCTATATATCTCTTCCCTACCTGGCCAGCTGTAACAGGGCACACAGAGCTGTTATATATCTTAAGACACTGAGAGGGGACAACACCCCAACCTTCAGAGTCACACTCTACACACACACTATCCCACAATTCCTCTTGCTGCACCACCCTACTTCCCTCTCTCTCCCTCATTGGTGGGCTCAGGTGTCAGTCTTTGCAGAGAGGAAGGAGGAGGGTTTTGTAACAGGAACACACCTTTGCTGTCTGCTGCTGGCAAACTTCCTGTATGAGACATGCAGACTGAGGGTTTCAATTTAAGAACACAGAACTGGGTCATAACTCTTTTCAACATGCAGGCAAGTCCTAGAAGTCCTTTTCCCTTGTCTCCTCACATACCTCCCCCTTCTTAAATCGAGGAGACAGACATGGTCCCAATGTTGGAGTCCTGACTGTCGACTCGGCCCGAGGGTCTGCGAAGCTTGATATTTGTTTCCTCACATCTGGATAGCCCGTCAGCATTGTGATGTTCTCGTCCCTTTTTGTGAGAAATGGAAAAGTTGAAACTTTGTAACGCCAGACTCCACCTCAACAACCTCCCATTTTCCCCCGAGGTTCTGTTTAGCCAATACAACGGGTTATGGTCAGTGACAACAGTAAATTCTTTCCCATAAAGATATGGTTGTAGCTTCTTTAAGGCCCAGACTATGGCTAGACATTCTTTTTCAATAGTGGCGTAGGCTATCTCTCGGTCAGCTAGTTTACGGGATAGATACACAATTGGATGTTCCCTACCATCTGCTCCCACTTGACTCAACACTGCCCCAAGTCCACACCCTGATGCGTCTGTCTGCACAATAAACTTTCTGTTGTAGTCAGGGGCAGCCAACACTGGGGCTCGAGTCAGCAAGTCTTTTAAGGTGTTGAAAGCTTGCTCACATTCAACAGTCCATTCAATACTCCGAGCATATCTCTTTTTGGTCAAGTCTGTCAGAGCCTTGGCCACGGTGCTGTAATGTGGTATAAATTTCCTGTAATAGCCAGCGACTCCAAGGAACGCCCGCACTTGTTTTTGGTTGACAGGTTGGGGCCAATTGGAAATAGCCTCCACCTTTGCCGGATCAGGTCTGATAGCACCTCCTCCGACCCGATGTCCTAGGTACTGAACCTCAGCCATCCCCATTTGACACTTATCTGGGCGTATGGTGAGTCCAGCCTGTCTAATCCTCTTCAGCACTTCTGTCACCTGAATTAAATGCTCCTCCCAGGTATGGCTGAAGATGGCAATGTCATCTAAGTAGGCTTGGGAAAAGTCTTGACACCCCTCCAAGAGGTCATTAACCATTCGCTGGAATGTGGCAGGGGCGTTCTTCATCCCGAAAGGCATTGTAGTCCACTCAAAGAGTCCTTCCGGTGTGATGAAGGCAGAACGCTCCTGGGCCTCTTTGGTAAGTGGGATTTGCCAGTAGCCTTTGCTCAAATCCAATGTTGAGACAAACTCAGCCCCTCCAATCCGATCCAGTAGATCATCAACACGGGGCATAGGGTAAGCATCAGTGGTGGTGACTTCGTTCAATTTGCGATAGTCCACACAAAACCGTGTGGTCCCATCTTTCTTGGGAACCAACACAACCCCAGCAGCCCATGGGCTTTTAGATGGCACTATGACCCCCAAAGCTAGCATCTCCTCGATCTCAGCCTTTACCTGCCTCATAACACCTGGAGTCATCCGGTAAGCGACTTGTCGGATGGGCCTAGCACTCCCAGTGTCCACATGGTGGGCGGTCAGATGAGTTCGACCAGGTAGACAAGAAAACTGGGCCTGTTCAGCCTCTAAGATCCTCCACATCTCTTGCTGCTGGGCTGCATTCAACTGTTGTCCCACCTGGACTGATTCCACTCCTTTCTTCTCTTTAGCAGCTCCCAAAAGGTCAAGCAATGGATCAGTTTCTGGTGCCTCCATCGGAGGACAACATACCGCCATTGTTACTACTTGACGATCACGATAGGCCTTAATTCGATTTATATGGAAGGTGCGTAGGTACTTCCCTCCCTTATCCAGGGCAATCACGTAATTGACCGGCCCGGTGCGCCTTACCACGGTATACGGTCCTTCCCACATAGCCTGCAGTTTGTTTCTTCGCACTGGGATAAGCACCATTACTTTTTGCCCTGGATGCAACTCTCGGTCTTGAGCATGGGCGTCATACCATTCCTTTTGTCTCTCTTGTGATTCCCTGAGATGCTCTTGGGTTAACTGTAGCAATCTTCTCATGCGGTTCCGCATATTCTCTACATATTGTAAAATGGGCTGCTGGTGTTCTTGGAAAGTTCCCTCCCAGCTCTCTTTGACCAGGTCTAGAGGCCCCCGCACTTTCCGGCCGTACAAAAGTTCAAATGGGGAATATCCAGTAGACGCCTGTGGGACTTCCCGATAAGCGAAGAGAAGCTGTTGAAGGGCTCTCTCCCAGTCCCTCCCCTCGGACAGCACGTAAGCTTGTAGAAGTCTTTTTAGCGTTCCATTGAAACGTTCACAGAGTCCGTTGGTCTGTGGATGGTAAGAGGTGGTCCGAAGAGGTCGAACCCCCCACTTTTCCCACAGGGTTTGCATTAGTTCACCTTGGAATTGGGGCCCTTGATCTGTGATGACTTCCTGTGGGTATCCAAGCCGACTGAATATGTCTGTTAATGCTTGCGCAACGTGTTCTGTGTCAATAGATGATAGGGCCACAGCCTCAGGATAGCGTGTAGCAAAGTCCACCAGTGTTAGGATGTACTTCTTTCCTGTATGACTGGGAATAGCTAATGGTCCAATTAGGTCTATGGCAACACGGGCAAAGGGCTCCCCTATAATAGGTAATGGGTGCAGAGGAGCTTTTCGCTGGGGCTTCCCGAGCCTTTGGCAGGTATTGCAGGTGTCTCGATACTGCTTAACGTCTCTAGAGATTCGTGGCCAGAAGAAATTCCGCAACAATCGTGCCAGTGTTTTACGGGTGCCAAAATGCCCGGCCGCTGGAATGTCATGAGCAAGGGCTAGTAATTGTGCTCTGTACGGTGTAGGTACCACCAACTGTTTAGTAGGCATTACTGTTTCCTGTCCAGACTGAAGAACGACCACTCGGTACAGCAATTCCTCTTCCCAAACTATCTTGCTCCCATCAGCTGTTTCCAACCCCAGGTCGGCTGCACTCCTTAATTTACTTAGGGAAGGGTCTGTCCGTTGGGCCTGTCGAAACTCGCTCCGGTCCACCTCCCCCAAGTCTAACTCTGAAGTACTGGACAAGAAACTGGAATCACTCACCATTGTGGTCGGGGTAGGTTGGTTCTGTTCTGAATCTGTCACCTGGGTCGCTGCTCTTTGGGTTTGGCTCCGGGTCACCACTTGAACGAAGCGTGTCACCAGTCCCTGTCCCAGATCATTCCCGAGGATGACCTTGGCTGGTAGCCCCTTGAGTACTCCGACCTCCACGATTCCTTGATCAGCTCCCCAGTCGAGATGTATCTTGGCGACGGGGATATCGGTCTGTTGTCCCCCGGCGGTGGCAATTCGTACATACTGTCCAGGAATCACCCGGGAGGTGGGAATCAGGTCTGGCTCAATCAATGTGAGTGAGGCCCCAGAATCTCGTAGGCCCTGTACCCGCTGGTCCTCTACCAACACAGGCTGTAAGTGCCCCTGCATATTCTGAGGAGTTGCCTGCTCCTCCCCCAGAACCAGGTCTACAATATACACCCCATCCATCATCTCGGTCGCATCTGAATGGATGACCTCCTCGCAATAATCCTCCATGGGGTAACATACCACAGAGACTGGGGCCGGTCTAGCCCCAGGGAATGGCCCTCGCGTGCGTGGACAGTCCCTCAACAAGTGTCCTGGTTGATTGCAGCGGTAGCACTTCCGAGGTTCTGGGTTAGCCACTTTGAATCTGGGTGGTTGATAAGAAATGTTTTTGATAGGGCCTCCTTTACTACTATCATTTATGCGTGGTTCTCTGTCAGGGAGCTTCTCCGCTCGTGGGGTTCTTGTACCACCTGTTGCACTGAAGACTCTCCATTGGGGACGGTTAGCTATATATTCATCAGCCCATTCTGCAGCTTGTTCAGGCGTGCTGGGCTTCCGGTCTGCGACCCACTCCCGTATCTCTGGTGCCATCTTAATCATTAGTTGTTCTGCCACAATTAGGTTGATGATCTGCTCCACGGTAGAGGCCTGTCTACCCTCGAGCCAGTTTCCACAAGCTTGCCGTAGCTGACTGGCAAACTCTTGGTAGGAAGCAGTCCCACTTTTGCTCAGTGTCCTGAATTTGAGACGATAAGATTCTGCAGTGATCTGAAACTTAGCCAGCAATGCCTTCTTTATGCAGGTGTAGATTCCACATTCCTGGGAAGTTAGAGCCCTGTAGGCTTCCAAAGCCCTACCGGTGAGACTTGGCCCCAAGTACTTGGGCCATTCAGCTGGCTCTATCCCGTGCACTCCCATGAGATTCTCAAAGATCTGCAGGTGAGTGTCAATGTCAGTTTCATTCTCTCGAAATGTGGGAACATCCTTAAATCCCAAGCGCCGCTTCTCTTGTTCAGCCCCTCTGGGCGACAGCACAGTTCCGCTGCTAGTAGGGATTTGTACCCCTAATATTGCTTGGATCACTCCAGCTCTCTCTTGTGTAGTTGCACTTTCACCTAGCGCCCCCAGCCAGCTCTGTAGTAGGGCGGGAGTAGCGGTGGTTGACTCGGGTAACCGACTGGAAGTGCTTCCACTGCCTGTCGGTCCTTCTTCATCATCACTCAGGTGGTCGGGATCCTCTGGGTGTGCACGATCCCACTCCAACAACCGTAGTACCAGAATCTCCCGGGTGTCAGTCCCATTATAAGCAATTCCCTTCATCCTGCAAAATCCATGCAGGTGCGGTTTCCGGGCTGTCCGGTAAAACTTCTCCTGCTCTCTCATGACGTTTTCAATTTGGCCGCCGGTTGCAACTGCTGACTGACTCTCCATGCTGATATTCTCTGGTATTAGCGTGGCTTCTACTCACTCCCCTGGAATTACTGCAGGAACTGTGTGACGTCCCACCGCTGCCGCCAAATGTGAGGATACCGGGTGTCCTGGGTATCCTGGGGTTCAGGGATCACACAGTGGAGCAGGTTATAATGAAGGAATGATGAACTTTATTCATGGAGACACAGAAATTCAGCAAACAGTAAGCAGGGTTATATCATTACAGTCCACTCAGAGTTCAGCAAAGTCTTTTCCAGCTGCTGTATATCTCTTCCCTACCTGGCCAGCTGTAACAGGGAACACAGAGCTGCTATATATCTCTTCCCTACCTGGCCAGCTGTAACAGGGCACACAGAGCTGTTATATATCTTAAGACACTGAGAGGGGACAACACCCCAACCTTCAGAGTCACACTCTACACACACACTATCCCACAATTCCTCTTGCTGCACCACCCTACTTCCCTCTCTCTCCCTCATTGGTGGGCTCAGGTGTCAGTCTTTGCAGAGAGGAAGGAGGAGGGTTTTGTAACAGGAACACACCTTTGCTGTCTGCTGCTGGCAAACTTCCTGTATGAGACATGCAGACTGAGGGTTTCAATTTAAGAACACAGAACTGGGTCATAACTCTTTTCAACATGCAGGCAAGTCCTAGAAGTCCTTTTCCCTTGTCTCCTCACACATAGTGCTAGTAGTGGGCAGGCAGAGCGTTAGTAACTCCATTCAGTATGCTATCACTGCTCCATAACTCAGAGCTCGTCAGTGTTACATAGTGCTAGTAGTGGGCAGGCAGAGCATTAATAAGTCCATTCAGTATGCTATCACTGCTCCATAACTCAGAGCTCCTCAGTGTTACATAGTGCTAATAGTGGGCAGGCAGAGCGTTAGTAAGTCCATTCAGTATGCTATCACTGCTCCATAACTCAGAGCTCCTCAATGTTACATAGTGCTAATAGTGGGCAGGCAGAGCGTTAATAAGTCCATTCAGTATGCTATCACTGCTCCATAACTCAGAGCTCCTCAGTGTTACATAGTGCTAGTAGTGGGCAGGCAGAGAGCTAATAAGTCCATTCAGTATGCTATCAATGCTCCATAACTCAGAGCTCCTCAATGTTACATACTGCTAATAGTGGGCAAGCAGAGCGTTAATAAGTCCATTCAGTATGCTATCACTGCTCAATAACTCAGAGCTCCTCAATGTTACATACTGCTAATAGTGGGCAGACAGAGCATTAATAAGACCATTCAGTATGCTATCACTGCCCCATAACTCAGAGCTCCTCAATGTTACATAGTGCTAGTAGTGGGCAGACAGAGCATTAATAAGTCCATTCAGTATGCTATCACTGCTCCATAACTCAGAGCTCCTCAGTGTTACATAGTGCTAGTAGTGAGCAGGCAGAGCGGTAGTAACTCCATTCAGTATGCTATCATTGCTCCATAACTCAGAGCTGCTCAGTGTTACATAGTGCTAGTAGTGGGCAGGCAGAGCATTAATAAGTCCATTCAGTATGCTATCACTGCTCCATAACTCAGAGCTCCTCAATGTCACATAGTGCTAGTAGTGGGCAGACAGAGCATTAATAAGTCCATTCAGTATGCTATCACTGCTCCATAACTCAGAGCTCCTCAGTGTTACATAGTGCTAGTAGTGGGCAGACAGAGCATTAATAAGTCCATTCAGTATTCTATCACTGCTTCATAACTCAGAGCTCCTCAGTGTTACATAGTGCTAATAGGGGGCAGGCAGAGCGTTAGTAAGTCCATTCAGTATGCTATCACTGCTCCATAACTCAGAGCTCCTCAGTGTTACATAGTGCTAATAGTGGGCAGGCAGAGCGTTAATAAGTCCATTCAGTATGCTATCACTGCTCCATAACTCAGAGCTCCTCAGTGTTACATAGTGCTAGTAGTGGGCAGGCAGAGCGCTAATAAGTCCATTCAGTATGCTATCACTGCTCCATAACTCAGAGCTCCTCAATGTCACATAGTGCTAGTAGTGGGCAGACAGAGCATTAATAAGTCCATTCAGTATGCTATCACTGCTCCATAACTCAGAGCTCCTCAGTGTTACATAGTGCTAGTAGTGGGCAGACAGAGCAATAATAAGTCCATTCAGTATTCTATCACTGCTTCATAACTCAGAGCTCCTCAGTGTTACATAGTGCTAATAGTGGGCAGGCAGAGCGTTAGTAAGTCCATTCAGTATGCTATCACTGCTCCATAACTCAGAGCTCCTCAGTGTTACATAGTGCTAATAGTGGGCAGGCAGAGCATTAATATGTCCATTCAGTATGCTATCACTGCTCCATAACTCAGAGCTCCTCAGTGTTACATAGTGCTAGAAGTGAGCAGGCAGAGCATTAATAAGTCTATTTAGTATGTTATCACTGCTTCATAACTCAGAGCTAATCAGTATTACATAGTGCTAGTAGTGAGCAGGCAGAGCATTAATAAGTTAATTCAGTATGCTATCACTGCTCCATAACTCAGAGCTCCTAAATGTTACATAGTGCTTGTAGTGAGCAGGCAGAGTGTTAGTAACTCCATTCAGTATGCTATTACTGCTTCATAACTCAGAGCTAATCAGTATTACATAGTGCTAGTAGGGAGCAGGCAGAGCGTTAGTAACTCCATTCAGTATGCTATCACTGCTCCATAACTCAGAGCTCCTCAGTGTTACATAGTGCTAATAGTGGGCAGGCAGAGCGTTAGTAAGTCCATTCAGTATGCTATCACTGCTTTATAACTCAGAGCTAATCAGTATTACATAGTGCTAGTAGTGGGCAGGCAGAGCATTAATAAGTCTATTTAGTATGTTATCACTGCTTCATAACTCAGAGCTAATCAGTATTACATAGTGCTAGTAGTGAGCAGGCAGAGCATTAATAAGTTAATTCAGTATGCTATCACTGCTCCATAACTCAGAGCTCCTAAATGTTACATAGTGCTTGTAGTGAGCAGGCAGAGTGTTAGTAACTCCATTCAGTATGCTATTACTGCTTCATAACTCAGAGCTAATCAGTATTACATAGTGCTAGTAGGGAGCAGGCAGAGCGTTAGTAACTCCATTCAGTATGCTATCACTGCTCCATAACTCAGAGCTCCTCAGTGTTACATAGTGCTAATAGTGGGCAGGCAGAGCGTTAGTAAGTCCATTCAGTATGCTATCACTGCTCCATAACTCAGAGCTCCTCAGTGTTACATAGTGCTAATAGAGGGCAGTCAGAGCGTTAATAAGTCCATTCAGTATGCTATCACTGCTCCATAACTCAGAGCTCCTCAGTGTTACATAGTGCTAATAGAGGGCAGTCAGAGCGTTAATAAGTCCATTCAGTATGCTATCACTGCTCCATAACTCAGAGCTCCTCAGTGTTACATAGTGCTAGTAGTGGGCAGGCAAAGCATTAATAAGTCCAATCAGTATGCTATCACTGCTTCATAACTCAGAGCTCCTCAGTGTTACATAGTGCTAGTAGTGGGCAGGCAGAGCGTTAATAAGTCCATTCAGTATGCTATCACTGCTCCATAACTCAGAGCTCCTCAGTGTTACATAGTGCTAGCAGTGGGCAGGCAGAGTGTTAATAAGTCCATTCAGTATGCTATCACTGCTCCATAACTCAGAGGTCCTCAGTGTTACATAGTGCTAGTCGTGGGCAGGCAGAGCGTTAATAAGTCCATTCAGTATGCTATCACTGCTTCATAACTCAGAGCTCCTCAGTGTTACATAGTGCTAGTAGTGGGCAGGCAGAGCGTTAATAAGTCCATTCAGTATGCTATCACTGCTCCATAACTCAGAGCTCCTCAGTATTACATACTGCTAATAGTGGGCAGGCAGAGCGTTAATAAGTCCATTCAGTATGCTATCACTGCTCCATAACTCAGAGCTCCTCAATGTTACATAGTGCTAGTAGTGGGCAGACAGAGCATTAATAAGTCCATTCAGTATGCTATCACTGCTTCATAACTCAGAGCTAATCAGTATTACATAGTGCCAGTAGTGAGCAGGCAGAGCATTAATAAGTCCATTCAGTATGTTATCACTGCTCCATAACTCAGAGCTCCTCAGTGTTACATAGTGCTAGTAGTGAGCAGGCAGAGCGGTAGTAACTCCATTCAGTATGCTATCATTGCTCCATAACTCAGAGCTCCTCAGTGTTACATAGTGCTAGTAGTGGGCAGACAGAGCATTAATAAGTCCATTCAGTATGCTATCACTGCTTCATAACTCAGAGCTCCTCAGTGTTACATAGTGCTAATAGTGGGCAGGCAGAGCGTTAGTAAGTCCATTCAGTATGCTATCACTGCTCCATAACTCAGAGCTCCTCAGTGTTAAATAGTGCTAATAGTGGGCAGGCAGAGCATTAATAAGTCCATTCAGTATGCTATCACTGCTCCATAACTCAGAGCTCCTCAGTGTTACATAGTGCTAATAGTGGGCAGGCAGAGCGTTAGTAAGTCCATTCAGTATGCTATCACTGCTCCATAACTCAGAGCTCCTCAGTGTTACATAGTGCTAATAGTGGGCAGGCAGAGCATTAATAAGTCTATTCAGTATGCTATCACTGCTTCATAACTCAGAGCTAATCAGTATTACATAGTGCTAGTAGTGAGCAGGCAGAGCATTAATAAGTTCATTCAGTATGCTATCACTGCTCCATAACTCAGAGCTCCTCAATGTTACATACTGCTAATAGTGGGCAGGCAGAGCGTTAATAAGTCCATTCAGTATGCAATCACTGCTCCATAACTCAGAGGTCCTCAGTGTTACATAGTGCTAGTAGTGGGCAGGCAGAGCGTTAATAAGTCCTTCAGTATGCTATCACTGCTTCATAACTCAGAGCTCCTCAGTGTTACATAGTGCTAGTAGTGGGCAGGCAGAGCGTTAATAAGTCCATTCAGTATGCTATCACTGCTCCATAACTCAGAGCTCCTCAGTATTACATACTGCTAATAGTGGGCAGGCAGAGCGTTGATAAGTCCATTCAGTATGCTATCACTGCTCCATAACTCAGAGCTCCTCAATGTTACATAGTGCTAGTAGTGGGCAGGCAGAGCATTAATAAGTCCATTCAGTATGCTATCACTGCTTCATAACTCAGAGCTAATCAGTATTACATAGTGCCAGTAGTGAGCAGGCAGAGCATTAATAAGTCCATTCAGTATGTTATCACTGCTCCATAACTCAGAGCTCCTCAGTGTTACATAGTGCTAGTAGTGAGCAGGCAGAGCGGTAGTAACTCCATTCAGTATGCTATCATTGCTCCATAACTCAGAGCTCCTCAATGTCACATAGTGCTAGTAGTGGGCAGGCAGAGCATTAATAAGTCCATTCAGTATGCTATCACTGCTCCATAACTCAGAGCTCCTCAATGTCACATAGTGCTAGTAGTGGGCAGACAGAGCATTAATAAGTCCATTCAGTATGCTATCACTGCTCCATAACTCAGAGCTCCTCAGTGTTACATAGTGCTAGTAGTGGGCAGACAGAGCATTAATAAGTCCATTCAGTATGCCATCACTGCTTCATAACTCAGAGCTCCTCAGTGTTACATAGTGCTAATAGTGGGCAGGCAGAGCGTTAGTAAGTCCATTCAGTATGCTATCACTGCTCCATAACTCAGAGCTCCTCAGTGTTACATAGTGCTAATAGTGGGCAGGCAGAGCATTAATAAGTCCATTCAGTATGCTATCACTGCTCCATAACTCAGAGCTCCTCAGTGTTACATAGTGCTAATAGTGGGCAGGCAGAGCGTTGGTAAGTCCATTCAGTATGCTATCACTGCTTCATAACTCAGAGATAATCAGTATTACATAGTGCTAGTAGTGAGGAGGCAGAGCGTTAGTAACTCCATTCAGTATGCTATCACTGCTCCATAACTCAGAGCTCCTCAGTGTTACATAGTGCTAATAGTGGGCAGGCAGAGCGTTAATAAGTCCATTCAGTATGCTATCACTGCTCCATAACTCAGAGCTCCTCAATGTTACATAGTGCTAATAGTGGGCAGGCAGAGCGTTAATAAGTCCATTCAGTATGCTATCACTGCTCCATAACTCAGAGCTCCTCAATGTTACATAGTGCTAGTAGTGGGCAGACAGAGAATTAATAAGTCCATTCAGTATGCTATCACTGCTTCATAACTCAGAGCTAATCAGTATTACATAGTGCTAGTAGAGAGGAGGCAGAGCGTTAGTAACTCCATTCAGTATGCTATCACTGCTCCATAACTCAGAGCTCCTCAGTGTTACATAGTGCTAATAGTGGGCAGGAAGAGCGTTAGTAAGTCCATTAAGTATGCTATCACTGCTCCATAACTCAGAGCTCCTCAATGTTACATAGTGCTAGTAGTGGGCACACAGAGCATTAATAAGTCCATTCAGTATGCTATCACTGCTCCATAACTCAGAGCTCCTCAGTGTTACATAGTGCTAGTAGTGGGCAGACAGAGCGTTAATAAGTCCATTCAGTATGCTATCACTGCTTCATAACTCAGAGCTAATCAGTATTACATAGTGCTAGTAGTGAGCAGGCAGAGCGTTAGTAACTCCATTCAGTATGCTATCACTGCTCCATAACTGAGAGCTCCTCAGTGTTACATAGTGCTTGTAGTGGGCAGGCAGAGCATTAATAAGTCCATTCAGTATGCTATCACTGCTCCATAACTCAGAGCTCCTCAGAGTTACATAGTGCTAGTAGTGGGCAGACAGAGCATTAATAAGTCCATTCAGTATGCTATCACTGCTCCATAACTCAGAGCTCCTCAGTGTTACATAGTGCTAATAGTGGGCAGGCAGAGCGTTAATAAGTCCATTCAGTATGCTATCACTGCTCCATAACTCAGAGCTCCTCAGTGTTACATAGCGCTAGTAGTGGGCAGGCAGAGCGTTAATAAGTCCATTCAGTATGCTATCACTGCTCCATAACTCAGAGCTCCTCAGTATTACATAGTGCTAGTAGTGGGCAGGCAGAGTATTAATAAGTCCATTCAGTATGCTATCACTGCTCCATAACACAGAGCTCCTCAATGTTACATACTTCTAATAGTGGGCAGGCAGAGCGTTAATAAGTCCATTCAGTATGCTATCACTGCTCAATAACTCAGAGCTCCTCAATGTTACATACTGCTAATAGTGGGCAGACAGAGCATTAATAAGTCCATTCAGTATGCTATCACTGCCCCATAACTCAGAGCTCCTCAATGTTACATAGTGCTAGTAGTGGGCAGACAGAGCATTAATAAGTCCATTCAGTATGCTATCACTGCTTCATAACTCAGAGCTCCAATGTGTTACATAGTGCTAGTAGTGGGCAGGCAGAGAGTTAGTAACTCCATTTAGTATGCTATCACTGCTCCATAACTCAGAGCTCCTCAGTGTTCCATAGTGCTAATAGTGGGCAGGCAGAGCATTAATAAGTCCATTTAGTATGCTATCACTGCTCCATAACTCAGAGCTCCTCAGTGTTCCATAGTGCTAGTAGTCGGCAGGCAGAGCGTTAATAAGTCCATTCAGTATGCTATCACTGCTCCATAACTCAGAGCTCCTCAGTGTTACATAGTGCTAGTAGTGGGCAGGCAGAGCGTTAATAAGTCCATTCAGTTTGCTATCACTGCTCCATAACTCAGAGCTCCTCAGTGTTACATAGTGCTAGTAGAGGGCAGGCAGAGCATTAATAAGTCCATTCAGTAAGCTATCACTGCTCCATAACTCAGAGCTCCTCAGTGTTACATAGTGCTAGTAGTGGGCAGGCAAAGCATTAATAAGTCCAATCAGTATGCTATCACTGCTTCATAACTCAGAGCTCCTCAGTGTTACATAGTGCTAGTAGTGGGCAGGCAGAGCGTTAATAAGTCCATTCAGTATGCTATCACTGCTCCATAACTCAGAGCTCCTCAGTGTTACATAGTGCTAGTAGTGGGCAGGCAGAGCGTTAATAAGTCCATTCAGTATGCTATCACTGCTCCATAACTCAGAGGTCCTCAGTGTTACATAGTGCTAGAAGTGAGCAGGCAGAGCGTTAATAAGTCCATTCAGTATGCTATCACTGCTTCATAACTCAGAGCTCCTCAGTGTGACATAGTGCTAGTAGTGGGCAGGCAGAGCGTTAATAAGTCCATTCAGTATGATATCACTGCTCCATAACTCAGAGCTCCTCAGTATTACATACTGCTAATAGTGGGCAGGCAGAGCGTTAATAAGTCCATTCAGTATGCTATCACTGCTCCATAACTCAGCGCTCCTCAATGTTACATAGTGCTAGTAGTGGGCAGACAGAGCGTTAATAAGTCCATTCAGTATGCTATCACTGCTTCATAACTCAGAGCTAATCAGTATTACATAGTGGCAGCAGTGAGCAGGCAGAGCATTTATAAGTCCATTCAGTATGTTATCACTGCTCCATAACTCAGAGCTCCTCAGTGTTACATAGTGCTAGTAGTGAGCAGGCAGAGCGGTAGTAACTCCATTCAGTATGCTATCATTGCTCCATAACTCAGAGCTCCTCAGTGTTACATAGTGCTAGTAGTGGGCAGGCAGAGCATTAATAAGTCCATTCAGTATGCTATCACTGCTCCATAACTCAGGGCTCCTCAATGTCACATAGTGCTAGTAGTGGGCAGACAGAGCATTAATAAGTCCATTCAGTATTCTATCACTGCTTCATAACTCAGAGCTCCTCAGTGTTACATAGTGCTAGTAGTGGGCAGGCAGAGCGTTAGTAAGTTCATTCAGTATGCTATCACTGCTCCATAACTCAGAGCTCCTCAGTGTTACATAGTGCTAATAGTGGGCAGGCAGAGCGTTAGTAAGTCCATTCAGTATGCTATCACTGCTCCATAACTCAGAGCTCCTCAGTGTTACATAGTGCTAATAGTGGGCAGGCAGAGAGTTAATAAGTCCATTCAGTATGCTATCACTGCTTCATAACTCAGAGCTAATCAGTATTACATAGTGCTAGTAGTGAGCAGGCAGAGCGTTAGTAACTCCATTCAGTATGCTATCATTGCTTCATAACTCAGAGCTCCTCAGTGTTACATAGTGCTAGTAGTGGGCAGGCAGAGCGTTAGTAAGTCCATTCAGTATGCTATCACTGCTCCATAACTCAGAGCTCCTCAGTGTTACATAGTGGTAATAGTGGGCAGACAGAGCGTTAGTAAGTCCATTCAGTATGCTATCACTGCTCCATAACTCAGAGCTCCTCAGTGTTACATAGTGCTAATAGTGGGCAGGCAGAGAGTTAATAAGACCATTCAGTATGCTATCACTGCTCATAACTCAGAGCTCATCAGTATTACATAGTGCTAGTAGTGAGCAGGTAGAGCGTTAGTAAGTCCATTCAGTATGCTATCACTGCTCCATAACTCAGAGCTCCTCAATGTTACATAGTGCTAATAGTGGGCAGGCAGAGCGTTAATAAGTCCATTCAGTATGCTATCACTGCTCCATAACTCAGAGCTCCTCAATGTTACATAGTGCAAGTAGTGGGCAGACAGAGAATTAATAAGTCCATTCAGTATGCTATCACTGCTTCATAACTCAGAGCTAATCAGTATTACATAGTGCTAGTAGTGAGGAGGCAGAGCGTTAGTAACTCCATTCAGTATGCTATCACTGCTCCATAACTCAGAGCTCCTCAGTGTTACATAGTGCTAATAGTGGGCAGGCAGAGCGTTAGTAAGTCCATTCAGTATGCTATCACTGCTCCATAACTCAGAGCTCCTCAATGTTACATAGTGCTAGTAGTGGGCAGACAGAGCATTAATAAGTCCATTCAATATGCTATCACTGCTCCATAACTCAGAGCTCCTCAGTGTTACATAGTGCTAGTAGTGGGCAGACAGAGCGTTAATAAGTCCATTCAGTATGCTATCACTGCTTCATAACTCAGAGCTAATCAGTATTACATAGTGCTAGTAGTGAGCAGGCAGAGCGTTAGTAACTCCATTCAGTATGCTATCACTGCTCCATAACTCAGAGCTCCACAGTGTTACATAGTGCTAGTAGTGGGCAGGCAGAGCATTAATAAGTCCATTCAGTATGCTATCACTGCTCCATAACTCAGAGCTCCTCAGAGTTACATAGTGCTAGTAGTGGGCAGACAGAGCATTAATAAGTCCATTCAGTATGCTATCACTGCTCCATAACTCAGAGCTCCTCAGTGTTACATAGCGCTAATAGTGGGCAGGCAGAGCGTTAATAAGTCCATTCAGTATGCTATCACTGCTCCATAACTCAGAGCTCCTCAGTGTTACATAGCGCTAGTAGTGGGCAGGCAGAGCGTTAATAAGTCCATTCAGTATGCTATCACTGCTCCATAACTCAGAGCTCCTCAGTATTACATAGTGCTAGTAGTGGGCAGGCAGAGTATTAATAAGTCCATTCAGTATGCTATCAATGCTCAATAACTCAGAGCTCCTCAGTGTTACATAGTGCTAGTAGTGGGCAGGCAGAGCATTAATAAGTCCATTCAGTATGCTATCACTGCTCCATAACTCAGAGCTCCTCAGTGTTATATAGTGCTAGTAGAGGGCAGACAGAGCACTAATAAGTCCATTCAGTATGCTATCACTGCTCCATAACTCAGAGCTCCTCAGTGTTACATAGTGCTAGTAGTGGGCAGGCAGAGCGCTAATAAGTCCATTCAGTATGCTATCACTGCTCCATAACTCAGAGCTCCTCAATGTTACATACTGCTAATAGTGGGCAGGCAGAGCGTTAATAAGTCCATTCAGTATGCTATCACTGCTCAATAACTCAGAGCTCCTCAATGTTACATACTGCTAATAGTGGGCAGACAGAGCATTAATAAGTCCATTCAGTATGCTATCACTGCCCCATAACTTAGAGCTCCTCAATGTTACATAGTGCTAGTAGAGGGCAGGCAGAGAATTAATAAGTCCATTCAGTATGCTATCACTGCTCCATAACTCAGAGCTCCTCAGTGTTACATAGTGCTAGTAGTGAGCAGGCAGAGCGTTAGTAACTCCATTCAGTATGCTATCACTGCTCCATAACTCAGAGCTCCTCAGTGTTACATAGTGCTAATAGTGGGCAGGCAGAGCATTAATAAGTCCATTCAGTATGCTATCATTGCTCCATAACTCAGAGCTCCTCAGTGTTACATAGTGCTAGTAGAGGGCAGGCAGAGCGTTAATAAGTCCATTCAGTATGCTATCACTGCTCCATAACTCAGAGCTCCTCAATCTCACATAGTGCTAGTAGTGGGCAGACAGAGCATTAATAAGTCCATTCAGTATGCTCTCACTGCTCCATAACTCAGAGCACCTCAGTGTTACATAGTGCTAATAGTGGGCAGGCAGAGCGTTAGTAACTCCATTCAGTATGCTATCACTGCTTCATAACTCAGAGCTCCTCAGTGTTACATAGTGCTAATAGTGGGCAGGCAGAGCGTTAATAAGTCCATTCAGTATGCTATCACTGCTCCATAACTCAGAGCTCCTCAGTGTTACATAGTGCTAGTAGAGGGCAGGCAGAGCGTTAATAAGTCCATTCAGTATGCTATCACTGCTCAATAACTCAGAGCTCCTCAATGTTACATACTGCTAATAGTGGGCAGACAGAGCATTAATAAGTCCATTCAGTATGCTATCACTGCCCCATAACTCAGAGCTCCTCAATGTTACATAGTGCTAGTAGTGGGCAGACAGAGCATTAATAAGTCCATTCAGTATGCTATCACTGCTTCATAACTCAGAGCTCCAATGTGTTACATAGTGCTAGTAGTGGGCAGGCAGAGAGTTAGTAACTCCATTTAGTATGCTATCACTGCTCCATAACTCAGAGCTCCTCAGTGTTCCATAGTGCTAATAGTGGGCAGGCAGAGCATTAATAAGTCCATTTAGTATGCTATCACTGCTCCATAACTCAGAGCTCCTCAGTGTTCCATAGTGCTAGTAGTCGGCAGGCAGAGCGTTAATAAGTCCATTCAGTATGCTATCACTGCTCCATAACTCAGAGCTCCTCAGTGTTACATAGTGCTAGTAGTGGGCAGGCAGAGCGTTAATAAGTCCATTCAGTTTGCTATCACTGCTCCATAACTCAGAGCTCCTCAGTGTTACATAGTGCTAGTAGAGGGCAGGCAGAGCATTAATAAGTCCATTCAGTAAGCTATCACTGCTCCATAACTCAGAGCTCCTCAGTGTTACATAGTGCTAGTAGTGGGCAGGCAAAGCATTAATAAGTCCAATCAGTATGCTATCACTGCTTCATAACTCAGAGCTCCTCAGTGTTACATAGTGCTAGTAGTGGGCAGGCAGAGCGTTAATAAGTCCATTCAGTATGCTATCACTGCTCCATAACTCAGAGCTCCTCAGTGTTACATAGTGCTAGTAGTGGGCAGGCAGAGCGTTAATAAGTCCATTCAGTATGCTATCACTGCTCCATAACTCAGAGGTCCTCAGTGTTACATAGTGCTAGAAGTGAGCAGGCAGAGCGTTAATAAGTCCATTCAGTATGCTATCACTGCTTCATAACTCAGAGCTCCTCAGTGTGACATAGTGCTAGTAGTGGGCAGGCAGAGCGTTAATAAGTCCATTCAGTATGATATCACTGCTCCATAACTCAGAGCTCCTCAGTATTACATACTGCTAATAGTGGGCAGGCAGAGCGTTAATAAGTCCATTCAGTATGCTATCACTGCTCCATAACTCAGCGCTCCTCAATGTTACATAGTGCTAGTAGTGGGCAGACAGAGCGTTAATAAGTCCATTCAGTATGCTATCACTGCTTCATAACTCAGAGCTAATCAGTATTACATAGTGGCAGCAGTGAGCAGGCAGAGCATTTATAAGTCCATTCAGTATGCTATCACTGCTCCATAACTCAGAGCTCCTCAGTGTTACATAGTGCTAATAGTGGGCAGGCAGAGCGTTAGTAAGTCCATTCAGTATGCTATCACTGCTCCATAACTCAGAGCTCCTCAGTGTTACATAGTGCTAATAGTGGGCAGGCAGAGAGTTAATAAGTCCATTCAGTATGCTATCACTGCTTCATAACTCAGAGCTAATCAGTATTACATAGTGCTAGTAGTGAGCAGGCAGAGCGTTAGTAACTCCATTCAGTATGCTATCATTGCTTCATAACTCAGAGCTCCTCAGTGTTACATAGTGCTAGTAGTGGGCAGGCAGAGCGTTAGTAAGTCCATTCAGTATGCTATCACTGCTCCATAACTCAGAGCTCCTCAGTGTTACATAGTGGTAATAGTGGGCAGACAGAGCGTTAGTAAGTCCATTCAGTATGCTATCACTGCTCCATAACTCAGAGCTCCTCAGTGTTACATAGTGCTAATAGTGGGCAGGCAGAGAGTTAATAAGACCATTCAGTATGCTATCACTGCTCATAACTCAGAGCTCATCAGTATTACATAGTGCTAGTAGTGAGCAGGTAGAGCGTTAGTAAGTCCATTCAGTATGCTATCACTGCTCCATAACTCAGAGCTCCTCAATGTTACATAGTGCTAATAGTGGGCAGGCAGAGCGTTAATAAGTCCATTCAGTATGCTATCACTGCTCCATAACTCAGAGCTCCTCAATGTTACATAGTGCAAGTAGTGGGCAGACAGAGAATTAATAAGTCCATTCAGTATGCTATCACTGCTTCATAACTCAGAGCTAATCAGTATTACATAGTGCTAGTAGTGAGGAGGCAGAGCGTTAGTAACTCCATTCAGTATGCTATCACTGCTCCATAACTCAGAGCTCCTCAGTGTTACATAGTGCTAATAGTGGGCAGGCAGAGCGTTAGTAAGTCCATTCAGTATGCTATCACTGCTCCATAACTCAGAGCTCCTCAATGTTACATAGTGCTAGTAGTGGGCAGACAGAGCATTAATAAGTCCATTCAATATGCTATCACTGCTCCATAACTCAGAGCTCCTCAGTGTTACATAGTGCTAGTAGTGGGCAGACAGAGCGTTAATAAGTCCATTCAGTATGCTATCACTGCTTCATAACTCAGAGCTAATCAGTATTACATAGTGCTAGTAGTGAGCAGGCAGAGCGTTAGTAACTCCATTCAGTATGCTATCACTGCTCCATAACTCAGAGCTCCACAGTGTTACATAGTGCTAGTAGTGGGCAGGCAGAGCATTAATAAGTCCATTCAGTATGCTATCACTGCTCCATAACTCAGAGCTCCTCAGAGTTACATAGTGCTAGTAGTGGGCAGACAGAGCATTAATAAGTCCATTCAGTATGCTATCACTGCTCCATAACTCAGAGCTCCTCAGTGTTACATAGCGCTAATAGTGGGCAGGCAGAGCGTTAATAAGTCCATTCAGTATGCTATCAATGCTCAATAACTCAGAGCTCCTCAGTGTTACATAGTGCTAGTAGTGGGCAGGCAGAGCATTAATAAGTCCATTCAGTATGCTATCACTGCTCCATAACTCAGAGCTCCTCAGTGTTATATAGTGCTAGTAGAGGGCAGACAGAGCACTAATAAGTCCATTCAGTATGCTATCACTGCTCCATAACTCAGAGCTCCTCAGTGTTACATAGTGCTAGTAGTGGGCAGGCAGAGCGCTAATAAGTCCATTCAGTATGCTATCACTGCTCCATAACTCAGAGCTCCTCAATGTTACATACTGCTAATAGTGGGCAGGCAGAGCGTTAATAAGTCCATTCAGTATGCTATCACTGCTCAATAACTCAGAGCTCCTCAATGTTACATACTGCTAATAGTGGGCAGACAGAGCATTAATAAGTCCATTCAGTATGCTATCACTGCCCCATAACTTAGAGCTCCTCAATGTTACATAGTGCTAGTAGAGGGCAGGCAGAGAATTAATAAGTCCATTCAGTATGCTATCACTGCTCCATAACTCAGAGCTCCTCAGTGTTACATAGTGCTAGTAGTGAGCAGGCAGAGCGTTAGTAACTCCATTCAGTATGCTATCACTGCTCCATAACTCAGAGCTCCTCAGTGTTACATAGTGCTAATAGTGGGCAGGCAGAGCATTAATAAGTCCATTCAGTATGCTATCATTGCTCCATAACTCAGAGCTCCTCAGTGTTACATAGTGCTAGTAGAGGGCAGGCAGAGCGTTAATAAGTCCATTCAGTATGCTATCACTGCTCCATAACTCAGAGCTCCTCAATCTCACATAGTGCTAGTAGTGGGCAGACAGAGCATTAATAAGTCCATTCAGTATGCTCTCACTGCTCCATAACTCAGAGCACCTCAGTGTTACATAGTGCTAATAGTGGGCAGGCAGAGCGTTAGTAACTCCATTCAGTATGCTATCACTGCTTCATAACTCAGAGCTCCTCAGTGTTACATAGTGCTAATAGTGGGCAGGCAGAGCGTTAATAAGTCCATTCAGTATGCTATCACTGCTCCATAACTCAGAGCTCCTCAGTGTTACATAGTGCTAGTAGAGGGCAGGCAGAGCGTTAATAAGTCCATTCAGTATGCTATCACTGCTCCATAACTCAGAGCTCCTCAGTGTTACATAGTGCTAGTAGTGGGCAGGCAAAGCATTAATAAGTCCAATCAGTATGCTATCAATGCTTCATAACTCAGAGCTCCTCAGTGTTACATAGTGCTAGTAGTGGGCAGGCAGTGCGTTAATAAGTCCATTCAGTATGCTATCACTGCTCCATAACTCAGAGCTCCTCAATGTTACATAGTGCTAGCAGTGGGCAGGCAGAGCGTTAATAAGTCCATTCAGTATGCTATCACTGCTCCATAACTCAGAGGTCCTCAGTGTTACATAGTGCTAGTAGTGGGCAGGCAGAGCGTTAATAAGTCCATTCAGTTTGCTATCACTGCTTCATAACTTAGAGCTCCTCAGTGTTACATAGTGCTAGTAGTGGGCAGGCAGAGCGTTAATAAGTCCATTCAGTATGCTATCACTGCTCCATAACTCATAGCTCCTCAGTATTACATACTGCTAATAGTGGGCAGGCAGAGCGTTAATAAGTCCATTCAGTATGCTATAACTGCTCCATAACTCAGAGCTCCTCAATGTTACATAGTGCTAGTAGTGGGCAGACAGAGCGTTAATAAGTCCATTCAGTATGCTATCACTGCTTCATAACTCAGAGCTAATCAGTATTACATAGTGCCAGTAGTGAGCAGGCAGAGTATTAATAAGTCCATTCAGTATGTTATCACTGCTCCATAACTCAGAGCTCCTCAGTGTTACATAGTGCTAGTAGTGAGCAGGCAGAGCAGTAGTAACTCCATTCAGTATGCTATCATTGCTCCATAACTCAGAGATCCTCAGTGTTACATAGTGCTAGTAGTGGGCAGGCAGAGCATTAATAAGTCCATTCAGTATGCTATCACTGCTCCATAACTCAGAGCTCCTCAATGTCACATAGTGCTAGTAGTGGGCAGACAGAGCATTAATAAGTCCATTCAGTATGCTATCACTGCTCCATAACTCAGAGCACCTCAGTGTTACATAGAGCTAATAGTGGGCAGGCAGAGCGTTAGTAAGTCCATTCAGTATGCTAACACTGCTCCATAACTCAGAGCTCCTCAGTGTTACATAGTGCTAATAGTGGGCAGGCAGAGCATTAATAAGTCCATTCAGTATGCTATCACTGCTCCATAACTCAGAGCTCCTCAGTGTTACATAGTGCTAATAGTGGGCAGGCAGAGCGTTAGTAAGGCCATTTAGTATGCTATCACTGCTCCATAACTCAGAGCTCCTCAGTGTTACATAGTGCTAATAGTGGGCAGGCAGAGCGTTAATAAGTCCATTCAGTATGCTATCACTGCTTCATAACTCAGAGCTAATCAGTATTACATAGTGCCAGTAGTGAGCAGGCAGAGCATTAATAAGTCCATTCAGTATGTTATCACTGCTCCATAACTCTGAGCTCCTCAGTGTTACATAGTGCTAGTAGTGAGCAGGCAGAGCAGTAGTAACTCCATTCAGTATGCTATCACTGCTCCATAACTCAGAGCACCTCAGTGTTACATAGAGCTAATAGTGGGCAGGCAGAGCGTTAGTAAGTCCATTCAGTATGCTAACACTGCTCCATAACTCAGAGCTCCTCAGTGTTACATAGTGCTAATAGTGGGCAGGCAGAGCATTAATAAGTCCATTCAGTATGCTATCACTGCTCCATAACTCAGAGCTCCTCAGTATTACATAGTGCTAGTAGTGGGCAGGCAGAGTATTAATAAGTCCATTCAGTATGCTATCAATGCTCAATAACTCAGAGCTCCTCAGTGTTACATAGTGCTAGTAGTGGGCAGGCAGAGCATTAATAAGTCCATTCAGTATGCTATCACTGCTCCATAACTCAGAGCTCCTCAGTGTTATATAGTGCTAGTAGAGGGCAGACAGAGCACTAATAAGTCCATTCAGTATGCTATCACTGCTCCATAACTCAGAGCTCCTCAGTGTTACATAGTGCTAGTAGTGGGCAGGCAGAGCGCTAATAAGTCCATTCAGTATGCTATCACTGCTCCATAACTCAGAGCTCCTCAATGTTACATACTGCTAATAGTGGGCAGGCAGAGCGTTAATAAGTCCATTCAGTATGCTATCACTGCTCAATAACTCAGAGCTCCTCAATGTTACATACTGCTAATAGTGGGCAGACAGAGCATTAATAACTCCATTCAGTATGCTATCACTGCCCCATAACTTAGAGCTCCTCAATGTTACATAGTGCTAGTAGAGGGCAGGCAGAGAATTAATAAGTCCATTCAGTATGCTATCACTGCTCCATAACTCAGAGCTCCTCAGTGTTACATAGTGCTAGTAGTGAGCAGGCAGAGCGTTAGTAACTCCATTCAGTATGCTATCACTGCTCCATAACTCAGAGCTCCTCAGTGTTACATAGTGCTAATAGTGGGCAGGCAGAGCATTAATAAGTCCATTCAGTATGCTATCATTGCTCCATAACTCAGAGCTCCTCAGTGTTACATAGTGCTAGTAGAGGGCAGGCAGAGCGTTAATAAGTCCATTCAGTATGCTATCACTGCTCCATAACTCAGAGCTCCTCAATCTCACATAGTGCTAGTAGTGGGCAGACAGAGCATTAATAAGTCCATTCAGTATGCTCTCACTGCTCCATAACTCAGAGCACCTCAGTGTTACATAGTGCTAATAGTGGGCAGGCAGAGCGTTAGTAAGTCCATTCAGTATGCTAACACTGCTCCATAACTCAGAGCTCCTCAGTGTTACATAGTGCTAATAGTGGGCAGGCAGAGCGTTAATAAGTCCATTCAGTATGCTATCACTGCTTCATAACTCAGAGCTAATCAGTATTACATAGTGCCAGTAGTGAGCAGGCAGAGCATTAATAAGTCCATTCAGTATGTTATCACTGCTCCATAACTCAGAGCTCCTCAGTGTTACATAGTGCTAGTAGTGAGCAGGCAGAGCAGTAGTAACTCCATTCAGTATGCTATCATTGCTCCATAACTCAGAGCTCCTCAGTGTTACATAGTGCTAATAGTGGGCAGGCAGAGCGTTAGTAACTCCATTCAGTATGCTATCACTGCTTCATAACTCAGAGCTCCTCAGTGTTACATAGTGCTAGTAGTGGGCAGGCAGAGCGTTAATAAGTCCATTCAGTATGCTATCACTGCTCCATAACTCAGAGCTCCTCAGTGTTACATAGTGCTAGTAGAGGGCAGGCAGAGCGTTAATAAGTCCATTCAGTATGCTATCACTGCTCCATAACTCAGAGCTCCTCAGTGTTACATAGTGCTAGTAGTGGGCAGGCAAAGCATTAATAAGTCCAATCAGTATGCTATCAATGCTTCATAACTCAGAGCTCCTCAGTGTTACATAGTGCTAGTAGTGGGCAGGCAGTGCGTTAATAAGTCCATTCAGTATGCTATCACTGCTCCATAACTCAGAGCTCCTCAATGTTACATAGTGCTAGCAGTGGGCAGGCAGAGCGTTAATAAGTCCATTCAGTATGCTATCACTGCTCCATAACTCAGAGGTCCTCAGTGTTACATAGTGCTAGTAGTGGGCAGGCAGAGCATTAATAAGTCCATTCAGTATGCTATCACTGCTTCATAACTTAGAGCTTCTCAGTGTTACATAGTGCTAGTAGTGGGCAGGCAGAGCGTTAATAAGTCCATTCAGTATGCTATCACTGCTCCATAACTCATAGCTCCTCAGTATTACATACTGCTAATAGTGGGCAGGCAGAGCGTTAATAAGTCCATTCAGTATGCTATAACTGCTCCATAACTCAGAGCTCCTCAATGTTACATAGTGCTAGTAGTGGGCAGACAGAGCGTTAATAAGTCCATTCAGTATGCTATCACTGCTTCATAACTCAGAGCTAATCAGTATTACATAGTGCCAGTAGTGAGCAGGCAGAGTATTAATAAGTCCATTCAGTATGTTATCACTGCTCCATAACTCAGAGCTCCTCAGTGTTACATAGTGCTAGTAGTGAGCAGGCAGAGCAGTAGTAACTCCATTCAGTATGCTATCATTGCTCCATAACTCAGAGATCCTCAGTGTTACATAGTGCTAGTAGTGGGCAGGCAGAGCATTAATAAGTCCATTCAGTATGCTATCACTGCTCCATAACTCAGAGCTCCTCAATGTCACATAGTGCTAGTAGTGGGCAGAGCATTAATAAGTCCATTCAGTATGCTATCACTGCTCCATAACTCAGAGCACCTCAGTGTTACATAGAGCTAATAGTGGGCAGGCAGAGCGTTAGTAAGTCCATTCAGTATGCTAACACTGCTCCATAACTCAGAGCTCCTCAGTGTTACATAGTGCTAATAGTGGGCAGGCAGAGCATTAATAAGTCCATTCAGTATGCTATCACTGCTCCATAACTCAGAGCTCCTCAGTGTTACATAGTGCTAATAGTGGGCAGGCAGAGCGTTAGTAAGGCCATTTAGTATGCTATCACTGCTCCATAACTCAGAGCTCCTCAGTGTTACATAGTGCTAATAGTGGGCAGGCAGAGCGTTAATAAGTCCATTCAGTATGCTATCACTGCTTCATAACTCAGAGCTAATCAGTATTACATAGTGCCAGTAGTGAGCAGGCAGAGCATTAATAAGTCCATTCAGTATGTTATCACTGCTCCATAACTCTGAGCTCCTCAGTGTTACATAGTGCTAGTAGTGAGCAGGCAGAGCAGTAGTAACTCCATTCAGTATGCTATCATTGCTCCATAACTCAGAGATCCTCAGTGTTACATAGTGCTAGCAGTGGGCAGGCAGAGCATTAATAAGTCCATTCAGTATGCTATCACTGCTCCATAACTCAGAGCTCCTCAGTGTTACATAGTGCTAGTAGTGGGCAGACAGAGCATTAATAAGTCCATTCAGTATGCTATCACTGCTCCATAACTCAGAGCACCTCAGTGTTACATAGTGCAAATAGTGGGCAGGCAGAGCGTTAGTAAGTCCATTCAGTATGCTAACACTGCTCCATAACTCAGAGCTCCTCAGTGTTACATAGTGCTAATAGTGGGCAGGCAGAGCATTAATAAGTCCATTCAGTATGCTATCACTGCTCCATAACTCAGAGCTCCTCAGTGTTACATAGTGCTAGTAGTGGGCAGGCAGAGCGTTAATAAGTCCATTCAGTATGCTATCACTGCTTCATAACTCAGAGCTCCTCAGTGTTACATAGTGCTAGTAGTGGGCAGGCAGAGCGTTAATAAGTCCATTCAGTATGCTATCACTGCTCCATAACTCAGAGGTCCTCAGTGTTACATAGTGCTAGTAGTGGGCAGGCAGAGCGTTAATAAGTCCATTCAGTATGCTATCACTGCTTCATAACTCAGAGCTCCTCAGTGTTACATAGTGCTAGTAGTGGGCAGGCAGAGCGTTAATAAGTCCATTCAGTATGCTATCACTGCTCCATAACTCAGAGCTCCTCAGTATTACATACTGCTAATAGTGGGCAGGCAGAGCGTTAATAAGTCCATTCAGTATGCTATCACTGATCCATAACTCAGAGCTCCTCAATGTTACATAGTGCTAGTAGTGGGCAGACAGAGCGTTAATAAGTCCATTCAGTATGCGATCACTGCTTCATAACTCAGAGCTAATCAGTATTACATAGTGCCAGTAGTGAGCAGGCAGAGTATTAATAAGTCCATTCAGTATGTTATCACTGCTCCATAACTCAGAGCTCCTCAGTGTTACATAGTGCTAGAAGTGAGCAGGCAGAGCAGTAGTAACTCCATTCAGTATGCTATCATTGCTCCATAACTCAGAGCTCCTCAGTGTTACATAGTGCTAGTAGTGGGCAGGCAGAGCATTAATAAGTCCATTCAGTATGCTATCACTGCTCCATAACTCAGAGCTCCTCAATGTCACATAGTGCTAGTAGTGGGCAGACAGAGCATTAATAAGTCCATTCAGTATGCTATCACTGCTCCATAACTCAGAGCACCTCAGTGTTACATAGAGCTAATAGTGGGCAGGCAGAGCGTTAGTAAGTCCATTCAGTATGCTAACACTGCTCCATAACTCAGAGCTCCTCAGTGTTACATAGTGCTAATAGTGGGCAGGCAGAGCATTAATAAGTCCATTCAGTATGCTATCACTGCTCCATAACTCAGAGCTCCTCAGTGTTACATAGTGCTAATAGTGGGCAGGCAGAGCGTTAGTAAGGCCATTTAGTATGCTATCACTGCTCCATAACTCAGAGCTCCTCAGTGTTACATAGTGCTAATAGTGGGCAGGCAGAGCGTTAATAAGTCCATTCAGTATGCTATCACTGCTTCATAACTCAGAGCTAATCAGTATTACATAGTGCCAGTAGTGAGCAGGCAGAGCATTAATAAGTCCATTCAGTATGTTATCACTGCTCCATAACTCAGAGCTCCTCAGTGTTACATAGTGCTAGTAGTGAGCAGGCAGAGCAGTAGTAACTCCATTCAGTATGCTATCATTGCTCCATAACTGAGAGCTCCTCAGTGTTACATAGTGCTAGCAGTGGGCAGGCAGAGCATTAATAAGTCCATTCAGTATGCTATCACTGCTCCATAACTCAGAGCTCCTCAGTGTTACATAGTGCTAGTAGTGGGCAGACAGAGCATTAATAAGTCCATTCAGTATGCTATCACTGCTCCATAACTCAGAGCTCCTCAGTGTTACATAGTGCTAATAGTGGGCAGGCAGAGCATTAATAAGTCCATTCAGTATGCTATCACTGCTCCATAACTCAGAGCTCCTCAGTGTTACATAGTGCTAATAGTGGGCAGGCAGAGCGTTAGTAAGTCCATTTAGTATGCTATCACTGCTCCATAACTCAGAGCTCCTCAGTGTTACATAGTGCTAATAGTGGGCAGGCAGAGCGTTAATAAGTCCATTCAGTATGCTATCACTGCTTCATAACTCAGAGCTAATCAGTATTACATAGTGCTAGTAGTGGGCAGGCAGAGCATTAATAAGTCTATTCAGTATGCTATCACTGCTTCATAACTCAGAGCTAATCAGTATTACATAGTGCTAGTAGTGAGCAGGCAGAGCATTAATAAGTTCATTCAGTATGCTATCACTGCTCCATAACTCAGAGCTCCTAAATGTTACATAGTGCTAGTAGTGAGCAGGCAGAGTGTTAGTAACTCCATTCAGTATGCTATTACTGCTTCATAACTCAGAGCTAATCAGTATTACATAGTGCTAGTAGTGAGCAGGCAGAGCGTTAGTAACTCCATTCAGTATGCTATCACTGCTCCATAACTCAGAGCTCCTCAGTGTTACATAGTGCTAATAGTGGGCAGGCAGAGCGTTAGTAAGTCCATTCAGTATGCTATCACTGCTCCATATCTCAGAGCTCCTCAATGTTACATAGTGCTAATAGTGGGCAGGCAGAGCGTTAATAAGTCCATTCAGTATGCTATCACTGCTCCATAACTCAGAGCTCCTCAATGTTACATAGTGCTAGTAGTGGGCAGACAGAGAATTAATAAGTCCATTCAGTATGCTATCACTGCTTCATAACTCAGAGCTAATCAGTATTACATAGTGCTAGTAGTGAGGAGGCAGAGCGTTAGTAACTCCATTCAGTATGCTATCACTGCTCCATAACTCAGAGCTCCTCAGTGTTACATAGTGCTAATAGTGGGCAGGCAGAGCGTTAGTAAGTCCATTCAGTATGCTATCACTGCTCCATAACTCAGAGCTCCTCAATGTTACATAGTGCTAATAGTGGGCAGGCAGAGCGTTAATAAGTCCATTCAGTATGCTATCACTGCTCCATAACTCAGAGCTCCTCAATGTTACATAGTGCTAGTATTGGGCAGACAGAGAATTAATAAGTCCATTCAGTATGCTATCACTGCTTCATAACTCAGAGCTAATCAGTATTACATAGTGCTAGTAGTGAGGAGGCAGAGCATTAGTAACTCCATTCAGTATGCTATCACTGCTCCATAACTCAGAGCTCCTCAGTGTTACATAGTGCTAATAGTGGGCAGGCAGAGCGTTAGTAAGTCCATTCAGTATGCTATCACTGCTCCATAACTCAGAGCTATTCAATGTTACATAGTGCTAGTAGTGGGCAGACAGAGCATTAATAAGTCCATTCAGTATGCTATCACTACTCCATAACTCAGAGCTCCTCAGTGTTACATAGCGCTAGTAGTGGGCAGACAGAGCGTTAATAAGTCCATTCAGTATGCTATCACTGCTCCATAACTCAGAGCTCCTCAGTGTTACATAGTGCTAATAGTGGGCAGGCAGAGCGTTAGTAAGTCCATTCAGTATGCTATCACTGCTCCATAACTCAGAGCTCCTCAGTGTTACATAGCGCTAGTAGTGGGCAGGCAGAGCGTTAATAAGTCCATTCAGTATGCTATCACTGCTCCATAACTCAGAGCTCCTCAGTATTACATAGTGCTAGTAGTGGGCAGGCAGAGTATTAATAAGTCCATTCAGTATGCTATCAATGCTCAATAACTCAGAGCTCCTCAGTGTTACATAGTGCTAGTAGTGGGCAGGCAGAGCATTAATAAGTCCATTCAGTATGCTATCACTGCTCCATAACTCAGAGCTCCTCAGTGTTATATAGTGCTAGTAGAGGGCAGACAGAGCACTAATAAGTCCATTCAGTATGCTATCACTGCTCCATAACTCAGAGCTCCTCAGTGTTACATAGTGCTAGTAGTGGGCAGGCAGAGCGCTAATAAGTCCATTCAGTATGCTATCACTGCTCCATAACTCAGAGCTCCTCAATGTTACATACTGCTAATAGTGGGCAGGCAGAGCGTTAATAAGTCCATTCAGTATGCTATCACTGCTCAATAACTCAGAGCTCCTCAATGTTACATACTGCTAATAGTGGGCAGACAGAGCATTAATAAGTCCATTCAGTATGCTATCACTGCCCCATAACTCAGAGCTCCTCAATGTTACATAGTGCTAGTAGAGGGCAGGCAGAGCGTTAATAAGTCCATTCAGTATGCTATCACTGCTCCATAACTCAGAGCTCCTCAGTGTTACATAGTGCTAGTAGTGGGCAGGCAAAGCATTAATAAGTCCAATCAGTATGCTATCACTGCTTCATAACTCAGAGCTCCTCAGTGTTACATAGTGCTAGTAGTGGGCAGGCAGAGCGTTAATAAGTCCATTCAGTATGCTATCACTGCTCCATAACTCCGAGCTCCTCAGTGTTACATAGTGCTAGTAGTGGGCAGGCAGAGCGTTAATAAGTCCATTCAGTATGCTATCACTGCTCCATAACTCAGAGGTCCTCAGTGTTACATAGTGCTAGTAGTGGGCAGGCAGAGCGTTAATAAGTCCATTCAGTATGCTATCACTGCTCCATAACTCAGAGCTCCTCAGTGTTACATAGTGCTAGTAGTGGGCAGGCAGAGCGTTAATAAGTCCATTCAGTATGCTATCACTGCTCCATAACTCAGAGCTCCTCAGTATTACATACTGCTAATAGTGGGCAGGCAGAGCGTTAATAAGTCCATTCAGTATGCTATCACTGCTCCATAACTCAGAGCTCCTCAATGTTACATAGTGCTAGTAGTGGGCAGACAGAGCATTAATAAGTCCATTCAGTATGCAATCACTGCTTCATAACTCAGAGCTAATCAGTATTACATAGTGCCAGTAGTGAGCAGGCAGAGCATTAATAAGTCCATTCAGTATGTTATCACTGCTCCATAACTCAGAGCTCCTCAGTGTTACATAGTGCTAGTAGTGAGCAGGCAGAGCGGTAGTAACTCCATTCAGTATGCTATCATTGCTCCATAACTCAGAGCTCCTCAGTGTTACATAGTGCTAGTAGTGGGCAGGCAGAGCATTAATAAGTCCATTCAGTATGCTATCACTGCTCCATAACTCAGAGCTCCTCAGTGTTACATAGTGCTAGTAGTGGGCAGACAGAGCATTAATAACTCCATTCAGTATGCTATCACTGCTTCATAACTCAGAGCTCCTCAGTGTTACATAGTGCTAATAGTGGGCAGGCAGAGCGTTAGTAAGTCCATTCAGTATGCTATCACTGCTCCATATCTCAGAGCTCCTCAATGTTACATAGTGCTAATAGTGGGCAGGCACAGCGTTAATAAGTCCATTCAGTATGCTATCACTGCTCCATAACTCAGAGCTCCTCAATGTTACATAGTGCTAGTAGTGGGCAGACAGAGAATTAATAAGTCCATTCAGTATGCTATCACTGCTTCATAACTCACAGCTAATCAGTATTACATAGTGCTAGTAGTGAGGAGGCAGAGCGTTAGTAACTCCATTCAGTATGCTATCACTGCTCCATAACTCAGAGCTCCTCAGTGTTACATAGTGCTAATAGTGGGCAGGTAGAGAGATAGTAAGTCCATTCAGTATGCTATCACTGCTCCATAACTCAGAGCTCCTCAGTGTTACATGTGCTAATAGTGGGCAGGCAGAGAGTTAATAAGTCCATTCAGTATGCTATCACTGCTTCATAACTCAGAGCTAATCAGTATTACATAGTGCTAGTAGTGGGCATGCAGAGCATTAATAAGTCTATTCAGTATGCTATCACTGCTTCATAACTCAGAGCTAATCAGTATTACATAGTGCTAGTAGTGAGCAGGCAGAGCATTAATAAGTTCATTCAGTATGCTATCACTGCTCCATAACTCAGAGCTCCTAAATGTTACATAGTGCTAGTAGTGAGCAGGCAGAGCGTTAGTAACTCCATTCAGTATGCTATCACTGCTCCATAACTCAGAGCTCTGCAGTGTTACATAGTGCTAATAGTGGGCAGGCAGAGCGTTAGTAAGTCCATTCAGTATGCTATCACTGCTCCATAACTCAGAGCTCCTCAATGTTACATAGTGCTAGTAGTGGGCAGGCAGAGCATTAATAAGTCCATTCAGTATGCTATCACTGCTTCATAACTCAGAGCTAATCAGTATTACATAGTGCCAGTAGTGAGCAGGCAGAGCGTTAGTAACTCCATTCAGTATGCTATCACTGCTCCATAACTCAGAGCTCCTCAGTGTTACATAGTGCTAAGAGTGGGCAGGCAGAGCGTTAGTAAGTCCATTCAGTATGCTATCACTGCTCCATAACTCAGAGCTCCTCAATGTTACATAGTGCTAGTAGTGGGCAGACAGAGCATTAATAAGTTCATTCAGTATGCTATCACTGCTTCATAACTCAGAGCTAATTAGTATTACATAGTGCTAGAAGTGAGCAGGCAGAGAATTAATAAGTCCATTCAGTATGCTATCACTGCTCCATAACTCTGAGCTCCTCAGTGTTACATAGTGCTAGTAGTGAGCAGGCAGAGCGTTAGTAACTCCATTCAGTATGCTATCATTGCTCCATAACTCAGAGCTCCTCAGTGTTACATAGTGCTAGTAGTGGGCAGGCAGAGCATTAATAAGTCCATTCAGTATGCTATCACTGCTTCATAACTCAGAGCTCCTCAGTGTTACATACTGCTAGTAGTGAGCAGGCAGAACGTTAGTAACTCCATTCAGTATGCTATCACTGCTCCATAACTCAGAGCTCCTCAGTGTTACATAGTGCTAATAGTGGGCAGGCAGAGCATTAATAAGTCCATTCAGTATGCTATCACTGCTTCATAACTCAGAGCTCCTCAGTGTTACATAGTGCTAGTAGTGGGCAGGCAGAGCGTTAATAAGTCCATTCAGTATGCTATCACTACTCCATAACTCAGAGCTCCTCAGTATTACATAGTGCTAGTAGTGGGCAGGCAGCGCATTAATAAGTATATTCAGTATGCTATCACTGCTCCATAACTCAGAGCTCCTCAGTGTTACATAGTGCTAGTAGTGAGCAGGCAGAGCGTTAGTAACTCCATTCAGTATGCTATCATTGCTCCATAACTCAGAGCTCCTCAGTGTTACATAGTGCTAGTAGTGGGCAGGCAGAGCATTAATAAGTCCATTCAGTATGCTATCACTGCTTCATAACTCAGAGCTCCTCAGTGTTACATACTGCTAGTAGTGAGCAGGCAGAACGTTAGTAACTCCATTCAGTATGCTATCACTGCTCCATAACTCAGAGCTCCTCAGTGTTACATAGTGCTAATAGTGGGCAGACAGAGCATTAATAAGTCCATTCAGTATGCTATCACTGCTCCATAACTCAGAGCTCCTCAATGTTACATAGTGCTAGTAGTGGGCAGGCAGAGCATTAATAAGTCCATTCAGTATGCTATCACTGCTTCATAACTCAGAGCTCCTCAGTGTTACATACTGCTAGTAGTGAGCAGGCAGAAAGTTAGTAACTCCATTCAGTATGCTATCACTGCTCCATAACTCAGAGCTCCTCAGTGTTACATAGTGCTAATAGTGGGCAGGCAGAGCGTTAGTAAGTCCATTCAGTATGCTATCACTGCTCCATATCTCAGAGCTCCTCAATGTTACATAGTGCTAATAGTGGGCAGGCAGAGCGTTAATAAGTCCATTCAGTATGCTATCACTGCTCCATAACTCAGAGCTCCTCAATGTTACATAGTGCTAGTAGTGGGCAGACAGAGAATTAATAAGTCCATTCAGTGTGCTATCACTGCTTCATAACTCAGAGCTAATCAGTATTACATAGTGCTAGTAGTGAGGAGGCAGAGCGTTAGTAACTCCATTCAGTATGCTATCACTGCTCCATAACTCAGAGCTCCTCAGTGTTACATAGTGCTAATAGTGGGCAGGCAGAGCGTTAGTAAGTCCATTCAGTATGCTATCACTGCTCCATAACTCAGAGCTCCTCAGTGTTCCATAGTGCTAGTAGTGGGCAGACAGAGCGTTAATAAGTTCATTCAGTATGCTATCACTGCTTCATAACTCAGAGCTAATTAGTATTACATAGTGCTAGTAGTGAGCAGGCAGAGCATTAATAAGTCCATTCAGTATGCTATCACTGCTCCATAACTCAGAGCTCCTCAGTGTTACATAGTGCTAGTAGTGAGCAGGCAGAGCGTTAGTAACTCCATTCAGTATGCTATCATTGCTCCATAACTCAGAGCTCCTCAGTGTTACATACTGCTAGTAGTGAGCAGGCAGAACGATAGTAACTCCATTCAGTATGCTATCACTGCTCCATAACTCAGAGCTCCTCAGTGTTACATAGTGCTAATAGTGGGCAGACAGAGCATTAATAAGTCCATTCAGTATGCTATCACTGCTCCATAACTCAGAGCTCCTCAATGTTACATAGTGCTAGTAGTGGGCAGGCAGAGCATTAATAAGTCCATTCAGTATGCTATCACTGCTCCATAACTCAGAGCTCCTCAGTGTTACATAGTGCTAGTAGTGGGCAGGCAGAGCATTAATAAGTCCAGTCAGTATGCTATCACTGCTCCATAACTCAGAGCTCCTCAGTATTACATAGTGCTAGTAGTGGGCAGGCAGAGCATTAATAAGTCTATTCAGTATGCTATCACTGCTTCATAACTCAGAGCTCCTCAGTGTTACATAGTGCTAGTAGTGAGCAGGCAGAGCGTTAGTAACTCCATTCAGTATGCTATCACTGCTCCATAACTCAGAGCTCCTCAGTGTTACATAGTGCTAATAGTGGGCAGGTAGAGAGATAGTAAGTCCATTCAGTATGCTATCACTGCTCCATAACTCAGAGCTCCTCAGTGTTACATGTGCTAATAGTGGGCAGGCAGAGAGTTAATAAGTCCATTCAGTATGCTATCACTGCTTCATAACTCAGAGCTAATCAGTATTACATAGTGCTAGTAGTGGGCATGCAGAGCATTAATAAGTCTATTCAGTATGCTATCACTGCTTCATAACTCAGAGCTAATCAGTATTACATAGTGCCAGTAGTGAGCAGGCAGAGTATTAATAAGTCCATTCAGTATGTTATCACTGCTCCATAACTCAGAGCTCCTCAGTGTTACATAGTGCTAGTAGTGAGCAGGCAGAGCAGTAGTAACTCCATTCAGTATGCTATCATTGCTCCATAACTCAGAGATCCTCAGTGTTACATAGTGCTAGTAGTGGGCAGGCAGAGCATTAATAAGTCCATTCAGTATGCTATCACTGCTCCATAACTCAGAGCTCCTCAATGTCACATAGTGCTAGTAGTGGGCAGACAGAGCATTAATAAGTCCATTCAGTATGCTATCACTGCTCCATAACTCAGAGCACCTCAGTGTTACATAGAGCTAATAGTGGGCAGGCAGAGCGTTAGTAAGTCCATTCAGTATGCTAACACTGCTCCATAACTCAGAGCTCCTCAGTGTTACATAGTGCTAATAGTGGGCAGGCAGAGCATTAATAAGTCCATTCAGTATGCTATCACTGCTCCATAACTCAGAGCTCCTCAGTGTTACATAGTGCTAATAGTGGGCAGGCAGAGCGTTAGTAAGGCCATTTAGTATGCTATCACTGCTCCATAACTCAGAGCTCCTCAGTGTTACATAGTGCTAATAGTGGGCAGGCAGAGCGTTAATAAGTCCATTCAGTATGCTATCACTGCTTCATAACTCAGAGCTAATCAGTATTACATAGTGCCAGTAGTGAGCAGGCAGAGCATTAATAAGTCCATTCAGTATGTTATCACTGCTCCATAACTCTGAGCTCCTCAGTGTTACATAGTGCTAGTAGTGAGCAGGCAGAGCAGTAGTAACTCCATTCAGTATGCTATCACTGCTCCATAACTCAGAGCACCTCAGTGTTACATAGAGCTAATAGTGGGCAGGCAGAGCGTTAGTAAGTCCATTCAGTATGCTAACACTGCTCCATAACTCAGAGCTCCTCAGTGTTACATAGTGCTAATAGTGGGCAGGCAGAGCATTAATAAGTCCATTCAGTATGCTATCACTGCTCCATAACTCAGAGCTCCTCAGTATTACATAGTGCTAGTAGTGGGCAGGCAGAGTATTAATAAGTCCATTCAGTATGCTATCAATGCTCAATAACTCAGAGCTCCTCAGTGTTACATAGTGCTAGTAGTGGGCAGGCAGAGCATTAATAAGTCCATTCAGTATGCTATCACTGCTCCATAACTCAGAGCTCCTCAGTGTTATATAGTGCTAGTAGAGGGCAGACAGAGCACTAATAAGTCCATTCAGTATGCTATCACTGCTCCATAACTCAGAGCTCCTCAGTGTTACATAGTGCTAGTAGTGGGCAGGCAGAGCGCTAATAAGTCCATTCAGTATGCTATCACTGCTCCATAACTCAGAGCTCCTCAATGTTACATACTGCTAATAGTGGGCAGGCAGAGCGTTAATAAGTCCATTCAGTATGCTATCACTGCTCAATAACTCAGAGCTCCTCAATGTTACATACTGCTAATAGTGGGCAGACAGAGCATTAATAACTCCATTCAGTATGCTATCACTGCCCCATAACTTAGAGCTCCTCAATGTTACATAGTGCTAGTAGAGGGCAGGCAGAGAATTAATAAGTCCATTCAGTATGCTATCACTGCTCCATAACTCAGAGCTCCTCAGTGTTACATAGTGCTAGTAGTGAGCAGGCAGAGCGTTAGTAACTCCATTCAGTATGCTATCACTGCTCCATAACTCAGAGCTCCTCAGTGTTACATAGTGCTAATAGTGGGCAGGCAGAGCATTAATAAGTCCATTCAGTATGCTATCATTGCTCCATAACTCAGAGCTCCTCAGTGTTACATAGTGCTAGTAGAGGGCAGGCAGAGCGTTAATAAGTCCATTCAGTATGCTATCACTGCTCCATAACTCAGAGCTCCTCAATCTCACATAGTGCTAGTAGTGGGCAGACAGAGCATTAATAAGTCCATTCAGTATGCTCTCACTGCTCCATAACTCAGAGCACCTCAGTGTTACATAGTGCTAATAGTGGGCAGGCAGAGCGTTAGTAAGTCCATTCAGTATGCTAACACTGCTCCATAACTCAGAGCTCCTCAGTGTTACATAGTGCTAATAGTGGGCAGGCAGAGCGTTAATAAGTCCATTCAGTATGCTATCACTGCTTCATAACTCAGAGCTAATCAGTATTACATAGTGCCAGTAGTGAGCAGGCAGAGCATTAATAAGTCCATTCAGTATGTTATCACTGCTCCATAACTCAGAGCTCCTCAGTGTTACATAGTGCTAGTAGTGAGCAGGCAGAGCAGTAGTAACTCCATTCAGTATGCTATCATTGCTCCATAACTCAGAGCTCCTCAGTGTTACATAGTGCTAATAGTGGGCAGGCAGAGCGTTAGTAACTCCATTCAGTATGCTATCACTGCTTCATAACTCAGAGCTCCTCAGTGTTACATAGTGCTAGTAGTGGGCAGGCAGAGCGTTAATAAGTCCATTCAGTATGCTATCACTGCTCCATAACTCAGAGCTCCTCAGTGTTACATAGTGCTAGTAGAGGGCAGGCAGAGCGTTAATAAGTCCATTCAGTATGCTATCACTGCTCCATAACTCAGAGCTCCTCAGTGTTACATAGTGCTAGTAGTGGGCAGGCAAAGCATTAATAAGTCCAATCAGTATGCTATCAATGCTTCATAACTCAGAGCTCCTCAGTGTTACATAGTGCTAGTAGTGGGCAGGCAGTGCGTTAATAAGTCCATTCAGTATGCTATCACTGCTCCATAACTCAGAGCTCCTCAATGTTACATAGTGCTAGCAGTGGGCAGGCAGAGCGTTAATAAGTCCATTCAGTATGCTATCACTGCTCCATAACTCAGAGGTCCTCAGTGTTACATAGTGCTAGTAGTGGGCAGGCAGAGCATTAATAAGTCCATTCAGTATGCTATCACTGCTTCATAACTTAGAGCTTCTCAGTGTTACATAGTGCTAGTAGTGGGCAGGCAGAGCGTTAATAAGTCCATTCAGTATGCTATCACTGCTCCATAACTCATAGCTCCTCAGTATTACATACTGCTAATAGTGGGCAGGCAGAGCGTTAATAAGTCCATTCAGTATGCTATAACTGCTCCATAACTCAGAGCTCCTCAATGTTACATAGTGCTAGTAGTGGGCAGACAGAGCGTTAATAAGTCCATTCAGTATGCTATCACTGCTTCATAACTCAGAGCTAATCAGTATTACATAGTGCCAGTAGTGAGCAGGCAGAGTATTAATAAGTCCATTCAGTATGTTATCACTGCTCCATAACTCAGAGCTCCTCAGTGTTACATAGTGCTAGTAGTGAGCAGGCAGAGCAGTAGTAACTCCATTCAGTATGCTATCATTGCTCCATAACTCAGAGATCCTCAGTGTTACATAGTGCTAGTAGTGGGCAGGCAGAGCATTAATAAGTCCATTCAGTATGCTATCACTGCTCCATAACTCAGAGCTCCTCAATGTCACATAGTGCTAGTAGTGGGCAGAGCATTAATAAGTCCATTCAGTATGCTATCACTGCTCCATAACTCAGAGCACCTCAGTGTTACATAGAGCTAATAGTGGGCAGGCAGAGCGTTAGTAAGTCCATTCAGTATGCTAACACTGCTCCATAACTCAGAGCTCCTCAGTGTTACATAGTGCTAATAGTGGGCAGGCAGAGCATTAATAAGTCCATTCAGTATGCTATCACTGCTCCATAACTCAGAGCTCCTCAGTGTTACATAGTGCTAATAGTGGGCAGGCAGAGCGTTAGTAAGGCCATTTAGTATGCTATCACTGCTCCATAACTCAGAGCTCCTCAGTGTTACATAGTGCTAATAGTGGGCAGGCAGAGCGTTAATAAGTCCATTCAGTATGCTATCACTGCTTCATAACTCAGAGCTAATCAGTATTACATAGTGCCAGTAGTGAGCAGGCAGAGCATTAATAAGTCCATTCAGTATGTTATCACTGCTCCATAACTCTGAGCTCCTCAGTGTTACATAGTGCTAGTAGTGAGCAGGCAGAGCAGTAGTAACTCCATTCAGTATGCTATCATTGCTCCATAACTCAGAGATCCTCAGTGTTACATAGTGCTAGCAGTGGGCAGGCAGAGCATTAATAAGTCCATTCAGTATGCTATCACTGCTCCATAACTCAGAGCTCCTCAGTGTTACATAGTGCTAGTAGTGGGCAGACAGAGCATTAATAAGTCCATTCAGTATGCTATCACTGCTCCATAACTCAGAGCACCTCAGTGTTACATAGTGCAAATAGTGGGCAGGCAGAGCGTTAGTAAGTCCATTCAGTATGCTAACACTGCTCCATAACTCAGAGCTCCTCAGTGTTACATAGTGCTAATAGTGGGCAGGCAGAGCATTAATAAGTCCATTCAGTATGCTATCACTGCTCCATAACTCAGAGCTCCTCAGTGTTACATAGTGCTAGTAGTGGGCAGGCAGAGCGTTAATAAGTCCATTCAGTATGCTATCACTGCTTCATAACTCAGAGCTCCTCAGTGTTACATAGTGCTAGTAGTGGGCAGGCAGAGCGTTAATAAGTCCATTCAGTATGCTATCACTGCTCCATAACTCAGAGGTCCTCAGTGTTACATAGTGCTAGTAGTGGGCAGGCAGAGCGTTAATAAGTCCATTCAGTATGCTATCACTGCTTCATAACTCAGAGCTCCTCAGTGTTACATAGTGCTAGTAGTGGGCAGGCAGAGCGTTAATAAGTCCATTCAGTATGCTATCACTGCTCCATAACTCAGAGCTCCTCAGTATTACATACTGCTAATAGTGGGCAGGCAGAGCGTTAATAAGTCCATTCAGTATGCTATCACTGATCCATAACTCAGAGCTCCTCAATGTTACATAGTGCTAGTAGTGGGCAGACAGAGCGTTAATAAGTCCATTCAGTATGCGATCACTGCTTCATAACTCAGAGCTAATCAGTATTACATAGTGCCAGTAGTGAGCAGGCAGAGTATTAATAAGTCCATTCAGTATGTTATCACTGCTCCATAACTCAGAGCTCCTCAGTGTTACATAGTGCTAGAAGTGAGCAGGCAGAGCAGTAGTAACTCCATTCAGTATGCTATCATTGCTCCATAACTCAGAGCTCCTCAGTGTTACATAGTGCTAGTAGTGGGCAGGCAGAGCATTAATAAGTCCATTCAGTATGCTATCACTGCTCCATAACTCAGAGCTCCTCAATGTCACATAGTGCTAGTAGTGGGCAGACAGAGCATTAATAAGTCCATTCAGTATGCTATCACTGCTCCATAACTCAGAGCACCTCAGTGTTACATAGAGCTAATAGTGGGCAGGCAGAGCGTTAGTAAGTCCATTCAGTATGCTAACACTGCTCCATAACTCAGAGCTCCTCAGTGTTACATAGTGCTAATAGTGGGCAGGCAGAGCATTAATAAGTCCATTCAGTATGCTATCACTGCTCCATAACTCAGAGCTCCTCAGTGTTACATAGTGCTAATAGTGGGCAGGCAGAGCGTTAGTAAGGCCATTTAGTATGCTATCACTGCTCCATAACTCAGAGCTCCTCAGTGTTACATAGTGCTAATAGTGGGCAGGCAGAGCGTTAATAAGTCCATTCAGTATGCTATCACTGCTTCATAACTCAGAGCTAATCAGTATTACATAGTGCCAGTAGTGAGCAGGCAGAGCATTAATAAGTCCATTCAGTATGTTATCACTGCTCCATAACTCAGAGCTCCTCAGTGTTACATAGTGCTAGTAGTGAGCAGGCAGAGCAGTAGTAACTCCATTCA
This sequence comes from Taudactylus pleione, assembly GCA_031769625.1. Lineage (NCBI taxonomy): Eukaryota > Metazoa > Chordata > Amphibia > Anura > Myobatrachidae > Taudactylus > Taudactylus pleione. The sequence goes on along the minus strand of JAUIMM010000229.1, from coordinate 4,362,849 downwards.
GTATGCTATCATTGCTCCATAACTGAGAGCTCCTCAGTGTTACATAGTGCTAGCAGTGGGCAGGCAGAGCATTAATAAGTCCATTCAGTATGCTATCACTGCTCCATAACTCAGAGCTCCTCAGTGTTACATAGTGCTAGTAGTGGGCAGACAGAGCATTAATAAGTCCATTCAGTATGCTATCACTGCTCCATAACTCAGAGCTCCTCAGTGTTACATAGTGCTAATAGTGGGCAGGCAGAGCATTAATAAGTCCATTCAGTATGCTATCACTGCTCCATAACTCAGAGCTCCTCAGTGTTACATAGTGCTAATAGTGGGCAGGCAGAGCGTTAGTAAGTCCATTTAGTATGCTATCACTGCTCCATAACTCAGAGCTCCTCAGTGTTACATAGTGCTAATAGTGGGCAGGCAGAGCGTTAATAAGTCCATTCAGTATGCTATCACTGCTTCATAACTCAGAGCTAATCAGTATTACATAGTGCTAGTAGTGGGCAGGCAGAGCATTAATAAGTCTATTCAGTATGCTATCACTGCTTCATAACTCAGAGCTAATCAGTATTACATAGTGCTAGTAGTGAGCAGGCAGAGCATTAATAAGTTCATTCAGTATGCTATCACTGCTCCATAACTCAGAGCTCCTAAATGTTACATAGTGCTAGTAGTGAGCAGGCAGAGTGTTAGTAACTCCATTCAGTATGCTATTACTGCTTCATAACTCAGAGCTAATCAGTATTACATAGTGCTAGTAGTGAGCAGGCAGAGCGTTAGTAACTCCATTCAGTATGCTATCACTGCTCCATAACTCAGAGCTCCTCAGTGTTACATAGTGCTAATAGTGGGCAGGCAGAGCGTTAGTAAGTCCATTCAGTATGCTATCACTGCTCCATATCTCAGAGCTCCTCAATGTTACATAGTGCTAATAGTGGGCAGGCAGAGCGTTAATAAGTCCATTCAGTATGCTATCACTGCTCCATAACTCAGAGCTCCTCAATGTTACATAGTGCTAGTAGTGGGCAGACAGAGAATTAATAAGTCCATTCAGTATGCTATCACTGCTTCATAACTCAGAGCTAATCAGTATTACATAGTGCTAGTAGTGAGGAGGCAGAGCGTTAGTAACTCCATTCAGTATGCTATCACTGCTCCATAACTCAGAGCTCCTCAGTGTTACATAGTGCTAATAGTGGGCAGGCAGAGCGTTAGTAAGTCCATTCAGTATGCTATCACTGCTCCATAACTCAGAGCTCCTCAATGTTACATAGTGCTAATAGTGGGCAGGCAGAGCGTTAATAAGTCCATTCAGTATGCTATCACTGCTCCATAACTCAGAGCTCCTCAATGTTACATAGTGCTAGTATTGGGCAGACAGAGAATTAATAAGTCCATTCAGTATGCTATCACTGCTTCATAACTCAGAGCTAATCAGTATTACATAGTGCTAGTAGTGAGGAGGCAGAGCATTAGTAACTCCATTCAGTATGCTATCACTGCTCCATAACTCAGAGCTCCTCAGTGTTACATAGTGCTAATAGTGGGCAGGCAGAGCGTTAGTAAGTCCATTCAGTATGCTATCACTGCTCCATAACTCAGAGCTATTCAATGTTACATAGTGCTAGTAGTGGGCAGACAGAGCATTAATAAGTCCATTCAGTATGCTATCACTACTCCATAACTCAGAGCTCCTCAGTGTTACATAGCGCTAGTAGTGGGCAGACAGAGCGTTAATAAGTCCATTCAGTATGCTATCACTGCTCCATAACTCAGAGCTCCTCAGTGTTACATAGTGCTAATAGTGGGCAGGCAGAGCGTTAGTAAGTCCATTCAGTATGCTATCACTGCTCCATAACTCAGAGCTCCTCAGTGTTACATAGCGCTAGTAGTGGGCAGGCAGAGCGTTAATAAGTCCATTCAGTATGCTATCACTGCTCCATAACTCAGAGCTCCTCAGTATTACATAGTGCTAGTAGTGGGCAGGCAGAGTATTAATAAGTCCATTCAGTATGCTATCAATGCTCAATAACTCAGAGCTCCTCAGTGTTACATAGTGCTAGTAGTGGGCAGGCAGAGCATTAATAAGTCCATTCAGTATGCTATCACTGCTCCATAACTCAGAGCTCCTCAGTGTTATATAGTGCTAGTAGAGGGCAGACAGAGCACTAATAAGTCCATTCAGTATGCTATCACTGCTCCATAACTCAGAGCTCCTCAGTGTTACATAGTGCTAGTAGTGGGCAGGCAGAGCGCTAATAAGTCCATTCAGTATGCTATCACTGCTCCATAACTCAGAGCTCCTCAATGTTACATACTGCTAATAGTGGGCAGGCAGAGCGTTAATAAGTCCATTCAGTATGCTATCACTGCTCAATAACTCAGAGCTCCTCAATGTTACATACTGCTAATAGTGGGCAGACAGAGCATTAATAAGTCCATTCAGTATGCTATCACTGCCCCATAACTCAGAGCTCCTCAATGTTACATAGTGCTAGTAGAGGGCAGGCAGAGCGTTAATAAGTCCATTCAGTATGCTATCACTGCTCCATAACTCAGAGCTCCTCAGTGTTACATAGTGCTAGTAGTGGGCAGGCAAAGCATTAATAAGTCCAATCAGTATGCTATCACTGCTTCATAACTCAGAGCTCCTCAGTGTTACATAGTGCTAGTAGTGGGCAGGCAGAGCGTTAATAAGTCCATTCAGTATGCTATCACTGCTCCATAACTCCGAGCTCCTCAGTGTTAGATAGTGCTAGTAGTGGGCAGGCAGAGCGTTAATAAGTCCATTCAGTATGCTATCACTGCTCCATAACTCAGAGGTCCTCAGTGTTACATAGTGCTAGTAGTGGGCAGGCAGAGCGTTAATAAGTCCATTCAGTATGCTATCACTGCTCCATAACTCAGAGCTCCTCAGTGTTACATAGTGCTAGTAGTGGGCAGGCAGAGCGTTAATAAGTCCATTCAGTATGCTATCACTGCTCCATAACTCAGAGCTCCTCAGTATTACATACTGCTAATAGTGGGCAGGCAGAGCGTTAATAAGTCCATTCAGTATGCTATCACTGCTCCATAACTCAGAGCTCCTCAATGTTACATAGTGCTAGTAGTGGGCAGACAGAGCGTTAATAAGTCCATTCAGTATGCAATCACTGCTTCATAACTCAGAGCTAATCAGTATTACATAGTGCCAGTAGTGAGCAGGCAGAGCATTAATAAGTCCATTCAGTATGTTATCACTGCTCCATAACTCAGAGCTCCTCAGTGTTACATAGTGCTAGTAGTGAGCAGGCAGAGCGGTAGTAACTCCATTCAGTATGCTATCATTGCTCCATAACTCAGAGCTCCTCAGTGTTACATAGTGCTAGTAGTGGGCAGGCAGAGCATTAATAAGTCCATTCAGTATGCTATCACTGCTCCATAACTCAGAGCTCCTCAGTGTTACATAGTGCTAGTAGTGGGCAGACAGAGCATTAATAACTCCATTCAGTATGCTATCACTGCTTCATAACTCAGAGCTCCTCAGTGTTACATAGTGCTAATAGTGGGCAGGCAGAGCGTTAGTAAGTCCATTCAGTATGCTATCACTGCTCCATATCTCAGAGCTCCTCAATGTTACATAGTGCTAATAGTGGGCAGGCACAGCGTTAATAAGTCCATTCAGTATGCTATCACTGCTCCATAACTCAGAGCTCCTCAATGTTACATAGTGCTAGTAGTGGGCAGACAGAGAATTAATAAGTCCATTCAGTATGCTATCACTGCTTCATAACTCACAGCTAATCAGTATTACATAGTGCTAGTAGTGAGGAGGCAGAGCGTTAGTAACTCCATTCAGTATGCTATCACTGCTCCATAACTCAGAGCTCCTCAGTGTTACATAGTGCTAATAGTGGGCAGGTAGAGAGATAGTAAGTCCATTCAGTATGCTATCACTGCTCCATAACTCAGAGCTCCTCAGTGTTACATGTGCTAATAGTGGGCAGGCAGAGAGTTAATAAGTCCATTCAGTATGCTATCACTGCTTCATAACTCAGAGCTAATCAGTATTACATAGTGCTAGTAGTGGGCATGCAGAGCATTAATAAGTCTATTCAGTATGCTATCACTGCTTCATAACTCAGAGCTAATCAGTATTACATAGTGCTAGTAGTGAGCAGGCAGAGCATTAATAAGTTCATTCAGTATGCTATCACTGCTCCATAACTCAGAGCTCCTAAATGTTACATAGTGCTAGTAGTGAGCAGGCAGAGCGTTAGTAACTCCATTCAGTATGCTATCACTGCTCCATAACTCAGAGCTCTGCAGTGTTACATAGTGCTAATAGTGGGCAGGCAGAGCGTTAGTAAGTCCATTCAGTATGCTATCACTGCTCCATAACTCAGAGCTCCTCAATGTTACATAGTGCTAGTAGTGGGCAGGCAGAGCATTAATAAGTCCATTCAGTATGCTATCACTGCTTCATAACTCAGAGCTAATCAGTATTACATAGTGCCAGTAGTGAGCAGGCAGAGCGTTAGTAACTCCATTCAGTATGCTATCACTGCTCCATAACTCAGAGCTCCTCAGTGTTACATAGTGCTAAGAGTGGGCAGGCAGAGCGTTAGTAAGTCCATTCAGTATGCTATCACTGCTCCATAACTCAGAGCTCCTCAATGTTACATAGTGCTAGTAGTGGGCAGACAGAGCATTAATAAGTTCATTCAGTATGCTATCACTGCTTCATAACTCAGAGCTAATTAGTATTACATAGTGCTAGAAGTGAGCAGGCAGAGAATTAATAAGTCCATTCAGTATGCTATCACTGCTCCATAACTCTGAGCTCCTCAGTGTTACATAGTGCTAGTAGTGAGCAGGCAGAGCGTTAGTAACTCCATTCAGTATGCTATCATTGCTCCATAACTCAGAGCTCCTCAGTGTTACATAGTGCTAGTAGTGGGCAGGCAGAGCATTAATAAGTCCATTCAGTATGCTATCACTGCTTCATAACTCAGAGCTCCTCAGTGTTACATACTGCTAGTAGTGAGCAGGCAGAACGTTAGTAACTCCATTCAGTATGCTATCACTGCTCCATAACTCAGAGCTCCTCAGTGTTACATAGTGCTAATAGTGGGCAGGCAGAGCATTAATAAGTCCATTCAGTATGCTATCACTGCTTCATAACTCAGAGCTCCTCAGTGTTACATAGTGCTAGTAGTGGGCAGGCAGAGCGTTAATAAGTCCATTCAGTATGCTATCACTACTCCATAACTCAGAGCTCCTCAGTATTACATAGTGCTAGTAGTGGGCAGGCAGCGCATTAATAAGTATATTCAGTATGCTATCACTGCTCCATAACTCAGAGCTCCTCAGTGTTACATAGTGCTAGTAGTGAGCAGGCAGAGCGTTAGTAACTCCATTCAGTATGCTATCATTGCTCCATAACTCAGAGCTCCTCAGTGTTACATAGTGCTAGTAGTGGGCAGGCAGAGCATTAATAAGTCCATTCAGTATGCTATCACTGCTTCATAACTCAGAGCTCCTCAGTGTTACATACTGCTAGTAGTGAGCAGGCAGAACGTTAGTAACTCCATTCAGTATGCTATCACTGCTCCATAACTCAGAGCTCCTCAGTGTTACATAGTGCTAATAGTGGGCAGACAGAGCATTAATAAGTCCATTCAGTATGCTATCACTGCTCCATAACTCAGAGCTCCTCAATGTTACATAGTGCTAGTAGTGGGCAGGCAGAGCATTAATAAGTCCATTCAGTATGCTATCACTGCTTCATAACTCAGAGCTCCTCAGTGTTACATACTGCTAGTAGTGAGCAGGCAGAAAGTTAGTAACTCCATTCAGTATGCTATCACTGCTCCATAACTCAGAGCTCCTCAGTGTTACATAGTGCTAATAGTGGGCAGGCAGAGCGTTAGTAAGTCCATTCAGTATGCTATCACTGCTCCATATCTCAGAGCTCCTCAATGTTACATAGTGCTAATAGTGGGCAGGCAGAGCGTTAATAAGTCCATTCAGTATGCTATCACTGCTCCATAACTCAGAGCTCCTCAATGTTACATAGTGCTAGTAGTGGGCAGACAGAGAATTAATAAGTCCATTCAGTGTGCTATCACTGCTTCATAACTCAGAGCTAATCAGTATTACATAGTGCTAGTAGTGAGGAGGCAGAGCGTTAGTAACTCCATTCAGTATGCTATCACTGCTCCATAACTCAGAGCTCCTCAGTGTTACATAGTGCTAATAGTGGGCAGGCAGAGCGTTAGTAAGTCCATTCAGTATGCTATCACTGCTCCATAACTCAGAGCTCCTCAGTGTTACATAGTGCTAGTAGTGGGCAGACAGAGCGTTAATAAGTCCATTCAGTATGCTATCACTGCTTCATAACTCAGAGCTAATCAGTATTACATAGTGCTAGTAGTGAGCAGGCAGAGCGTTAGTAACTCCATTCAGTATGCTATCATTGCTCCATAACTCAGAGCTCCTCAGTGTTACATAGTGCTAGTAGTGGGCAGACAGAGCATTAATAAGTCCATTCAGTATGCTATCACTGCTCCATAACTCAGAGCTCCTCAATGTTACATAGTGCTAGTAGTGGGCAGACAGAGCATTAATAAGTACATTCAGTATGCTATCACTGCTCCATAACTCAGAGCTCCTCAGTGTTCCATAGTGCTAGTAGTGGGCAGACAGAGCGTTAATAAGTTCATTCAGTATGCTATCACTGCTTCATAACTCAGAGCTAATTAGTATTACATAGTGCTAGTAGTGAGCAGGCAGAGCATTAATAAGTCCATTCAGTATGCTATCACTGCTCCATAACTCAGAGCTCCTCAGTGTTACATAGTGCTAGTAGTGAGCAGGCAGAGCGTTAGTAACTCCATTCAGTATGCTATCATTGCTCCATAACTCAGAGCTCCTCAGTGTTACATACTGCTAGTAGTGAGCAGGCAGAACGATAGTAACTCCATTCAGTATGCTATCACTGCTCCATAACTCAGAGCTCCTCAGTGTTACATAGTGCTAATAGTGGGCAGACAGAGCATTAATAAGTCCATTCAGTATGCTATCACTGCTCCATAACTCAGAGCTCCTCAATGTTACATAGTGCTAGTAGTGGGCAGGCAGAGCATTAATAAGTCCATTCAGTATGCTATCACTGCTCCATAACTCAGAGCTCCTCAGTGTTACATAGTGCTAGTAGTGGGCAGGCAGAGCATTAATAAGTCCAGTCAGTATGCTATCACTGCTCCATAACTCAGAGCTCCTCAGTATTACATAGTGCTAGTAGTGGGCAGGCAGAGCATTAATAAGTCTATTCAGTATGCTATCACTGCTTCATAACTCAGAGCTCCTCAGTGTTACATAGTGCTAGTAGTGAGCAGGCAGAGCGTTAGTAACTCCATTCAGTATGCTATCACTGCTCCATAACTCAGAGCTCCTCAGTGTTACATAGTGCTAATAGTGGGCAGGTAGAGAGATAGTAAGTCCATTCAGTATGCTATCACTGCTCCATAACTCAGAGCTCCTCAGTGTTACATGTGCTAATAGTGGGCAGGCAGAGAGTTAATAAGTCCATTCAGTATGCTATCACTGCTTCATAACTCAGAGCTAATCAGTATTACATAGTGCTAGTAGTGGGCATGCAGAGCATTAATAAGTCTATTCAGTATGCTATCACTGCTTCATAACTCAGAGCTAATCAGTATTACATAGTGCTAGTAGTGAGCAGGCAGAGCATTAATAAGTTCATTCAGTATGCTATCACTGCTCCATAACTCAGAGCTCCTAAATGTTACATAGTGCTAGTAGTGAGCAGGCAGAGCGTTAGTAAGTCCATTCAGTATGCTATCACTGCTCCATATCTCAGAGCTCCTCAATGTTACATAGTGCTAATAGTGGGCAGGCAGAGCGTTAATAAGTCCATTCAGTATGCTATCACTGCTCCAAAACTCAGAGCTCCTCAATGTTACATAGTGCTAGTAGTGGGCAGACAGAGAATTAATAAGTCCATTCAGTATGCTATCACTGCTTCATAACTCAGAGCTAATCAGTATTACATAGTGCTAGTAGTGAGGAGGCAGAGCGTTAGTAACTCCATTCAGTATGCTATCACTGCTCCATAACTCAGAGCTCCTCAGTGTTACATAGTGCTAATAGTGGGCAGGTAGAGCGTTAGTAAGTCCATTCAGTATGCTATCACTGCTCCATAACTCAGAGCTCCTCAATGTTACATAGTGCTAATAGTGGGCAGGCAGAGCGTTAATAAGTCCATTCAGTATGCTATCACTGCTCCATAACTCAGAGCTCCTCAATGTTACATAGTGCTAGTAGTGGGCAGACAGAGAATTAATAAGTCCATTCAGTATGCTATCACTGCTTCATAACTCAGAGCTAATCAGTATTACATAGTGCTAGTAGTGAGGAGGCAGAGCGTTAGTAACTCCATTCAGTATGCTATCACTGCTCCATAACTCAGAGCTCTGCAGTGTTACACAGTGCTAATAGTGGGCAGGCAGAGCGTTAGTAAGTCCATTCAGTATGCTATCACTGCTCCATAACTCAGAGCTCCTCAATGTTACATAGTGCTAGTAGTGGGCAGGCAGAGCATTAATAAGTCCATTCAGTATGCTATCACTGCTTCATAACTCAGAGCTAATCAGTATTACATAGTGCCAGTAGTGAGCAGGCAGAGCGTTAGTAACTCCATTCAGTATGCTATCACTGCTCCATAACTCAGAGCTCCTCAGTGTTACATAGTGCTAATAGTGGGCAGGCAGAGCGTTAGTAAGTCCATTCAGTATGCTATCACTGCTCCATAACTCAGAGCTCCTCAATGTTACATAGTGCTAGTAGTGGGCAGACAGAGCATTAATAAGTTCATTCAGTATGCTATCACTGCTTCATAACTCAGAGCTAATTAGTATTACATAGTGCTAGAAGTGAGCAGGCAGAGCATTAATAAGTCCATTCAGTATGCTATCACTGCTCCATAACTCTGAGCTCCTCAGTGTTACATAGTGCTAGTAGTGAGCAGGCAGAGCGTTAGTAACTCCATTCAGTATGCTATCATTGCCCCATAACTCAGAGCTCCTCAGTGTTACATAGTGCTAGTAGTGGGCAGGCAGAGCATTAATAAGTCCATTCAGTATGCTATCACTGCTTCATAACTCAGAGCTCCTCAGTGTTAAATACTGCTAGTAGTGAGCAGGCAGAACGTTAGTAACTCCATTCAGTATGCTATCACTGCTCCATAACTCAGAGCTCCTCAGTGTTACATAGTGCTAATAGTGGGCAGGCAGAGCATTAATAAGTCCATTCAGTATGCTATCACTGCTTCATAACTCAGAGCTCCTCAGTGTTACATAGTGCTAGTAGTGGGCAGGCAGAGCGTTAATAAGTCCATTCAGAATGCTATCACTACTCCATAACTCAGAGCTCCTCAGTATTACATAGTGCTAGTAGTGGGCAGGCAGCGCATTAATAAGTCTATTCAGTATGCTATCACTGCTCCATAACTCAGAGCTCCTCAGTGTTACATAGTGCTAGTAGTGAGCAGGCAGAGCGTTAGTAACTCCATTCAGTATGCTATCATTGCTCCATAACTCAGAGCTCCTCAGTGTTACATAGTGCTAGTAGTGGGCAGGCAGAGCATTAATAAGTCCATTCAGTATGCTATCACTGCTTCATAACTCAGAGCTCCTCAGTGTTACATACTGCTAGTAGTGAGCAGGCAGAACGTTAGTAACTCCATTCAGTATGCTATCACTGCTCCATAACTCAGAGCTCCTCAGTGTTACATAGTGCTAATAGTGGGCAGACAGAGCATTAATAAGTCCATTCAGTATGCTATCACTGCTCCATAACTCAGAGCTCCTCAATGTTACATAGTGCTAGTAGTGGGCAGGCAGAGCATTAATAAGTCCATTCAGTGTGCTATCACTGCTTCATAACTCAGAGCTAATCAGTATTACATAGTGCTAGTAGTGAGGAGGCAGAGCGTTAGTAACTCCATTCAGTATGCTATCACTGCTCCATAACTCAGAGCTCCTCAGTGTTACATAGTGCTAATAGTGGGCAGGCAGAGCGTTAGTAAGTCCATTCAGTATGCTATCACTGCTCCATAACTCAGAGCTCCTCAATGTTACATAGTGCTAGTAGTGGGCAGATAGAGCATTTTAAGTCCATTCAGTATGCTATCACTGCTCCATAACTCAGAGCTCCTCAGTGTTACATAGTGCTAGTAGTGGGCAGACAGAGCGTTAATAAGTCCATTCAGTATGCTATCACTGCTTCATAACTCAGAGCTAATCAGTATTACATAGTGCCAGTAGTGAGCAGGCAGAGCGTTAGTAACTCCATTCAGTATGCTATCATTGCTCCATAACTCAGAGCTCCTCAGTGTTACATAGTGCTAGTAGTGGGCAGACAGAGCATTAATAAGTCCATTCAGTATGCTATCACTGCTCCATAACTCAGAGCTCCTCAATGTTACATAGTGCTAGTAGTGGGCAGACAGAGCATTAATAAGTACATTCAGTATGCTATCACTGCTCCATAACTCAGAGCTCCTCAGTGTTCCATAGTGCTAGTAGTGGGCAGACAGAGCGTTAATAAGTTCATTCAGTATGCTATCACTGCTTCATAACTCAGAGCTAATTAGTATTACATAGTGCTAGTAGTGAGCAGGCAGAGCATTAATAAGTCCATTCAGTATGCTATCACTGCTCCATAACTCAGAGCTCCTCAGTGTTACATAGTGCTAGTAGTGAGCAGGCAGAGCGTTAGTAACTCCATTCAGTATGCTATCATTGCTCCATAACTCAGAGCTCCTCAGTGTTACATACTGCTAGTAGTGAGCAGGCAGAACGATAGTAACTCCATTCAGTATGCTATCACTGCTCCATAACTCAGAGCTCCTCAGTGTTACATAGTGCTAATAGTGGGCAGACAGAGCATTAATAAGTCCATTCAGTATGCTATCACTGCTCCATAACTCAGAGCTCCTCAATGTTACATAGTGCTAGTAGTGGGCAGGCAGAGCATTAATAAGTCCATTCAGTATGCTATCACTGCTCCATAACTCAGAGCTCCTCAGTGTTACATAGTGCTAGTAGTGGGCAGGCAGAGCATTAATAAGTCCAGTCAGTATGCTATCACTGCTCCATAACTCAGAGCTCCTCAGTATTACATAGTGCTAGTAGTGGGCAGGCAGAGCATTAATAAGTCTATTCAGTATGCTATCACTGCTTCATAACTCAGAGCTCCTCAGTGTTACATAGTGCTAGTAGTGAGCAGGCAGAGCGTTAGTAACTCCATTCAGTATGCTATCACTGCTCCATAACTCAGAGCTCCTCAGTGTTACATAGTGCTAGTAGTGAGCAGGCAGAGCGTTAGTAACTCCATTCAGTATGCTATCACTGCTCCATAACTCAGAGCTCCTCAGTGTTACATAGTGCTAATAGTGGGCAGGCAGAGCGTTAGTAAGTCCATTCAGTATGCTATCACTGCTCCATAACTCAGAGCTCCTCAGTGTTACATAGTGCTAATAGTGGGCAGGCAGAGCGTTAGTAAGTCCATTCAGTATGCTATCACTGCTTCATAACTCAGAGCTCCTCAGTGTTACATAGTGCTAATAGTGGGCAGACAGAGCATTAATAAGTCCATTCAGTATGCTATCACTGCTTCATAACTCAGAGCTCCTCAGTGTTACATAGTGCTAATAGTGGGCAGGCAGAGCGTTAGTAACTCCATTCAGTATGCTATCACTGCTCCATAACTCAGAGCTCCTCAGTGTTACATAGTGCTAATAGTGGGCAGGCAGAGCGTTAGTAAGTCCATTCAGTATGCTATCACTGCTCCATAACTCAGAGCTCCTCAGTGTTACATAGTGCTAATAGTGGGCAGGCAGAGCATTAATAAGTCCATTCAGTATGCTATCACTGCTCCATAACTCAGAGCTCCTCAGTGTTACACATAGTGCTAATAGTGGGCAGGCAGAGCGTTAGTAAGTCCATTCTGTATGCTATCACTGCTCCATAACTCAGAGCTCCTCAGTGTTACATAGTGCTAATAGTGGGCAGGCAGAGAGTTAATAAGTCCATTCAGTATGCTATCACTGCTCCATAACTCAGAGCTCCTCAGTGTTACATAGTGCTAGTAGTGGGCAGGCAGAGCATTAATAAGTCCATTCAGTATGCTATCACTGCTTCATAACTCAGAGCTCCTCAGTGTTACATACTGCTAGTAGTGAGCAGGCAGAACGTTAGTAACTCCATTCAGTATGCTATCACTGCTCCATAACTCAGAGCTCCTCAGTGTTACATAGTGCTAATAGTGGGCAGGCAGAGCATTAATAAGTCCATTCAGTATGCTATCACTGCTTCATAACTCAGAGCTCCTCAGTGTTACATAGTGCTAGTAGTGGGCAGGCAGAGCGTTAATAAGTCCATTCAGTATGCTATCACTGCTCCATAACTCAGAGCTCCTCAGTATTACATAGTGCTAGTAGTGGGCAGGCAGCGCATTAATAAGTCTATTCAGTATGCTATCACTGCTCCATAACTCAGAGCTCCTCAGTGTTACATAGTGCTAGTAGTGAGCAGGCAGAGCGTTAGTAACTCCATTCAGTATGCTATCATTGCTCCATAACTCAGAGCTCCTCAGTGTTACATAGTGCTAGTAGTGGGCAGGCAGAGCATTAATAAGTCCATTCAGTATGCTATCACTGCTTCATAACTCAGAGCTCCTCAGTGTTACATACTGCTAGTAGTGAGCAGGCAGAACGTTAGTAACTCCATTCAGTATGCTATCACTGCTCCATAACTCAGAGCTCCTCAGTGTTACATAGTGCTAATATTGGGCAGACAGAGCATTAATAAGTCCATTCAGTATGCTATCACTGCTCCATAACTCAGAGCTCCTCAATGTTACATAGTGCTAGTAGTGGGCAGGCAGAGCATTAATAAGTCCATTCAGTATGCTATCACTGCTTCATAACTCAGAGCTCCTCAGTGTTACATACTGCTAGTAGTGAGCAGGCAGAAAGTTAGTAACTCCATTCAGTATGCTATCACTGCTCCATAACTCAGAGCTCCTCAGTGTTACATAGTGCTAATAGTGGGCAGGCAGAGCGTTAGTAAGTCCATTCAGTATGCTATCACTGCTCCATATCTCAGAGCTCCTCAATGTTACATAGTGCTAATAGTGGGCAGGCAGAGCGTTAATAAGTCCATTCAGTATGCTATCACTGCTCCATAACTCAGAGCTCCTCAATGTTACATAGTGCTAGTAGTGGGCAGACAGAGAATTAATAAGTCCATTCAGTGTGCTATCACTGCTTCATAACTCAGAGCTAATCAGTATTACATAGTGCTAGTAGTGAGGAGGCAGAGCGTTAGTAACTCCATTCAGTATGCTATCACTGCTCCATAACTCAGAGCTCCTCAGTGTTACATAGTGCTAATAGTGGGCAGGCAGAGCGTTAGTAAGTCCATTCAGTATGCTATCACTGCTCCATAACTCAGAGCTCCTCAATGTTACATAGTGCTAGTAGTGGGCAGACAGAGCATTTTAAGTCCATTCAGTATGCTATCACTGCTCCATAACTCAGAGCTCCTCAGTGTTACATAGTGCTAGTAGTGGGCAGACAGAGCGTTAATAAGTCCATTCAGTATGCTATCACTGCTTCATAACTCAGAGCTAATCAGTATTACATAGTGCTAGTAGTGAGCAGGCAGAGCGTTAGTAACTCCATTCAGTATGCTATCATTGCTCCATAACTCAGAGCTCCTCAGTGTTACATAGTGCTAGTAGTGGGCAGACAGAGCATTAATAAGTCCATTCAGTATGCTATCACTGCTCCATAACTCAGAGCTCCTCAATGTTACATAGTGCTAGTAGTGGGCAGACAGAGCATTAATAAGTACATTCAGTATGCTATCACTGCTCCATAACTCAGAGCTCCTCAGTGTTCCATAGTGCTAGTAGTGGGCAGACAGAGCGTTAATAAGTTCATTCAGTATGCTATCACTGCTTCATAACTCAGAGCTAATTAGTATTACATAGTGCTAGTAGTGAGCAGGCAGAGCATTAATAAGTCCATTCAGTATGCTATCACTGCTCCATAACTCAGAGCTCCTCAGTGTTACATAGTGCTAGTAGTGAGCAGGCAGAGCGTTAGTAACTCCATTCAGTATGCTATCATTGCTCCATAACTCAGAGCTCCTCAGTGTTACATACTGCTAGTAGTGAGCAGGCAGAACGATAGTAACTCCATTCAGTATGCTATCACTGCTCCATAACTCAGAGCTCCTCAGTGTTACATAGTGCTAATAGTGGGCAGACAGAGCATTAATAAGTCCATTCAGTATGCTATCACTGCTCCATAACTCAGAGCTCCTCAATGTTACATAGTGCTAGTAGTGGGCAGGCAGAGCATTAATAAGTCCATTCAGTATGCTATCACTGCTCCATAACTCAGAGCTCCTCAGTGTTACATAGTGCTAGTAGTGGGCAGGCAGAGCATTAATAAGTCCAGTCAGTATGCTATCACTGCTCCATAACTCAGAGCTCCTCAGTATTACATAGTGCTAGTAGTGGGCAGGCAGAGCATTAATAAGTCTATTCAGTATGCTATCACTGCTTCATAACTCAGAGCTCCTCAGTGTTACATAGTGCTAGTAGTGAGCAGGCAGAGCGTTAGTAACTCCATTCAGTATGCTATCACTGCTCCATAACTCAGAGCTCCTCAGTGTTACATAGTGCTAGTAGTGAGCAGGCAGAGCGTTAGTAACTCCATTCAGTATGCTATCACTGCTCCATAACTCAGAGCTCCTCAGTGTTACATAGTGCTAATAGTGGGCAGGCAGAGCGTTAGTAAGTCCATTCAGTATGCTATCACTGCTCCATAACTCAGAGCTCCTCAGTGTTACATAGTGCTAATAGTGGGCAGGCAGAGCGTTAGTAAGTCCATTCAGTATGCTATCACTGCTTCATAACTCAGAGCTCCTCAGTGTTACATAGTGCTAATAGTGGGCAGACAGAGCATTAATAAGTCCATTCAGTATGCTATCACTGCTTCATAACTCAGAGCTCCTCAGTGTTACATAGTGCTAATAGTGGGCAGGCAGAGCGTTAGTAAGTCCATTCAGTATGCTATCACTGCTCCATAACTCAGAGCTCCTCAGTGTTACATAGTGCTAATAGTGGGCAGGCAGAGCATTAATAAGTCCATTCAGTATGCTATCACTGCTCCATAACTCAGAGCTCCTCAGTGTTACACATAGTGCTAATAGTGGGCAGGCAGAGCGTTAGTAAGTCCATTCTGTATGCTATCACTGCTCCATAACTCAGAGCTCCTCAGTGTTACATAGTGCTAATAGTGGGCAGGCAGAGAGTTAATAAGTCCATTCAGTATGCTATCACTGCTTCATAACTCAGAGCTAATCAGTATTACATAGTGCTAGTAGTGGGCAGGCAGAGCATTAATAAGTCTATTCAGTATGCTATCACTGCTTCATAACTCAGAGCTAACCAGTATTACATAGTGCTAGTAGTGAGCAGGCAGAGCATTAATAAGTTCATTCAGTATGCTATCACTGCTCCATAACTCAGAGCTCCTAAATGTTACATAGTGCTAGTAGTGAGCAGGCAGAGTGTTAGTAACTCCATTCAGTATGCTATTACTGCTTCATAACTCAGAGCTAATCAGTATTACATAGTGCTAGTAGTGGGCAGGCAGAGCGTTAGTAACTCCATTCAGTATGCTATCACTGCTCCATAACTCAGAGCTCCTCAGTGTTACATAGTGCTAGTAGTGGGCAGACAGAGCGTTAATAAGTCCATTCAGTATGCTATCACTGCTTCATAACTCAGAGCTAATCAGTATTACATAGTGCTAGTAGTGAGCAGGCAGAGCGTTAGTAACTCCATTCAGTATGCTGTCATTGCTCCATAACTCAGAGCTCCTCAGTGTTACATAGTGCTAGTAGTGGGCAGGCAGAGCATTAATAAGTCCATTCAGTATGCTATCACTGCTTCATATCTCAGAGCTAATCAGTATTACATAGTGCCAGTAGTGAGCAGGCAGAGCGTTAGTAACTCCATTCAGTATGCTATCACTGCTCCATAACTCAGAGCTCCTCAATGTTACATAGTGCTAGTAGTGGGCAGACAGAGCATTAATAAGTCCATTCAGTATGCTATCACTGCTCCATAACTCAGAGCTCCTCAGTGTTCCATAGTGCTAGTAGTGGGCAGACAGAGCGTTAATAAGTTCATTCAGTATGCTGTCACTGCTTCATAACTCAGAGCTAATTAGTATTACATAGTGCTAGTAGTGAGCAGGCAGAGCATTAATAAGTCCATTCAGTATGCTATCACTGCTCCATAACTCAGAGCTCCTCAGTGTTACATAGTGCTAGTAGTGAGCAGGCAGAGCGTTAGTAACTCCATTCAGTATGCTATCATTGCTCCATAACTCAGAGCTCCTCAGTGTTACATAGTGCTAGTAGTGGGCAGGCAGAGCATTAATAAGTCCATTCAGTATGCTATCACTGCTTCATAACTCAGAGCTCCTCAGTGTTACATACTGCTAGCAGTGAGCAGGCAGAACGTTAGTAACTCCATTCAGTATGCTATCACTGCTCCATAACTCAGAGCTCCTCAGTGTTACATAGTGCTAATAGTGGGCAGACAGAGCATTAATAAGTCCATTCAGTATGCTATCACTGCTCCATAACTCAGAGCTCCTCAATGTTACATAGTGCTAGTAGTGGGCAGGCAGAGCGTTAATAAGTCCATTCAGTATGCTATCACTGCTCCATAACTCAGAGCTCCTCAGTGTTACATAGTGCTAGTAGTGGGCAGGCAGAGCATTAATAAGTCCATTCAGTATGCTATCACTGCTCCATAACTCAGAGCTCCTCAGTATTACATAGTGCTAGTAGTGGGCAGGCAGAGCATTAATAAGTCTATTCAGTATGCTATCACTGCTTCATAACTCAGAGCTCTTCAGTGTTACATAGTGCTAGTAGTGAGCAGGCAGAGCGTTAGTAACTCCATTCAGTATGCTATCACTGCTCCATAACTCAGAGCTCCTCAGTGTTACATAGTGCTAATAGTGGGCAGGCAGAGCGTTAGTGAGTCCATTCAGTATGCTATCACTGCTCCATAACTCAGAGCTCCTCAGTGTTACATAGTGCTAATAGTGGGCAGGCAGAGCGTTAGTAAGTCCATTCAGTATGCTATCACTGCTTCATAACTCAGAGCTCCTCAGTGTTACATAGTTCTAATAGTGGGCAGACAGAGCATTAATAAGTCCATTCAGTATGCTATCACTGCTTCATAACGCAGAGCTCCTCAGTGTTACATAGTGCTAATAGTGGGCAGGCAGAGCGTTAGTAACTCCATTCAGTATGCTATCACTGCTCCATAACTCAGAGCTCCTCAATGTCACATAGTGCTAGTAGTGGGCAGACAGAGCATTAATAAGTCCATTCAGTATGCTATCACTGCTCCATAACTCAGAGCTCCTCAGTGTTACATAGTGCTAGTAGTGGGCAGACAGAGCATTAATAAGTCCATTCAGTATGCTATCACTGCTTCATAACTCAGAGCTCCTCAGTGTTACATAGTGCTAATAGTGGGCAGGCAGAGCGTTAGTAACTCCATTCAGTATGCTATCACTGCTCCATAACTCAGAGCTCCTCAGTGTTACATAGTGCTAATAGTGGGCAGGCATGGCGTTATTAAGTCCATTCAGTATGCTATACTATGTATAGTGCTAGTAGTGGGCAGGCAGAGGATTAGCATAATATTTGGACTCATTAGCATGTTAGTCTCTCTCTCACGGACAGGGCGAGGGAAATTAGTTTTTTGATAGTAACGAATATTTAGTTAATGCAAAAATAAACCTTGCTCCGTGGTGTCAGGTGCTCTGTAAGGAACAAGTCCTGGCACCGCAGACATTACTGTCTCCCAGCTGTGACTGACAACTAGCATCATCCAGCATAAAAAGGCTCATATAGGAAACTCTCCTTTCAGAAAATCTAAGTGCTCAGCAACTTTGTATATTGAACAATTAGGTAGCAATTCTGCTGACTATCTCCTCCAGTTTTAGATCGGACAGCATTCCTGAGATGCAGAAATTAAATCAAAACAACACATTGAGATTGATTTGTTTGCAAGGTCATCCACCTTCAAGGAATACAACACACTTACCGCATTTTATTATTAAGCATTATAATATCTAAGCAGGTATGCCAAATTATTTTGTCTCTCAAACGACAATTGTGTGAGTCTGAGAATGTGTGAGGTGTAAGTGTTACCTTTCTCTAAGAGAGGACCGGTTTAAGACAGGACTAGGCGGGTGTCTCAGTATTGATGCAGGAGCTGAGCGAGATAACGAAGGTGAAACTCTGCCTGGTGACTCCAGGAGTCCACTGCCATTTAGACTGTCCAAGGACGTATGAAGGTCATCAATATGCATCTTTCTTGAATCCTGCAGACAAGTATAAATGAAGGTAATTTTATAATTGTATAGATCAGGGTTTGCTGGGCAGTTAGGAGGTACAGTCATTTTCTGCTGCGCACAGCAAAAGCCGGTGCCTCCATTGAGTGCAACAATTCAATTACATTTTTGTCTCCATACGGTGTAATGTAGCTACACACACCCCATCATCATTATCATCTCAGCATTTGTCGAGAGTGGTGTATAAATTAGGTCGGCTATGAAATGCCGACAGACAGGATCCCGATAGGGTTAACATACCGACACTTGTTGGCCGGTATGCTAACCCTTCCCCTCTCCCGTCCCTAAACCTAACCCTCCCTTTTTGGTGCCTAACCCTAACCTCCCCCACTAGTGCCTGAACCTAACCTCCCCCTCCCCGCACCCTAAACCTAACCCTCTCCCCTTAGTGCCTAACCCTAGTGCCTAACCTTAACCCCTAAACCTAACCCTCCCCCCAATCCCGCTACTTACAGATCTGTCCACATACATATAGCCTTCTTGCCCGCTAAACAGCCCTTCAAGTCGCGCCATGCCGTGTTGTGACTAGGTAGCATCAAACGTCTTTTCATGCGACATTTTACCCTCCAATGTGTCTTAGTTGCATAGCGATGTGAATGGTTAACTCAAGCAGCTTCTGCTGATTAAAATGATATTCGGCATGCCTATGTTCTGTGTGCAACTGCATGTGAAACGCTAAATTATAGTGTCAGCGGCGGTAACACTGTAACGTAGCATTTCGCATACAGATACACCTGCAGTCACACGTAGAATACATCATCTTAATCAGCAGAAGCTGCTTGTGCTAAATATTCGCATCGCTATGCAAATAAGACGTACTTGATCGCAAAAAATTGCACGAAAATACGATCTGCGATACCGAGCTCCCACATTATTTATGGCGCAACTTGTAGCGCACGGAGGATAGATGTATGTGGACACATCTGTACCTTCGGCACCCCGGCATTCGGGATTCCGGTGCCGGTAATGTAAGCACCGTCATCCCGACCGCCGGGATGCCGAACGCATCCCGTATAAATGTGCAATAATACCATAGAAACGTTGGGTATATAACAGACAAAAGTAAGCAAAAAGTAGAATTCAAATTCGCACTAATGCAGAAGTCCTAATTTATCAGGAGATACAGCTCAATCTGAAAAGGAATACAGTTGTCATTTGTATATCAACTATTTTTACAATTATCCAAGTGGCTCAACCACTCTTGGGCTGTACAAGCCTATATCAATGTCAGACATGACCTGTACACATTTTGCATAGCAATCTTAAAATAGAAATGTTTTGGTCAATGGTCAGATCCTTGGGGATGAGGCGTATGTACAAACGAGCGACCCAATGGACAGCCAACCATCCTGCAGTCCGAGCGACCTATTTGGTAAGCATTCACACATACAAATTGGTCGCTCCATGGGCCTGATTCAGAGGCGCTCGCTGTTCGCGAGCAGTTGCTCTAAATTTTTTTTCCACCTCCAGGCCGCTCGCATAGCTGTGGGTGACCACCCACAGCTTGTGTGAGCGCCCTGGCGATGGTCGCGATTATCGTGACCATTGGGCTTGCGACAAGACCCTGTGGTAGGGTCTCGGCTCCCGCAAGCCTGAGTGGACTTCCTGCCTTAATAGAGCAGGAAGTCCATTACTGACATCACGAGTGATGTCAGTAGGGCCGCCCACAAATGGCAGGCGTTCCTAAGGGAACGCCTGCCTTTGTACAGTACAGCCACCCCCCTCCCAGCCTACAAAACGGGGCGAGCTGTCAATCAACATCGACAGCCTCCCCATCTTGTAGCGAGCCCTGGAGCGAATGTACTTCAGTCGCTCGCTGGGGCTCGCGCATGCATACGCCGGAGGCGGCACATGCGCAGGTGCCAAACATCGACCCGCTTGCAAGCGCTATGTGCTCGCGAACGGGTCTGAATCAGGCCCGATATGTCTGGCCAAACATCAGAAGTAGGCAGCATTTAAATTTGCACGCTGTGTTGTGATGTCAGTGTCAGCAGATCTTGTGACTATTGTACAGGTCGGACGGTGGGTTACAAGTACATATCGCATCTACCACGGTGCACGGCTGACACGTTTTATCTGTAAACAATGATCCAACGCACTTAATGATATATCGTTCGTCAGCTGTGCGAACAAACTATCGTGAAGTGTGTACCCAGCATTACTTATTCTGGTGACTAACCACGTTTGCCACACTCACATTTTGCAGATTATACAGTGAAATATGGTGATAGACAGGACATCTATGTCATACTCTGCTATTTTATTTACAATGGGTTATGCGCACTTAGAATTATTTGATCTCTATTTAAAATTCTAACATAAAAGTACATTACCTCTATCTCTATGGTAGATATGCCTGTTTTGCGTGATTAGAGAGGCTCTGCAACACCTGTTCAAAAAGGCACGCCACCAAAATGAGATGGCCCCTACAAGTGTGTGTATGTGTTCTCCAGGTTTTATTGTGTGTTTCTAGGTGTGTGTAAGTGTGTGTTTTCCAGGTCTTATTTTATGTTTCAGGTGTATTTTTTATCCAGGTTTTATCTCTTTTCTAGCTGAATGTGTGGTTTTTATTGTGTGTTTCCAGGGGTGTGTGGGTATGTGTTTGTGTATATGTTCCAGATGTGTGGTTTTTTAAGTGTGTTTTTGCTTACACATTTTATCGTGTGTTTCCCAGGTATGTGTATTTTCCAGGTGTGCATAGATGTCTGTGTTTTATTGTGTTTTCAGTTGTGTTGGTGCATTCACTGAGTCAAAATTCACTATGTCAACATTCCTAATGTCGACACCAGAATGTTATAATGTCGACATGCTTAAAATTGCCATTACGTTTAGGGTTAGATATCGATACTGAAGTAAACTTTTTGGTAATGTCGACATGCTACAAGTTGACAGCGTACATGTCGACATAGTGAATATATTAACATGTCCTCTGTTGACATACTGTACATGTCGGTATTATGTAGTCTACATACCGTATATTGACGTAGTAACCATGTGTATCCTTTGCTATATATATATGTGTCTCTTTAAGATGTATTTATTTTGCATTTGTTTTGTCTGGGTTTTATTGTGGTTTCCAAGTGTGTGTGTTTTCCAGGTATTTATTGTGGGTCTTCCAGGGGTGTGTGTTTGTGTTTTCCAGTAAAAAAAAAAAAAGTCCTAATTTTTAGGAAACTCAAGACAATACACTTATATCCTCCCATTCCAAAGGCAATAAGCATACTCTTGGCTTATATACAATGTACCTCTTCTTATACCTACAGTAGAGAAAATATAATCAGAGGGGAAAAATAAATCATTGTTGTTCAGGCTGTGACTGAGCAAGAAGAATGGAAATTATGAAGAAAGTCATTTAGACTTCTATGTACTGGTGAAAAAAAAATCCATTAATCAACCTTCATCCGCACATTGTTATCGATATCTGCCATTCTGCTACTGCAGGAAAAACAGATCTGCATCAGCAAGTTACCGCCAAATATTATGTGTATTTGTTTATTCCCAGAATTTCTGAGGTTGGGAGTTCATTCTAAACACGTTTTCCGTTTAATTTCAAAGCTGTGCTGTGTTTTCAGCTGCTAATAAAGGTAGATTTCAATCTCGACTTAGTTTGCTGGGAAGCGCAGCAAGCTCTGGGCCATCCGGGGAGTGATGAATTAAAGACCAACCATTGCTGTCTAGCAGCGCCCAAAAGTTCCTGCTGTTAATATCGCTTTTTTTTTTTTTTCCTTCAAACAAATCAATTTTAATTAAAATCTCTATGATAAAACAGTCGTGAATCATCAGGACAGTCCAAGGAACGTAAATTATATGGAGCTTTCATGGTAAAAGGAAAATACAGCAAAAGCCTAGTATGAGGTTATCGCTACCGGTGAGAAGCTGGAGGCAGCGAGACAAGGAAATTGGAATTTAAAGTAATGGTGTCTCTGCGCTGGAATAGCACCAAGTCTAGAAATCTGGGCTAGGTTCTCTCTTCCAGCTGCTGACCATATAACAGGACACTTTGTGAGTCAAACAGATTTAACCCCTTAGGGATGTAACGAACAGCAATTTGTCAGAATAAACTGTTTCCGGCCTTTTTGGCCCTCGGGATTTAATAAAGAGGAAATTTATTTTGAAAGGCAAACCCGCCCTACCTTCATGCATAGTGTTGTATGGTAAAGGCAGAAAAATTATCCCACCTTATTTTCCTTGTTAATTTGCCCACTGGGTGGCACTGTTCTATTGCTATCAATGACTGAGCTATAAAGAAGAGAATCAAGTTGGACAGGTTAGGCTGTTTGGTGCTCCTAAACTAGTGTACGCTGTGCATCCCTAGGAGAAACAAATATTCCAAAATACAGATTTCAAACACCATGGGGAACCCGGGAAAAATAAGAGAGACCAAAGAAATAAAAATTTAACAGAAAAATATTCATAGAACAAGCAAACAATAGTGTCACCTAGTGGTTACATAATCCTGCATAATATGGCGTGTTCGATGCAATACCAAATCAATTTGTGTTGTCATTTATGAAGGAACCCCCTTCCCAACATGAAAAGAACCTTGTTTTACTCAAACGTACATAAAATAATATGAGATATGGTAAGAACTTACCCTTGTTATCTCTATTTCTACGAAGTCCATAGGGTTCCACAGGATACTTTGGGGTATAGGTGATGACGTCAGGCACGGACACCACAGAGTTAAATTTTCAGCCTCCCAGGATGCACCAGGGTCTCTCTCCTATACCCCAACCCAAGCCAAGGCAATTCAGTTTCGTAACAAGCCATAGGCCGGAGGAGGAGGAGAACAAAGAGAGAGAAGAAAGTCTGGAACACACAAGAATCACATTCTCACCAGAAGGAGACAGAGAAACCGGTGACCAGATCAAAGCCCATCTGCAGTACAGGTGCGACAGGGAAGGAGTCCTGTGGAACCCTATGGACTTTGTAGAAATAGAGATAGCAAGGGTAAGTTCTTACCATATCTCATATTTTCTACTTCAGGGTCCATAGGGTATCCACAGGATACCTTGGGGATGTCCCAAAGCAGTATCCTTTAAGGGTGGGGAAGCTCCTGTGCTGTAAGGAGAATCCGCCGCCCGAAGGAAGCATCCTGAGAGGCGAAGGTATCAAAAGCATAATACCTTACAAAAATATGGACAGATGACCACGTGGCTGGCAATCACCGCTGAACTGCTGAGGCGCCACGTCAAGCTGCCCACGAAGGACCCACAGACCTAGTGGAAGAGCTTTAATAGAGGATGGAACAGGAAGACCTGTGAATCCATCCTGCCAAAGTTAGCGTAGTGGCAGGCCAACCCTTTTTATGGAAACCAGAAAGGACAAAACAGAGAGTCTGATTTCCTAAATGGACTGGTACGGTCAACTTAAATTCGTAGAGCCCGTACTACATCCAAGGAGGCCTCACCAGCAGACAGGACTGTGGAAGTAAAGGCCAGTACTACAATTTCCTCATTGATGTGGAAACTAGACACCACCGTAGGTAAAAAACCAGGGCAAGTGCAAAGCACTGCCCTGTTCCTAGGAAAGATGAGAAAAAGGGGAGGTCTACATGACAGAGCCCCCCATTCTGTGATCCTACTGGCCAAATCAAAGGCCAGAAGGAATACAGTCCTAGCCGTAAGTAATTTGAAATCCACTGAGCCCAGTGGATCAAATGGCGGTCCTCGGAGAGCCCTAAGGACCACATCCAAATCCCAAGGAGCCACCGGTGGAACAAAGGGATGCTGAATATAACGTACACCTTGCGCAAAGGTGCGGACCTCAGGAAGAGTAGCAATCCTACGATGAAACCATACTAACAGTGCAGTTTGGCCCACGCTGGAGCTATCAGCAGGAGCGTGCCTTCTTCTTGCTATTACTGGAGGAAGAAGGGATAATGGAGGGACAAGGTACACAACTTGGAAGGTCCACTGGATCTACATACGTCTACCAGAAGAGTCTCATCTCTGAAAGGCTCCACTTGTTCACCAGAAGATTGAACACCTCCTGATGAAGCGGACATTTCCCTGAAATCACGTCTTGACGGCTAAGAAGGCCTGCTTTCCATCTGAGGATTCCTGAATGAACACAGCCGATGATAGCAGGGATATAGCCTTCCACCCAAGCCAGAATTCGGGACACCACTGTCAGTGTAGCCTGACTTCGGGAACCTCCTAGGTGGTTTACATAAGCCATCATGATAGCGTTGTCAGACTGTACCTGCACGGTATTTCCATGGAGGACCTGTCCTGCATGCTGGAGAACCTTGAATACTGCTCAGAGTTCTCAGATGTTTATGGGAAGTGCATAATCTGCTGGTGTACACCCACCCTGGAACAAGTGTGGACCCGTCACTGCTTCCCAGCCACGGATACTGGAGTCCGTCGTCAGAAGGATCCTGTCCGCAATCCCAAAGGGGGTGCCCCTTGTTTAGGTGAGCTTTCCGCAGCCACCAGGCCAGAGAGAGACAAACCTCTGGGGAAAGCACTATTGACTTTATCCTATGGGGCAACCCATCCCATCCGGAGAGGATCAATTTTTTCTAGAGGTTTAGAGTGAAACTGGGTACTCTCCACCATGTTGAACAGTGACACCCTGGAACCCAGGAACCACATTGCCGAGTGAATAGACACTCGGCGACTCTGCAGGCAACTGCGTACCTTTGCCTGTAATGCAGAGATCTTTACCTCAATCACAAAGATCCTCAGATGTTGGGATATGGAGCATCCTCTGTGAGGAATCAGAGAGGACCATTTCCAGTTTATCAGTCAGCTGTAACGTAGCAACACAGATATTGTCCGTTGCAGATGGCACTGAAGTATCTCTGGAGACCCTGGTAACAACAGGAGGTCACCCGGATAGGGTAACAAGCGGACCCCCTGCATCCGCAGGTGGGCTGCCATAACTGCCATGACCCTGGTAAACCGTGAGGCGCGGAGGCCAGACCAAGGGGCAATGCCAGAAACTGGAAACGCTTATCGACCACTGCAAACCTGAGGAAAACACTGCTGTGCTAAAAAAATAAGGATATTCAGGTAGTCACCCTGAATATATCCAACGACATCACAAAATTCCCAGGCTCCATTGAATGATGGAATGCAGGGTCCCCCTCCTGAACCAAGGAACCCTTAAGAATTTGTTGAAGGATTCAAGGTTGAGGATGTCCTGGTAAGACCCATTGGGTTTCTGTACCAAAAAGAGGATGGAGTAATACCCCGTTCCCCTTTGGGGCAACAGAATAGGTACTATAACTCCTGCCTGGAGCATAGAGTGTAACACCCTCAAAAATTACAGGGCCTTGTCTTGAATTGACAGAAGACCTGCAACGAAAAACCGTCTGGGAGGCCTTTACCGGGAGGAGAGGACATACCTTCAAGAAAATACTTCTCTTACCCCAGTGTCCGTGGTGGTCAGACACCAGCACTGGGCGAACTGGAGAAGCCGGCCTCCAACTCTGGGGTCCCCCGAGAGGAGGCCCATCTCATGAGGCTGAAGGCTTATAGTCCTACTTGGGAGTAGGACGTCTTGTAGTCCAAGCCTGTTCTTATGGCTGAGCAGATTTCCTGGCTACTGACTGTCTTGGAAAGCTGTATTTTAGACTTACCCTGGCCTCACAGGGCCGAAAAGATGAAGCCCATTTAGAAGACCGAAATGGTGACTCCTCCTGTAAAACGTCCATCAGGTGCTATACCATTTGGACAATAAATTCACCCACACAGGCTCCTGCGAGACCTGAGGGGGCGAAAAACAGGATACACTGGGGTACCATCAACTGCCCAGGGACTCCTGCATGTGATGAGACCACCACTCGCTGCGATAACCCCTATGGGGAAACACAGGGAGCGTTGCCCACAAGGGCTGTAAGCATCTTAGAAAGCAGAGGGCGGTCCCTTTTTGTGCAGGCACAGTGACAGAAATGGGGCGTGATATACAGTCAGGTCCATAAATATTGGGACATTGACAGAATTTTCAAATTTTGGCCTCTATTTACCACCACAATGGCTTTGAAATGAAACAAACAAGATGTGCTTTAACTGCAGACTTTCAGATTTAATTTGAGGGTAATTACATCCAAATTGGGTGAACGGTGTAGGAATTACAACAGTTTCAATATGTGCCTCCCACTTTTTAAGTGGCCAAAAGTAATGGGACTATCAACTCAAAAGCTATTTCATGGACAGGTGTGGGCTATTCCCTCGTTATTTCATTATCAATTAAGCCGGTAAAAGGTCTGGAGTTGATTCTAGGTGTGACATTTGCATTTGGAATCAGTTGCTGTCGACTCTCAATATGAGATACAAAGAGCTGTCACTATCAGTGAAGCAAGCCATCACTAGGCTGAAAAATCAAAACAAACCCATCAGAGAGATAGCAAAAACATTAGGTGTGGCCAAATCAATGGTTTGGAACATTCTTAAAAAGAAAGAACGCACCGGAGAGCTCAGCAACACCAAAAGACCCGGAAGACCACGGAAAACAACTGTGGTGGATGACAGAAGAATTATTTCCCTGGTGAAGAAAAACCCCTTCACAACAGTTGGCCAAATCAAGAACACTCTCCAGGAGGTAGGTGTATATGTGTCAAAGTCAACAATCCAGAGAAGACTTCACAAGAGTGAATATAGGGTTCACCACAAGATGTAAATCATTGGTGAGCCACAAAAACAGGAAGACCAGATTAGAGTTTGCCAAACAACATCTAAAAAAGCCATTACAGTTATGGAACAACATCCTATGGACAGATGAGACAAAGATCAACATGTACCACAGTGACGGGAAGAGAAGAGTATGGAGTAGGAAAGGAGCTGCTCATGATCCAAAACATACTACCATCTTCAGTGAAGCATGGTGGTGGTAGTGTCATGGCGTGGGCATGTATGGCTGCCAATGGAACTGGTTCCCTTGTATTTATTGATGATGTGACTGCTGACAAAAGCAGCAGAATGAATTCTGAAGTGTTTTGGGCAATATTATATGCTCATATTCAGTCAAATACTTCAGAACTCATTGGCCGGCGCTTCACAGTGCAGATGGACAATGACCCGAAGCATACTGCAAAAGCAACCAAAGAGTTTTTTAAGGCTAAAAAGTGGAATGTTATGCAATGGCCAAGTCAATCCCCTGACCTGAATCCGATTGGCATGCATTTCACTTGATGAAGACAAAACTGAAGGGAAAATGCCCCAAGAACAAGCAGGAACTGAAGACATTTGCAGTAGAGGCCTGGCAGAGCATCACCAGGGATGAAACCCAGCGTCTGGTGATGTCTATGCGTTCCAGACTTCAGGCTGTAATTGCCTGCTAAGGATTTGCAACAAAGTATTAAAAAGTGAAAGTTAGATTTAGGATTGTTTAGTTTGTCCCATTACTTTTGTCCCCTTAAAAAGTGGGAGGCACATATAGAAACCGTTGTAATTCCTACTCCGTTCACCTGATTTGGATGTAATTACCATCAAATTAAATCTGAAAGTCTGCAGTTAAATCACATCTTGTTTGTTTCATTTCAAAGCCATTGTGGTGGTGAATAGAGGCCAAAATCTGAAAATTCTGTCAATGGCCCAATATTTATGGACCTGACTGTATAATAAAACATGCCCTCCATAAACCCTCAGCGTCTACATATCCCTCCGCTAACTGCACATTATATCAGTCCATTATAGCTGGGAGAGGATATCCTCGTTCACTTTCCGACATGAGGAGTGTGAACGGAGCGTATTGGACTTCCCACACAGAAAAACCACGTTTACTGTGAGGTAATAAACACCCTGCAACACCGCACCGCAAGGGCTGTAGCAGAAGAAGAACAGGGATAGGAAAAGGGCTGACAGTCAGAAATGAAAGTACAGGCAAACAGCGCTAGCATGTAAGTCACATACAATGCAAAGATAACATCCTGCATTACATGCACTGCAATCAACTACACAGACCAGAGCCTGGTAGGAAACAGTGCTGCTTACACTGACCTTAATTGAAGGAGAGGTATGCAGGGAACCCGGCCCGGAATGGCACCTGTATCAGCTTCCACCAGTGTTTGCCATCCCCAGCACATGCAGAGAGAAAATGGCCACCGAGGAGCAGAGAGGAGGCGGGCCCGGGGGAGGAGCGCTGACACAGCCCGCTCAGACCGCTGTGGAATGGCACTGTGCAGCGGGGGAGACGCCGGCTGTGAGACAGGGAAGGCGTTCTCCCCTGGCCTGCTATTAACCCCTGGGATGCCGCACTGTACCGCACATGCTGCGGTCCGCTGTCCCTGGTGGTCTAGTGGAAGGCGCAGGATCAGTACCGGGCCCCATGCGCAGCCGGTCCCCAGGGAGCCCCTTGCCTGGGGACCAAAAAGGACTGTGTTACCGGCGGGTGCCCACCGCGGGACCCCACCACTTACCTTGTCCCCCGTACATCCGGTCACAGTCCAGGTAGACGGGGTCACCGCTAGCTGTGACCCCAGCTACCTACCAGCATCCCCGGATCAGTACCGGCGTTCTGGTACCGGCGGGGTGTAGGAGCGACAGCATGGACGTCAGTACTGACTGTCCATGCTGTTAGGCTCATCTTGTGCAGCCACAGCTGCACTCTGAAGAAATCTTGTGGGGCTATTACAGCCCCCTCTGTGAATGTGATCCGACCTCTGGCCGGACACCCACGAAACTGAATTGCCTTGGCTTGGGGGTGGGGTATAGGAGAGGGACCCTGGTGCATCCTTGGAGGCTGAAAATTTAACTCTGTGGTGTCCGTGCCTGACGTCATCACCTATACCCCAAGATATCCTGTGGATACCCTATGGACCCTGAAGTAGAAAAATAATCCTGGCACCAGCATCCCGAAGGTAAGTAGCAGGGTTAGAGTTAGGCACTACGGGGGGGAGGGTTAGAGTTAGGCACTAAGGGGGAGGTTAGGTTTAGGAAGTGGGAAGGGGAAGGTTAGGTTTAGGCACTGGGGAAGGAGGGTAGGGTTAGGGGTAGGGAGAGGGGGAGGGTTAGAGTTAGGCACTAAGGGGGGAGGTTAGGTTTAGGAAGTGGGGAGGGGGAGGGTTAGGTTTAGGCACCGGGGAAGGAGGGTAGGGTTAGGGAGAGGGTTAGGATACCGACCAACAGGTGTCAAAATTCTGAGCGCCGGCATCCCATACCCAACCCCACAGAACAAAGTCTGCAAGCAGCTTTTTAGGTGAAGAAGATAGACAGAAATCTATTCGGGATGAAGAGGAGAAGAATGCACATTACACAAGTACTGTACATGCACTCAACAGGAGCGGGGAATGTTTCAGTCTCTGGGGAAAGCTTTTAGCAAGACTATGAGCGTTACAAATCAATGTTCTGTAATGAAGTAAATTATGGAAGATACTCTCTGTCATGAACTAATTGCATATTTTTGTTTGAGGTTTAGAGCCCTATTCAATTAGCTGCGATAAGCCGTTTTCGGCTCAAAGTTTTCGCCAGTGACGTCATTTCGCCAGGCGAAAACTTATCCCCATATTGAATTAATTGAAATTCCAAAGACTTTTCGCTGATGCGGAAAGTGAATGCATTGGAAAAGGCGAAAAAGATTGCCTATGAAGCTAGGCGGAAAAAAGTGCAGAATTGGGGTTTTGGGGTGCAAACTTGCGGGAACCACCCTGCACCCTTGGGACAGCCCCCCAAAGGTAAACTGTGTAAAAAAAAGTAAAAAAAAAAACTTAAGAACACCCCAAAAAAAAGCACTTTCTTTTTGGGGGGCGAAAAAAAACAAATTTGGGGGACAAACTAAAAAACATGCGATATACGCTCCAGGAGGGTCCCCAAGTATGCCCCAGGTGTTTTTAGGTTTGCAGGTGATTGCGCCAGGTGGATTTTTAACGTTTTTTAAAACTTCACTATAGCAACTTTAAAATATGCTAGCACCCATTTTCATGTACCCCAAATTTGCTGGGACTAGTTATTTTCTCAAAAAAAACCCTTCTAAATGATATTCTTCGCCACTTGTGCAAAGACGCTAATTAGAAGCTATTGAGAGCATTTAAGTACCCCAAATACCTTCAGCAGGTCTATTCGGGGGTATCTATAGTGATCCTCAATGTCATTGCATCTTTTAGGGGTGTCAGGCTGATTTCCCCAAATCTGACAGCACTGTTTGAGTTTCGCTGGGTCCCGTTTACGCGTCCTTTGGAATTGAATAGGACGAAAAGCAGCCGCGAGCACGCAAAGTCTTTTCTCCAAAAATATGCGATGTAGGCGGAAAGTCCGGCAGGCGAAACTTAGCTGACTTTTCGCGGCTAATTAAATACGGCCCTAAGACTGCAGACCAATTACTGGCATTTAGCACATCATCACCATTTGTTGACATTCATGTCGACATGCTTAGCATGTCAACATTGATAATGATGACATTTCAACATGATAGAATGTCAACATATCTTCCCTGATGGCCCAGCAGTCATTAGCCTGCTCCCAACTGCTGCAGCAGCATCTTCTGGGTCCTGGCGGTCATGTGACTGTCACTACCAGCGGAGTCATCTGACAGAGCGGCGTTCTGGTGAGCATTCTCCAACCTAACACTCCACCCGGAGCCTAACCCTAATGTTTCACATGTCGATGCAAGAGAACTATTTCACGGGTGTGTCATAAGCGTGTAGCCAGGGTTTCTAGCCATTCTGAGCCATGCTCTGGTCGGAGACGGATGGCTGAGCGCTACACGCAAATAATTTCAAGCGGACACGGGAAACTGGCCACTTAGAGGCATTATATGGCAGAACCTACATTTTTAAGTATAGTATATCCTTTTCTGGTGAAGCAGGTTGCAACCCGCAAAATGCGTAATTTTTCTCGATTCTATGGAAAGTACTGATTACCGTTTATGATCTGTTGTTGGCTCCTATTGGAAAAATAAATATTTAACCACTGAATAAGTGGTTGAAAATTACAGGCATTTTCCTCTGGGAAACCTGTGCCTGTGTGAAACCCACAGGCAGGGCCGTAGCTAGGGTAGTGCGGCCGGTGCCATGGCATAGGGCACCACAGGTCAGGGGGCGCTGTTTGGGCCTGTCAAATTTCTGTTTATTATCATTCTTGCTTGTAGCTTCCTCTTATTTCATCCCCAGCATCTCCTGGCCTCCCCTATCTCTTCCCTGGTCCTTCCGCATGAAGCCATGGCCCTTTTTGGGTGCATTATGTCCCTTTGAAAAATGAGGGGGGCGCCAATGCTCTTTCTGGCACAGGGCACCAAAAAGTCTAGTTACGGCTCTGCCCACAGGCGTGTGTGCACCCCCTCTCCCCTTAGGCAACCTCAACCCCTACCTACAGAGTCTTCTCCTCACATCACAGCCGGTGCCCTAGGAAGAGGCAGCCTCTTTTGGAATACAAAGCAACTGATGTGAAAGTGCTGTATCTGAAACGAGGCAGTCTGTTCCCTGGGAGCTGGACGTGATGCAGGGAGGGGACAACAGTAGTGGTCGCCGCCCAGTAGGTAAGTAAACTATATCCCGGGAGGGGGGGAGGGGGGGGGCAGGTGGCGCACATATAGTCTATGTCCTGGAAGTGGGCGGGGTTAGTCCTATGTTGCACAGGGCTGTGCACCTCTATGGTGAAACCGTCATTGCTACAATTCCCCAAGGGGAAACTGGATTCCCCTACATCTCACAAAGGTCCGTATTCAATTTGGATCGGATAAGTCAGTTGCCGGACTTTTCGCTGTCATCAGAGATTTTGCCGTCAAAAAGTTATCGTGCGCGTCCCCGCGCATCCCCGTATTCAATTCCAAATTGGCGAAAATGGTACCCGGCAAAAACAAATATAATGTTTGGGAAAATCAGCCTGACACCCCCCCCCAAAAGATGCTTTGACATGGGGGTTCACGATGGGTACCCCCAAATAGCCCTGCAAAAGGTATTTGGAGTTTTAAATTGGTCTCAATAGGTGCGTCTTTGGTAAAGTGGTGAAGAATAGCATTTTGCCACTTTTTTTTGGAAAAATAAGTAGTCCCTACAAATTTGGGGTACATGAGAATGGGTGCATGATACTGTAGTTCACAATAACTAAAATCAAGCTTTAAAGTGCACCAAAAAACGCACCTTCAGCAATACCTGCAATGAAAAAAAAAACTTCCCCATACCTGCTATTTCGCTAGTTTTTGAAGTTGTACCCCCAATTTGAAAATTTTCGGCCACTTTTTCAAAGTGCTTTTTTGAGGTGTCCTTTGTGTTTTTTTTACCATTTTTTGACGCAGTTAGCGTCAAGGGGAGTGTACAAAGGGTGCAGAGTGGTTTCCGTACCTCTGTACCCCAAAACCCCAATTCTGAACTTTTTTCCATCAGGTATTCATAGGCGAAATTTTTTTGTTTATTACATTGCATTGTGTTATCGCACCAGCGAAAAGACGCTAAAATTGAATACGGGAATAAATGTAATCGTCGAAAATTACATCATCGGCGAAAAAGTTTTGACGAAAACTGTTTTTAGTTCCAAATTGAGAACGGCCCAAAGACTTCAAACCTCAACGATAAACCTCTATACTGAGGAGTAGCGCAGTTCCCACGCCCCAACATACTTCTACAACCAGCTCCAACTTTTATAACACAATACCAAGTCTTAATTAAAACATAACCCACAAATGATAAAAAAATATGGCACATTTAAACTTTTCAATACAACTCATGGATGCTGCTTATGTTTCTGCTAGCTGATGGCTGACAATTAATTTTGTTTTATTCCAAGCTATGTTTTCTTCTAATAGTTTTAAGCATGCTTTAACATTTAAAATAAAGAGTATTACGGAGCAGTTTTAACAGCATCTACTTTTAATGACCGTAATCAACTCTGGCACAAGCATCACAAACTGGCAAAACACGCAAATGGCACTATAAATATAACACAGCTTTTAGAAATAAAAACACCTTCCAGATATTTACTACATTATCCACACAAGATGAAAACCGTGCACTGTTAACTGTTTATGAAGTGTGTATGTATTTTACAATACTCAGTGCCCGTGGTTTTCAAAAATTATTTTAAATCGCAGACAATATTTCAAAAAATAAGCTTTAACTACGCCAACACCTTACCTGAACTCCGATTTAAGCATCGTCAACTAAGAAAAAAAAAATCCAAAAGCTGCAATAATTATAACAGTCTCTGTGGGGAATTCAATTACCTGCAGTAAATGACTGTGGGTAATAAAGGGAAGTAGGTTCGGAATTTAACGCCCGGGGCTATTCAATTAGCATCCCAAATTCTCCTGAACGCCCGTTAAATAAACATGTTAACGAGCGTTAACACTGGCCACAAGCCCTGGAGTGATTTTGGCTCTATCAGAGCCAAAATCACTCCCACTGACATCACTAGTGATGTCAGTGGGGCCGGCTTCAGACGGTAGGCGTTCCCATGGGAACGCCTCCGTCTGGCAGCCACGCCCCCGGCACGCCCACCAAAGGGGGCATGCTATCAATCAACATCGACAGCACGCCCCCTTTGGTGCAAGACCCGGAGCGATGGAAAGCCCGTCGCTCCCCGGGTCTCGCGCATGATGGAGCTCCCTCCGTCGTGCGCATGCGCAGTGGGGAACAGCGACCCGCTTGCGAGCGTACTGCTGCTCGCGAGCGGGACTGAATGACCCCCAGAGACACACTAAAGGAGTCTCTAACTTTCCCAGTAACCCACCCATATTTGGAGATTTTATATATACCAATAGATACTGGAGCATTGTGTCTACCAGAATAAAACAACCAGTTTTAAATATATCCATTTTTCTCAGTCTTCATTCAACATTGTCGCAACAGCACATTATATCTTCACCTCCCATAAATAGGTGAGCGCATAGTACAAAGCCTTCTTTCTATACAAAACCTGTTGGAGATAGGACATCTCCAGTACTAAGCTGCTCCCTCACCATCTATAATTTTTCCTCTTGAGTGCTGTTCACACATCCTACTGGTTATCGGGTGTTAACACACAGAATCCATGGAAAGTACACAGCAATGTGCGTTAACTAGTCGTTATAACCATACAACTGCAGGGTTAATGCAGATATCTTCTCACGAGACCCAAAAAGCAATCCCCGAAAAGCGGGGCTAATTGAACAGGGGCTGATTGAATTCCCCTCTCTATATGATTCTGGGCCTAATTCAGCAAGGAACGCAACTGCTAATATGCACGCAATCGGCCGATTGTTGCGTACTGTGCATGCGGATGCATCACGGTGCACATGTGCGAACTGGCCACTGCGATCGGGACTGCGCAGACCCATTGCAGAGTGATTGACAGGAAGTGCCGTTTGTGGAGGGTGGTCGGGTAAACACAGAATGCCAGTGCGTTGGAACTGCGACGCCCTATGCAGCCTGAGACCTGACAGCGTGTGCTGAAGTTATCAATATCTGAGTAAGGTCTGACCTTGTGCAAGTGTGCGTGAGGCTGCGATGGTACGCGATTGTACCGATGGTTTTGCAGTCCTGCTAAACATTACAGATGTGTGTAAGGTATAGTGGGCGTCCTTATGTAGTGCTGCAGCGGCACTGCGATCGAATGGATTAGCATACCATCACAGTTGAACTGCTTGCGTAATCGCTATTGCATTCGCAGTTACGATCCGTAATGAATCAGACCCTCTGCTCCATTTGTACCCAGACATTGTTTATACAAGTGTCGCTCAATGTCTATTCCGCAGCGACAGACTCAAGCGATCAAACACGTTGTCGGTTTTTATTTCCCATTACAAGTCTCCTGGCTTCGGAGTGTCACAGAGTAGGAAAAAAATAAACGTGTTGTAAATCTTGTTCTTCACGTTATTTGAAAACTTAGACAGGGCAGATATAAGAGGGCACCTGAGATGGAATGTTAGAGAGTTTTGTCCTTAGTACAATGGTATTGCTACTAAACCTAGATCATAATGAAGTATGAGATCAGTCAAAGATCAATAGCAAGGTACTTTACAGAATAATGGATGATGCAAGTCCACACTGGAATGAGCTTTTTTGAAAAAGAATGCGTGTCAGGCAGATTGGTAGCTTCCTAAATTCTTTCTGCTAATGAGTACAGGTACCAGGAATGTGACTGGTACAGCCAGGGCCTTACAAATTGCCCATAAGAAAAATGTGAAATGTTCCAGTCATTAGAAATCACCGGTGGACGGACAGTTCTATGTCAGCGAGAAAGAACATTTAAATACAAGGTTTAGATACAGTAAAAATGAACTTAAAATTATATCTGGCTCACAGTTATGGCTTACAAGGTTTTATTCAAAGTAAATGGTTATTATTATTTATGAGCATTTATATAGCGCACATATATTACGCAGCGCTTTACAGAGAATATTTCAGTTGTTTACATCAGTGCCTGCCCCAGTGGAGCTTACAATCTATGGGGGTCATTCAGACCCGCTCGCGAGCGCAGGACGCTCACAAGCGGGCCGATGGTGCCGAATTGCGCATCCGTCGCGCGCATGCGCGAGACCCGAATAACGACGGCCAAGCCGTCGTTATGGGTCTCGCACCAAGGGGGGCGTGCTGTCGATGGTGCGTGACAGCACGCCCCCTTTGGTGGGCGTGCCGAGGGCGTAGCTGCCAGACGGAGGCGTTCACATGGGAATGCCTACCGTCTGAGTCCGGCCCCACTGACATCACTAGTGATGTCAGTGGGAGTGATTTTGGCTCTGATAGAGCCAAAATCACTCCAGGGCTTGCGGTCACCGAGACCCCACCGCAGGGTCTTGTCGCAAGCCCGATGGTCTTGACCATCGCGACCATCATCATGGACGCTCGCTATAGCTGTGGGTGGACAGATGTGTCCTCATACAATATTGCTGCAGTCGCGCCAAACAGACCTTCTCGGAACGCCAGGTCCTGTGTGACAGTTTGCGCTGAGCGTCTTTTTTCGCCCAAAAATGTGTCTTAGTCACAATGTGATGTAACAAAACCACTTCAAGAGACCGCAGTGAATTTGTTATGCGACACCTGTATATCTGCATGCAACTGGGGGCCTTATTCGTCAAGGATCGCTATTGCGTACTGCGCACACATCGCAGTGCGCGTACGCGAACACTCCACTGTGATTGGGCGATCGTAGAGTCATTGACTGGAAGTAGCGCTTGGGGGTGGTGAGGGGGGTTGGTGTGGTTGGTGAAATGCAGGCGTGCAAGTGCGTTTGAATGCCGTTATAGGGGCGTGTATTAGCCACTGCAATGCCATACGCAGTTCTGCTTTCAATGCATGCGCTGAGGTTAGCAATTTCTGAGTAAGGTCAGACCTTGTGTGTGCGTGAGGCTGCGATGGTACCCGATGTTACTGATGGTTTCGCAGACTTTCTAAGTATTACAGATGTGTGTATGGTAAAGTGGGCTTCCTTAAGTTAGGGTGCATATGGCACTGGATTGCAATCATTAGCAATGACTCTGCGTGCATAATTGCATTTGCGATCGCAATAGCGATCTTTGCTGAATCAGGCCCCGAGTCTGTATACTAAGCACAACAGAACTTGGCGTGGAAAAAAGGCGTGGCCGCTACATAGTAGCACTTCGTATACAGATTCATCCTCAGTGACACACAGATATACAATTGTCGCATATCAAATTAATCTCGTGAAGCTGATTATCACATCCAATCACAAACGAATACGCATTTTGGACAAAAAAGATGCTACACCGCTCACTTGCACCAGGCATTTCAAGCTGTATGGTGTATTGAGGCTAGGTGCATGAGGACACATCTACTTATACGTTATCTTCAGCAATCACTGTTTCAGGAGTGAGCTACTGTTGGCTAATTTGGAAGGGGGCAGCAGCTGGCTGAAGGCCATGAGCAGAGGTGAGAACCTCATTTCACTTACCATCATAGGATGAAGGGCCGGGGTGGAACATCAACCAGGACAAATAAGTAGAGACTAGTATAAACAATAAGGGAAAGACAAGTGGTACAAAGGAAAACTGTGGTGTTACTTATAGCAACCAATCAGTTCTTAGCTTTAAAATGCTTAAACTTCACAAGAAAAAGGAGTTCAAATCTGTTTAGTTACTATGGGTATACTCACATTCGTAATGTATACCAATGTTTATAAGCGTCACCCTATGAGTCTGGCCTATAAGTTACCTGAATGCAATAAAGGACCCGTTCTCCATTTAATGACCTATGAAACTTCCTGTCAAAAATTCAAAAAAGGCAGTTCAATTAAAAGTGATGCCTGCGATGTAACATCAGAATGCATGGAGACGCTGGTAATGGCCGCTCATTGCAGACGCATCACTCGTTTTACCTTGCAGTAGAAGGAACTATGTTGCTCTGCCGTAATTATCAGCGACAATCGGTAATTGTCAGCCGCTGCACTTTGCGGATAAATGAATTGGTCAGTAAGGAAAAGTTCTCATCTTCTATCTGATTTCAGAAGGATCTTTTGCCCCAAGGATGGGGCTGGCGGAAATGCGTGCCGATAGGAAAGACGGCTGCTCTAACAACCGGATGGATCAACAGAATTATGACATTTTTGAAAGGTTGACCTCGATGGACTTCTATCTGATTCACTATTAACTATGAGCCCGATTCAGAGATTTACGCAAACCTGATACGTTTGTGTACATCTGACTGTTGAGGGTCTGTGCAAGACTCGTTCTGCGCATGTGTAGAAAGGATCGTGCGTCTTTGCACGCTGTGTCCATAAGCCGGCCGTATTCGATTCGGAGCGAAAATCCGTTTTTGCATGTTTTTTGGCAAAAATTTTGCCTGAAAATGTATCCCCATATTCAATTCCAGTCCGGTTTCGCCTAAGCGAAAAGTCAATGCACTGAAATAGGCGATACTTTTTCTCCACAGAATGGCAGGAGAAAAGAAGTTCAAAATCTGTATTTTAGGGTGCAGATGTTCGGAAACCACTCAGAAATTTTGGTACACCCCTTCCCCCCCAAAGGACAATTCACCCCAAAAAAATAAATAAAGAATTCCAGGAACACACCAAAAAACGCATTAGAAATTTGGGTGCGAAAATGAAAAAAGTGGGGGGACAACTTAAAAAACTAGCGATAAAAAGTTCTGGGGGTGCTCTAAAATGGGGCCAAGTGTTTTGGGGATTGCAGGTGCTTGTATGATGGAGGAATTTCATTTTTCTAAAACTTCACTTTAGAGATATTGAAATATGCTAGTACCCATTTTCAAGCACCCCAAATTTGATGGGACAACTTATTTGCTCCAAAAACCACTGCTTTATGCCATTCTTCACCACTTTTACCAAGACGCTAATAGCAAGCAATTACCACCGCTTAAGTACCCTAACTAGTCCAATTAGGGCTAATACTAAACTACCATAATGATTTCCGAAGTCAGCCCATCTTTTTCAGGGGTACAGAGTGATTCCCCCAATTTGAACTGCACTTTTTGCCTGTTTCACATTCGCCGGGTTCCGTTTTCGCCTGTTTGGCAATTGAATATGGAGTAAATCGGAAGCGCGCACGAAAAGTATTCGCGTCCAAAACACGCGGAGGCGGCGAAAAGTCAGGCAGGCGGAAATTTCTCGCCGATGCAAAACTAATTGAATACAGCCTATGATTGACG
Source organism: Taudactylus pleione (assembly GCA_031769625.1). NCBI lineage: Eukaryota > Metazoa > Chordata > Amphibia > Anura > Myobatrachidae > Taudactylus > Taudactylus pleione. The sequence continues at coordinate 4,323,853 of JAUIMM010000229.1, read as the reverse complement.
TGCTGGGGCCACTTGGGGAGCGAAGCGTGGGAGTGGTTGTCCTGCGTTTCCGGAAAGGGGTGCGCAGCTCTCCCCCCCGTTTTCTCGGATTACCAGTACCTGGTTCCTTCAGCTTACTCAGATGGGCGATAACTGATGATTCGAAGCTGCGTTTTCGGATGCAGCACTCAGATCGCAAATGCTGACAGGAGTCATCTTTATAGTACAGACGCCATCTTCTGCAATAGATTATTAGTTGGACGGTACTGCACAGCCAATTCCATGCGGCTTTACAATACAGTCTATCTCTGAATCAGGTCCTGTATACAGGGGCAGAACTATGGGAGACAATAGAGGCGCCGGGCGGCAGCACTGAATGGGCACCTCCTCCATCACCCACAATGTGTTCACCCCACTTAGGGCTGTAAATATGGGAGAAAGGGAGGCACTAAATGATAACTTGCCTCCGGGCGTCTGGGATGAACTTACGCCACTGCCTGTATACCTATGTACTAAGGTCCAAAACATGTATTTCCTTTAGTTATCCTGCCCCCGCACACATTTTCCGGGATACTTACATTGGGATAGATGGGTCTGCTTCTGCCCGAAATGGAGAGATCTGAAAAGAGAAATCATTTTTAAATTATTCAAGACTATAAACTAAAAATAGAGTTTCATTAAGGCTGAAAGTGAACAGCCTGAACCTTGCACGCATAACGCCACAAAAAGTTACAATATTTAATGGGAATTTTCACCTTAACAAGGTCCCTCTCTTAATTTATCGAAGCCGCACGCCATCTCTGTGTAGCAATAGGAACGCAGCCAGGACACCGGAACGCAATTTACACTGTTGCCGAAAGCTGGTATAGTAAGCCGTCCATACCTGCTTCAATAGGGCTCATTCCATCCTGGCTTCACTTAGCGGGTGGGGACACAGGTTAAGCTAAGTATAGGTTGTCCAACAGAGGTCTAGACCTTTAAAATGGATTTAAATAACTAAGGTAAATATGTAATATTTACTAAAACACACTGTTTTTTTTCCTTATAGTAGTCTTCCTTCATTACTTTGCATCAGAGGTGGCCAAACTCAGGGGTCTATGTATTAAGCCGTGGCGAGAGATCAAGTGGACCGGAGATAAAGTACCAACCGATCAGCTCCTGTCACTTTACAGGCTGTGATTGAAAAATAACAGCTAGGGACTGATTGGATGGTACTTTGGGCCTGATTCTGACCCGCTCGCAAGCGGGTCGATGGCCGGACAGTGCGCAGGCGAACCCCGGAGCGAGCGAGAAATCACTCGCTCCGGCGCTTGCATCCAAAAGGGACGGCTGTCGATGTTGACGGGGGATATTATCGGGGGGGGGGGGGTTACTGGCCAAACGGAGGCGTTCCCGAAGGAACGCCTGCCGTTTGGGGGCGGCCCCACTGACATCACGAGTGAAGTCAGTGGTGAGCTTCCGGCTCTATTAGAGCCGGAAGCTCACTGGGGCTTGCGGGAACGAGACCCTACAACAAGGGTCTCGTCGCAAGCCCGATGGTCGCGACCATCACCTGGCCACTCGCAAAAGCTGTGGGTTGTCACCCACAGCTATGCGAGCGGCCAGGAGGCCGGTTTTAAAAATAAAAAGCGGCCGCCCTGATTCAGAGTGAGCGCTCGCTTTTTGCGAGCGGCTCTGAATCAGGCCCATTATCTCTATCCAAGGCTTAGTACATAGATCCCACAGTCCTCAAGGACCTGTAACAACTCATGTTTTCAAGATCGACTGTGGATCTTTCAAAAATATGTCAGTTAACAATGAAAACCCCTGTGCACCAGCTAGGAGATCAGGAAAACATGAACCGTTAAAGGTCCCTGAGGACAGAAGCTGGCCACCCCGGCTTTATGTAAACATGAAGAGGTTATTTTTGTTGCTCTGGAATGTGACACAGAGAAAAATAGGATAACGCTATATATTTATTAAAGGTTGCAGTTTATAAGCCAAGAATTTACACATTCATATCAATATGGAAACCCCCCTAAGCGGATTCAAGTCTCTTTCCGGAGTTTTGCATGCAAAGAGACACTTGGAAATGATGTAATGACTCATGTAATGCCCTGTAGAATGATTCCTCCATGTAAGTCACAGGGGAAATCTCTCCTCTGCACGCTCCTGTACACTGGTCTGACACCCACCAGTGTATGAGGGAAGAATATAACTGACAGCCCCATCATACAGTTCTGTGATGTGTGTTATGTGCCCCAGTTATTGCATATACCAGTATATTCCTAACACTATGTCATTAGATGCATAGATCTATTACAAACATGTGACTTCAGACGATGGAGGCAATTCATCTTTGGCTGGTTACATGCTTTGTGCATTGTGTGAGAGCTAGAACCTGATACTATATTCCCAACGCCCACCTTTCTCATTTACTAGTTCCCTCTCACAAGAGCAGCTCTGTCAAAATGAAATGGTATGGAGTCACGTGGAACGTTACCCTGGGGACTCACCTGGATGACACAAACTGATTTTCTGAAATGACCTTACTATTACATAGTGAGTGGGCTGTGCAGCCTGCCTAGCTGGCCGGGGACAGCTGTCATGGTCAATAAACAATGAAGCACAATAGTGTGTCGTATTTCATACAGGGTTGATGCTAGATCCGAGTGGGCTAAAGGACCTCTGACGCCACGTGACCCGCGACGACAGGGGGAGGGGCAAGGCCGGTGAGTTAGCAGCTTTACTATCCACGTGGGCAGAGATTGTGAATGGTAACCTGTGGCAAGCAAAGTGAGCCACCCTGCCCGAAGCGGGGTGAGCAAAGCGAGCCCGTGAGGGTACACTATGGGTCCCATGTCCTAAACTAAGCTCCTCCCCCTGCCTTCATGGGTCACATGGTTGTGACATCAGAGGTCCTTCAGCCCACTTCAATTTAGTCTTATCCTTTCATATAGAGCCTAATAAGAGACATTACTGTCTGCATATTAACTGTGAACAAAGTAATGACTGGGTGCACTGATAATGCACATACTCAGACAAGTTACTATTCCCATTTATTACAAATACCTTATAGTACTATGCAATTGGTCAATTATGGCACTAAATACACCTTTTATAGAGAAGGGGGATTTTAAAGGCGCGATTGTACTCGCTGCTGCTATAATTGGATTGTATTACAACTATATCATAATAGTATTACAGCAACATATTTGAATGAGGGAAGCAAAGGGTTAATGCATTAGCTACTGACAGGGCCGCTGGGAGATGTGTCAGGGTCCGGTAGTGGGGGGCATAGACAAGCATGTGGAGGCTTGGACACACCCAGATGTGGTCACATAATCTTAAGAGGCATGGCTGCACCCTTTGCTAGGCCGAGGTCCATCGTCAGGCAGAGGGCCCCATATATCAGTACCCCTGTACCGACTAATGGCAGCCTTGTCTACTGGTCATGCTGATTAATAAGAAAGTGTACACCATTATGCCACTACAGAACAGGCTTGGTGAATGCACCATGATACCAAATGTAAAAATACTATTGATTACGAGCCAAATATGAGGTTCACAGATGAAACCTTTTTATGAACAGCAGTACTAATAGCGACACTAAAAGAACATAAACAACATAAGAAAAGTAATGGAACAAAGCAGTACAACAACAAAATAATAAAGCTACTTCCTTTTATTCTAATGTGATAAACTTAAAAAATGCAATTCTAAGGTCACAGAATATAATTAATATCCTTAAAATATATTACAGCAATGACATCACATAACAGCTTATATGTAGATACTTCAGATGTAATCGCTGCCTACTTATCTTTTCCTCTAGGACTTATCTTGTGCTGCACCTGTCCTTGAGCTCCATTCCTTACCACTCTCCAGTTTCACAGCCATTAAACACTTCCATAAAATGCACTTCTGCAAGTTGGTGTGCGATATAAACTGGCCAAGTAACAATGGCATTCACTCTCCAAACATTAGTACTTTTCTCCCAATAAATATGACAAACTGCTTTTTTCCTCTAAAGCTGCAAGAACTTCAATCAGGTCTCCCACTCCTAAGATTTATCAATTTGTAATTGTTATTATATGTATATTAATATTTTAAAATGCTGTATTTTCTGCTTTACCTGTACAGATGCTATTTGTGTGACTTGTGACTTTTCTGCCTTCACAAAATGTATCGAACAATTACAAATTCAATCTTATATATAAAAACAAGAGATATGGTAAGAACTTACCTTTGTTATCTCTGTTTCTACGAAGTCCATAGGGTCCACAGGGTTGACCTTGGGGTATAGCTGGATCTGGATCCATGGGCACCACGCAGTTAAAGCTTTAGCTGCTCCCAGGATGCACTTGGGTCCGTCCTCCTCTATACCCCGCCCCCGGCCACAGCACCTCAGTTGGTAAGCAGCCAAGGCCGGAGGAGGAGACTAAACAGAGAGAAGGAAGACTGGAACACACAAGAAACCATACTCACAGAAATGGGAGACGGAAAACCGGTGACCAGCCACACAGCCCATTTGAAGCCAGGTGCGTCAGGGCGGGCGCCCTGTGGACCCTATGAACTTTGTAGAAACAGAGATAACAAAGGTAAGTTCTTACCATATCTCTTGTTTTCTACTTCAGGGTCCATAGGGGGTCCACAGGGTTGACCTTGGGGATGTCCCAAAGCAGTACAACTAAGGGCGGGGACGCTCCTGTGCTGAAAGGAGTACCCGGCGCCCAAAGGATGCATCCTGAGAGGCAAAGGTGTCAAACGCATAGAACCTCAAAAACGTTTGAATTGAAGACCAAGTGGCCGCCTTACACAGCTGAACAGCAGAAGCGCCACGTCTAGCAGCCCAAGAGGGACCCACAGAACGAGTGGAATGAGCCTTAACAGAGGCTGGCACAGGTAAGCCCTCCTGTGCATAAGCCTCACAAATAACGGAACGAAGCCAATGGGCTAACGTTTGTTTGTTGGCAGGCCAACCCCTCTTGTGAAAACCAAAGAGGATAAACAAGGAATCAGACTTCCTAACCGAAGCCGTCCGGTCTACATAAATTCTAAGCGCCCGGACCACATCTAAGGAAGTCTCACCAGCTGAAAGATCAGGGGACTGAAAAGCTGGCACAACAAGTTCCTGATTAATATGGAACTTCGAGACCACTTTGGGCAAAAACTCAGGACGAGTGCGGAGCACCGCTCTGTCCTGGTGAAAAATCAGGAAAGGAGGGCGACAGGAAAGCGCCCCCAATTCAGACACCCTCCTGGCCGAAGCAATTGCCAGGAGAAAAACCGTCTTAAATGTCAGCCACTTGAGCTCCACCGCCTCAAGAGGCTCAAACGGAGGACCCTGCAGGACCCGTAGCACCACCGCCGAGTCCCAAGGAGCCACAGGAGGCACAAAGGGAGGCTGGATCCTGAGAACACCTTGGAAAAAGGTGTGAACGTCTGGTAGTATTGCAATCCGCCGTTGAAACCACACGGACAAGGCGGACACATGAACCTTCAGAGATGCAAGGCGTAAGCCGAGATCCAATCCTGACTGAAGAAATTCCAAGATCCTAGAAACTCGGAACACCTGAGGATCATAATGTCTGGACTCACACCACTGAAAGTAAGTGTGCCACACACTGTGATAAATCCGTGCTGAAGCAGGCTTGCGTGCCCTGAGCATGGTACCAATAACCGAACTGGAGAAGCCCCGAGACCTCAAGACGGCTGTCTCAAGAGCCACGCCGTCAAAGACAGCCAACCCAGATCCGGGTAAAGGCAGGGCCCCTGAGACAACAGGTCCCGACGCTGAGGAAGAAGGTACGGAGCGTCGATGGAGAGGCTCCTGAGATCGGAGTACCAAGGACGTCTGGGCCACGCCGGAGCTACCAGCACGAGCATGCCGCCGTCCTGCTTGAATTTCCGCAGAACCCGAGGAAGCAGGGATATCGGAGGAAACAGATACGCCAGGTGAAACGTCCATTTCACCGACAGCGCGTCCACCAGACTTGCACCTGCGTCTCTTGTCCTTGACCCATAAACGGGCAACTTGTGATTGTGACGGGAGGCCATCAAGTCCAGCTCCGGCAGTCCCCACCGGTCCACGAGTAGCTGAAACACCTCTGGGTGAAGCGACCATTCCCCGGGATGCACGTCGTGACGGCTGAGGAAGTCCGCCTCCCAATTGAGGACTCCGGGGATGAAGACCGCCGAGATCGCTGGAATGTGACCCTCCGCCCAAGTCAGGATACGAGACACCTCCGACATCGCTGCCTGACTGCGAGTTCCGCCTTGGTGATTGATACACGCCACCGTGGTGGCGTTGTCGGACTGCACCTGTACCGCCCTTCCGTGAAGAGCGGGGCCGGACGACTGCAGGGCCCTGAATACTGCCCGCAGTTCCAGGATGTTGATGGGGAGAAGTGCTTCTTCCGCTGACCAACGACCCTGAAGCGACAAAGAGCCGGTCACTGCCCCCCAACCCCGGAGACTGGCATCCGTCGTGAGCAGGACCCAGTCCGGGATCCAAAATGGGCGCCCCTCGACCAGATGAGCTGTCTGAAGCCACCAAGCCAAAGATAGCCGAACGTCCGGAGACAACACCAGCACCTGAGAGCGGATCCGGTGAGGTAACCCGTTCCATTCTGATAGAATCAGCCCCTGCAGGGGCCGGGAATGGAACTGGGCAAATTCCACCATGTCGAATGTCGACACCATGGACCCCAGAACTCTCATAGCCGAATGGACCGACAGGCGGCAACGGCTCAGGCAACTGCGTATCCGCAGCTGTAGGGAGGCGACCTTCTCCGGAGTCAGGAAGATCCTTTGGTGACGCGAATCCAGCAGGGCTCCCAAATGAACCATCCGCTGTGATGGAATCAGGGAGGACTTTTTCCAATTTATCAACCACCCGTGTGCTTGCAGGCAAGCGATCGTCAGGTGGAGATGTTGAAGCAGTACCTCCGGGGAGCTCGCCAGCAACAGGAGGTCGTCCAGGTACGGCAGCAGCCGTACATTCTGGTTCCGAAGATGTGCGGCCATGACCGCCATAATCTTCGTAAACACCCTCGGTGCCGTGGAGAGACCAAAGGGTAGCGCCCGGAACTGATAGTGGTGTTGAAGGATAGCGAACCTCAGATACCGCTGGTGTGAAGATGCTATCGGAACATGGAGGTAGGCGTCCTGGATGTCCAGGGACACCATGTAATCCCCCGGTTCCATCGCCAGAATGATGGAACGTAACGTTTCCATCCTGAACTTGGGAACTCTGAGGAATTTGTTCAGAGACTTCAAGTTGAGGATAGGGCGATGAGAACCATTGGGTTTCTGCACCAGAAACAGAGACGAATAATACCCCGTCCCTCGTTGTGATAGAGGAACGGGAACAATGACCCCTGCTTTCAGCAAGGACTCTATAGCCTCCTGAACCTGTAACGCCTTGGTCTTGTCCTGAGAAGGACTTGTGCAGAAAAACTGGTGGGGTGGTCTGTGCCGAAAAGACAGGGCGTACCCCTGGGAGACCACTTCTCGAACCCAGGCATCCGTGGTGGTATTGTGCCAGCGCTGGGCAAATAGAAGAAGTCGGCCTCCCACTCTGAGGTCCCCCAGAGGGAGGCCCGTCCCATCAGGCCGCAGGTTTATCTTCCTGCTTGGAAGAAGGGCGCCGAGCACTCCAGGCTTGCTTCTTGGGTTTAGAGGCCGTCTTACTCGCAGACTGTCTCGGGAAGGACTGACCTTTCGCCTTACCCTGAACCCGAAAGGAACGAAAAGCCGAATTCCGAACCTTAGCAGGCAGTGCCGCCGAAGGGAGGAAGGCCGACTTGGATTTAGCCAGGGTGTCCACTATTTTGTCCAAGTCCGGACCAAATAGTAATTCCCCATTGAAAGGTAAGGCCTCCAGACCTTTCTTTGAATCAGAGTCCGCTCTCCAGGACCGCAACCATAAGGATCGGCGGGCAGACACCACTGCAGCCGATACCCGCGAGGTCAGCAGACTAGCATCTAAAGAAGCTTCTCCAATGTAAGAAGCAGCGTCCCTCATTTGTCCCAACAACGCCCGCTGGACATCCGGAGCGTCGTCCGGGAAGGTATCTTCCAATGCATTGGCCCACCCCTCAATGGCCTAGGCCACCCAGGAGATGGCCATGGACGGTCGGGCCACCGCCCCGGAGAGGGAGTAAATAGACTTTAAGCAAGTCTCAACTTTCCTGTCCGTGGGATCCTTCAGCGAGGATATCGACGGTAATGGTAAGGTGGCGCCCCGAGTTAAACGGGTGACATGGGAATCCACCGCCGGTGGAGTTTCCCATTTTTTACAATGTGCCTCAGGGAAGGGGTAATTAGAAGCCAACCGCTTCTGAGGAAGGAATCTCTTACTGGGCGCCTGCCAAGCTACCGCCATATGATCCGTCAACTGATCCGACAGGTGAAACACCGCAGAAGCCACCTTAGTTTTTTTGAAACTAGGAAACTTCGACTTAGGAACTGGTGCCTCATCCTCTATAAGAAGAATAGCTCGCACCGCCCTAACTAGTGCTCGCACATTAATGGACGACTTGGTATCCATTTCCTGGACCGAGGCGTCCGAGTCAGTGTCATCAGGAACCTCCCCATCAACTGAGGAACCCTCTGAGTCCGATACCTGAGCAGCCCGTATCATGAGTGGGCGTTTTGAAATCCTAGAAGGCATGTCAGTCTGCAACATTGACTGAAAAGCCGAGGAAGCGGCCGCCAAATTTTGCACAGAGTTGGAGAGCACATCCACCCAGGGTGGAGGAGTCACCATAGGGGCCTGAAAAGGTACCACAGGCTGCTGCGGCACAGGGGAAGCCTGCATATACATAGGCAACCCCGCATAGGGACCCACCGACTGAGACCCAGGAGGACTCCGCAATAACTGCGGGACACCCGGGGAATGGGGGATGGTCGGCTGGGACAACGACCTAGTAGGGAGAGCAGTCGGGACTGACAGACGGTCCGCAATAGACACCAGCACTTGAGAAAACATCGCCCACGGTGGTTCCTGCGCCAGAGAAGGTCTGGATGGGCCAGGAGCCACCTGGCATCGACTACACAGGCCATCCTGTGACAAATCCTCCCTATCTACTCCTGCAGAACAGCGTCCGCAGGAGGCCAACACCGGAGCCACTGAGCGCTCAACCTCCTCGTCTGACATGACAGAATATATTATATATCTGGCACCAGGGTAGAAGTAAAACGCACTCACCGGTGTGCTGAACAACAGCCCACAATATGGCACTGAGTAGCACACAACTGTATGTGACGGACCTCACAAATACGTGATCTATATAAGTGAGGTCAGTAGAAACGCCCCTCCCCCACACACCTGTAGGGCTTGTAGGAGAAGTAAAGGGATAGGTATAAGCTGACAGTAAGTAGAAAATAAGCACAGACAGGCAGCACTAGCAAAAGTCACATACCATGCAGGAAGATATACTCACTGCACCTTTCCACTACAATCAACCTGCCCAGATTCAGTGTCTGGGAGGGCTATAGTGCTGTGTACGCTGTCCTTAATCAGGGGAGAGGTACACAGGGGGACCGGTCCGCGTGCTCCCTGAAGATCTGCGCTGCCACTGTGAGAAAATGGCCGCTGGAGACCTCAGAGGAGGAGTGGCCAAGTAGCTGCAGCTCAGCGACGCCAGACTCCGTGCTGAAAGGCGCGCTGAGCTGAGGGGAGGAGCCGCTGACAGGGAAGGCTTCCTCCACTGGCTAGCATATTAACCCCAGGGCTTGCCGGCATCCCGCTTGCCATATATCCCTGGTGGTCTAGTGGTCCCACGGGTTATTCCTCCTCAGAGGGGGAGCCCGCCGCCACCGCTAGCGGCCCCCGGTCTGTCCCCTAGGACCGGGGGCAAAGGACTGCATCTGCAGGCAAAACCCGCGAGCCGCCGCTAATCGGCGACTCGCGGCTTACCTTGTCCCCGGCGACTCCGGCAGCAGTCCAGGGAGGGACCCAGAGTCCGGCTAGTACGGACTCTGGCCTCCCGCCGCGATCCCCAGTGCAGTACTGGCGTCGCGGCGCCAGCGGGGAAGGAGAGCGGCAGCGTGGGCGTCTGCATAGACAGCCCGTCGCTGCCACACTAGAGCCTCTGTTGTAAAATAAAAATCTAACAGGCTCTTTTTTTTTTTTTTTTTTTTTTAAATAAAAATAGAAAGCTTTTGGGGGCTGCTCCTGCAGCCCCCCTGCGCAGGTGACCCGACTCCGGCCGGGCACCAACTCAAACTGAGGTGCTGTGGCCGGGGGCGGGGTATAGAGGAGGACGGACCCAAGTGCATCCTGGGAGCAGCTAAAGCTTTAACTGCGTGGTGCCCATGTATCCAGATCCAGCTATACCCCAAGGTCAACCCTGTGGACCCCCTATGGACCCTGAAGTAGAAATGAATTGTTCTGTTCTGTCTGTCTATGCATTCGGACACCCCTGCACCGACTGGAATGAAACCAACGTGAGGTGGTACAGTTGGATCTCCTGGTCATGTTTTAGGGGAGTTAGAGGCCAGGTCAGACCTCCCGTTAGTGTATGCTGAGCAGAACTTTGACCCGGGGAGCCTGTTCTGAGCCTTCCACTGGATGAATTTGGACGAAAACATCATAGCGTGGTAACACTGGATCCCAGAAGACATACTAGGGGTTGAGGTCCCGGTCAGACCTCCCGTTTGTGTACACTGGGCAGAACTTTGACCCGGGGACGTTGGGCAGAACTTTGACCCGGGGAGCCTATTCTGGGCCTCAACTGGATGGATTTGGACGAAATCACATTATAAAACGTCATAACTTGAAGATTTAAACTTGGGCAACGCCAGGTACTTCAGCTAGTTTATTGGACCCTGGAACTTCTGAAAAGCACTGCGGAGCTGCTCTGGAGCTAAGGCAGGATTCCTGGACCTCTTTGCCAGAACTAATGGAGTTAATTTAGTGCCATATCTGACAAAAAAAAATAAAGACAGCCATGACAACACTGACTCCAACTAAGTCAAAGTGTTTATGTTAATCTAGGTATTACTAGGTCCATATTTCATGCCTCTAGAGCAGAGGTGGGCAATAAACAACCCTCCAGCTTCTGTACAACTACACATCTCAGCATGCCCTGGCACAGTTTTGCTAAAACTTTAGCAGGGCAAGCTGGGATATGTGGTTCAACAGCAGCTGGAGGGCACTTATTGCCCACTGCATTGTAAAATCAAGGAGATAGCAATCTCTGAGGATGTTTAGCAATGTGACAAGTTGGACAGCCATTTACATGTGAACTAGCAGCCTCTCGCCGTACTGAAGTTCTTAGAACACTAACAGGCCTATTTGTCATATGTAGACAAATCAGCTTCTCCCTACTTACCCAGCAGTCCCTGTTGGTGAAAGCTTTCGCTGGCATTAGCTTTTACCAGGGCTCTCTAGCAAAGGCTTCCAAATACAAAGCACTAGGAAACCTATTTAAGAAGTATCACAGCAGTATATGCACTTCCACAATCCTCTTATTGCTTTCGTCATCTCAGGATGGAGGTAATTGGGGGGGTGAGACCAGAAAAAATTCCCCCTTATTATTCATATAAAACTTTTTCCCTTTTTTAATTATAATAAAATATATATTTATAATTTCTATTATTTACAGGTTGAGTCTCCCATATCCAAAATGCTTGGGACCAGGGGTATTTTGGATAACGGAATATTCCGTATTTGGAATATTTGCATATCATAATGAAATATCTTGGGAATGGGACCCAAATATACACACAGAATGCATTTATGTGTTATATACACCTTATACACACAGCCTGCAGGTCATTTTATACAATATTTTCAATAATTTTCTGGCTCAAACAAAGTTTGTGTACAGAAATGAAATTCATTTGTTTCATATACACTTTAGCATTAGCACTCAGCTGCTTCGACTAAATATTATAGTCAATTGAGCAAGAAAAAAAATTTCTATCGCTGCTACAAATAGTAAATCTTAATTTTTGCCTACTCTTAGTAAATAGGCTCATTAGGAGGCGAGTGATTTGTGATGTAAGATTTACTTCAACAAGTATCAACATAAATACTAAAACAATACTAACCAGGAAAGATGTAGTAAGAGCTTTGCAATGATCTCAGCAGCAGAGCCGTAACCAGACATTTTGGTGCCCTGAGCCAGAAAGGGCATTGGTGCCGCCCCCTCCCCATATTTTAAATAAAAGCATCACATGTCAAAAAAAAAGGGATGTGGCCTTGTGGGGAAGGGACATGGCCCCATGATAGTACCCCCGATTCAAATTACGCCAGAAAGTAGTGCAACCTTATTTACGTTACACCGCATAGTAGTGCCCCTTATTTATATTACACTGCACAGTAGTGTCCCTTATTCACATTACACCGCACAGTAGTGCCCCTTATTCACATTACGCCACACAGTAGTGTCGATTATTCACGTTACGCCACACAGTAGTGTCCCTTATACACATTATGTCACACAATAGAGCCCCTTACACATTATGCCACAGAGTAATGCCCCTTACACATTAGGCCACACAGTAATCCCCCCTTCTATAGGGTGAATGACAGTGACAGCACTCAACCATTGTCACTCACTGACTGCTGGTCCTGGTCGTCTCCCTTCCCTGCATGCGAAAGCAGATGGCGTGCTGCTGTGCCCAATGCCCAACAGCTCCTCCGTGCTGTAGGCACTATGGGACAGGTTGCTTATAATGTGGGGAACAGTTTGGAGCTGTATGAAGGGAAAGAGACCAGGAAAGGAACAGGTGTGGTGGAGAAGGAGGGACGTCGGAGGTGCCGTGAATGGGGGGAGGAGTTTGGAGTTGTGTGAGCGGAAGAAGAGCAGGAGAGGGAACAGGTATGTGTGTATGTGTGTGTGAGTGTGTGTGTTTGGGGGGGGGGGGTGTACCGCTGATGGGGGGGATAGGCTGCACTGCCCTAGTTACGGCCCTGCTCAGCTGATTACAAAGTACATATAAATCAATACTTTAACGTTGGTATGCCGATGAATGGATCTATGATCATTTCAAATACAAAACCTTTTTTATGTCCACAAAATTCTACTTACCATCGTGCAGCTTGGAACAATCTTCTGATTTGAAACTTCTGGCAGAGCAGGACATCATGGAAGTGCCGGGGGATTGACTCATTTCCATCTGAAAGAAAAGAGGTGTCCTGAAGAATTTTAGGGGTCAGGGAAGATGTGCGCCTATTGTCCTCCTGGTTATGTCCAGCCCTGCATTAGATATGTTCAATTGTCTCTAAATTACACTAAATACATTGGCAACTGAACCAGATGAGAAGAACCACTGTGACTGAGAATATAGGATCTGATTCTGAGTTATATACTGCTGCGACTGCTTTTGAGACTTTATTCCGTAGTCGTGTCTGAGACATTATGCTGATGCTAGTGCCAGCCCTTTGCCTGGTTGGGCTGATGCTAGCAACAGCATAATGATGAGATGCCCACTCTGAGCGTCTTGAGGCGCTGTAATACCACTTGGACTGTGTTTAGACGCAACCAACGGTTGCAACATCGAAACATGCACCAGTCCCATGCTTGGTGCAGATTCTGCTTCAGAGTGTGGACTCCAATGTGCGATTAAGCATCAGAGTTCGCAATCAGTTCAGCGACACGCCCATAAGACGGACCCTCTTTGGGCATCTGAATAGCTACCTCCCAGGATTGCCCAATACATCTAGTACCCTGCGTCTCAATCACAACTGAGCATCCGCACCATGGGACACATGTGCTGTAAAAGATTCTACGCATTTTTGCGCCTGCGCAGTGGTGAGAAATCGCTCAATTCCACAAACATCCGCAGTGTGTGCCGCTCAGAATCAGGCCCACACTGAGCTATTCTATGCTCCGTAACGTCTGTAACAGACCCGTTTAGTAAATTAGTGGTGGCTGTTCTCAGACCCCATTACTGCACTACATTGGCCATGGTGTACACAAATAGACACTTGGAGTTTACCCATTTAATGATGTGTCTAATGTGATATAATTAGACCGATTAAGATACATTTTGAATTTTGGATATTTACATCAACGTTGGCTAGTGATGTTTTATATTCCAGGTCTTTTTATAGTACCAAGTGTAAACTAGTGATCCCCAGTTTTACAAAACAAATATTTTCTGAGTGAACATACGTGTCTGACTACGAATGGGGGCTTGCTGTCAGTCTCCTTCTTGAACTCATAGGGTCCGAGGTTGAGATGGGCCAATCTTTGCTTTGAGTCTTCTGACAACTCGCACATGCGTCTGTTTGTATATGGGGATGGCGAGCGAGATTTAGAGGCAATCGTAGGCTGCTCGTATCTCCTGGAGGTCTTACGGACCGGTGTGACAGGCTGTGGATGAGAGAACGGCTTGTCAAAGGCAATAGTAAGTACATATTACTTGCTGTAGAACCGATTTGTAATTCATAAGTAGCCTTTGAACATTGTCCCTTGAATTTTCTGCCCAGCTGCCGAATAAATTGGTATACATACAGTATATTATAGCAATGTGTTTTACTAAATACTTCAAATTGTAATGACCTGTGCTGAATACATTATTCAGTGATTGAAAACACATTTATAGTGCCCAATTTGCTTATGCATAGGCACACAGTAGAGGCAGCCATTTTGTGAAATGGGCTGTGGGATTGCAGCCTGTCCACTCAGTAATGCAGAGTTTCCCAAACTCCACCATTACAGTCAAGATTTTCAGGATGTCCATGCTTGAGTCCAGATCTTTAAAACAAAATGACTGAGGTACTAATTAAGTCACCTATGCTCAAGCATGGATATCCTTAAAGTAATAAAAGGAAACGGTGAAATGGGAGACTTCTGCACTAGTTAATACATTGTTAAATTTTAAACCAAAAAGGCAAAAAAGAGAAAAATACCCCAAATTATAAGTCACCAATTGTATTATTGATAGAATAGTTGGGGGTGCTGCCTAGGGACACAAAACAATTGAATAGAAAAAGAAGAGAGCAAGAATGCACTGTAATGGCGGAGTCTGAAAACCTCTGCAGCAATGTCATTGGTTCATAGCGAATTCATAGTCCTGAGTACCTCCTGTGTGCTAGTTACAAAAATTATTAGGATTATTGATTCACCTCACAAAATGGCCATCTCCTCTGTGTGTATGTGAGGAATTAACTTAGTTCAGGTTATTGCAACTGGAAAATAAGTGATACAAGCAGAATACTATTGCACTGAGGACATGTTCAGGCTAGCAGGCATCAAGTTGCCTTTCAGAAACAATTCTGTCATGGAAAAAAATCATAATACAGCATAAAGGAGCAAAAAGCTGTGCAAATAAAGTGGTATATTCCCCAATATAAAAGCTAAATACTTAGGTACAACAAGAGATAAAAGTAGAAAACCAGGAACTTTCAAGTGCATACAGCTGCCCGCCTCAATTACATCAACCATCACTACAGTTTCAATGTCTTTGCAGTAAAACCACTTACTATTAATTAAAGTCTAATTGAGCTGTCTACTTTCTTTGGAACAGGGGGATCTATGGCAGGAAACTTGTTGGTGGAAATAAAAAATAATCAGGACCGTTTCTTATTTAATAGAAAAGAGCAGTTTATTTGGTTTTCTTTAATATAATACCTTTTGTCATTAAACAATCACGGGAAGACAGGGACCAGCAGTAAAAGTGCTTTCTAACCTTTTTCTGCATTCTCTTCGTGTAGCTGGGTCAATGTTCAAATGTACGTTCTCCAACAAATCCCTAGAGGGGGCACAAACAACAATAATTAAACATCAAGGTCTAGGAGAATAGGCTATCACAGGTAAATATCAAGCAGTGTAACAAACAGGGGTTTAATTGTCAACCGTTCCCTTTGTAAGTGCCAGACTTTAATAAAGATAATTAAAAAAGACAAAGGACTGGTAGGAAATGTCAAGCAGATAACATTTGCATTTCTGATGATTCAATTACAAATGATTACATTGCTTTGTGCAACAATTAAGATCTGACTTTTATTTGAATGCATGTTTTGTCAAGACTGACTATTTTAAGTGGCATGGTTGACAGTAATTAAACAGAAAAACTGTTCAAACAGAAATAAAATAAACAAATTCAAACGCAATGTGCTATCATAACAAAACATTATATTTCCACTTAAGTATTACGAGTTAAACATACATTAAACAGAGTAATGTTCCCGTTTATAAAGATGCGTTTGGCCGAGCTTTTCCTGATAAAATTAATCAAGCAAATTCCTAAAGGTGAAGACATGCCAGTGTTCTCCCTCCTATTGTAAAGAGTGAGTGAGTGTCATTCAATTAGAGGCGAAGTTTCCGCCTGTCCAACTTTTCGCTTCATTCGCCTGTTTCAGAGGCGAATTTATTCCATGCGCGTCCCCGCTTTTCGCCTAATTCAATTGCAAAACAGGCGAAAACAGAAACAGGCGGATGCGGAACAGGCGAAAAGTACTGAAAGAATTGGGGTAATTAGTCTGTACATTTATGCTGGCCATGCACGCTACAATTATCTGATTACCTGATATCGGCGGAATGCTCCGATAATTGTAGCGTGTGGGGGGGGCGACCGAGGGTTAAATATTGCTCGGTCGGGCATGCCGGATTGTCCAGCATGCCCGTCCGATGCGATATTTCCCGGTAAACTGTCGCCGCATCGGGCAGTGTATGCCCAGCCGCGGCCGACAGACAGACATTTCCTGTGTTCCTTCCTACGGAAGGAACAGGGAAATGTCTCCTCCCCCGGGGGCGGAGCGCAGATGTCTGCCGAATACACTGTGAGATAAATCTCACAGTGTATGTCGGCGACATCTGCGGCTGGCAGCCGGCCAGATAAAACGTCTGTCGGTCTGACAGGCATTTTATCTGGCCGTGTATGCCCAGCATAACATAGGGAATCAATATAGATGTGTACTAATAGCCCTAATAAGACTATTTTGGGTACTTAAGTTGAGTAAATTGCTTGCTATTAGCGTCTTTGTAAAAGTGGTGAAGAATGGCATAAAGCTGTATTTTTTGGTGAAAATAAGTATTCCTGTCAAATTTGGGGTACTTGAAAATGGGTGCTAGCATGTTTTTATGTCTCTAAAGTGAACTTTTTAAAAACATGAAAAATCCACCTGCTGCATGCACCTGCAATCCCAAAAACACCTGACCCATACTTGGGGACCCCCAAGGAGTCTATTTCGCTACTTTTTATGTTTATCCCCCCACTTTTTAAATTTTCACCCCAAAAATGACATGTGTTTCTTAGGTATTTTTTTTTTGCAGATTTGTCCTTTGAGGGGCTGTCCCAAGGGGTCTGAGTTGTTTCCCCACATTTGCACCCCAAAATAAAGATTTTGCATTTCTTTTCACCAGCTATTGATTGGAGAATCTTTTTTGGAGAATTGCTTCCTCTTAGGCGAAATTGTCCTGGAATTAAATTTGGCAAATTTTTTTTAGTCTAAATTTTCTCAAAAAAACAGGCGAAAAAGACTTTTCGCCTCTAATTGAGTCACCCACCTCCCTAGCCTCTCTGCCAGTGGTAGCCAGAGTGAGTTGCAGTGCCGCCCCCTACACTTTTGATCCGTCCTGGCCATACTTCTGTCAGAACACTGAAAATGCCAGTTGCAGATGTCTGCAGAGTATTTTTGGAGACCCTGTTAACAGTAGAAGGACGCCCCGATAGAGTAGCAGGTGAACTCCCTGTAGCCGTAGGTGGGCCGCCATGACGGCCATTACCTTGGTAAACACCAGCGGTGCCATAGAGAGGCCCAACGGCAGAGCTTGAAACTGGTAATGGTGGTCTAGTACCGCAAATCTGAGAAAAACATTGATGAGCTGTTGCAATGGAGATATGCAGGTAGGCATCCTGAACATCCAGAGACACTGTAAAGTCCCCAGGTTCCCTAGCTAATATAATGGAACGCAGGGTATACTTAAAAACTTGTTTAGGGTCTGAGGTTGAAAATAGGACAGTAGGAACCGTTTGGTTTTTGTACCAGAAAGAGGTTGGAATAATAACCCGTCCCCCCTAGGGGTAACGGGACAGGCATTATGACCCCTGCTTGGAGCATAGAGTGCACAACCTTCTGATTCTCCAAGGCCTTGTCTGAACGAAGGCCTATGGTGAAAAACTGATTAGGAAGCTTTCTGCGGAATGAGAGGGCATACTCGTGAAAAACCACTTCCCTTATCCAAGTATCTGTGGTGGTCTGACACCAGCACTGGGCATATTGCAGAAGTCGGCCTCCCACCTTGGGATCCCCCAAGGGGAGGCCCGTCCCATCAGGCTGAGGGTTTATCGTCAAGTTTGGCATCCGGTGCTCCAAGCCTGTTTCTTGGGCTTACCAGCCTTTCTGGCCCCTGAGGGTCTCGGAAAGGACTGCTCCTTAGGCTTGGGGACGATCGGACCGAAAGGACGAGGTCCCTGACCCAGCTGGAGTCGAAGCTGAAGGTAGACATGCAGAATTTGCTGCTGCCAGCTTATCCACTATTTTGTCTAAATCAAAGCCAAAGAGAACCTGACCATTATAAGGCAGGCATTCTAAGCCCTTCTTGGATTCAGCATCAGCTCTCCAAGAGCGCAACCACAAGGAGCGGCATGCTGACACCGCTGCCGCGGAAATACTAGAGGAAAGTAGGCTCATGTCCAAAGCTTCTTCATTAATGTATGCAGCGAAATCTCTGAGATTGCCTACTAACACAATTTACTCACTGGGAGCATCTGGGGGAAAGAATACCTCCAAAGTATCTGCCCATCGTTCCATGGCCCAGGCCACCCAACAGACAGCCATAGCCGGTCTGGAAGCCCCTCCGGCGACGGAGTAAATAGACTTAAGACACACCTCCACCTTGCGGTCCATAGCATCAGAGATCGATGACACGGATGGCATAGGTAAGGTTGCGTCACTAAGTGCGTCACATGAGAATCCGCCTGAGGAGGAGACTCCCATTTGGTGAAATGGTCTCTGCAAATGGGTATGCATATGCCAGACGCTTTGGAGTTGAAACAGTTTCTCTAAGTGATCCACTAATTAGCCAGATAGGGGAAAAAACAGCAGCTGTACCTTTAATACCCTAAAAGTAAGCATTTGAAGGTGCAGCGGCAGGAAGGCCGTCGTCTGTAATGAGCATTGCCATACAGACGGCCCGTATGAAGCCTGGAATAAATTCACCCTCATCTGACGTCATGTCACCATCATCATACTGAGTGATCGTGACAATAACGGTCTCTCAGCCGAAGCTGAGGTTCCTGTAACCTATCCGTTAGGTTCTGCACCGTAGTGGCGAGTAAACCCAGACAGGTTCCGCTTGGGAAAGTGTCTGTTAAGGGGAACACTATGCCACCATCATCTTTCCAGGGACCCCTAGTAAGGGGGATGGGACTACTGCCTGCTGCGTAAACCACCAATTGAGGGAACGCCGGGGGAAGCACATAACCAACAAACTAAGGCGTTCAAAGCCTGTACAAAACAAGCCCAGGGAGGCTCCTGTGTCAGTATAGGCACCGCAGGGGGTACAGGAAAGGGAATAGCAGGCTGTAACTAAGCCCACCATATGTACATCCCCTTCTCCAATACCTACCTTACATCTGGAGCATGTAGGTAGGAGAGGAGCACTAGTCTGTAGCGAATCATCACTCCCAGACATTATGAAAAACAATGTGACCCACCACACAGTAAGCACTTCTGACTGTGAGGTAAATTCCCACCCTGACAGTACCGGTACCGTGAGGGCTGAAGGGAGAGATAAACAGGGATAGTAAAATGGCCGACAGAAAGAAATCAGACACACAGCGCTAGCATAAGTCACACACTATGCGAATAACTACCTGCACAATGGCACTACAATCAACCACAAGACCTAAAGTCTAGTGGGAATAGTGCTACATACGGTGACCTTCTGTGAGGAGCGGTATGCAGGCCGCCGGAGAGCTCAGAGGAGGTGGGCCCGGGGAAGGATCGCTGGTACAGCCTGCTCAATACATAGAGAAAACGGCACTGCGTGCAGCAGGGGGGAAGAGTCTCCTTTTCTGGACAGGGAAAGCGCTCCCCCTGGCATGCATTTAACCCCCTGGATGCTGGCGCGCAACTCCGCGGCATGCCAGCCCCATATCCTGGTGGTCCAGTGGTAGCGCAGGCTCTTGCCTGGCTCCACTTGCAGCCGTCCCCAGGGAGCCCCCAGCCCTGGGGACAAAAACGGACTGTGCATCAGCGGGCGCCTACCGCAGACGCCCGCTGCTTACCTTGCTGTCCCCCTGCGTTCCAGCCACAGTCCAGAGCTCCCCGGGGGTTCCTGCTAGCTGGAACCCCCAAGTGCCCGCCGAGTTCCCCGGATCAGTACCGTGGTCGGCGCCAGCGGGGGAGTTGGAGCGGCAGCACGGACGTCCGACGTCCGTGCTGACCGCTTTTGAAGATGTTCAGGGGCTGTCTCAGCAGCCCCCCTATGCAGTGACCCGACTCTGGCCGGGCACATCCGAAACTGAAGGTGCCTTGGCCTGGGGGCGGGGTATAGGAGAGGAGGTCCCGGTGCATCCTGGGACCAAAAGTTTAACTGTGTGGTGCCCGATGGCAGAGCCATCGCCTATACCCCAAGGTATCCTGTGGATACCCTATGGACCCTGCAGTAGAAATTAAATTCTCGATTTGTTTTAATTTAAGTAAGTCAGGAACAAGTATTTGAAAAGGTATTTAACTATTTTATTAGTGCATGCACTCCAAAATGCTGACCGCATGGCATTCAGTGATTCAGAGCGCTCGCAACCGGGTCGATGGTGGCCCAGAGCGCATGCGCACGACGGAGCCGACTCCGTCGTGCGCATGCGCGAGACCCGGATAGCGATGGGCAATCCGTCGCTCCGGGTCTCGCACCAAAGGGGGCGTGCTGTCGATGTTGAGTGACAACACACCCCGTTTGGTGGGCAGGCAGGGGGGGTGGCTACCCAGACGGAGGTGTTCCCATGAGAACGCCTACTGTCTTGGGGCGGCCCCACTGTTTGAGCCGAAAGCTCTCTGGGGCTTGCGGCCCCGAGACCCTACCACAAGGGTCTCGTCGCAAGCCCGATGGTCGCGATGGTCTTGACCATCACGACCATCATCCTGGCCGCTCGCATTAGCTGTGAGTGGCAACCCACGTCAATGCAAGCGGCCAGGAGGCCGCTCCATAAAAAAAAAAAAAAAAAAGACGCCCTGATTCAGAGCGAGCGCTCTGTCAGAGCGTCCGGCTCTGAATCAGGGCCCCTGTCCCGGCGCTAACAACAGCGTGCTGAATTGAATCGCCCCCTAAGAAAATTGTGCTCTCCAGTCATCCTTAGGTTCAGTTGCGTCATGGTGGACAGGGTTGGGCTTCTATTTGTCCACATATTTTATGATTGCCAGCCACCAGCACTGGTTTTGTCTATCACAATGACCATTAATAATTTGATTTGGTCCTGGACCACCCCTGCAAGTGCCCCGTGGAAAGCAGAACCCAGTTTGGGAACCACTGCCCTGGAGTATTAGCACACAAGCCTCCAACAGACGGTGTCCTATTCCAGTATTTTTAATGGCTCACAAATGGCTGCCTGCCCTTACTATTGAGCACTGCATAGTATCTGCTGTCTCTTTAGTTACCGCTTTGGTGCATGCTTTGTATTCCACAATTCAAACAACTACCAATGTGCTGAATCGCTGTCAGCCAACAAAATCAGTTTGTGATGACAAATTACAGCCTTTGTGAGGATCTGCTTTATCATTCATATATTAAAGCCAAATAAAGTGTTATTAATATTAATACATAGAAGGGAAGCATTTGATCAAACCGCTGTCTCTTATGTCAGTACAGTCAAGTAAAACTTTCTGTATAATCCGGTAATAGGCCTGGTAGTCATAAATCTTTCATTTACTGATAATGACATATATATAACAGCACTTAGGTGAAGTGTCATTTTATTCAGTAGAAATTGTATTTATGAGCACTTGCAGCTATGGGACACAGTCCAAAAATCTCTTCAAGGACTTTCTGCTTAGGACAAATCATCCCCGTAGCCGGTCTTACAATGGTTAGTAATTCACTTCAATGAGGACCAGTGTGAAAAGTATTAGCTACTACAGAAATCCCTTTAGTATCAATTTAAAATAGAATAGACTATAAAATCTTTGAACTAGCCTAATCACATTTCTGTATTTTTCTCCAAATATTGTTTTATGATCTCAATGTCACCCAATAGCATGGTACAAAAGTGCGTATGTACTGTAACCCATAGCAACCAGACATCTGCTTTCATTAGTCTAGCTTGTAGCAGACCATCAAAGGTTACTTTCAATTTGCTGTCACAATTTACTGCTTATTTAGGTGTACAAAATATCTGACCTGCTTTAAAACACTCACGTAACCTCTTCCGACCTTCATCTGTTTTAAAAGAAAATCAAAAATTATAGAACTTTATTATATTATTGACTAGCATTTCCCCGCAGCTTCGCTCGCGTGGATGTCTGTTATTGCTCAGCGGAACTCATTTCACAAAGACAGCAGTGGCATCTAATATTGTGATGTATATTTTATATTGTAGGGATAAACACAAAAAGATTATTAGGGCTACTAACTCGTGAGAAGGCAACGTAAAGCTGCCCATTGGTTCGCCATCTACTGGACTGACATGTATACTGCAACTTCATGAGTCAAGATAAGCTGCCTGATTAGTGTTTAATATATAGTTGAATTTTCCTGCAAAATAGATCTTGAGATATATATCTATGTATTTCTAATCATAAAAAGAGCCAGCACTCCATAGCAAAAAATAAATACTTGCCCAGGTGCCCTCTGTAGTTTGCCATTCGAGATCAGGACAGGTTCAGACAGGTCCCCATTAATCTTCACATGAGCTGAGGGAGTAGAATAGAGAGCCCGGATTCTCTGGGACACTACAGTACCTAGGCCCAAATGCTCCAGCATGCCTAATAAAAAGTCCCAGTCCACCCTGTGAAATGCCTTCTCCGCATGTTTTGAGAGAAGAATGGCAGGGGTCTTTCGACGGGAGGCCTCGTGAATTAAGTCTAAAACCCTTGTGGTATTATCCCTGGCTTCCCAACCAGGGACAAATCCCACCTGATCCAAGTGAATTAGTCCAGGAAGGAGTAATTTGAAACGATTGGCCATTAATTTGGCAAAAAGCTTCAAACCAACATTCAACAGGGAGATGAGCCTGTAACTGGAACATAAGGCCGGGTTTTTCCCTTCTTTAGGGATTACTGAAATGTGGGCCAAGAGAAATTGAAAAAAAAAAGGGCGAAATATCCGAATCTGCATTAAAAGCCCTAAGCAATAGGGGTGATAAAACTTCACAAAATGTCTTATAATACCCAATAGAGAATCGATCAGGATCCGGGCATTCATCATTCTGAGTTGATTTTATAGCCTCCTCCATATTTATATACATATAGTCATCTTGGACTCGAGGGGCCTGTGCAATTTCCTACAAAAAAAAAAATTGTCTCCATAGTTCATAAACGGTCCCTAAAAGTATATTTGTCTCAAAAAAATTATATTTATATACATCTAGTCATTTTTGCCTTGAGGAGCCTGCACACTGCACGCGCTGAGTGTCAAGCGTCTGTTTTTTCCTTTATTGCTCCTCTCCCTGATGTCACATTGAGCTAATAATGCTATACAATATTGAAAATGCAATCCGATATCATCCCGTAGTTTTTGCATGATGCCGGAACGAACAAAAATTCCCCAAAAAATAAAAAATTGTCTCCATAGTTCATACGCAGTCCCAAGGAGTACATTTCTCAAAAAGCTTTTTCGAAACTGACGAATGGCAGAATTTCTATGTCCCCATACTAAAGTATGAGGACTGTGGAAATTATCGGGGAGGGAATAGTAATCGGGAGATATATCCTGCGTTACAGGAATGATGAATGGGTCTGACACTTAATTTCTACAAAAGCAGGTGACAATTAAGTGATGATGAATAGAGCCCTTAAAGAGGCCACTGTTAATAATCCGAGACAATGTACTTACCTACGGAAGGTTTATCTTAAATATACAGGTGAAAATATAAAGTGAAAATATATGCCAAGCATGAACGCATGCCTGTTAGAGGAGCGTATCATTTGTGCCTTCGCACTGCGGTCTAAATGTAATAGACTGCGAGTCGGTGCCGCCGGCTCACAGTCTATTACATTTAGCACTGCGTGTGCATAAAACTCCATTGCACATGCCCATGTGAGCAATGCAGAGTCATACACAATTTTAATCACATCTGCACTTACGGCTAAAGAGGCGTAACTGGGCTCTAATGGGGCATACTTACATAGACATAGTTCACCAAGGACATGTGAACGGAACTGCGAGATACTCAGAGTGGAACATAAGCTTAATTCCAGGCAAACATTTTGCATCTAGTACAGGGTAGGTGCAAGTGTGCACGATGACTAGTAGCAAACAAAATGTACCAATCGTGGTGCGGGCACAACGCGAGATGCGTACAACTTTGCATATGGGTGAATATACACCTTGGTTTCCATGAACGCAGTTTGGGAGCAACATTCTCCTGATTTCCATCCAAATTTGAAACGGACCTACAGTGTGCTCTTAATAGCCATGAGCCAGAATTACATATTAATACATATTAATGAACATTAACACCTATTTGCAGTTTGTACAGATGTGTTCCTCTTACACTGTGGCGCTAAAACAGCCACTATCTGTGCGCCAGGTCCCAGGCGACTAGGCCTAACGTATTTTTCACTCAAAATGAGCATCTTTGGCCTGAGTCATAGATGTACGCATTCCCGATGGTGGCAGTGGACATACGCATGACCCTTTCTGCGCATGTTCAGGACGGGTCCTGCGAGATTGTTCGCAGTGCCCCTTAAGCCGCCGCATGTCCGTTTGGGGACAGCTACCGGGGCTGTTTTACAAAACAGGGGTGTGTTGCACCTGTTTTATAGACGTGCTGGAACCAGGGTCTGCGTCTTCCAACGCAGATTTCCTGGCCCCGGCTGAGCAGTTCCGTTACCCATTCTCAGTAAGCTTCAGGGGCGATGACTGCGACCGATGGTCACGAAGGTGATCCGATGCTTCATCTTCGAACGCAGCACTCAGATATGCGATGCTGGCAGGAGGCAACTTTTGTCATCAGACGCCTCATGCTGCTTTTAGCATATGCTAGCATCACTGCTGCGTCCAAAGTCACAGCAGCGAATCTAACAGCGTCCATCTCTAAATCCGGCATCTTATTTGCATAAATAAAACAACTGGAAGTGACAAAACTACTTAGCTAGCGTACACTGATCAATGTGTTGTGCAATATTTGTACATCTGTGTACAAATGAGTCTGGATCCGTATATGAATTGCTACAATGCAGCGCGGCGGCTTATTCTCACGCCAAGTTCCACTGCGGAGTGCTATAATGCAGCGGCCATAGACTTCACCAGATTCCATTGTACAGATTCAGACTCGGTCGCACACAGATATATATTAATCAGTGCAGTCTCTTGAAGCGGTTTTGTCGCACACATGAAAGCAAAAAGACGCTGGACCACTTACGCAGCTCACTCTCGCCAGGCTTCTCACGCCACATGACACATCTGTAGGAGGAATTGTTTCCCATTTAGATCTAAACTATCAATAACCATGTTTCTTTTCATCTACAGTATGCCAGTCTAAAGTATAAAGCAAGTTATGATGAGATGCCTGTGAGCTGTTGGGCAGCCAATCATAAGACAAAATGGGTGATTCAGGAGTGGACTGGAATTGCAAAGCTGCATGCAGACAGCTTTGCAATTCCGTCTTTGCAATTATGTTAATGCAGAAGGAGACATCATGCCTCCTGCATGCATTAATGATCCAACTTAACTTGCGTCCATGGACGCAGCATCTGATCATCTTTGTGCTCCCTGGCCAGCTGAGTCATCATGGGGTCACGCAGGCCGACCATCGCAGATTAGGGACTGAGGGCCTGATTCAGAGCCGCTCGTAAGCGGCCGCTCGTTCGCTCCGAGCGATGTTCGCACATCTGCGCATGAGTATGGGTCGTAATGCGCATGCGCCAACCAGTCAGTGCGGTCGGAAATCGAGCGCTCGCAAAATAGCGAGTGCCTGCTAATTTGAGTGACAGGATGAGGCGTTTGTGGGTGGTAACAGGGGAAGGTGCTTGAAAACGGGGAGTGGAGATCCGAACGCAGGCGTGCCAAACGGTCAAAACGGGCGTTTTAAGGGTGTGCATAATTAACAAAGCAGCGTCATCGACCACGTCACTTGGTTGTCTCTTAGCCTGAACTGTTCGCATGATTGCGGTAGGATAAACCTACCACAAGCACTGTGAGCAGTTCATACGCCTTCCGATGTACTCAATTAATCTAATAAATAGCGGAGATGACGTAGGATAGGAGCGGCCAGGGAGCGTCTTTACAAAATAGCGAGCGCATGTTTCGTTCGCTCGCTCAGACATAGAGGCGTCAACAGACTGTAAAGAGCGAGCGCTCAATTTAAATATCCGGCCCCTTTTTCTGAACAAGCGCGCGCAAATAGCGTCCGGCTCTGAATCAGGCCCTGAGAGCCTGGCCTATTGCCTCTCCCAAACAACGCTGACGCGCCTCTGTATTGTGAAACGGAGGCTGTCGCCGTCCCCCACACACGACCAAAACTGCGCATGCACAGTATGGGTCCGGAGAGTGCGGGTCCTAGCGTCCACTGCTTAATAAGGCCTAAAGTATCCGATCACCTTAAAGGACCACTAAATGCCCATATTTTTCAGATAAAAGTCATAAAGGTAAAATAAACTGTTCAGGTTTAATCCGTTATTCCTTAAACCTGTTAAAAAGTAATAAAATATTACCATCCTAGTCCATAGCAGCCAGCTTTGTATGTGCTAGAGCACCTCCAAGATTTGTGCTGTCACTACTAATATCTATAGGTGCCTATCCACTAGACAATTAAAATGAGCGATTGAACGATAATGATATCGTTTGATCGTTCGATAACCGTTTGCAGATTGTTTAAAAAATTGGTCTTTTATATCTCTATCATCGTGCAAACATGCTGCTCAACCTGACGATAACACCAGGTTCAGCATGTTTGCAGATGATTGATTGTGCCTACACTGAACGACTGCTCGCTCAGTGTAGGCACATCACAGACTGACAAACGGCTGCACGATTACAATGTCGTAATCGTGCAGTCTTTTACCTGTCTTCTAGTGGACAGGCACCTTAAGGGCGACAGTTTTCTGTCATATGGGGTTGGCGGTAACAAAAGCATCTCATTTTATTTTTAAAAGTTGGCTCCTATGCACTACTCCATTGCAGACAGATGAAGATCTTCCTACATCTTTAGTACAGTGTCCCGACAGTATCTCATACAGTTCATAAAGTGGAGGAGGCAGGAATTTGAGTTAACTGGACATCAACAGTACTGATCCTGTATGTGAGCTGATCAATCAATACTGTGCATTTCTGCAGAGCAAGCCTGTCTAAATGCCAGTCATCGTCTAATTATTCAGTTAGGTTAGTAATTAAGCCCGGTCCTTGTTCCACACAAACCCCACCCGAAAACTCCCACTTTGGCAAATGCCGTTCTTTTTGAGATCAATAAATCAGGACCCAATGGGACCCAGTATGATGGTGGAAATAATTAGTTAAGTAGATAGTAGTACATACAGTATTAATCAGCTCAGTAATACGCAGAATTTGATATACAGTATATTCATGTCAAATAGTGGCTTTACGTGTTTTTAAAAACTCTCCGAACATTTGGTTGTAAATGCATTGGTGTCCAGTAGTAGGACTAGATTACTTTTTTCCTTTGTACAATATTTTTGATGCAGAAATTCATGCAAGATCTTTATTATTTTCTGTTTTTTATTGTAGAAATCCACCGTGGATCTTCACTACTCAAAGAAACAATACAGATTTTATGCAATATTAAAATTATTTTCCATTGTGGCATAATACATTTTTATTCAAAAAGCAGCTTTTGTGAAATGTCTGGATCACATTAAAAGTAGCAACTCACTCAAAGCACAAACCAAATCAGCCATGTATCTTTGGATAAATGCAATGCACTTGCACATGTCAGCAGAGCAATTAGTTCACAAGCATGCTATAGTACTGCAGGTTATCCAACATACATATCTCATGTATGTCTCGGGTTGGGAACGGGATCCCGGCGGACAGGATCAGAATACCGACAGCAGCATCCCGACAGTCAGGATCCTGACACCTTGAAGGTAAGTATGCAAACCCTAGCCCTCCCCTCCCACAACCTAATCCTAACTTTTCCCCTCCCTCCAAGCCTAACCCTAAACCTTCCCCCCCGCGGCCTATCCCTAATCCTCCCACCCGCAGCCTATCTCCCCTGCAGCCTAACCCTAACCCTCCCCCTAGTGCCTAACCCTAACCTAACCCTCCCGATAATACTTACCGTCTGTCGGGATTCCAGCATCCCGACCGCCAGGATAGTAACTACACTTAGATTACGGATCTGATAATGATGAGGCCTTGTTCACACATATAGGGCCTGATTCAGATGTATACGCTAAGTCGATGCCGCAAGCGGCCAATCTTTTCAGTCTGCGCATGCGTCCGAGCTGCATTGCGTGTGCCTCCCAATGGTTACCCCTAAAAGCTGCAGATCGAATTTAGATGCAGAGAGAGGCAATTTCCGTATGCGTTCCTGGATGCCAACAGCGGTTAGCGATTACGGTGTTTGCCGCAGATACACTGATTTCGCGGCCGTCTTCAGACAGACATTCTGCACCTCCATAGGGCCGGTGCGATGATCGATGTTCCAACCATGGGTGTGGCTTAATGCGCACATTCCCGCCAGACAAATCTTATCGGCTGCGGCATTAGAATAAAGACACCGACGCAATGCGGAAAAAGACGCAGTCTCTACTGCATTAGCGTGCACCTCAGGCCCATTAAGGATTTTTTAACAAGATCTGCATGCACTTTCTATGAGTTGTACTGATCGAAATACCGTTATAATGGTTGCATGCGTTAATATAGGAAATAGATCATACAGCAATCCAAAAACTAATAAAACATTTCCAGCAGACAGGTGTGAACAAGCACCCAATGTTAGCCATTGTAAAAAAAAAAAAAAAAAAGCTTTTTTTTTCGGCAAAAGGCAAATAACTACTGACAGCAATGGTAATTGCATAAAACTTTAGAATGCAAAAAGAATTAACAATACAATGCTGTAGTTCAAATAAAACATTGAAGAAATGTACTTACTGACATAAACAGCAATGTTGTTTCTCAAAGGATGCAAAACGATCAGTGTCCTTAGGACAGGGAAATCTCATCAGTATCCATATTTCTAGTAGTAAGTGTATTGTTATATCACTGTATCATGGATACTGCAGTAGAGACTCTGTTGATGATGCCATTGCCATGGAGATGAATACTAAGCTGCTGGATAAAGCAATGAAAAGAACTGTGTTATTAATGATATTACACTAGCCAAGGTACTAAAGTTTATTACAATGCTCGCACTCAGCCACACACATTAAAAGTAATATATTCACATACAAAGAAACCAGTATTTATACTCCATGTCGCAAGCGCAAGAAATATACCACCCAGCGGGTAATTAACCAGTGGGTTTCGAAACAAAATCATAAATAAACTTCCACTCTATTTACATTTACATGATTATTTACATTTTTTAAAAGCTATTTTTGAACAACTAAAGCTGGATACACACAGTAAGACGGTGCGACCCAGCGATGCTATGTAACGATATATCACTTGTGCCGTACACACACTGCACAATCCCTTGTACGATGATGTATCGTTACATGCTGCAGGTAGCAGCACTGTGTCATTCATTGCATCACCCTATCTGACATGCAGAACAGCAGATGGGACGATGGGATGAAAGACCAGCGTGAACGACAGAACGGGCGTATACCTGGGTCTGGTTCAGAGATGGATGGTAATGCAATGGCAGCTGCATTCTCTCACGGATCGCAGTTGCTAACATATGCTAATGCATTCCAAAGCACAGCTGAGAATAGGGACGCCCGCCGCTCCCTTCTCATAACCGTCTGACGAAACATCGGTACCATCGGTGCACATCGGGCAGTCATGCAACACGTAAGGCAGGTCTGACCAGCCGCAAACACTGCAGCTCTCCTGACGTGCAAGGAGCTCTCATGCTGCACGCCCACAAAACGCTGTTTAAGCGGTCAGACGCGACTGCGTTCTTCTAACCACCCCCCAGTTACCGCCTCCAAACGCTGACTACCTGTCACTCACTTTGAGGATGGTTCCTCTGTACTAGTGTAGTTGCAAAACAATCGCTGCTCGTGCCCAAGGCAGCATTTGCGCATGAGCAAACAATCGCTCATTCTGTGTAGATATCGGCATTGTGCCAGTCTCTGAATCAGGCCCACTATACGCAGTGTACGATCCGATACACGTCAGAGTGATATATTGTACGATACATCGTATGTGTTCCCAGCTTCACTGTTCATGAATGTCATGATATGCTGTACCGATAACCTGCGCCCTACTTATTGCAAATAAATCAGTCAAAGGTTCATGGCATTGTTATTACTGTACTAACATAGAGGGACACTGCTAGTTGTTGTGGAACTAGAAGTCCAAGCATAACCTGACAACCGATGTTTGGCAGTGCATGCTGGAACTTTTAGTTCCACACCAGCTGGTAGGTGACAAGTTTCTTTATTAATGCAATATTCAGAGTATCGATCGCATCATCACACCCACTCTCAGACGATGAGGAAGAGAGTAATGGGCTCCATGTTAGTAACGTCATAAAAAGTGCATATAAAATATATAGCAGTAACTCCGAGTATTTCTGTAGTTACCCATGGGTGCGGTCACGGAGATACGATGCTTTGCGCATCTGAGGTCTTTCAGTCCCGGACTCCCGGTGATGTCTGTGTGGGCGGATCCCGGGCCTGGGGCTCTTCCCTCGGACGTTACATCACTCGTGTCCCCGGCTTCCAGTTTCCCACCAGGCCTCGCTCACACCCAGCAACAGACTGGTCTCTGTGTTGTTTGCACTAGTGCAGAGAGCGGCAGACAGGCGACTTACTATGAAGGAAATAGTATTACTGACTGTCTGCGTGGTCTCTCTGCTCCTAGCAAAGGAATGGTACAGGCTTATTATGAGTGTTTTATTACAGATTCATTTAACATAGTATAGTTATTCATAAAGTTATTTATATGTATGAGACTGAGTTAATGGTGCCCATTTCTTCCCATGTCATTAGTGATGGCCATTGATCTCCAACCTGTTTTAAAGATTTTCATTGTTTGTAGCCTGTGGTAATTTTGGATCGATTCTGGAGACATCGGTGGTGATTGAGTTGGACACAAGGCCGATGTTCTCGTAAGCTGGCAATTATTTGCGACTGCTCATATGTCTAAACCCCTAAAAAATTCCACGGCTCACTGGGCTAACGTACAGAGTCGCAGCATCGATTGAGCCGTACAGACTCTGGAATGGATAGGGTGGTGGATGGGAGGTGGCTATGCAGATGCTCAAAGATATTCCATCTTAGGGAGTAGCGCGGGCGTGTCGTAGGAGTGGTTTCGGACACGTAATCGCGTACATTGGCGCCCATACTCTGATACAGATTCTGAACCTAGCATGGGGCTGCTGGAAAGTCCCGATGGTGCTTCCGATTGTTGTGACATCAGCCGCTCAAAGTGGGCGTCCCAGCCATTCCGCATTCAGACACACGGCTGTACACCAGAGGAAGAGCTCATACTAGATATTAGCATAGGGTTGCTATATTTAAAAAATAAATAAATCTGAGACACACTGGGGTGTGGCCAAATCCAAAAAGTTTTTAAAAATACGCACGGCGCCATGAAACACACACAGGGCACTGGATTGGTTTTTTCAACAGCACACACAGGGCACTGGATGAGAGCAGTGTGAGGTGTGATCCCACTTTCACTGCTGGTTCTCTGGGACATGACCGTCACACTGAGAGAGAGAAGGAGGATTATCCCCCTTTCACTGCTGCTGCTACTAGAGCAGCTAGACTGAGCGCTGCTGGAACTGAGAAGGATCAATCCTCCCAACTCTGCTGCCTAAGTCAGAATGGCTGCGGCGGGCGGAAGACAGTAACGGTTGGTCGCAGTTGATATAGTGGCCGACCACCGGGGACAATGGGTACGGTGTTGCGTCATCTGACCCGGTCGTCTACTGCCTTCCGCCTCAGCAACCAGCCCCAGACCTCTCAGCCTGGGCTGGGATTGGAAAATAGGTACCAGGCTGAACCATCCAGGATTATAAATTAATGCCATAGCACGGGGACACACTGTGTGGGGTACCCTTGCCATCACCTTACTCCCAAACTGGTCAGCCCAGGGCTGGAATTACCCAGAAAGTGGGAACCACCTAAAAATAAAATAGGGTCCCCCCTTCTGAGCAACAACCATCCCTGGGCTAAAAGTCCAGGGCTATTCCTCAAACCTCTGGCGGTGGTGTGTGCGGGGTTAATGGAAATAGTTAATATTGTTATTTACAGATGGGCTACAGGTCACTGCAAGCCTGCCCAGCATATCGGCACTTGCGGAACAACAAGTGCCAGCATGCCCGGATATTAAGGGCCCACTGGCACCTGTAGTCTGTCTGCCTGTAAAGAAAATATTACATTAAAGACAGAACACAGACACTGAATGTTTTAATATTTTATTATTCAGCATCTTCATCTGGTGGGCGGCAGCCTTTAAGCTCTTTTGCATGCCGCTGCCCCCGGACTTCCGAAGTCTTTTAGCTTCACCTGGTGGGTGGTGACCTTTAAGCTCATTTGGGTGGCTGCCGTTCCCTAGGACTTCTGGGGTTTTCTATCTTCACCTTGTGGGCAACAGCCTGTAAGCTCTTTTGCATAGCTGCCGCCCACCAGAACTTCCTCTGTGTCTTCTATCTTCAGGAGCTCTTCTCAGCTCCTCCGTCGGACTGACTGCCCGTGTCTTGCGCTGGTGAACTTATGCCAGTCCAAGGGGGAGAGGCAATGACACAGTGAGCCGCGATTGGCTTACCACAGCCATCTTGAATTTGAAAGATGGTGCCGTGAGCAATCCAATCACAGCTCGCTGCACCATTTTTAAAATGCTGAAATACAAGAGTGTAGTGGATTTCAACCTGTCCGCGCACAGCTGCCCAAAGGCGTTCCTAATTCAATATGGATATCGCCACATCCAATGAAAACACTAAACATACAAAAAATGAAAAAGGGAATACACAAACGGCGCTTTATATACAGTACATTCCTTTAGAAGATTTTTGATCTTCAACTTCAATCTTCCTATGTGATTTCTTGTTGTTATGATTACTCTCCTCCGCAGGATATTAACAGTACATGAAAGCGAGATATAGCCTGGTGGGCTACACCACAGAGCTCCTTGAGGTGTTCCTCAGGAGCAGAGACGCAGCATTAGTATACCGAAGGTACATTATAAGGGCCTGATTTTCGCTAATTCCATCTTCCGGTGATTGACACACACGTGTCATTTCCGGTGATGGAAAGAACGGTAGAGGGTGACCATTAAGGTTAGTTCTCATACCTCTTCCAATTGGAGAAGGTTTTTTTAAGTTCTAATAGATTCCATTTTATTGGTCAGCTAATTTGGAGTGATTGACTCCGGGCCACTCCCATGGCGTAAGGCCATTGGTGGAGACCGGTTTAAATAGCCTGGAGTTCACATCAGTCCTTATGTCTTGACAAAGGCTCCAGAGTGAGCCGAAACTCGCGTTGACAACTAAGGAGGTGTGATTTTCCAATATTTCTTATGAGGTATGATGTTTTGAACATATGATTTCTGTACATTGATGAACTTTTTATTTACCTCATAAGATAATTTTGATACATTTTTTTTGATTTTAGTCAACAACATAGTGGATTTTATATACTGTATGTGATAAAGTGTATTTTTTAAAGTTTTTGGATTCGTGCAATACCCCTTTATTGAACTGTATTGGTGATATGAGAATAAATTGAATTATTTTAAAACTCGTCTGGTGAACGTTGCTATACCCTTGGATTCTGGGAACAATCCCACTTCTACGTCCCAGGACAAATAGGAGTAAAGAAACTGTGACGTGAGAGATCACCTTGAATTAAGCGTGAGTTCTGGTACACTTGTTCAGTATACACAAAGAAACCTTTATGAGTATTTGTTTTTTCACTATCAAGTGAGTGATTGTACGCAGCACCTTAAATTAACTATAGAGTGCACATATTTGGGGTGAAGGACTCCTTTAAAGAAACCTTTTGACGAACACACATTCTATCCCTTCTGTGAGTGGGGTACGCCTTTCTTGCGGGATTCCGGGACTGCCTGCCAATTTTTCTCTTTGTGTCCCTGTGGATGTGATTGCATAATATATTAATACACGTATATCTCTCTTTCATGTACTGTTAATATTCTACGGAGGAGAGTGATCATCACAACAAGAAATCACATAGGAAGATTGAAGTTGAAGATCAAACATCTAAGGAATGTATATTTAATTATTGTATGAGATTCTTAAAGCGCCCTGTTTGTGTATTCCCGTTGCCATTTTTAAAATGGTCTACGGTCCACAGTGCCGTAGCGGGCCGGCGCTGCATTAATGGCTTACTGGGACAGGATCCTTTAGGATCCAAGTCCACCGCCGGCCCATGTCCCTCCGAAACCGGGACACTAGGGCGTCCCAAACAAAATGTTTGGGATGCATGTCCAGATTCCGGGACGTTACCTGTAAATCCGTGATATATGTAATCCCTATAAAAGCATAAAGTCGCAGACCCAACTATGGCGAAAGACGCTAACACGGTCTTAGCGTCCTTATCAGAACCAGCCCCATGATGTTTTAGTAGAACTGTACCAAAAATCCCGTGGCCGCAGCAGCAATATACTTACCTGGTCCCAGGTGTCTCTTGTTCTGCATTCTTCTGCTTTTGTTTTTCATCTTTTAACTGCGCACGCGCAAAACTAATCTAAACCTTGACGGTGCGTGTGCCAAAATAATATCGATCTTAGAGATGCTCAATATTTTACCAATCAACTTCTGCATTAAATGCAGACTTGGTGATCTCACATCGATTCCTAAAAATCAATGCAGGTCTGGTGACTAGCTATCCCTATCCTATTTATTTAAATTACTTAATTCTTCCTAATTTCCAGGTATATTCTTAGGGATTTTTTTTTTTTTTTTTTAATTGTCCCTGGAAATACCCCATATTGATAAATCCTGCTTTTGAAGCCGCAGCTTCCCAGCGGGTTTGGGCTGAAAATTTAAAGCAGCGCGAATAATAATTTGGAAACCACACTGGGATGTGCGTGTAACATTAGTTCCACTTTAAATTTGGAGCTTACACCCGCGGAGAAGCTGAGGCTTGCATACACTGCTGCTTTGTAGATGTTCCTCACTGCTCCATAAGTAAAAATGATCCTCAGAACAAAGTGATTTTCATGTGTGTTTTATGCAGGAATGTAAATGTGAAAATATTGTATCATTTTATGTTCTATCCTTAGGCAAAGTCACTTCTGTGAGAGGCACCTTTCAGTGAGTTTGTATATAAGGAGCAGACAGCTGTAAGTGGTCCTTCATGGTCACCTTCCTTCTATTCTCTATCCTCTCCTCTAAACAATTGTCTGATTAGAAAGTACTGCTATGTTGGAATGGGATTAGAGCATATGGAGTGCGGTGGGGTCTTATAGAAGTTTTTATCAATGTGATTATTACCGGGTCTGCAGATGTTAGTAGAAATATAATTGTTTTACTCCTTTAGATCATTGAAACAATAAAGCTTTACAAATTGAGTTCTAGTACT
This sequence comes from Taudactylus pleione, assembly GCA_031769625.1. Classification (NCBI taxonomy): domain Eukaryota; kingdom Metazoa; phylum Chordata; class Amphibia; order Anura; family Myobatrachidae; genus Taudactylus; species Taudactylus pleione. The sequence continues at coordinate 4,288,152 of JAUIMM010000229.1, read as the reverse complement.
TTTATCATCATAACTCTCATTGCGATACAAACTCTGCTACACCAGACAGAATGGAAAAATCATACAAAATACTATTGCACATAAAAAAAACAGCACAAGGACGCACGGAGGTGCAGATACAGTATGAGGCATGAGGCCAGCTTATGCGCCTATAGCAGCGTTGCATCCAGGAGGGTGATTAGGGCTATTGTGGCCTTTGGGAGGGGGACCATCAAATTGTGACAATGTCGACGTTCGTTATGTTGACACCGTAATGTCGACATGTTCAAAGAATGTCAACTTGTAAAATGCAGACATGTTCAAAAAATGTTGACGCCCACTTTTAAGCCTAACCCCAAAAATTTCTATTGTCGACATTGACATTCGATAACCTTTTAACTGTGATTGCCGACATGATGTCTATATCCCAGCTGAACTTTGGATACATATTTGTATAACAGAACTTTTATACAAAGCTTGAAAGAAAGAAAAGCAAGAACACCTAATAAACCCAGTGATACACCCTGGCTCTGATAACCATTGAAGAACTAAATACTGTAAAACAGGAACAGCACTAAAGGTAAGAGCATTAGGGATGTTTTCAGAGTAAGGGGGTCAATCCAATTAGCCACAATTAGTGCAACTGTTGCACTTTACGGCAGCCCGAACTCACAGCAAAGTGCGAAAATTGTGGGAATTCAGGCTCAGAGCAGGGTGCGAGATGAGGCGCCGTTGCTGGCGTTTTAATGTTACGGCAACTCGCGCCCTTCGCTGGTAATTGGATTTACCCGTAAGTGGGAAGTCCCCAAGATTAGTGACATATTCAATACATTAAACGTTATTTTCAGAAGCGGTTGCATTTTAGAATTAGAGCTTTTCTACCTCGCTGCTAAAACAATAGCACAATCGGGTCAACACTTCAGTTTGTTGATCTGTCTCCTGTCACTGAAAGGTGATTAATATCCCTGCATTGAAAGCATAACTTGAGGATACAAGGAAAAGTGCAAGAAACAAGCAATAGAGAGAGTCTGCGTTGTCGGGACATTGCAGGAGAAATTACCGAAACAGCCAGTAGAGCTGTATAAGGTCTAGCCAACTGAAATCGGTTAACAGGCATTTCAGATACAACACTGTTGTTGCTCTTTAAGTCCTGTCATTTAAAATGTCCTTTTATAAAAAAAAGTTTTAGATCTCGGTAGCTGGGCTAAGGTCAGACTGCCAAGATTTACAAATTAAATATCGACAAAGCCCACTTGAGATGCAGAAGTATTTGTAGATTGTAGATTCTGTCACTGAAAAATAAATATACCTTCATCTTAACATGTTTCCTTGTAGGGATTTTTTTTTTTGCCGAAGACATTCTTTAAATGGGAGATTAGAATGACCAAGGACAGTCGGGATAAAGGTTAAATAAATTTTTTTTCACCTGGCGGAATACATATCCAAATGCAAACTTTAGTCCTTGCTAAAATCTAGGGCACAAAGCCACAAACGCACTTTTATATGAAACTTCATAGGCAGCAAAGGTTTATTTTGGAGTCCAATATGGTAATTCTTAGGAAGCCCACTTCCCTAATTTCATGCCCCTGGCTTCTAATGGCTTCAGTCACTGTATTTTATGTGCCACTGTTCTCTGCTGCTTCAATTTTACTCTAAATGTTCGGTTGATGCCTACTGTATGCTCATTGTCTGGGATATAGATTATTGCACACAGCAGCTCAGATCTTTGTATATTGGTCTTTTTTTGGTGTTGACCTCTCTGAATGGCATAGTTTGGTATCCCTGACCTTGGCTAGGCGTTTGAGCTTGACCTTGTTCCACCCATCATAGGATGACATGACACATGGATGGTACACCAAAACCAAAGTGTTTTCCTTCCAAGCAGCTGGATATAAATGATGACAGCATTGCACTAATCCATACTGGAACCAGCATTCTGAAATACAAATGACTCGGTACGTTGGCCTCAGTTTAGGAGAGCGCCATTTCTTCCAAACTGACTTTCCATTATAATTTGTAATATTGAATTAGAGGTTAAAAATGCAAACATTAAATTGTGTTGCAAACATATTTTTGTTTCTATGTGTACCTAACAGATGTACATGGGATCGGTATGAAATACCAGCGGCTGTTAAGCCCGACAGGAGGAGATCCCAACGCCAGCTGGTAAGTACCCTAACCCTCCCCTCTCCCCTTCCCTAACCCTAAATCTCCCAGGGTGGTGCCTAACCTAAAATCCCCCCCAGGGGGGCCTAACCTACCCCCGGGGTGCCTAATCCTAACCATCCCCCCTAGGGGTACCTAACCCCGCTACATTCCCTAAACCTAAACCCCCCCCACCCCTGCAGCTACCGCTAAGGACGCCCCGGACTTACCTCGTACAGGCTGTCGGCGCTCCGGTGTCGGGATTAAGATAGGCGTCGTATTTCGACGCCTATCTTAAGTGCCCGTCGGCCTTCTGTCGGTATATAGACCGGCGGCATTTAATCCGCGCGGTCTATAAACTGCATCTCGATGTACATATGCTTTTTGTGCTCTAGGACTCCCTGGGGTAAATGTAATAGGCTGCGGGTTTGAGACATCGGCAAGTCCTGTGCGAGGCTGACCGATGTTTTAGAGTAGCAGTCTTTTAATAGGCAAAATCAACCTAGATTTGACTGCTACTTTAAAACATCGGGCAGTCTCGCACGGAACTTGCCGATGTCTCAAAGCTACAGCCTATTAAATTTACCCCCCTGTCACCCTCCTTTCACTGCTACCATGATGTGGATTGCCATCCTAAACCACCAGTTTTTAATGACTGTGGGCCTGATTCAGCTTGGATCGCAGTTGCTAATACGCAGGCAATTAGCCGATTGTTGTGTAGTGCGTATGCATCGCAGTGCGCATGCGCAAACCAGCCACTGTGATCAGGACTGCGATCGCAGAGACCCCGCAGACCCATCACAGAGTGATTGACAGGAAGTGCCGTTTGGGGGTGGGGAGATGCAGGCAGGCCAGTGTGTTTGAACGTCGTTGCAGGGGCGTGCATAAATTATCCACTGCGATGCCATACGCAGCCTGAGCACTCATAGCGTGCGCTGAAGTTAGAAATTTCTGAGTAAGTTCAGAGCTTGTGCAAGTGTGCGTGAGGCTGCGATGATACTTCATTGTACCGATGTTTTCACAGTCTTGCTAAACATTAAGGATGTGTGTAAGGTATAGTGGGCGTCCTTATGTAGTGCTGTGGCGGCATAGCGATCGCAATGAATTAGCATAATATCGCAGTTGAACTGCGTGATTAATCGCAGCTGCGATCCATGCTGAATCAGGCCCTGTGCCATTTAGCAACCAAATTGTGTCATTGCTATCATGGAAGGGTAAGAGCTTCTGTGTGATCAAAATTATGCATAACAGAATGAAGAGGTATGTGTATTTTACTGCCCCATCAGTAAGACGTAGAGGAGACCAGGAAATGTAAATTGTACCTACTTCTGGTACGTACGTGCAATTTAAGGGGTAGATTCTCTCAAGTAATCATGGGAGGGAAACTTTGCTCTTTTTTTTGGTCACACCTTTACACGGGGTCAGAGCAAAAACGAGTGAGGTTATCCTGCCCTGATAACCCTCGTTGTATTAGCTCGAGAGGCTGCGTCAGAACCTCGCTGCCAATTGAATCTCTCCCTAGGTGTCCCTCTTTGTCATATTTAAATGAGATAGTAGTTTACATCTACACAGTTTTCTTAAAGGTCACCTGTTTCCTATAGACAGTTTTGGTAGCCATTTTGCGAGCTGAAGCAATATTCATGGGAATGTAGCCTACAGTTTTACGAGGAAAGAATCCCTTGTGACTATTTGATCATGATGTGCCTAAGTTATCAGCGTTATCTAGTGTACAGATTGGCCTCCATCTTGTGTCTCTTAGATCACACCACAAAATGGATGCCTCCATTGTGTTTAGGTAACAGGTGCACTTTAAATCAGTAACCAGGGAATTTGTTTTATGAATCATACATTCGGCAGTAATTTGTAAAGCTTAGTATTGCAATAATTAAAAATTAAAAACAATATTGACATAGCCTACAAAATTCCTTAGGCAAGGCCACGGGGACAGGTAGACTTGGTAAATTTGAAGGAAAATAAAATAAAAGTTGTCCTTACTGTTAAATGTCTACATATATTGTATATGCAGTATTTCTGTGGGATCATTTCATTGCACATAAGCTGTAAAGTAGGAAACAGTTTAACCTACTGAATAGTGATAATAGCAGAAATGAAAAGAGACATTGATCTATTGCTACAGCATTTACTGAAGGAACGGAGCCATCAAAGAGACACTTAGAGAAGAGAAATTGTCTCTGGACACTGATGAAAGCGATATCATTGCCTCTTTGCTCCAATCATTTCAATGCTGCTGAAAAATGTATGCCGTGGGAGTCAAATGGAAAACGCAAGAAAAAACAGCTGAAATTCTCTGCCCTTTGGAACCAAGGAATACAACTGTAATATACATATTGGAAAGCGTGATAGCATGAGATATTCCCCATGCATATTGTGTTTTTCCTCCACCTTCATTTCATCGTGAGCATGGTTCCAAGGTGACTGTGGCTAGGGTTTTGTCTTGAGTATATATGCAAGTATAAGACAATGAGTATTAAAATGTCTAAAGTTTAGTTTGTTTAAAAAAAAAAAAAGTATTAAAAATAACACTATAAATTATGGTAAAATACAGATTACATTTGATTGGCATAGGGCAGTGGTTTCCAAGCTTGGTCCTCAAGGCACCCTATCAGTCCAGCTTTCAGGATATCCATGCTTCAGCACAGATGGATAAATCAAATTGAGGTACTAGTTAGGTCACCTGTGCTCAGGTATGGATATCCTTAAAACCTGGACTGTTAGTGTGCCTCCGGGACCCAGTTTGGGAACCACTGGTATAGGGACTAGGGGGTATATTTACTGAAGTGCAGGTTTTTAGAAGTGGAGTTGTTGCCAATAGCAAGCAATCAGATTCTAGCTATTATCTTCTATAAGGTGCTAGATACATGTTAAGTAGAATCTGATTGGTTGCTATGGGCAACATCTACACTTCTAAAAATCTGCACTTTAGTAAATATACCCATAGGACAGGTATGACCTTTGTTGGCCATAGTGCAATGCTGGGTACACACTGACAGATATTTCGCCCGTTCCATTGAATGGGCAATATATCTGTAGTGCATCTGCGGGTGTGTAAAGTTCTGTAAGGGTATGTACACACAACTGCAGACCAGCAAGTAGACGCATATACACCTGTCACTAGGATTTTCTTTGCACCTCTAGCAGGCCGGTTCCAAGTGCAGACTAATGATAATGACTTGTAGTAAGGTAGGCTCAAGTGCCAATGAAAATGTGTATGCATCCATGGAGACTAATGTGGTGGCATTTGCAGCCAACTGATTCATCACTGCTGCCATGGCCTCTAAAGGTGCGCAGCACAGGCCGCAGTACTTTATCGGGAAAAGGGGTGTGTGTTATAGGGGGCCATCGCCCTCCAGGAACCGCCACTGAGGAGATTAGAGAGAGTTGTGTGCGGTAAGGTTCCAAAGTGATAGTATACTTGTGAATACATTGAGGATTGATTCATATATTGCATTTGCACCATATATTTTTAACCTTTTAACCTAATACATTTTGTGCATTAATTCCAGACGGAACAAGGATTTTTCAAAGCATCATTTATTGATTTTATATTTATTTTTTTAAACATTCTATATTTGTAGTGCCAAATTTTTATTAATGTACTGATAACTTATTTCCACCAAACAGTGTATAATTATTGTTGTTGTCCAATGATATATAGTTCAATCACAGAAATATATCCTGTCTCACAACTATGGCTTTCACATATATTAGCCATGGATATTTACTAAAAAAATACACAGCAAGCGGTTAGGTGAAAACGGTTTCTTAACAATATTAGTCGATTTCAAAACAAGTCTGTCATCTGGGCTCTTTGATTTGGTCCCAGGCTCTCGTATAGAGAAACCCTCAATTACACAAGGATCTAAAACATGCTGCTGTACCATTGATATCAGTTTGGTTATATCCTTCACAGCTTCTATAGAAGAAGTATAACTAACTTAAATATGGACTCTAATGAAGAGTGACAGGTTGCCTACTGGCTTTTCTTGCATTTTAAACTATTCCTGTTATTCATGATTCAGTAAATAAGAAAACAGGTCAATCAGTGCCATTGAGAAGGAACAGTAAAGTAATTCAAAGCTCTATGCATAGAACAGTAGCACACAAACTGAGAAATCCATTGATCTGCGCTGTACAGCCAAGGCCAAAAATTTAGAGAATGGCACAAGTATTGGTTTTCACAAAGTTTGCTACTTCAGTGTTTTTAGACCTTTTTGTGAGATGTTACTATGGTATACTGAAGTAAAATTACAAGCATTTCATAAGTGTCAAAGGCTTTTATTGACAATTACATTAAGTTTATGAAGAGAGTCAATATTTGCTGTGCTGACCCTTTTTCAAGACCTCTGCAATTCGTCCTTGCATGCGTCTATCAACTTCTGGGCCACATACTGACTGATGGCCGCCCATTCTTGCCTAATCAATGCTTGGAGTTTGTTAGAATTTGTGGGTTTTGTTTGTCCACCCACCTCTTGAGGATTGACCACAAATTCTTAATAGGATTAAGGTCTGGGGAGTTTCCTGGCCATGGACTAAAAATTTTGATGTTTTGATCCCCGAGCCACTCAGTTATCACTTTTGCCTTATGGCAAGGTGCTCCATCATGCTGGAAAAGGCATTGTTCATCACCAAACTGTTCTTGGATGGTTGGGAGAAATTGCTCTTGGAGGATGTTTTGGTACAATTCTTTATTCATGGCTGTGTTCTTAGGCAAAATTATGAGTGATCCCACTCCCTTGACTGAGAAGCAACCCTACACATGAATGTTCTCAGGATGCTTTACTGTTGGCATGACACAGGACGAAGACTTTTGGAGGATGGCCTGGTGACAAGAATTGCAGCAAAGAAGCCACTTCTCTCCAATAAAACCATCAGAGACAGACTGATATTCTGCAAAAGATGCAGGGATTGGACTGCTAAGGACTGGGGTAAAGTTATTTTCTCTGATGAATCCCCTTTCAGATTGTTTGGGGCATCTGGAAAGTCTGGAGAAGGAAAGGTGAGCGCTACCATCAGCCATGTGTCATGCCAACAATAAAGCATCCTGAGAACATTCATGTGTGGGGTTGCTTCTCCACCAAGGGAGTGGGATCACTCACAATTTTGCCTAAGAACACAGCCATGAATAAAGAATTGTACCAAAACATCCTCCAAGAGCAACTTCTCCCAACCATCCAAGAACAGTTTGGTGATGAACAATGCCTTTTCCAGCATGATAGTTATCATTTTTGCCTTATGGCAAGGTGCTCCAAGCGGTTCAGCGAACATAACCTCAAAATTTTGGGTCCATGGCCAGGAAACTGCCCAGACCTTAATCCCATTGAGAACTTGTGTTCAATCCTCAAGAGGCAGGTGGACAAACAAAAACCCACAAATTCTGACAAACTCCAAGCATTGATTAGGCAAGAATGGGCGGCCATCAGTCAGTATGTGGCTCAGAAGTTGAGTGACAGCATGCCAGGACGAATTGCAGAGGTCTTGAAATAGAAGGGTCAACACTGCAAATATTATTTGCATAAACTTAATGTAATTGTCAATAAAAGCCTTTGACACTGATGAAATGCTTGTAATGTTACTTCAGTATACCATAGTGACATCTGACTAAAAGGTCTAAAAACACTGAAGCAGCAAACTTTGTGAAAACCAATACTTGTGTAATTCTCAAAACTTTTGGCCATGGCTGTAGATGCGCTTCATCGGTAAGAAGCAAAAATTCAGCGCATACCTTGTTTCATAATACTAATAATGATATGTAGGTCAATGTTGTATATACCAAATGAAAATGTATTAATATTGAAAGGTTGGTGTTACAATCTGCTAAAAAAATATGCTTTTTGTAAATATGACAACGTGCAGCCTAATACCGGTATACATTGACAATACAACATAAAATAAAATAAATATATAAAATTAATTCAGTCCAAAATCCAAACAGATCTCAGAATAGGTGGAATACGCTCTGGTGTTTTACTTCCCCTTTCCCTTTATATATTGGTGTCTCCTAATAGTACTGTACATCCAAAGTGCAAAGTTCATAAATAAATTGCAGCATGCAATCTTAATATAAACCCTCTCCTTTGAGGTAGTCTTCTGTTTATTAAAAGTGCAGTGTGCAATATGAGATAGACAGTCTGTTCTGTAAGAACAACTTCTCCCCCCGGTCCGTTCCTTCTCCCATTCCCATGAGGAGGTGGTGTATGGCACATGGCAGGGGGGCAGTGGCGGGCTGGGCAGGGTGCCATGTGCCCCCCGGGCCGCGGGCGTCATCCGGACGGCGTATGAACTGCTCGCTATTCTTGTAGTTGGTTTTTCCTACCACAATCATGCGAGCAGTTCTAACTATAAAACAACCAAGTGACGTGGTCGATGACGTTACTTTAGTAATTATGCACACACTTAAAACGCCCGTTTTGACCTTTAGGCACGCCTGGGTTCTGATCTCCACTCCCCGTTTTCAAGCACCTTCCCCTGTTACGACCCACATACGCCTCATTCTGTCACTCAAAATAGCAGGCATTCGCTATTTAGCGACCACACGATTTTCGGCCGCACTGACTGGTTCGTGCATGCGTATTAAAATCTGTACGCATGCGCAGTTGTGCGAACATCGGTCGGAATGAACGAGCGGCCACTTACGAGCGGCTCTGAATCAGGCCCGGAGTTCGGTCAGCGCTACACTGACAAACACACAGCCGCCGGCTCCGGCAGCTGTGTGTTTGTTTTGATCAGCAGCCAATGAGAGTCTGTCAGACTCTCATTAGCTGCTGCTGCGCCCACTGCGGGAGCCGCTCCATCTTCCGGCTCCCGCAGTGGGCAATGGGAGAGACATCTCCCATAATGTCTCTCCCATATGATGTCTCTCCCATATGACGTCTCTCCCATAATGCAGAGCGGCCCGGCCCGGGAGGACAGACGGAGGAGCAGATGGCGGCGGGAGCGGGGATTCAGGTAAGTGGGTTTTTTTATTTTGTTTTTTATATTATGTGTGTCTACTGGGGGGCGGGTCTGGCACTACTGGGGGCACTACAAAGGGGGGAACTACTACTACTGGGGGCAATACAAGGGGGGTGGGTGTCTACAACTACTGGGGGCACTACAAGGGGGGGACTACTACTAATGGGGGCACTACAAGTGGGGACTACTACTGGGGGCACTACAAGGGGGAGGGGACTACTACTACTGGGGGCACTATAAGGGGACTACTACTACTGGGGGCACTACAAGGGGGGTGGGGGACTACTAATACTGGGGACACTACAAGGGGGGACTACTACTACTGGGGGCACTACAAGGGGGAGGGGACTACTACTGGGGGCACTATAAGGGGACTACTACTACTACTACTGGGGGCACTACAAGGGGGGTGGGGGACTACTACTACTGGGGACTACTACTACTGGGGACACTACAAGGGGGGTGGGACTACTACGACTGGGGGCACTACAAGGGGGAGGGGACTACTACTACTGGGGACTACTACTGGGCACTATAAGGGGACTACTACTACTGGCCATACTACAAGGGGGGTGGGGGACTACTACAACTGGAGACACTACAAGAGGGGGACTACTACTACTGGGGACACTACAAGGGGGGGACTACTGGGGGCACTACAGGGGGGGTACTACTACTACTGGGGGCACTACAAAGGGGGGGACTACTACTACTGGGGGCACTACTGGAGGCCTGCATAAGGGTGTTCTCTCCTGTGGCACACGGGGGCACTGCATATGGGCACTACGACAGGGGGCTGCCCTAATCTTTATTTTTACCTTTTACATTAATCCCATATGGACCCGCCTCCTCCCTGGAACACTTGAGGGGGGGGCGCCGTAGCACGCATATTCTTCAGACACCCTGGCTACACGCTGCTCCTCTGCCAGGGTCGCCTGTATGCATTTGCCCCCCAGGCTAAAAGTTGCCAGCCAGCCCCTGCAGGGGGGGCAATTAGATTGTGTGGACCCTTGTAATGGGGGGGACCTGGGACTAATTCCCAATTTGCCAGGTTTATAGTTTCATTTTGCTATTATAGAGCTTGATTCAGAGTTGTACGCTATTCACAACAGCGAAGCGAAAAAATGATAATTCTGCAGGAGGCATCTGTAGGCAAAATATGCCCACTGCTGGCATCGCAGATCCAAACTTACTCAGAATGGCCGACAGAACTGCTGGGGTCGGGAAATCGGCACTGGAAGACGCAAACCCTGGCCTCGACATGCCTACAAAACGGGGCGACACGTCCCTTTTTGAAAAACTGTCCTCGTTGCTGTCCCCAAACGGCCAATCATCTCAATCATGCTGTGGCTTAGAGGCAGTGCGAGAGATCTCACAGTACAAGACCTGCATATGCGCAGTACAAATCCTGTGCTTGCACAGAGCAGTCACCATCAGAGATGTACACAATCCCGATGGTTTGCGTATCAGGCCCATAGTCTGCCCTAAAAAAATAGATTTTTGTACGGTTTAGTATTCCTGCACGATTCCCACCCTATTATTATATCCAAAACTTTCTTTCCTTTTGCAAGTTGTGTACGATGCAATGTCAGGCGTCTGCTGTGGGTTTCTTACCTCCCTTTGTTTTTCATTAGTCTTTGCAAATAACATCAAACCCATGTTTACAAATATCCTGGGAACAAAATATAAGATATCCATACATATTTCATGAACATCCACCACACGCATGTTAATACTGTTTCTATATGAAGATCAGTCACTGGAGGCTTCATCACCTAAGGATCCTCAGCCCAGTTTGCCCATTTTTTTTTTTTTTGCTGTTTTGCATTCACTGCACCTGTTTTCTCACGGAGAACTGCAGACTGGGAAGACAATACAGGTTTATCAATGGAACCCAAGTGAGTACATCTTGCAGTAACATATTACATTGTCTGTCAGGCAGGGGAATGTGAGAACAGGATCACCAGGGATCTGCCTTCCTTGAAATTACGTGACAAAAAAAAATCAGATGTTTCATAAACGTAACATTTTCATCATGTATGTAAATGATAGTCATTGCTGCAGACGTTCACAGGAAATCAGTTTCACCACTGTTTTATTACATACACACGAATAACTCCAGCGATGGCACCAAACTTGCCCATAATCACCACATCAGATCATCGTGGTCTAAAAACGCTGACCGAGTTTGATTGCGTTTTTTGCTGTTAATTCAGGCTGGCAGGGGGCAGGACCTGCAGGTAGGTAGTATAACAATTCTCTAATTGGTGATAGGTCACAGGGCCTGATTCAGAGGTGAAGGCTTAGTAGTAGCTGCTGCGACTTCTGTTGCAGCCGCTACTGCGAAATGATTCTAATGCTGCAGCCGATGGGATGTCTATTGAGACACCCACCGGCTGCTAGCCACCGGCCAGGCATACCTATTGGAACTGCATAGATCTCCATGCAATTCCAATCACGGTAACCATCGGGGCGCATTGGGCATTGGGTCTCGGACACAAGTGCATAAGTAAAACATCGGGCACTTGTGTCCACCTCTAAATCAGGCCCACAATCCCTGTCTAAGGGTTGTATCAGTGGCTGCATTACGTTACATTACTGTATCACTGCATATGGCAGATATGCATAAAGAAGTTGCACTCCTCTTAAGGTACATACACGCTTTGATTTTGTGAACGTTATCTTTCATACCATTCAATATCGTTCCTATGCATGACATCGTTGATGACACGCGCTCCGGCAAATCGTTAACGATGTCTTCCGTCACCTGAACATGCAGGCCAACCTGACATTGTCGTCAGGCCCTGCATGTTTGGGGACTGTGACCGGTGACGTCACTGAACGATATCGTTCAGTGTGTATGCTCAATGTCGGGAACGGCATTGAGCCCGGCAGGTGAGTGGACAACACTGAACGATATCGCTCTATGTGTACCCGGCTTTAGAACCCCAGTGCCAACCCAACTACTAAGCTGAGGTTTTTTCGCTCTCATTGGCAATCTAAAGCTGCTGGCAAAGAGTTGCAATAATATGTCCATGCACATTGTGATTTGACCCGGAGGAGATACACAACAGCCTCTTGGTAGCTAAGGTGGACGTGTCGACCCTGTAGACTGACAAACAAGGGACCCGATGCCCGAGTTAGATGTAAGCCTGTTTGCGGAGCGTATCTTATATATTTTGGCACTGCGCATGCTCCCAATCCAGCAATGCAGAATCGCACATGTTTCAGTTGCCTCTCCACTTACGACTCCATAGAGGAGAGGAGAAATTACAGGCTATGGAGAGTTGGAATAACAATGGTACAAGTGCATCCTGATGATGACAAGTGGTAAATTAAGTATACGGATATGGGTCGTATTTACTGGTTTCGCCACGGTGATCCATGCAACTCTGTGTTCGGGCAACCATACCCATATAGTTCTGTGCATGCAATTATGTCTCAGACCCAAAGTGTGCAAGAGGTTAGAGTAGGAATGCATCTTGCCGCCATTGGGGACATGCTTTGGGGGCCATGCATACGCAACTATGAGCATCCACGGGTGATTCCAGGATCCATCTGATATCAGATGCATCTCCTGCACAGAGGATGAAGCTGGTACAAGCGCACACGAATAGTGATGAAGGCTACGTCTGCAGACGCATGAATGGGGAGGTGCGGCCGTACAGATCAGCCAACACTGCATATGGACCGGGATCCACATCTGTTCCCACTGTAAGCAGCCCCAGAATGTCTGTTAGTGGAGAGATGTTGCCTTGTGTCTGCATTGTATGAACTCACAGCCGTCAATTCAGATTACTTGACATTTCCATTTGGACTAGGGCAGAAGAAAAGATTCCCATTTGATTTTTACATGGGAAAACAACAGATGTTTGTATTTAATTGAATTTGATATGTATTTTGTAGTTGTGTTTATATTTAATTACATTTTATATGGAAGATGCAACATTAGCATGTATTATTAACACTGTGAACCACATCTCTAACTCTATGCTATTGTGGGCATGAATATACACACTTGTGACACCCCTGTATGTGTGTAACTATATTTCTTTCATGCAGTTTTTCCTTTCATACAGTACGTTCTGAGCGCATATGCGTCCTCCTCTAGATGGGTCCCTAAATCCTAGATCCATGGTTAAAAGACTGGACAGGATCTTCCCCCAATTTTGCTATTGGACCCAGCACTGCAACTCCAGCCTTTCTGGCCCCTCTCTGCTCTCCTGAGCAGGTCTGGCACATATATAGTGAAGCCCGGTTGTCTTTGGCATTCACTCGAGGCCTCAGCTGACTGAAATAGCATTGATGGACCTCGTTCCACTCCAGGCCCAGTAGTGTATGCCACGCCTGCAGTAGTAAATCTATTATAGGGCCCCATTTCTCAACGATGCATAACCCCTTTAGCGCCCCATTGCCATCAGCAAAGCCTTCCAGACACTGCCGGGGTCCCGTGACATGAGCGTAATGCAGGAGTATATATATATAGATATATATATTTTTTTTTTTTCTTATAGACAACAGAATAGCATGAGCAGTACATACATAAGAGTACATATAGGAGGGAGTGGGTTGGCGGAGGTACACAAAGACATCGGGAATCTAGAACCCGAGTGAAAGAGGAATCATTAAGGGCATATCGGGAATCCTGCCATAATAACCAGACTTTGTCAAACCTTAAGAGGCATTTTCTCTTCCAGTACATAAATCGCTCATGGGAGAACGTAACATTAACTAACGCTATCCAAAAGGAGAATGAGGGGTGATCAGATACCATCCAACAAAGGGGAATACAGAACTTTGCCAGCATTGGAAGGTTATTCACATATAGCCGTAAAGGTACTTTGAGAAATTCCCCCAGGTTGAGACCAAAAGTAAAAATATGTGGAGTTAGTAAAGGCAAGGTAATACCGTAGTACAAATAGAGGCAACCACCCTAGCCTAAAAAGAAGCCACCCCAGGACATACCCATAGAAGATGCCAGAAGTCAGCAGAGGGAGCACATCATTTAGGACATAGATCAGAGGAAGATCCCCCAAATTCATAAACCCAAGCCAGGGTCCAAAAAACCCTATGCAAACTATATAACTATATCTGACAAAACCTGGAATACGCCGTGGCACCTCGTGGGAAACTTAATATAAAATGGTTCGGCGACGGATGACACGCTGAGGATTATGCCTGGCGTCTGCTAGGATATCCATGTGTTGCGCTGTGATTGGTTACCGTCATGGACGCAGCCATGATAGTCTACATTACCTGATTAGCCCTTTACCCAATGGCAGCATTAGTTGCTGTCAGCTGGCACTGTCCTCCAAATGGACCGCTACCTTAGGGTATTTAACCATGCTCTGGACAACAAGGAGTTGCCTGTACAACGTCGTTACTTCCAGTGAATACTTGCTGTTGCAGCATTCCAGGTTCCAAGCTCTGTTTATCTAGTGATATTCTGTGCTGTTCTGCATCTGGATCCATAGTGTGTGTACTCAGTACGGCATCCAAGTACCATCTCATAAAGTGTCATTCTCCTGTGACAATTCTGCGTCTGGATTCACAGTGTGAATCATCCAAATACCATATCTTAAGTATCATTCTGCTGTGCTAGTTCTGCGTCTGGAACCACAGTGTGCATACTTTGTACATCATCCAAGTACCATCTCATAAATGTCATTCTCCTGTGCCAGTTCTGCATCTGGATTCACAGTATACAGTATGTACTCAGTAAGTCACCCAAGTGCAACTCCCAGCATCGTTCTCCTGTGCTTTCCATGCAGTTGTGTTCTTCTGTTTCCCACTTGTGCCAGATACCTGACCAAAGGGCCGCAACCTGCTTACTGGGTGCAGCTTAAACCCAAATCCCAATTGGAGGGATCACTGGTGAGCACCTCCCAGTAAGTTAGACTCCGCGCCTTTAGTCAGGCCTCGCCAACATCCGGTACTTGTGGATGAGGAAGGCATATATCCAGGCCCCTCGCCTCCAGTTCCTTTCCCAATCTGGGACCCCGACTTACAATCCCTTGGCAGGGGATCTCCATAGCCCAAACGTGACAAGGTCACACCAAAGGATAACCACTACCCTTGAGCCCACAGATCTGCGAAAAAGCTAAATTATGCCATAACAGAAAGCAGAAATCCAAAACTTAATTCCCCAAAACCTTACCTGCAGCCAACCAGACTCTACGCGCCTGTTGTAACAAAGGAGGGCAACGTGTAAGTGAAGAACAGGCTAGTAAAAACTGAAAGGGAGTGAAATGGGATCCTATCTTTGCAAGGAGAGCTACAGTAAGATCTCCCTGATCTGAAGGAGTAACCCTCTCTCTCACGTGGGTCAGCTAAGCAGCAAGGTAAAGTGCAAATCAGGTAAAACCAAACCACCCTCTTTTATTTCCCCACACAAAAGATAACCGCAAATTGGGAAAGAAGAACATAAATTGGGGAATTATGTAGAATGTACAAAAACTTGGTTAACATTATCATCTTTATAAGACTGACACGGCCAGTAACTGAAAGAGGAAGCTTCCACCATACCTGAGATTTAGCTTAAGATATTCAATTTGGGGAACAAGATTTAAGGGTATATAATAAACTGCAGAGTGGGAAACCTGAATACTCAAATATTTGAACTGTGTACACCATCTAAAGGGGGAATTCAAAAGTAGAGGGTCGGGGAGTGGTAGACAGGTGATGAAAAAACACAAACTTATCCCAGTTAATATGAATACCAGAGTATCTGCCGTATTCCTCTACTAAATCAAGGAGAGCAGGGAGAGAGGTACTCATGTGTCATAAACAAGATCCTATCATCGGCATATAACCAATTTTTTCCTCTTTACCCACATTGGTCAAGCCAGAGATCCTCAAAGAAGCCCTAACTACACATGCCAAGGGCTCAATAGCAAAGGCAAATAACAAGGGGCAGCCATGCCTAGTAATTTCTGTAATAAAACCATTCACCCTAATCTTGGCGGCCAGACAGGAATATAAAAACCTAACCCACGCCAGAAAGTTAGGCCCCACCCTGAATCTAGTAAGTACCTCCCAGCAAAATGGCCACTCTACTGAATCAAAAGCACGGGCCGCGTCTAAAGACAACCACCGTGTCATCACCCAACTCATCACCAACTACTTGGAAGTATGTGAATAGTCTTCTCAGGTTAATAGCAGTGGATCTCCCGGGCATAAAGCCCATTTGATCAGGATGAATAATTTCAAGTATAACTTTATTAAGCCGAATAGACGAAATTTTTGCCAGAACTTTAATATCTGTGGACAACAGCGAGATGGGTTGGTTTAAGTCAGCATATAACGGATCTTTGCCCAGCTTTGGAATCAGCACAGTCAAAGCCTCAGCCATGGAGGGAGGTAGAGACCCAACCTCCAGCAGAGACTGAACATTTTCCAGTAATTTGGGAACAAAGAATGCCAAATTAGTTTTATATAGTTCAATGGGAAGACCATCCACACCAGGGGCTTTATAATTAGGAAATTAATTAATAGCATCCTCAATCTCCTAGACTGTAACAGGGGAATCTAAATGATGGCTATGGGTGGAAGAGAGGGCGGGCAAAATAATCAAATCCAAATAAGAAGACAACTCTGTATGGGTGTACTGTGTCCTAGAGCGCTAGACATCCACATAGTGGGCACGAAACACTTCAGCAATGGAGGGAGTATCTGCACAGTTTGTTGCAGCATCATCCTGCAGTATGTGCACAGAAGAGATCACCACCCCGGCTAAGTATGCCAAGAATCGACCAGTACGATCACCCTGAACATAATAGTCATGAGCCGAGGACAACAGGCGCCTTCGGGATTTACCTAAGAGAAAATCTGTCCATTGTTTATGAACAATCAACCATTCCTCCCTGTCAGTCAGCAGGCCACTAGTTAAGTAGATCGCCTCAAGAGCTCTGCTCCTATATTCCAATTCCTCCTAACATTTTTGTGAAAAGTTTTTATCTGTGCAACCCTAGAAGTCAAAGAGCCCCTTAAAAATGCTTTAACAGTATCCCACACCAGAGAGGTAGAAGTAGAAATTATGGGCCTCATTCAGACCCACTCGCGAGCGGCTGTCCGCTCGCAAGTGGGTCGTTGGTGTGCACTGCGCATGCGCACGACGGAGGGAGCTCCGTCATGCGCATGCGCGAGACGCGACGAGCGAAGGACTTTCCTTTGCTCGTTGTGTCTGATCAAAGGGGGCGTGCTGTCGATGTTGATTGACAGCACGCCCCCTTTGGTGGGCGTGCCGGGGGCGTGCCTGCCAGACGGAGGCGTTCCCAAGGGAACGCCTACCGTCAGAAGCCGGCCCCACTGACATCAGTGATTTAGTGATAGAGCCAAAATCACTCCTGGCCCTGGGGTTGAAAACTACAACGCGGGCTTCTGCACGCAGTGGCGATGGTCGCGATGGTCAAGACCATCGCGACCATCATCCTGCACGCTCGTATAGGCTGTGGGTGGTGACCCACAGCTATACGAGCGTCCAGGAGGACGCTCCATTTTAATGGAGGTGGGCCCTGGTCAGAGCGTCCGGCTCTGAATCAGGGCCTATGTTTCTCTCAAAGAATTCACTCCACGCCTGCATTTTAAATTAGCCACCCCTGAAGTGCAGCATGGTTTTACCCAGATGCACAATTACTTGCTCTTTCTTACTCTGGGCCTGATTCACTACCATACGCAACTGTGTATGCAATTGCGATTACTCACGCAGTTCAACTGCGATAGTATGCTAATTCATTGCATTCGCAATCCCGTCGCAGCACTGCACAAGGACGCCCACTTTACTCAGCACAAATATGTACTGTTTAGCAAGACTGCAAAACCATCGATACAGTCCAGTACCATCGCACCCTCATGCACACCAGCACAAGCCCGGACCTTACTCAGAAATTGCTAATGTCCACGCACGCTATGAGGCCTCAGGCTGCGTAGGCCATCGCAGTGGATAATTTATGAACGCCCCTGCAACGGCGTGAGAACGCACTGGCGCGCCTGCATTCGGCCGACCACCTCCCGTTACCACCCACAAACGGCACTTCCTGTAAATCACTCTGCAGTGGATCTGCATAGTCTCTGCAGTCCCCATCGCAGCACCCGGTTCACACACACGCACTGCGTGCGCATACGCAGTGTGAAACAATCGGCAGATTGCGTGCATAATCGCAGTTGCGTACAGTAGTGAATCAGGCCCTCTACTCCCAAATCTGAATCAGGCCCCGAAAGCCACAAACAACTTAAGGGATCACTGTACAATGAAAAATGAAAGTACTTGGAATTTATGTGGAGGAGAACATATAAAGTGTGTCCTGCATACAGTATGGCACCCATCAATTTGAATATCTGCGTTTCAGATAATTTGTGACCAAGAGTTCACTTTGAATAGTGTTGATTTGGTAATTCCAGATAGTGAAAGTTCTAAATCACACAAATGACCACCAAATAGTCCAGGGTGTTAGTAGGATAAAATAGTTATCGGGCAAGAGCCAGATTATGATTATCCATGCAGATATGGAATCCACCCTCTGTAATAGCCATTCCTGGCTGATTAATGGGAGTTTCAACAGACAGTATTGGATTCCATCCATTGTAGCCAGCAATTGGCTATAGAATGGACTTCCCCTGTTCCACTAGATGCAATTGCCAATTGTGCTGTTAAGGAACCTAGCTAATAAGCAATTGGGATCACAGCCGTGCCATACCTGGAGTCCTTGGCCCTGATTCAGACCCACTCGCGAGCGGCTGTCCGCTCGCAAGTGGGTCGATGGTCTGCGCATGCGCAAGACGGAGGGAGCTCCGTCGTGCGCGATACGCGACGAGCGAAGGACTTTCCTTCGCTCGTAGTGTCTGATCAAAGGGGGCGTGCTGTCGATGTTGATTGACAGCACGCCCCCTTTGGTGGGCGTGCCTGCCAGACGGAGGCGTTCCCAAGGGAACGCCTACCGTCAGAAGCCGGCCCCACTGACATCACTAGTGATGTCAGTGGGAGTGATTTTGGCTCTGATAGAGCCAAAATCACTCCTGGCCTTGCGGTTGAGAAACTCAACCGCAGGCTTCTGCTCGCAGTGGCGATGGTCGCGATGGTCAAGACCATCGCGACCATCACCCTGCACGCTCGTATAGGCTGTGGGTGGTGACCCACAGCTATACGAGCGTCCAGGAGGACGCTCCATTTTAATGGAGGTGGGCCCTGATTCAGAGCGAGCGCTCTGGTCAGAGCGTCCGGCTCTGAATCAGGGCCCTAGTACAATAGACAGGGGTTAATATGACTACCCCATTAGATGCATTGTGAATTTAGCCATAAACTTATGCCCCATACATGTGAAACTTATACTTATTATTGTCTATGGATGATGGCATAATGTCACTTTTTGTTCTTTCTAACTAATCCAATTTTGATATGAAATATTTATTATCTGTGTAATAATAATTTAAAAACAAAACAGAAATACTTGGTGCCAAATAACTCATATTTTAGGTACACGTTTGGAATGAGGTGAATTGATTTTCATTTTCCATTATCTAAAGACCCTCACCAATAATGCCGGCTGTTGAATTTACCTTTCATAGCACTTAATGTGTCCGATTCTGCAGAATTCCCTCTTTTGTTAAAACTAATGACTCTCAACTAGAGTAATGTTTTCCTGTGATTCAAAAACCATTTTGCTTAATGAGGTACTAAGTCTTTATAATTAGACCCAGAAGGGCGCAAGGACCTGCCCAAACGAACAATCATTATTTAGGTAATTTATAGTAATGCAGAGAGGGAGAGGGAAAAAAAAAATATCCATTCTTCCCGAGAAAGTGACTATTTTGTTCTGTGTACACTCCCTAGCATCCAATTACCCTATTAAAGCAGCATTTTGTTGCTAAGGACATTAATTTAAATGTAAATTAATTTATGCAGGATCGCCTAATTAAATTGATATATGATGATGATTGTGTCAGAATGGTCCGTGCAGTTAATTTTTTTTTAGTTTTTTTTACTAGATGAGCGCTGCTGTTTTATTTAGTTTGTGAGTTAATTTATATGTAAGATCTCGACATCCTCCTCCTTTGTGGTTATCGCTATTTAATAAACAAGTCAACTGCCCTTTTTTTTCTTCACATTTTCAACACCAACTTGACTCTTGATGTTGAGAAATACTTCAGTCTGAAGTTTACAGAGAAATTAAACACTCTCGCGGGAGAAACGATATAGAGAGACTGTCAGGGAACGTAAATTAGTAATTCTTATTTTTTTTCCCTACGGCCTGAGAACTAACAGTAAAATTCCTGAGATCATCAACGATTTGTGTTTCACTGGGACTCGTGTCATATGTTACATCCTATTGTAATTACGCTACAATATTCCTCATCAGAGAAATAGCTAGGAACGGCGCAAATTCAATTAGATTATTTTAATTAGTTCTCGGGTCACAGATTGATCTTCACGCTAAACATGGGTAACCTTGTTCATGCTGAAGAGGCTGTTAGTACAATTAGATGTTCTGGGCTTTATAATGCACAAGTGATGCTAATAATATATGTTATTTGTGTAAATTGTGAGCAGTGATATTAATTACTGTAGGCTGTGGCAAGTCAAGTTGTTTTGACACCTGAAGATAGCAATCTGCACCTATCTTACATTGCTTCCAGAAATAGTATAAGCTACTGTACATAAGAATGCAGAACAGGTCACTTTGGGGCTTGTTCATCAAATAAATTTGCAAGATATCCAGAGGAAGTGGGGCCTACCCACCAAAATTAAGATCACTCGGATGGGACTACAGCAGATATCGCCGATATCTGCTGTAGTCCCTCCATTTCCCACCGCAAAGCAACCCCCATAGGTTCCCAGGTACTGCAGCCCAGTACACAGCAGTGTGTACTGGGCTGCTTACAGGTAAGAGGGAGGGGGGGGGGCAGCATCAGACCCCCGCCGGACACCTCCAACAAGCCCAGGTAATTAGTATACGCTCCCCCCCTCTTGGCGCCCCTGAGTAGAATTTACCAAGCTCTGATACCTAATGCCATTTGCTGATGATGCTAGTCTATAGTAGCCTATAGTCCTCTCCACTCACCGCTCCCCCCTCCCCCCACTGATGCATGCACCGCCATCGGCCACACATGCGCAGTAAACATTCTGGCGCTGTACCGGGAAGCAGAAGGATAGCGTAAGCTATCACTCTACTTTTGGCTCTTCGCCGGGACGGGCACTTATCGGAGTCTGTCTCCCAGCAATAGCTTTTTAGTAAATTTGCATGAAAATATTCATTTTCACATTACGAATTTAGACAAAAAATGTTTTTATCACATCCACATTAAAAATGTGGATTGTGATCTCCTACATAGGCACTGGTATCCTGAGGTTTTTTCTCTCTTTTTTTGAGGGTTAATAACTATGCTACTTGACTTGGAGCCCCTTGTTTTGTCCCCTTTCCTTTTCCTTTCCCCGCTTCTCTAAATTTCTCTTTTTATTTTTTCTTTGTTCCCCCCCACACTTTTTTTTTTTCCTTCTCTCTTCTCTTTTCTCTCTTTTTTATATTAACTTTAATGTTCAATTTAATAGATGAATGGTTATTTCACTGAGTGATTTATATGTGATTTGGAATGCTCCAATTGCTATGGAATTTGTTTCCTTTAATATGTACCGTTTGTATAAATTTTGTTTTGTACTTTCCTCAAATAAACAAAATTTGCCCTAAAAATGTGGATTGTGACAAATATGCTCTATTGTATCCCTCTATACAGTATGATCTTATGTCAACAAATTTAATTATTCTAAAGAGACATGGACAATTGGATATTCTAGTGGCGGTCAAGAGCAGATCTAGCACTAAGAGAATATTTCACTTGTCATTCCTTATTTTTTTTTTTTTTAAAAAGGCCTCCCATCTCCATCTACTGAAGTTGGCTTACATGCATATGACACTCCCAGTAAATGTAACTATTCCGTGCGTCCGCATGATTACCGCCCAGTAACTCCAATTTCACCATAACAGTGGTCTGATCAATCCATACACACTTGTTATCTCCGTCCATGTAAAAATGCCTGATTCAGCAGATGCACAGTTGACACCATATACTTTGGTGTTATATATTGTAGATATAATATAGTCCACCTGGCACTCCTACAAAACAATGTCAGCTTACCCGGTGCCCTCATAATGAAGTGATGAATAAACAAGCAAAGGTGTGTCACTTACGGGATGAATAATAAATACCTTGGTATCAACTTTGCAATCGTGTAAAGTTTGTCCATAGAGTCCATAGAGAATTCTGGAGGGGGGCATGGTGTTTAAGGGGCTACACCTCAAAAGCTATAGGAAGGACAGAGCTGAAATTTGGCATGGGCGGGTAGAACTGTCACTTGGTGCTGTATGCCAAATTTCAGGGCAAAAAAAAATAAAAAATGAGGATTTGGGAGTAATCTAAAGTTCCAACTGGCAGTTTTTTCTGACACTGTCAGTTAGGACCACTTTTCTACTGTTCTCCATGGGGGATTTTTAGGAAGGCATAACTCAGGGTAGAGAGCGAGTTTAGACTTCGGGTTTGTATTATTAGGTAGCTATTGTTCCAGGGTAGGGCTTTTCGGGGTGTACTCACTGTAGCTTCACTTGGGTGCACCAAGATGGCTGGCCAGTACGGGCGGTAGTGGCGGTGGGCTTGGGGGAAGAAAGCAGTCGTTAGCTGCAGCCGGGGCCCGGGGGAGGGAGGGGTAGCGGGCGTTAGCTGTAGCTGCGGCCAGGACCCGAAGACAGTAGCGGGCGTTAGCAGCGTTGGTGCAGCGGCAGTGCGGGCGGCAGTGGTGCAGATGGCAGGACCCGGGGGCGGTAGCAGCAGACAGATGCAGGTTCGTATCTGAAAGATCCGTGAAACCTGCATCTGTGTATAAATAAACACAGAAGCAGGGACGGGATCAGTAAGACCTGTCTGTGCTTCTGTGTTTAAAAAATGGCGTGCCTCCCCCCTCAAAAAAAAACAACCAGCACCGGGCTTTGGAAAGCCAGTACTGGTTGTGCTAAATACAGGGGACAAACAACGTAGGGGTCCCCCGTATGAAGCACAACCAGCACCAGGCTTTTCAGAACCAGTCCTGGTTGCCAAAATATGGGGGACAAATGACATAGGGGTCCCCCGTATTCAGCCAGCACTGGGCTCTGACCGGCACCGAACCAGCACCGGACCCTTTTTAGTGAGGGGGTGATGCCACAGTCAGGGCAGCCCTTTCACCGGGCCCACCAGGCGAAGCATCACCCCTGACCGCTAGTCAGCCCAGGCCAGGGATCCCTGGGGAGCTCGGGACCCCCCAATAAAGGCTATCCCCGTCACCCCTGGCTGGTGGGTGCCGGGTTGATCATGTAAAGTGTGCAAGTAAAGAGTTCAAATATTGTCTTTTGCTGTGGAACATGCACACACACATGTATACACACATGTACACATACTCACCATTGTATCCCTGTAGCTCATCGGTCTTCTCCAGTAGATTATCCAATGGTGTACCTATAATAAAAAAATCCATACTCACCTTCTATGCATGGAGCTGTTCTCTTCGTTCCAAAGTAGGCAATCCAGGGTCTTGGAAAAAAAATAAAAATACACGGACCAGCAAACTTTAGTACTGTTCTCTAAGAACAGTACTACCTGAATGACAGCTCCGCCGCAGGATTTCAGTACAGAAATCCCGGTGTGGAGCGCTCATTGGCTGAGAGAAGCGAGCCTTCCGCCTCTCAGCCAATGAGTGGTTCTCACCATTGACTTCAATGGTGAGAACCACGCGTGCCAATTAAAAAAATGGCACCTCAGCGCAGTTTTTGAAATTCAAAGAAGTTATCGCCCCGCCCCCTCAGCTGGCTTATATAAGCCAGTGCGAGGAGATGGCACGGCAGTCCGTCGGCCGGGTGGCAGCAGAGAAGACCTTCCTAAGCAAGAAGATGCCGGAGAAGTCCTGGATGGGCGGCGGCCATGAAAAAGAGCTTTGGCTCCCCCCCTCTGTACTGCTTAGTCTTCCCCCCTCTACATGCCTTTCTGTCTCACCCATCCACGCCACTCTGACTCCCCCCATCCCCAATCCACACCACCTAATCTCATCTGCACAGCTCTATCTTCTGCTCAGACCTCAGGTGCATAGACTGCATGTGTGTATTCCAATGAGCACACAAATCTGTGAATTAGCAGTTCCACCATTTTGTGAGTGACAGCAATTTCTGTGCTGAATCTGCAGCTAACCACAGGGTGTGATGGCATACCATATCTGTATTGCACAAGGAACACGTCCATTAAGGCGTCATTGCTTTTTTAAGTTTGATTGGAAGAAATTGTATAGGTTTTGTGAAATTTCAGATCATCTCCAAGAAGCCTTAATGGGACATGTGAAACCGTCGTTTTTTTGTCTATGGAATATATATATATATATATATTTAAACAGGGAAGAGTGCCAGGAGATGGGTTCACAAGGAATGGCCACAGTGAGAAGTGAGAAGGAAGAGTGCTAGGATGAGAGTGTCAGGAGACAGAGACCAGGTGCCATGGGAGAGGGGAGGTACTGTATATCAGAGGGTAAGATCCCAGGGTAGATGTCTTTTTATCTCCTGCACCCTTAGTTTATCTCATATATAGCATACAATTTACAAAGACCATTTACAGACACAGGGCTGGAGAACTGAAGCCTGGCAAACACCTGAGGCCGGGGAAAGTACGTGTATTGTACTGCTGCACCCTTACCACCTGTTATTCAAAGGACTCTAGATGATGATACATACAGTAGCCATATGACTTCTAGAGCTATAATCATGTAAATTTCTACTGTAAAAGATCTGTGGAAGCAAATAGAGAGTAAGCTAACTAATCAATATTACTAGAGGAGACTAAGGGGACTATTTAGAAACTTTAAAAAGGCTTTTCTCCAGCATTTTAGCCAAAGAAAGCCCAAAATATAGAGAAATATAACGTTTCTCTATATTGAGTGTAAAGATTGACTTTTCATTTGTTTTTGTGCAGTCATCATAGGTTCCAATTGTGCCTGCGCACAAATGCTATTTATATAGCTGAGAGAAGTTCTATAGACGTATATTTGACCCTAACAGATTTAATGGAAACAATATGTTTAAAACTGAAAATCTATTTTCCTTTACATAATATTTAAGAAAAATACCTTTGCAATAGTTGAACACTTGAGCACTTGTATACCAAGCAGTCTAAAATTTTAAACAGAAGAAATACGTGGCCATTTTCAAAACAGTTCTTTTTATTTAGCAATACAAACAAACATACAATGAAAACCGAACAGTGCAGAAATATGTAAATGTAATAGAACTTTGGGCAGCCTATAGAAACAATGCTTTGTTCTGTGTAGATTAGGTAGACTTGAAGTTGCTTGTTGCTGCCTTACGCGTTTCACTTGATACTGCGGTACCCCTTTGACTTCCTCTGGAGACAGCTGGTGACTTCTCCCTGCTTTGATAAACAAGAAACAGCCTATGAGGAGTAAGAATCTATGTTTTGACCACAATTCACAAATAACGTTAATATGTGCTACTTTGCATAGCATAGTGGGGGCAGACATTTAGTGTGATGAAGGCTAACAAGAGTCACTGTAGGCTAACAATAGTCACTAGAAGCCAATACATCCTGAATACTGGTCATGAACTGCTTAAGTGATATTAATAGTTCCTAGAGAAATGAGAAGACTTAACACTTATGAACTTGGGTTCTTACTTTATGTAAGTGACAAGTATATGTTAAATATTATGCAGTGTATAACACAATTAGCAATTCGAAAAACACATTAGAGTTTCATTACAGGTGATAGCCATCGTCCATTATTTATACTTCAACTTTAATAAACTACTGTACCATGAATTATACAATGAAAATAGTGCAATTATTGTGGTGCTTCTGAACACACACAGGGCCTGATTCAGAGCCGCTCGTAAGCGGCTGCTCGTTCGCTCCGAGCGATGTTCGCACATCTGCGCATGCATATGGGTCATAATGCACATGCGCCAATCAGTCAGTGCGGTTGGAAATCGAGTGCTCGCAAAATAGCGAGTGCCTGCTAATTTGAGTGACAGGATGAGGCGTTTGTGGGTGGTAACAGGGGAAGGTGCTTGAAAACGGGGAGTGGTGATCCGAACGCAGGCGTGCCAAACGGTCAAAACGGGCGTTTTAAGGGTGTGCATAATTAAAGCAGCGTCATCGGATACGTCACTTGGTTGTCTCTTAGCCTGAACTGTTCGCATGATTGCGGTAGGAAAATCCAACCACAAGCACTGCGAGCAGTTCAGACGCCTTCCGATGTACTCGATTAATCTAATAAATAGCGGAGATGATGTAGGATGCGAGCGGCCAGGGGGCGTCTTTACAAAATAGCGAGCGCATATTTAGTTCGCTCGCTCAGACATAGAGGCGTCAACAGACCGCAAAGAGCGAGCGCTCAATTTAAATAGCCGGCCCCTATTTCTGAACGAGCGAGCGCAAATAGCGCCCGGCTCTGAATCAGGCCCACAGAACGTTGTAGTCAGCAGTACAGATGTGTCCACATACATCTAGCCTCCTTGAGCGTTAAACAGCCTTTATAGTCGTGCCATGCAGTGGAGTGTCTTGGTAGTGCTGAGTGTCTTTTCGTGCCATTTTTTCCCTAAAAATGTGTCTGTTTCGCAGAGTGATTAAAATGATATGTGGAAAACCTATATTCTGTGTGCGACTGCGGGTGTATCTGCATGCGAAATGCTACGTTACAGTGTCACAGCCACTGACACTGTAACGTAGCATTTTGCATGCAGATACAGCCGCAAATACGGTTGGTAATCTCTGTTTGGGAAGGAGGTAGCACAAGAGGGGAGGAACAGCATTGCACATATGGTAGGAAAGGGACTGTATATACATATATATCGGTTGGAATGCTGGCGGTCATAATACTGGCACTGGAATCCAGACAGCAGTTGGAATCCCGGCTCCAGATTCCCGACCACTGACTTTAGGGTTAGGGTTAGGCACTAGGAAGGGGGGTTTAGGGTTAGGCTGCTGGGGGGTAGGAAAGGGACTGTATATACATATATAATTATATATCAGTTGAATGCCGGCGGTCAGAATACTGGCACTGGAATCCAGACAGCAGTTGGAATCCCGGCTCCAGAATTCCGACCACTGACTTTAGGAGGAGGGTTAGGATTAGGCACTAGGAAAGGGGGTTTAGGGTTAGGCTGCGGGGGAGTGGAGAGTTAGGGTTAGGCTGTGTGGGGGGAGCAGCATCCCAACAAGATTAGGTAAATAACCTAATCATAACCCTCCTTCTAATTCTAACCCACCTTCCCACAGCCTAACCCTAACACCCCGCAGACTAACCCTAAAACTCCCCATATATATATTAGGGTACCCCCCCGAGCCCCCCCGATCCGAGGCAGATCCGAGTCAGGCTCGACTTTTCCCGCCTGACTCGGATCTGAAATCGAGGCAAAACGTCATCATCCCGCCTTCCGGGTCTCGCGGGTTTTGGATCCTATATAAGGTACCCGCGTCGGCGCCATTTTCTCACTCGGCTGTGGACAGTGAAGAGGGAGGGTGGGAGTTAGGGCTGGCTGGGATGTGTAGTGTAGTGTAGTGCAGAGTAGTGTTGTGCTGTGCTACGCTGTGCTGCTGTTGTCCATAGGGGCTGTGTCCACTACTTCAAAGTCCATAGGGGCTGGCTGTGTTGTGCTGTGCTGCTGTTGTTAATAGGGGCTGTGTCCACTACTTCAAAGTTCATAGGGGCTGGCTGGACTGTGTTGTGCAGTCAGTTCTCCATAGGGGCTGTGTCCACTCCAATGTCCTGTGCAGTGTCCCAGTCCTAAAGGGGTGCTGTAGTGTTGTCCAGGGGGTGCTCTGTCCATCAGGGGTGCTCCCCCCAAGTGCTAAAAAAATAATATTTTTTCTGTGTTTGTGAATTGTGTGCGCAGTAGCCGCACGTGCATCAACAAAGTAGTGCCAAGCGTGCGCCTGTGTCATAAGTAAAGGGCCGGCTGGCTTGACCGTTAAAGGGTGCTGTAACCCCCAAAGTACACTCCAGTCCAAACCAAATAAAAAAATTATTTTCTGTGTTTGTGAATTGTGTGCGCAGTAGCCGCATGTGCATCAACAAAGTAGTGCCAAGCGTGCGCCTGTGTCATAAGTAAAGGGCCGGCTGGCTTGACCGTTAAAGGGTGCTGTAACCCCCAAAGTACACTCCAGTCCAAACCAAATAAAAAAATATTTTCTGTGTTTGTGAATTGTGTGCGCAGTAGCCGCACATGCATCAACAAAGTAGTGCCAAGCGTGCGCCTGTGTCCTAAGTAAAGGGCCGGCTGGCTTGACCGCTAAAGGGTGCTGTAACCCCCAAAGTACACTCCAGTCCAAAGCAAATAAAAAAATATTTTCTGTGTTTGTGAATTGTCTGCGCAGTACCCGCACGTGCATCAACAAAGTAGTGCCAAGCGTGCGCCTGTGTCATAAGTAAAGGGCCGGCTGGCTTGACCGTTAAAGGGTGCTGTAACCCCCAAAGTACACTCCAGCCCAAACCAAACAAAAAAATATTTTCTGTGTTTGTGAATTGTGTGCGCAGTAGCCGCACGTGCATCAACAAAGTAGTGCCAAGCGTGCGCCTGTGTCATAAGTAAAGGGCCAACTGGCTTGACCGTTAAAGGGTGCTGTAACCCCCAAAGTACACTCCAAACCAAATAAAAAAATATTTTCTGTGTTTGTGAATTGTGTGCGCAGTAACCGCACGTGCATCAACAAAGTAGTGCCAAGCGTGCGCCTGTGTCATAAGTAAAGGGCCGGCTGGCTTGACCGTTAAAGGGTGCTGTAACCCCCAAAGTACACTCCAGTCCAAACCAAATAAAAAAATATTTTCTGTGTTTGTGAATTGTGTGTGTAGTAGCCGCACGTGCATCAACAAAGTAGTGCCAAGCGTGCGCCTGTGTCATAAGTAAAGGGCCGGCTGGCTTGACCGTTAAAGGGTGCTGTAACCCCCAAAGTACACTCCAAACCAAATAAAAAAATATTTTCTGTGTTTGTGAATTGTGTGCGCAGTAGCCGCACGTGCATCAACAAAGTAGTGCCAAGCGTGCACCTGTGTCATAAGTAAAGGGCCGGCTGGCTTGACCGTTAAAGGGTGCTGTAACCCCCAAAGTACACTCCAAACCAAATAAAAAAATATTTTCTGTGTTTGTGAATTGTGTGCACTGTGGCTGCACGTGCATCAACAAAGGAGCAGCGCCAAGCGTGCGCCTGTATCCCATAAGTAAAGAGCCGGCTGGCTCATTTCTTAAAGGGTGGTGTAACCCACAAAGTGCACTACTCTCCAGCAAAAATAAAAAAAATATTTTCTGTGTTTGTGTGCGCCTTAGCCGCACGTATATATCAATATAACATAAATGGAGGACCAAACTTTCTCCGATAAAAATAAAATAGGGAAAGATCAAGAACCACTTCCTCCTAGTGCTGTTGCTGCTGCTGGGAGTTGTTCATCATCCCAGAGAGGAAGTAGGAACACCACTACTTTTACTAAACAATTGACCCTCCAACAGTCCCTAGCGATGAGGATGAAGTACGACAGCAGTCATCCTGAAGCAAAACGTATAACTGAGGCCTTGACTGCTATGTTGGTGTTAGACGTGCGTCCGGTATCCACCATTAGTGCAGTGGGATTTAGACAATTGATGGAGGTAGTGTGTCCCCGGTTCCAAATCCCGTCTAGATTCCACCTGCATCCTCAAAGCAGCAGCGACAAGCGTGCGTCTGTCTGTTAAAGGGTGGTGTAACCCTCAAAGTGCGCTCCACAAACAATAAAAAAATTCTTCTTTTTTTTTCTGTCTTTGTGAATTGTGTGGGCTGTAGCCGCACTTGCATCCTCAAAGCAGCAGCGACAAGCGTGCGTCTGTCTGTTAAAGGGTGGTGTAACCCTCAAAGTGCGCTCCACAAACAATAAAAATATTCTTCTTTTTTTTTCTGTCTTTGTGAATTGTGTGGGCTGTAGCCGCACTTGCATCCTCAAAGCAGCAGCGACAAGCGTGCGTCTGTCTGTTAAAGGGTGGTGTAACCCTCAAAGTGCGCTCCACAAACAATAAAAATATTCTTCTTTTTTTTTCTGTCTTTGTGAATTGTGTGGGCTGTAGCCGCACTTGCATCCTCAAAGCAGCAGCGACAAGCGTGCGTCTGTCTGTTAAAGGGTGGTGTAACCCTCAAAGTGCGCTCCACAAACAATAAAAAAATTATTTTTTTTCTGTCTTTGTGAAATGTGTGGGCTGTAGCCGCACCTGCATCCTTAAAGCAGCAGCGACAAGCGTGCGTCTGTCTGTTAAAGGATTACATCGGTGACAGCATCCAAGTAGGCATGTCAGACAGTCCGTACCTGTACAAACTGGCTCTATTTTACCTGAGTTGCCCCCCCTCCAGTGTGTACTCCGAAAGAGTGTTTAGTGCAGCCGGGAACCTTGTCAGCGAAAGGCGTAGGAGGTTGCTTCCACAAAATGTGGAGAAGATGATGTTCATAAAATGAATTATCAACTCTTCCAGGGAGACCAGCCTCCAGAACGTACAGAGGGACCTGTGGTTGTGGATTCCAGTGGGGACGAATTAATACTCTGTGAGGATGAGGATGTACATAACACTGAAGAGGGTGAGGAATCGGTGGATGAGGAGGATGAGGACGACATCTTGCCTCCGTAGAGCCAGTTTGTGCAGGGACAGATTAATTGCCAGCTTGTTTTGTGGGGGCCCAAACGAACCAATCATTTCAGCCACAGTCGTGTGGCAGACCCTGGCGCTGAAATGTTTGGTTTGTTAAAGTGTGCATGTCCTGTTTATACAACATAAGGGTGGGTGGGAGGGCCCAAGGACAATTCCATCTTGCACCTCTTTTTTTTCTTTGAATTATGCACTGTTTGGGGCCTAGTTTTTCAAACTGCCATCCTGTCTGCCACTGCAGTGTCACTCCTAGATGGACCATGTGTTTGTGCCGCCCACTCGTATCTCTTAGCATAGTCATCCAGCTACCTCGGTGCAACCTTTTGGATATAAAAACACTATTGTGAGGTGTGAGGTGTTCAGAATAGACTGGAAATTAGTGAAAATTAAGGTTATTGAGGTTAATAATAGCATAGGAGCAGAAAAACACACAAATTCTGTGATTTTAGCTGTTTTTATGCTTTTTTTAAAAAAAATACAGATCCAAAACACAAAACCCAGAACCCAAAACACGGAAGGGTGGTTTTGGCAAAACCAATCCAGATCCAAAACACGAAGAAAGATCCAGATCCAAAACCAAAACACAAAACACGAAAAGTGGCCGGTGCACACCCCTAATATATATATATATATATATATATATATATATATATATATATATGTATATGAGATATATATGCAGGCACACACACACGAGGGTGGTTCAAAAAAGTAGGGTAATGTGTGTAATGTTCTCGATTTCATTCTAATTTACCACCCAGCCAGAGCAGGTAGGCCACAGCTTCCCCTCACAGACATTAGACTACGCCTCATATCAGTCAGGGCGCCGGCCACTAGAGGGCGCCGCTGAATCCATAAAAAAAAAAGGGATGCCTCTTTCAGTTCCCGCAAGCCTCCGGATCTCCCCCAGCCTGTTACTCACATAGGAAGCTCCGCCCCCCTATGCAACACTAGGAACTGCTGCTGCAGCTGAATGGAACCAGGTAAGGTGTCTGTGGGGCTAGATTAACAATGGGGTGGATGGAGATACAGCTCCAGGCCTCCACATGAAAATAGGCCCATCATTAGCATGCTGACCACCAGCTGCCTAGCTGGTCACAGTCAGCTATAAATCACAAGTATTCAATTTGTTTTTGTAGTTTTCTTACAAAATTATGATTTTTTTTCTATTTTAATGTATTTAGGGAGACAGTGGGGCTGATAGTGTATTGGGGTGTACACAAGCACTTGGCTCTGGTCACACACACAGCACTGGTCACAGCTCCTCCTCTTCTCAGTATAGGTCCTTGAACATTTTCAGCCCCAGGCCCATGTGGCCCTTACTTCGGCCCTCGGTGTCTGTTATGCCTTTTTGTTGAGGAGAAAGAATGGGTGGGTGGGTGGGTGACTGTGTTTATATGAGTGCTGACAGGTTAGTGACAGTACATGTATGAGTGCACTCAGGGTTAGTGTGTGTCTGTGTGTGCTAACGGTTAGTGTGTGTGTGTGTGTGTGTGTGTGTATATGAATGCTGGAAGGGCTAGTCTGTGTGTTTATGTTTGAGTGCTGGCAGGGTTAGAGTGTGTATGAGTGCTGGCATGGTTAGTGTGTGTGTGTGTGTGTGTGTGTGTGTTGGCAGGTTTAGACTGTGTGTATGAGTGCTGGCAGGGTTAGAGTGTGTATGAGTGCTGGCATGGTTAGTCTGTGTGTGCTGCCAGGTTTAGATTGTGTGTATGAGTGCTGGCAGGGTTAATGTGTGTGTGTGTGTGTGTGTGTGTGTGTGTGTGTGTGTGTGTGTGTGTATGAGTGCTGGCAGGGTGTGTGAGAGTGCTGTCAGGGGGAGTGTGTGTGTTGGCAGAGGGAGTGTGTGTATGAGTGTTGGCAGGATTAGTGTGTGTGTATGAGTGCTGGCAGGGTGTGTGTGAGTGCTGTCAGGGGGAGTGTGTGTGTTGGCAGAGGGAGTGTGTGTATGAGTGTTGGCAGGATTAGTGTGTGTGTATGAGTGCTGGCAGGGTTAGAGTGTGTATGAGTGCTGGCATGGTTAGTGTGTGTGTGTGTGTGTGTGTGCTGGCAGGTTTAGACTGTGTGTATGAGTGCTGGCAGGGTTAGAGTGTGTATGAGTGCTGGCATGGTTAGTCTGTGTGTGCTGCCAGGTTTAGATTGTGTGTATGAGTGCTGGCAGGGTTAATGTGTGTGTGTGTGTGTATGAGTGCTGGCAGGGTGTGTGAGAGTGCTGTCAGGGGGAGTGTGTGTGTGTTGGCAGAGGGAGTGTGTGTATGAGTGTTGGCAGGATTAGTGTGTGTGTATGAGTGCTGGCAGGGTGTGTGTGAGTGCTGTCAGGGGGAGTGTGTGTGTGTTGGCAGAGGGAGTGTGTGTGTATGAGTGCTGGCAGGATTTGTGTGTGTGTGATGAGTGCTGGCAGGGGGAGTGTGTTGTGTTGGCAGGGGGAGTGTGTGTGTATGAGTGCTGGCAGGGTTAGTGTGTGTGTTACATGAGTGCTGGCAGGGAAGTGTGTGTGTAGACTAAAAAGACCTGGCAGGCTGAGTGTATTTACTTACCTCATATTCATGCCCTTGGCACTTGCTGATTATCTACAGTATGTTGACCAATTGCATCCGAATACATATGGGGCCAGAATACCCATCTGAGCCAGACTATAAGGAGTACATGATTATAAGTAAGGCACTACAGCAGGGCCGCAACTATAGGGGGGGGCACGTGCCCAGGGTGCCGGAGTGCTGCAGGACTGGCTACAGAGCAGAGGCCTGTCACGGGGTGAGCTACAGGCGCCAGCCAGAACCTGGCCGTGGCAGCCACATACAGTAAGCTGTCAGCCCGAGGCACCCAGCTGTCCAGACAAGGATGAGGAGTAGCATGGGAATTGTTGCACCTTGTTTACTGCTCAGACTCTGAGCAGTAAAAAATAAACTACAAATCCCATGAGGCATTGCCAGCAGGGCAGTCTCTTTGCATGGGCTTGCTGCTGTAGACGGAAAAAAACAGCCGCCGGGCCCCCCCATAACTTACACTGCAGCTGCTGGCCGGTATCAGCCGCCACCCCCCACCACTGGCCGGTAACAGCCCACCCCACCCTCTGCACTCCCGAACGTGCACTACACTGACTGCAGCCACGGCTGCTGAGCATGCAGCTCCAACCGGCCTAGGCAGTTCCCATGGCAGTGCCAGCTGGGTGACGTGCTGCTCTTCCCTTCGTCAGTCCCAAATCCTGATAGAAGCATCCTGCAGGATGCACTGCATTCAATAAAGTTCTAAAGGTACTCCTACCCAGCATGTCAGCAGTCACTCATGTGCCATTTCACATAGCTTACTACTCCAATGTCACACAGTCCAGAGACAGGCTGGTGTGCTGGTCAGCAGGGACGGCTCTAGGGGTGTTTGACCTGAGCGGTTGCACAGGGGCGCCAACCATAGAGGGCGCACCCCTCCCCCACATCCTGATTTCAGCAGAACATTACTGTCCCGCTGTTCCACCCGTGGGCCGAGGTGACCCGAGGGTGGTTAAATCAGGAGGTTGGGGACCCCCACTGCCACAGCTGTGCCGGAGACTCTGAATGGATGCTGTGCGCATGCGCCCGGCATCCTTTCAGTGACGGAAGAGGGCTGGGGGAGTGGGGGTCCCCAGCCTCCTGATTTAACCACCCTCGGGTCACCTCGGGGGTGGGGGTCTGCCAGTTATATGGTTTTTATTATTCATAGCTTGTTGAGATAGCCAGTTAACTTGGTAATGGCGTGCATATTGCTGACGTGACTACCCCTTGAAGGACTGGGGGCCAGGAAGCAGCATCCAGCAAACATGGAGGCCGGGCTATTTAGAGGTGAGTGTTTTTTGTTCATATATTGTGTATGACTGATCCAGACGAAGTCGCAATAAGGCGCTGAAACTTTAACGCTGCTGTGAGTTTAATTTCTTAACCTGGAATGCCACCATTCTCCTGTATATATAATATATATATATATATATATATCTATACGAGGTCTGTCTAAACAGTTTGGTGAATGGTTTGAGATATCTGTATGCAACACTTGCAACAAGGTCGCTCATGCGCGCTGACATGCATGGACATGTCTGGACCTGCCCCCAGTCGGGGTTTGCCTGAGGCCGCCACCGCACTGCCATTGCCTTAATTTCAACAGAGTGTCCCAAGCAGTGTGCGTCGAACAGCAATGGAGCTCGTCTTCCACTGATTCATTGCCACTGCGGACGCATGCAAACCAATCATACACACATTTTCTACTCACAGCATCCTGTCTTTACACTTTCACCAACATTTTGTGCGTCTCCGTCGCCGATTTACTCAATTTGACGCAGAACTTAATATTGTGTCATTGCTCCAATGCAGTTTGACGCACACTGCTCGGGACACTCTGTTGAAATGAATGCAATGGCAGTGCGGCGGCGGCCTCGAGCAAACCCCGATTGTAGGCAGGTAGACATGTCCATGCAGGTCACCACGCATGAGCGACCTTGTTGCAAGCGCTGCATACAGATATATCAGACCATTCACCGAACTTTTTAGACAGACCTCGTATATATACATATACATACATACAGGGATGGACTGGGGCTGGCAGTCCCCCTGTGCGCGTGCCTGAAAAAGGGGCATGGCCTCGCCACAAAAGGGGTGTGGCTATGTTTCACGGGAGCATGTCGCAAGTCACGGGGGCCTGACTTCGCGGCACGCCCCAGTCTTTCAGTATCATTTGCCGGATGTGCCAGATGGTGTGTGTATATATATATATAGAAACACACACATACAGTATATATATATATATATATATATATATACATACACACACACACACACACACACACACACACACATGAAGCAGCACACCACAAATAGAACAAATTCAAAAAATGCAGGTACCCTCCAATCACAAAACCTCTATTTTAAAGCGGGCCAGTACATACAAAAACCATTCCAATGGCATCACTTGGTATGTACATATATATATATACTGTATATACATATATATATATATATATATATATATATATATATTAGGGATGTGCAGGCTCGGTTCTACTCGGTTCCGTCTATATATATATATACACACACACTAATTTATTTTTCCACAAAGGCATACAAATAAGTTTCCTTTGTAAATATAAACAGATAAATATGAACAGTCAGATAAAAAAAAAAATCCGCAGAGTATTACTCTTTGTAGTTATTGTACAAAGAAAACCACACTAATTTCATATCTAATTTTGTATTCTCCTTCTGCGGTCCGACATTCCTGCTGATTCTATTTATAGTGGCCTTTTTCAAACAAAAATCTAATATTCTCTGTGATTTTACAAAGTGAAATGGTAAAACCATAATGTGTATTTATGCCTGTGCCGCGCATGTAGAAATACGCTGCTCCCGGTAGTGCAACAAGGACATGCTGAGAGGAGAGATGTGGGCTGCTGTTGTGCTCTGGGAAATACAATGCAGGGCTGCTGCTAACTGTACACTCTGATTACTAACTGCCCGACAGGATAATTGTAGCAAAATTATATTTCTGTAAGCACTCCACAGGACACTGTCCAAGGCGTATGGCCGCTACGGAGCCCTTAATGGACACTTTCAGTTGAACCTATACTTTGTGTCAGATAAAAATAGTCTACTATTATGACAGCTAAACCAAGCGTTCTGCAAATATATAATACACAAATGTAGGTGGAAGATGGCATATTATAATTATTAAAAGAGTGACATGGGGAGATATAAGCCCCCATGTAATTAGCCTTTAATCTGAAATTACTTATTTTTAATGTAATGTTTTATCTGTAAAAATTTCATTGTATGTTGTGTGAATTGATTTTTTAAAAGGAAGAGTATATTTTATAAATGTAAATATGGGATAGATTTACTAAAAGTCTAAATAAGGTAGAGTGAAGGTATTGCCCAGACCAACCAATCAGAATCTAGCTATCATCTAGACCAGTGGTTCTCAAACTCTAGACCAGTGGTTCTCAAAACCCCACACAGTTCAATTTTCCAGGTTGCTTAGCAGGAGCACAGGTGTATTCACTACTCAGTGACACATTTTAACAGATTCACAGGTGGAGCTAATTATTTCACTTGTGAGTCTGTGAAGAGACCTGGAAAACATGCACTGTTTGGGATCCTGAGGACCGAGTTAGAGAACCTGTGATCTAGACCAGTGGTTCTCAAACTCGTTCCTCAGGACCCCACACAGGTCACCTTTTCCAGGTCACCAAGCAGGTGCACAGGTGTAGTCATTACTCACTGACACATTTTAAAAGATCTGCAGGTGGAGCTAATTATTTCACTTTTGATTCTGTGAGGAGACCTGGAAAACATGCACTGTTTGGGGTCCTGAGGACCGAGTTAGAGAACCTGTGATCTAGACTGTAGACTGTACTAGATAAAGGATATCTATATTCTGATTGGTTGCCATGGGCAACACCTTTTCGTTTCCTTTTTAGAAACTGTAGTAAATCTACCTCTATGGGCCATATTTATCACAAGTTAGCATTTTTAATGCGCATGTGATAAATATTTTTCCCCTAAATTTGCCTTGTGAAAATTTATATTTTCATGCAAATTTACCATTAGGCTGTGACAGTGAGACAGACATACACTATCACTCTGCTTCCTGGCTCAACTCCACAGCATGTACAGTGCAGGTGCCGCCGTCGACTGGCACTTGCGTCAGTGAGGGGATGTGGAGAGGGATCCGGAGGATCCTTTCCCGGGAAAAATCCCCAATTCAGGAATGCTTTGCATTCCAAAGCTTGGTAAAAATCTGACTGCATAGCAGCCCTCATAGTAACCTATGGCGGCTGCTTTGTGGTCGAAAATGGAGAGTCCGTAGCAGATATCTGCTGTGGTCCGTCCATGGTAAATCCTGGGGATCCTTAATATTTCTAAAAACACCTGCATATATTAATTGATAAATAGGCCCCTTAATCTTTTGATAAGCCCCTGTGAACAGCACAATGTGGAGGCAGCCATTTTGTGCTAAGTACTAATACATACTCGCCTACTGCCCGCCTCCGAGAACCTCACTTCCCAAGTTAAGCAATTCACATTGAATAGCATCATTGTGGCCCTGCCTCACAATGCTGGTAATTGCGGCATTTTCTAGCAGGCCCATGACAGTACGACTGCAGCGCCATGCCCCCAGCACTGCCTGCCTCTGCCGCGATACACTCCCCGCAGTGCCGAACTGGCTGCCGGCAGCCCAAGGATCGTCAAGCTAGAACTAATGACATAACCAATTAATACAGCCAGTTGTTATTCCAGACTAACAACAGACTTATGTATGACAAACGCAGTCTGAAAGCTATTGCACCCAATATAGATCCAGCACACATCTCACATTATTGTGTTACAGAAAAATATTGAAATAATACTGCTCTCCTACATATAAGGATGCCACATTAGGGGCTGATTTAAGAAAGGACAACAGCTTCCCCATGTGTTTGCATGGAGAAACCTATTTAACAAGTATCACAGTGGTAATTGTATGACAGCGGGAATTCCACCACTGGTAACAACAGATGGAAATAAAAATGAAAAGTTTAAAACAAAGCTTTATTATTTGAACAAGCATGGTTTAAAGTTATAATTGAAATATGTTATTTATGGAGTCCAAACTGTAATAAGTGTCGATTTAAAAAAATCAACAAATAAGCCACAAATGGGGACACCATATAGTAGGTCACACCCTGCAAATGCCAAACTATGCTCATACCACATACACCATGGCCTCTTCATCAGAAATATAAACAGAAATATAAATGGTCGCTATGACAATACCAAAATATATTGTGGTAGAAGCACTGGAGAAGTCTGGGATGGCATATATGTGTGTCCCAGATTCCTATCATATGTGTTTTAAAAACCCCAGGAAAAGTCTGTTATGCCAAACAGACCAGAAGTGTCAGCTTTTGGTAAAAGCCGGATAATGGCTCCTAGGGGTATGGATGTGAGAAGAGAAGGGAGGGCTCCATCCACAGGCCATTCCAGGTGTTGGGCCTTTCAGTCTGAGAGCAGGCTGATTAGTAGTTGCACCTGGAAGTGGCTCAGATAAGCTGTGTAAGATTTTGGTTCAGTGTCTCACATACCCTGGGGGAGAACAGACATTGAGGTTTGTTCAGAGACTGTGTTATTTGGAAGTGCTGTGTTTGTGGTAAGGCAGTAGGCCCTGCCACTTGTAGAGAGGGAATAACCTGTCTAGTTAGTGTCCAGACGGGCTAGGATTTATTTTCATGTTTTGTTTATTTTGTTGTGTATATTGCACAATAAAACTGGTTCCGACCAGCTTGCACGAAAACTCTGGACTGGTGTGCTGTTTCCTGGCTGCTGTGTGTAAGGAGGTGTCCATCTACCCCAGGAGAGGGACCCCCTACCCCGACTATATCACAATATATATGTGTGTGTGTGTGGTTTTTTTTCAGTGGTTTGGAGTTTTGCTCAGAGCCAAAGAGCCAGTTTATAGGGGTTCATAGTATCCCCCAGTATAGTATGCTCTGTAGTACTCCACGTAAAAGGGCCACAGCTACTTCTCTCCGACAATGCGGAGTGACACCCTGGGAAGGGCATTCCACTATGTACACCTTTGCATGGTCACTTAATAGAGAGGTCTGCTCAAATATGACAACCCCTTTATAAAGGGATTGTGACTCATGCAAGCTTTAGAGGATCACTTCCGAACAAGATACTCATACGGTCCGCCAAATGTCAATATGTGGATTATTTTGTGGATAATCAAATCTTTGCTCACTAAGGAGGTCTTACCTGGCTGAAAGGAAAGGTGGAATTACTTATGAGACATGTGGGAACTCTATGATACACTGGATTCTGCAAAAACAACAGTGTCTCTACTGCATTTGGGCATATTATAATGGACTGAGCAGAATGAGGATAGTGGAAGGCTAGGGATATTGAGAGCTGTTAGGAGGAGAGTGAGTTCCGCGCCGTCTCTCCCTCACTGCTGGGTCCAGGACTCTGTGCCTGAAACGGAGGTGCACTAACATGACAGTGCGAACTCCGACCCAAGTGTGCTACTGCACAAGAGCGGCTTCTCCGCACGTCCTCTCCGTTCTCCACTGCAAACAGACGTGCTCCTGAGTGTTTTGCTGCACTGGAGACTACGTTACATAGTGGAGGCACTACAAACTCTACTGAGTCACCACTGCTTACTGTTAGAGGGTAGGGATGTGCGCCGGACTACTTTTGCTGGATTTGGATCTGGTTCTATTCGTCGTCCGGCTTTCAATCTGCGGTGACTGGCTTTGGATTTAGATTTTTACAAAAATTTCCAAAAAAAAGCTATAACCACATACTGTACATTGTTTTTTTTTTCTTCCTAGAGTATTTTTAACCTCAATAACATTAATTTCCAGTCATTTACAGTCAATTTAGACCACCTCCCAGCTTATAATATTGTTTTCACCATTATTGGCCAAAGGTTGCAGTGAGCTGACTGGTTACCAAGCGTCAGAGCAGCGGTGCAGTGGCACAGACACCACAGTTTAAGACACATCTATGAAACATTGCCACACAGCAGTGGCAGAAATAAACGGTAGTGCAAGATGGAATTGTCCCTGGGCCCTCCCACCCACCTAGTGGGGTACGGCCAGCAGAGTCACAGTACTTGTTTACACAGTGGGATACAGCCCAAGGAGTCACAGTGCACAATCTTATTCACATTACATCGCACATAGTACCTCTAATTCACATTACACCATAAAGCAGTGTCTCTTATTTATGTTACGACACACAGTAGTGCCCCGTTTACACAATGCCCACAGTAGGGCCCCTTTTATACAATGTCCACATTAGTTACCCTTGTACACAAAGTCCACAGTAGTAGTGCCCCTTATACAATGCCCACAGCAATAGTGTCCCTTACACAATGCCCCCAGTAGTGGTGTCCCTTACACAATGCCCTCAGTAGTATGCCCCTAGTAGTATGCCCCCAGTAGTAGTGTCCCTAGTAGTATGCAATGCCCTTATACAATGCCCACAGTAGTAGTGCCCCTTATACAATGCCCACAGCAATAGTGTCCCTTACACAATGCCCCCAGCAGTGGTGTGCCTTACACAATGCCCTCAGTAGAGGTGCCCCTAGTAGTATGCCCCCAGTAGTAGTGTTCCTAGTAGTATGCCCCCCGTAGTAGTGCCCCCAGTAGTAATGTCCCTAGTAGTATGTCCCCATTAGTAGTCAGGGCCGCAACTAGGAGGGGGCTAGAGGTGCACATGCACCGGGTGCCGGAATGCAGGGGGTGAAAAATGGATGACTCACGGTGGCTTGGGGGCTGGAGAGTCAACAAATGGCCATCCAAAAATGGCCGCCGCCAAGGAGGAGACAGATGATAGTGGTCCTTACTGGACCTCTAGTGTCTGTTAGGCCAGCGCAAGTGCCGGGAGAAGATGCTGAAAGCTGCATCTTCTCCCGTGAAACCCCCTGGCAATGAGCATGAAACCCCCTGGCAATGAGCATAAACCCCCTGGCAACGAGCATGAATGCCCCTGGCAAGGAGCATGAATCCCCCTGGCAACGAGCGTGAAACCCCCTGGCAACGAGCATGAAACCCCCTGGCAACGAGCATGAAACCCCCGATAACGAGCAGGTAATTTTAAAGTAATTAGAAGTCTTACTGTGGGGCATACAATGGTGTCGGGCAAATATGTAAGTGGCACTTTGGTAATAGGCATTATAGTGTGTGGCATAATGTGTAATGGGCATTATTGTGTGTGGAATAATATAGGTCTCTATACCAGGGACGTTTGACTAGTGCACTGCCATATGGAGGAGCAAGGCCAAAATCTAGGTATGGGAAGGGAGGGGGCGCAAAATTGCTACCTTGCACCAGGTGACAGATATCCTAGCTTCAGCCCTGTAGTAGTGCCCCCAGTAGTTGTGCCCCCAGTAGTGTTCCCCCAGTGGTAGTGTCCCCAGTAGCACCACTTAACACAAAGAAAAAAAAAATTACCTAAAGCTCCTGCTGTGATTGCAGCCATCTGCTCCTCTATGCACCACTATGGGAGAGACATCATGATGTTGTCTCTCCCATCACCCGCAGCGGGAGGAGCCGGAAGGCGGAGCTTATGAGTGAGCTCCAGTCGGCTCCCTCCGGGGACGCAGCAGCCAATGAGAATCTGTCTGACTGTCATTGGCTGATATAACAGACACACAGCTGCCGCTGCTCTCGCTGCGGTCTGCCCTACACTCATGGGGCCCTGATGTTGGATTGTCTCGCGAAGATCCGACGTTAGGAGGCCGCCATTCAGCCTCAAAGTGGGATCCGAGTCAGGCGGGGAACACCCGAACAGCATCCGGGTGGACTTGGATCCCCGGTGTTCGAAGCAGTTTGGATTCCACAGAATTAGAGGGCCACTGTCACCACTATTTATATACAGATGTGTGCTACTCCATCTTTGCACACCATCTGCATTAAGTTATCTGCCATGTGCCGTTATCTGCCATGTGCTGTTATCTCTGGCTAAGTTATCTTCCATGTGCTGTTATCTCTGGCTAAGTTATCTGCCATGTGATGTTATCTCTGGCTAAGTTATCTGCCGTGTGCTGTTATCTCTGGCTAAGTTATCTGCCGTGTGCTGTTATCTCTGGCTAAGTTATCTGCCATGTGATGTTATCTCTGGCTAAGTTATCTGCCGTGTGCCGTTATCTCTGGCTAAGTTATCTGCCATGTGCTGTTATCTCTGGCTAAGTTATCTGCCATGTGATGTTATCTCTGGCTAAGTTATCTGCCGTGTGCCGTTATCTCTGGCTAAGTTTTCGGCCGTTTGCCGTTATCTCTAGCAAAGTTATCTGCCATGTGCCGTTATCTCTGGCTAACTTATCTGCATTGTGGACTGACCTCCATCGCAACACCGCTGACACCTATCAACACCATAGGTTCTGAGACTTTGGGCAGTCCCGCGTGTTGGAGGAAGGCATGGCTATACCCCATTTGTTGTATACATTACTATGGTGTGAACCACAACAAAGCACACTAGGGGAAGCATGAGCGTGATATTGCAGGGGGGTCTGGTTATGCCTTGCTCCTGGGGACCTACAGCGCCATCCCCCTCTCAGCAGCCCTGGGGATATTACTGTAGTCTGAAAAGAATGGAGGTAGTGGAGGGTTGGGGATATTAAACTGGGCTAGGCAGTGTGAAGAGGTCAGGATATTACACAGGAGTTAGAAGAGTAGGGATATTACAGGTGACTGGGAAGGGTGGTGATATTCCATTTGGCTTGGAGCAAGGAGAATATTATAATATATTATTATAGGTCTGGGATGGGTGTGGATGTTACACTGGCCTGGGAGGGGTGGGGATATTACTGTGGGCTGAGAGGGTTCAAGGGATAAGGATATTAAAATTGGCTTTAAGGTGCGGGAAATTACACTGGGCTGGGTGTTAATTAAACAGTGGGATGTGAGTTGGGGATATTACAGTGGGTTAGAAGGGAATAGGTATGAAGTCCCGGCGGCTGAATAGCCGTTTCATATCCCAACGCCGGCAGCCCGAAGGGAGAAGATCCCGACAGGGCAGGTAAGTACTCGCTACCCCCCCCTAACACTCCCTTATTGGTGCCTAACCCTAACCTTCCCCCCAAGTGCCTAACCTCCTCCCGGGGGAGCCTAATCCTAACCCCTTCTTACCGATCCCTAACCCTCCCAGGGGGGTACCTAACCCTCCCCCCTAAGGGTGCCTAACCTCCCTCCCCAAATCTAACCCCCCTAAACTTAACCCTCCCTCCTTGCGGCTAATGCT
The DNA here is from genome assembly GCA_031769625.1 of Taudactylus pleione. NCBI lineage: Eukaryota > Metazoa > Chordata > Amphibia > Anura > Myobatrachidae > Taudactylus > Taudactylus pleione. Next base: position 4,244,632 of record JAUIMM010000229.1, on the reverse strand, counting down.
AAGGGTGCCTTGGACTTACCTCGTTTGGTCTGGCGTCATTTGGCATTCCAGCGTCGGGATTAAGATAGGCGTCAATATTTCATTGCCAGGATTCCGATGTCTGTATTGACATCCCGCTAGAAGCAGTGGAGAGGTGGGGACACTACAGTGTAATAGGAGTTGTCAGAACATGACAGTGAGCTTGGAGAGTATTATATACAATGGTCTAGGAGAGGTCGAGGAGTCCGGTTATTACAGTGGGTTGTGAGTGAACACTGCAGTCAACTGGGAGATGTTTAGAGGTGCCAACATTACAATAGGCTGCGGGGAGTGGCACGGTATGGCCATTAAAGTGGGCACCTCATCAGATTTGTGCCTGGTAAATAAGGCCCTGTACTTTCGAAATGATTACTGTCAGGGATCACAATAGGTAGCCCTGATTTGACCCTGACGAGCTCAGAGTTGTGACTATCACCCTGACTGATACTGCACTAGCGTCAGGACTGCGATCGTACAGATCCCTAGGTCCTGATGTAGTGAGGGCAGAGCTGAATATAATACAATGAATATTGTATCACTCTGCCCATTATACCATACACCTCTCTGCTGCCTCCACCCGTGGAAAACAAAGGTGCCACAGGTTCCCTAATATCTAGCTCTTCATGCAATAACCTTTGATATTCCCAGACCCTTCTTGGGTGATAAAAGGCCACAGGATGACAGAACCTAACAAAAGATATTTAGATTACCTGCCCTCGCTCACTGACCTTACAATTACAAAAACCAGTTCATATATACAGTTATCATTTGAACAATAGTTGAATTATTATTAATGGAAGATATTTTTCATCTCTAGAATGCCCTGACCATCACAAACACTCTGGGGAAAGTGGAATAAGCTCTCTTGGCAGTGGTGCAGTTAAAATATTAAAGCACAGCTGTTTGTCTGCCCTGATAAGCCCTTTCACTCTGCTTAGACCAATCCTTTAGCTGTACATGTGTGCGTGTGCTCAACAAATTGGCCCAATTTTCCCCATATGGACCCTGAAATCTACTTATCCAGATATATTATAGAAGGATTACAGCCTGTGTTTATTGTCCCTGCTGTTTTGTTTATGCATTAAACCCTACTGTGCCTCTGAAAAGTGACCCTTTCCGCTGGATACAATTATTCACAAGCCTCCAGGACCCTTCACTTTTAAGTGAAACTGGTTTAAATGAGCATTAATGAACGGAAAACAACAAGGTGTATAATCCCCCTGGTTTAATTACACCGCCTCACACAATCACTATATTCTAATTAAGCATCGTGTCTGTTGCTCCCAACAATGCCAGCGATTCATGCTAAATCAGAGAATCCTAACCTTTCCCTTCAGCTGTGGAAGCCAGTCACTCATCTAATCCCGGAGGTCCCAGTAAACATACAGCCAGAACAATAGCTTCTTCTGTTTATACTTCAGATCATTCAAACTACAAGCCCTTGAGACTCCACCAAGAAAAGAGTTAATAAATGTAAAGGATATTTAGGTAGATTTACTGCATTGGCAACTTGCACTGGGTTGTGGGTCAGGAATCATTCTGAGTGTTGGGGGTATAATGAAACTTTGCACCCTCATTTCAAAGCATGCATTTAGACTGGCTCCATATTATTTATATATATATATATATATATATATATTGTGGTAGAAGCACTGGAGAAGTCTGGGATGGCATATATGTGTGTCCCAGATTCCTATCATATGTGTTTTAAAAAACCCCAGGAAAAGTCTGTTATGCCAAACAGAACAGAAGTGTCGGCTTTTGGTAAAAGCCGGATAATGGGTCCTAGGGGTGTGGATGTGAGAAGAGAAGGGAGGACTCCATCCACAGGCCATTTCAGGTGTTTCACCTTTCAGTCTGAGAGCAGGCTGATTAGTAGTTGCACCTGGAAGTGGCTCAGATAAGCTGTGTTAGGTTTTGGTTCAGTGTCTCACATACCCTGGGGGAGAACAGACACTGAGGTTTGTTCAGAGACACTATTATTTGGAAGTGCAGTGTTTGTGGTAAGGCAGTAGGCCCTGCCACTTGTAGAGAGGGAATAACCTGTCTAGTTAGTGCTCAGACGGGCTAGGATTTATTTTCATGTTTTGTTTATTTTGTTGTTTATATTGCACAATAATAATGGTTCCGACCAGCTTGTACGAAAACCCTGGACTGGAGTGCTGTTTCCTGGCTGCTGTGTGTCAGGAGGTGTCCATCTACCCCAGGAGAGGGACCCCCTACCCCGACTATATCACAATATATATATATTTAGTGCTGGGTTGGGACACAAAGTGAATCATGTAAGTGGCCTTTTAATACTCCACCAAGGATTGGCCCAGCACATGAAAAGGTAGCAAAAAAAAAATCATGCGCTGACACCGTGTTTTGGTTTTGGATCTGGGTTCATCTCCCCATTTTGGTTTTGGGTTTGCCATACCACGCTCAAGGGATTTGGTTTTGGATCTGGCTTTTTCAAAAAAATAAAAAAAATAATAAAAAGTTTTTAAAAATAGCTAAAATAATGTTATTTTTGAGATCCAAAACCCATAATTCGGATTTAAAATCCGAATTCTGAACAATGAGAAGATCAGAACCGCGACTCGGATCTGTGCGGATTCATGAAATTTGGGTGGATTTGGATTATTGGAGAACTGAACCGCACATCCCTAATCCATTTATTTAAGCAGTTATGGAAGCCATCCTGTTGTAGTACTAGGGCAGAGTTCCCAAACTCCACCAATACAGTCCAGGTTTTAAGGATATCCATGCTTGAGCACAGGTGACTTAATTAGTACCTCAGTCAATTAGATTTAACCATCTGGTCTCAAGCATGAATATCATTAAAACCTGGACTGTAATGATGGAGTTTGGGAAACTGATCTATGGTAAAAAGGCAGAAGGCATGTCCAATACGAGTGCCGCCATGCTTAATCTAGGACTGGTAAGGATTTCTATAATTTGGGATATTCTGCTAAATTACACACAGCCATTGCCAACCCCCCCCTCCTTTCCATTCCCCACCTGCAAGTGATCATACCTCTCTAGTGACAGCATTTTAAAGTATACTTCCCTGCTGCTTGAGCTAGACATATCACATATTGTAGTGGTATATTACAGAGGATATTATCCAGCAAACTTCCTCCCACTGAGCAAGGTAAAAGGTCCATTTAGTGGTGGCCAAGCTGTCGTTACAGGTCATCCTCTGACCTACCAGCTTTCCTCTCCACGCTGTTTCTGTAGCAGTTTATTGTTAATGTGATTTTGGTTAGAAGGAGAGCAATCCTGCGCTGCAGCCACTCCACTACCCTGCAAGGTAAGCTGACCTGGCGGTCACTAGGATCCGCCAGAGCTCAGTCAACGAGGATCGACCTTCGACCAGCGCCACTGCACGTCTAAATGCATCTTTCCTTCCTGGTGTTCCATGAGAACGGATGGACCCAAGAGACTCAGCAGCCGAAGAGCCATACAGAGCCCATACTGGACACTGCAAGTATGTTGTATCACCACTGCTATAGTGAGGGGCAATAGTGCTACCATCTGCCAGTGTATTTACAGCTATCACGCCCGATGCACTATAATGCCCAGCAACACCCGATATATATATATATATATATATATACACACACACACACACACACACACACATACACACACATATACCACTGTTACACCTGTGACATCCCTGTGTCTTATGCTACTTGTTGTTCTGCATGATTCAATAAATCCAACAAATCCGGCTAAGCTGTACCACGTGGGGACTAACCACAATCCGGCACCACCATCTGCATTACATATTCAACACCACATGTACCTTGGCCAAGTATATTGTATCCTGGCATAGTAATCTGTCTGGAGGACTACTGTACCCAGCACATCTGCTTGCACGTCATACTCCACTGACAGTGCCCGGATCTCCAGCATGGTGTTAATTGTATACTCTAATAGTTTATAGGGTCAGAGTCTTGTCACATGATGTCATGTTAATGTCATGTTAATAAACGGTGAGCTTTGCCTTCACTCCTGTGTATACTGGCGTGATTGTTCACTCGTATGGAATTTATAGTGCTACGCAGCCATTTGCAAGCCTAGAGTTGGCAAACAGGACAACATGGAGGAGCGGGAGGCAGTGGAATGCGTGGGGAAGAAAGAGTCTGAATGGTGGATGGGGAAAGAGAATGGGACAGGAGAGTGTGCCAAGAAAAGGATGAGGAAGAAGGATGGTACACGATGAGGGAAAGGGCTGGGAATTACATGGGAGATAATAACAGTAGTGTGTTTAAGTAAAATGCCAGCCTCCATGAAGCGAAATATTAACAAGATTATTTTGAAGCATGTTCGGGGGCCTCAGACTGAATAAAGGTTGGGAACCCATCTATTATACAACATACTTTACTTTTGGGCGGGATGTACTTAGGTTGCGGTGACCATTCCGCCAGTCACCGCAACATTACTAATCCATATGTAGTAACATATCGCAAAGGACAGCTCTGGCGATAAGAGCTGCCCCTTGCAAAATAGCCGACGCCGGGTGACGGGGTCTCCGTGGGAAAGCCGCGGGCGCGTCCTGCTGGTCACCTGTGCAGGAAGCTCCGGGCTCCTCCTCCCCCTCCCTGCACCCGGAGGAAGATTAGGAGGAGACGGAGGACCCAGGAGGAGCGCGGGCTGGCAACAATGGAGTGCAGTTGAGTGGGGGCCAGCGCTGGGTGACAGCGGGGCGGCGGTGAACCGACGGGAGCGGGGTGCGGTGAGAAGCCCATAGGCTTCTATAGGGTAACGCCAGGTTTTTCTGATGTTACCCTCCGTGACGAAAAAAGGGTGGCCAGGGCTTAGTACATATGGAAATGCGGTAAAACCCCCGAAAACAGGGTTTTATACCGCATTTTTCCTTTAGTACATCTGACCCAATATATTTTTCATATAGGCATTTACATTTGTGCAGCTGCAAACAGGAAAGTATAGCAAAATCTGCTGTGTTCTGCAGGGTGGAGGGGTAACGTCGCTGGCAAACACTGAATTAACAGAAATATTTAGCCTGTGTTCCTATCCTACCTGCCAGAACATACTGTAACTAGTTCTGTATTTCCAATGACAAACAGCAGGAGGTACAGTACAGAGCAGCCGCACAGTCCGTGGGCAGTGAATAGTGATGATTCTCATCTGCCGGCTCTCTTTGTATTCATGTCTTATCATCACAAATATAATGCCACCCTCAGTCACGGAAACATACCATGCCCTGCGGCAGCTACAATGAGCTGTTTTGTGGACACAATTGTTGTTGAAACTGAAGAGAAACAGTTCCTAAGATGTGATTAGAAAAAGCAAGATGTGCTACTGAAAAGCTGAAAATGCAGGTGAGGCTCCACGCCGGCCTGTTATATAGTAGCACAAGAATGCAGGGTTCTAGGGGAAAAGGAGACAGACACTTTCTTCCCCAAAATATGTGTTTTAGGGTGAGGTAGACAAGTAGTGTTCATTCTAGCACCCTGAACCTGTCACATCCTGTGCAGTTCCTCTTTCCTGCCTGGGGTGTCACTCTCTGCTCTGGTGCTTCTAGCACACTCAACAAATGCAACAAACTTCTGAGATAGAGACCAGAGAGTGGTTATACTGAGCGCATGCACAGAAGCAGTCAGAGCGTCACAGATGCGCATATTAGCTAAGCTGTGGATCAGCAGCGGCTCCTGCCCTCTCACCTGAGGGGGGCTGCCGCTGCTTCTGGCCTCGTCACCTGCACAATGAATGTCAGTCATCAGGACATGCGCATGAGCGGCGGTAGCGCCGCACATGCACATAACACTAGACCAGCTTCTCGGGGCTGCATTGGTAGCAGCCCCGGGAAACCCTGTAGGGCTGCCTGAAAGGCAGAGCAGTGGCTTCCACTGGAAGCAGCTCTCTGCTTAGGGCAGCCCCAGGGGGAGGAGACACCTCCTCCTGGGGCTGCCTGTCCTGTGCGTGACTGGCAAGTGGCACTTCCAATAGGAAGCCACCTCCAGTCACAAGGTAGCCAGTGCAGTCACGGACTGCACTGGCTCACAGAAGTGGAGGATTTTACGGGGGGGCTGCAGCCTCGCAGACCCTAGGTAAAATCCGTCACTGCTGTGGACACTACTTCTGGGTGTCCACAGCTAAAAGAGAACAGCCAGTCTTCGGATGGGCATTGGAAACCTGCTTCCGATGGCTGGCAATAATTGAATATCAACAATTTGGTGGAACAAGTACTTCCGTCGGATCAGGAACATCGATGGTTGCTAACCACTGGCTTTCGATGTCTATCCATAGTTGGGATTCACTCCATGGCAAGGGTGCTCTTTTTTCCAAAGTAAACCTAGGCTGCTCAACAAAACACGGAATTACTGTGTGTGTGACTTTCATTAGGCGCAGAATTTTCTTATGAAGAACATCTATTTCATATTCATACTTTCACACTTTTTCTGGGAGATTCAGGTAGAGGGGGAGCGAGGGGTGGGCCATGATGACGCTATTCACAGCTATGTGCGTCTTCAGAGCCCCACCCACCTCCCCAGGGTGTCTAATCTCCTGGGAAAACCATGCTTGTCAACTCTCCCTCAATGTCAGGGAGACTCCCTGAAATAGCAGCAATCTCCCTGACTCCCTGAAGAGTCTAGTAATCTCCCTGATTGCACCTTACCCCCATTATGAAGCTGTTATATACAAAATAAAACAGATATATACATTCAAATGGGATCATTAGTATAATTTCCCTGCATTGGTTATAATGATCCCTATGGCTACAGGCATTTTCTGAAAAGTATCAGTGTGTTTCATACTTGCCTACCCTCCCGAAAATCGGGTGCCCCTCCCGACCTCCCAGGAAGGCAGGCAAGTCTCCCAGCAGCTGCCGACCCCTCCTGCCCCCCACCGCAATTACAAGAAAATCCCCGGCAGCGGGGGGCCTGTGACGCGATACATGTCAAATCGCGTCATTTTGGCCCCGCCCCCTGCTTCGCACTGCTTGTAATATCGGCAGTGTGAGTGTGTAGCGGGGGCGGGGCCAAAATGACGCGACCGCGTGGTTCCGCCCACCGCTCCACCCGCAAACTCTTGTCGTCTGGCCGTCCCCGCCCCCGTTTGCTGGCCACGCCCCCCCAGTCAAGCCGATCAGGCTGCTCCCTCCCGGAAGGGGCAGCCAGATAATCGGCAAGCATGGTGTGTTTACTTTTCATCAACAAGTAGATCTTACTAACTGCTTTGGGGTTCATGTACATTTGGCTGTACGTCAGTTTTATGACACGCCTCTCAGATGTAGCAGTACACGCCCACTTTACCGCCACGCTCATAGGTGCTGCTTTCACAATCTCTCTGAAAAGCTTTTTCAAAAGTAGGCAAGTATGGGGAATTCTCTCCTGGGAATTTCCAGCTGAGTAGGCAAGTATGGTCCATTATACATTATCAATGCATAGGAAACACAGAATAGCAATAATACAGTCAACGCATTTAAAGATGCAATAACAGAAGGGTCGATGTACAATGACGATATATAGAACCTACAAACCACCACAGCCCCAAAGCAATGCCAAATTTTGTAAATCAACCAGAGACATTTCTAGATCAACTAAATCATTGATTTTCATGGTGTAAATAGTATAAGTTTGTCTTTCATTATTAATGGTGTGCTAAGAAATATGTCAGCGCCATATTGCTAGCATAATGTAATCTAGTTCATAAACATGTATTTCTGTGCAGCGACAGACAAGGCCTGACCTTATTGTAATTGGTTTTCTGCAGTTGCAGGCAGAGCGACCCTAGTGTTAAGCAGAATTATCAGGATAATTAGCAATTCGGCGAGAATAGTAAGTTATCATACTGTGAACTCTGCATGTTATTACAGAACTGGCAAAACAGGTTTCACAGATTTCATACACAACACTTGTGAGCTATTTTGTATAAAATCAGAAAATAAGTTTTAGACATCAAACAGGAATGATGCATTGGTTAATCACAATGCTTTAATTTTTGACTTAGGTCTTTTCTGTGTAGAAACACTCGGCCTGTTTCAGACCCGGTCGCAAGCGCTGAGCGCTCACAACCGGGTCGATGGTGGTCCAGAACGCATGCGCACGATGAAGCCGGCTCTGTCGTGCGCATGCGCGAGACCCGGATAGCGACGGGCAATCCGTCGCTCCGGGTCTCGTACCAAAGGGGGCGTGCTGTCGATGTTGAGTGACAGCACGCCCTTTTGGTGGGTGGGTCAGAGGGGTGGCTGCCCAGACGGAGGCGTTCCCATGGGAACACCTACCGACTCTGTTTGAGCCGAAAGCTCTCTGGGGCTTGCGGCCACGAGACCCTTCCACAAGGGTCTCGTCTTGACCATCGCGACCATCATCCTGGCTGCTCGCATTAGCTGTGGGTGGCAACCCACAGCAATGCGAGCGGCCAGGAGGCCGCGCCATAAAAAAAAAAGATGCCCTGATTCAGAGAGAGCGCTCTGTCAGAGCGTCCAGCTTTGAATCAGGGCCCATGTGCAATCATAAACATAGATATAGTAGATATTGGTGGGAGCAGCCATATTGGAAAAAGTTCAAGGCTCTCACCTACAATATGTCAATACAAAATATAAGATCCTTTTACAGATGGCATTCTATGCGGGATGCAGTCAGGATACCGGCAGGCACTATCCCGCCCGCTGATATCCCGACACTTACATCCCGACATGGGACTAAAGATAGGTGGCAAAATCCAGACGCCTATCATTAGCCCCCCTACGGAATCCTGACACCCGGCATACCGAACGAAGGTATGCCGGGTGTATTAGCGTCTATCCGCAAGTGGGGGGGTTAAGTTTAGGGTCCCCCGGGGGCACTTAGGGTTAGGCACCCCCGGGGAGAGTTAGGGTAGGGGAAGGGGGGGTTAGGTTTAGGGACCACTAGGGAGGGTTAGGGGGTAGAATAGGTTAGTGAATACTTACCTTTAGGACGATCAGGATTTTCATCCTTGTCGGGCAGCTGCTGTTGGGATTTGAACCGCCAGCCAGGGGTCCGGCGGTAAATCATATCGATTCCATCCAGGGACACCTAAATCCCTTTGTCCTGTTGTGTCCAAGCGCCTGCAAACCACTCTGTCAACTCCCTCCTCATCAATTTCCTCCTCAGTCAGGATCGGAAGTAGTCCTGCAGGCCATGTCACTAGCATGACTGACTCCTCTCCTATCCGGGATTTCTCCGGAGGGTCCTGCATTGCTATGCCTACTGCTGCCACTGCCGCTGTTGCTGGGAGTCGTTCATCATCCCAGAGATGAAGTAGGAACACCACTACTTCTTTTACTAAGCAATTGACCTTCCAACAGTCCTTAACGAGGAGGATGAAGTACGACAGCAGTCATCCTGTTGCAAAGCGGATAACTGAGGCCTTGACAGCTATGTTGGTGTTAGACGTGCGTCCAGTATCCACCATTAGTGCAGTGGGTTTTAGACAATTGATGGAGGTAGTGTGTCCCCGGTACCAAATTCCGTCTAGATCCCACTTCACTAGACAGGCGATACAGAGAATGTACAGAAACGTCAGAAAAAGTGTCCTCAGTGTCTTAAAAAATGCGGTTGTACCCAATGTCCTCTTAACGACGGACATGTGGACAAGTGGAACAGGGTAGACTAAGGACTATATGACTGTGACAGCCCACTGGGTAGATGTATAACCTAATGCATCAACAACAGCAGCGTCACCAGTAGCAACATCTCAGAAACGCCAGCTCATTACAAGGCAGGCTACGCTGTGTATCACTGGTTTCAGTAAGAGGCACACCGCCGACAACCTCTTAGAGAAACTGAGGGAAATCATCGCCCAGTGGCTTACCCCACTTAGACTCTCCTGGGGATTTGTGATATCTGACAATGCCACCAATATTGTGCAGGCATTACATCTGGGCAAATTCCAGCATATCGCATGTTTTCCTCACACAATAAATTTGGTGGTGCATAATTTTCTGAAAAACGACAAGGGTGTGCAGGAGACACTTTGGGTGGGCCGAAAAATCTCTGGCCACTTTTGCCATTGAGCGATTGCGAGCCGAAGACTGGAGCGCCAGCAAACACTTTTGAACCTGCCCTGCCATCACCTGAAGCAAGAGGTTGTGACACGGTGGAACTCAACCCTCTATATGCTTCAGAGTATGCCATAGGCAAAGGAGGGGGTGTGCATCTGACTCAAGCACAGTGGAGAATGATTTCCGTGTTGTGCAAGGTTCTCCAGCTCTTCGAACTTGCCACACGTGAAGTCAGTTCAGACACTGCCAGCTTGAGTCAGGTCATTCCCCTCATCAGGATTTTGCAGAAGCAGCTGGAGAAAGTGAAGGAGGAGCTAAGACGGAGCGATTCCGATCAGTATGTGGGACTTGTGGATGAAGCCAGGATTCCAGGGTGGTCACTCTGTTGAAATCAGACCACTACATTTTGGCCACCGTGCTCAATTCTAGGTTTAAAGCCTACGTGGTGTCTCTCTTTCCGGCGGACACAAGTCTGTAGAGGTGCAAAGACCTGCCGGTGAAAATACTGTGAGCTAAAGCGGAACGTGACACGTCAACAGCGCCTTCTTCATTTTCTCCCGCCACTGGGGCTGCCAGGAAACAACTTAGATATCCTAAGCAACCTGCTGGCGGTGATGCAGGGCAGACAGGATCAAGTTTGGACATCTGGTCCGGACTGAAGGACCTGCCAACAGTTTCTGACATGTCTACTGTCACTGCATATGATACTGTCACCATTGACAGAATGGTGGAGGATTATATCGGTGACAGCATCCAAGTAGGCATGTCAGACAGTCAGTACCTGTACTGGCAGGAAAGAGAGGCAATTTGGAGGCCCCTGTACAAACTGGCTCTATTTTACCTAAGTTGCGCCCCCTCCAGTGTGTACTCCGAAAGAGTTTTTAGTACAGCCGGGAACTTTGTCAGCGAAAGGCGTAGGAGGTTGCTTCCACAAAACATGGAGAAGATGATGTTCATCAAGATGAATTATCAGTTCTTCCGGGAAGACCAGCCTCCAGAACGTACAGAGGGACCTGTGGTGGTGGATTCCAGCGGGGACGATTAATACTCTGTGAGGATGAGGATGTACACAACACTGACGAGGGTGAGGAATCGGTGGATGAGGATGAGGACGACATCTTGCCTCCGTAGAGCCAGTTTGTGCAGGGACAGATTAATTGCCAGCTTGTTTTGTGGGGGCCCAAACAAACCAATCATTTCAGCCACAGTCGTGTGGCAGACCCTGGCGCTGAAATGATTGGTTTGTTAAAGTGTGCATGTCCTGTTTATACAACATAAGGGTGGGTGGAAGGGCCCAAGGACAATTCCATCCTGCACCTCTTTTTGTTATTTGCATTGTGTACTCTTTGGGGCTTAGTTTTTCAAACTGCCATCCTGTCTGACACTGCAGTGCCACTTCTAGATGGGCCACGTGTTTGTGCCGCCCACTTGTATCGCTTAGCATAGTTATCCAGCTACCTCGGTGCAACCTTTTGACCTAAAAACAATATTGTGAGGTGTTCAGAATAGACTGGAAATGAGTGGACATGAATGTTATTGAGGTTAATAATAGTGTAGGAACAAAAACAAAATTCTGTGATTTTAGCTGTTTTTATGCTTTTTTTCCAAAAAAATAGAGATCCAAAACACAAATTCAAAACCCGCATGGGTGGTTTTGGCAAAACTAATCCAGATCCAAAACACGAAGAAAGATCCAGATCCAAAAAACAAAACACTAAACACGAAAAGTGCCCGTTGCACACCCCTAATATAAATATATTAGGGATGTGCAGGCTCGGATAGGTTCGAGTCTGCACGTGGAGTTCGGATTTTTCCCTCCAAAAAAACGGAACTCAGAAAGAGGCAAAACGTCATCTTACATGGACGAACATCATCATTCCTGGACAAAAGTCCAGGAATGATGATGTTCGTCCATGTAAGATGACGTTTTGCCTCTTTCTGAGTTCCGTTTTTTTGGAGGGAAAAATCCGAACTCCACGTGCAAACTCGAACCTATCCGAGCCTGCACATCCCTAAAATATATCTCAAGCACTTAAATTGTATATCTAACCCCTTAGTACGATGGCCCTCTGGATTTACCACATACCTTGTACCGAACCACAAAGCTGCAATATAATGGGCCACAATCCCCAAACCTGGTAAATCGTATATATATCCCGCTGCACTGTGGCACTCTGTTATGTCACTCAGTAATGCTCTAGGATGCCTCCTGCTGGCTTGTGCCTGATGCCATGTCTTGCCCTAAGATGACCATTTATATCCCTAAATACAGCTCTGTGATGCCATGTGCCCTTTTACATTAACCTGTTGTGCTGCCAATACGACCCAGAACTAGCACAATGTTCAGAGGTTGAAATGTCTTAATTGTCTGCTGGTCTACAAATAACTTTGCCCACATATGGCTATAAACATTGGCGAGATAACTTGCAATTTCCAGCAGTTCAGTAAATACAATAACCCATCTATGAACTCTATCATGTTCACAAACTTCTAATAATCTGAATTATTATTTTTTTTTTAGTCAGTGATAATTGACTTGAAAACGCCACAAGAGCCGCTTGCACAGCTGTCCAGGAATAAGACAGCGTGCATGTAATAGGGTCAGGTAGAGTAACGTGCCCTCTATCAGTGTAAAGGAGAGAGAGGGCAGAGGACGCCAGTTGCACATGAGGCTGTGATTTTCTATTCAGTGCCACTGTTCATTACTCTGGTTCTGTATTACGAGCTTAGCCTCTACACGCCTGACTGATCACCGCCTTCATTTCGGGTCTCATTTCCTCCCAAGTCATCCATTGAAGCAACAATACAAATAAAAGGAAATATACAGTAGCGTTTCCTACTAGAAAGCTACGGGTGGGCAGCCCATGGTCTAAGGGTAAAGCATGAAGTTATTTTATTTTAAAACAAATTTATCTGACTTTTCATTACTTGATAAAAGCTTTAAGAAGTGTCCAACTCTACGGTCATTTAAATTATGAGCTACAGAAGCTCATCCAAGAAGCTTGTGTTGTACTAGTGCGGTAGGACAGAGATGTAGAGATCAGATCACTATCAATAGTTTGAGATCCCCATAAATAAAGGAAGAGGAGGATTGCTTTATCCCGGCGTGGGTTAAATGACAGGCGTCTATATCTAGACGCCTGTCATTTTCCCGACGCTGGGAGACCGGCGCCCGTTATCCCGATCGAAGGGATGCCGGGCGCCGTGAGCGGACAGCCGCGGGGGGGAGGGTTAGGTTTAGAGCACCCGGTGGGGACTTAGGGTCAGGCACCCCCCCGGGAAGGTTAGGGTTAGGCTAGGGGGAGGGAGAGTTAGGGTTAGGCACCACCTAGACTTAGGTTTAGGCAGCGGGGAAGAGGGGGGTTAGGGTTAGGCACTTAGAGGGGAGATTAGGGTTAGGCACTTGGGGGGGGAGGTTAGGGTTAGGCACCCCTAAGGAGGGTTAGGGGTTAGGTTAGTTTTTACTTACCTTTAGGACGATCAGGATTTCCAGCGCTGTCGGGTTTCCCCTGCCGGGAACTTTGCTTCTGTCGGCCTGCCGCTGCCGGGATGCGAACTGCCGGCCACAGGGCCGGCGGTATTTCATACCGATCCCCTAGGAACCAGTGTTTTAGTGGAACTTTATAACAGTCCTTTATTATTACAATAGTATTTTGAGGATTACAGCTATAAAGTCCACAAGATATTCATACTGTAATAGGTCAAAATACTACAGTAATAACAAAGGACTGTTACAAAGTTCTGATATAAGTAACGCTCATAGGTACTGTGTAGGAGCAGCAATTTATCAAATTGAGAGTAGATCTGTTTTAAATATTATTAATTATATCTAGCGCCTGATACTTTATATAAACTGTTCTGATTTGATTCTACTCACCGTGCCAATGATGTAGGAGCCACGAGTCCCGTCATTCTGCTGTCCAGTTTGTAATAGTCCATAAAGGTGCGCGCTACGTTCTTCCCAAGCTTCATGTCTGATATCTTTAATCAAGGTAGTAATTGTGAAACAAGACAATTTCCCAACTTAGAAAAACATGAATATATGAGCCAGAGTATGTCTATTATTATGTAGTGTAGGACCACCTGAGCAGAGGTGCCTTGACGTGGCGGGTTGCTTATCATATGTTTGCAACTGTGTGTAACTGAGTCCTCTGCATTTATTATCATGTAGGGTGCAAGTCTCTTTTGCTGGCCTATTGCGTCTTTTTTTCTGGCTTAGATCATACTTGCCGACATTATGACAGCCCCCTCCACTGGGGCTATTGCACCATAACCTCCCAGGTCGGCACAGGGGGGTGCGTGGTGCAGCCTAAGAAGGGTAATTAGGGCGTGGCAGTGGCTTGACGTGGCATGGGCGATGGAGCGAAGGCTTGACTGCATCATGTGGCCCGGCCTCCGCTACACAATGGATCTGCAGGGCTGTGTGTGTGTGTGTGTGCAGTCCGGGGGTATGCAGCCAGCCGCCTTGCCCACTTTTGTGGGTGACCGGGAGTCCCCTCCATTTTTCGGGAGCCTCCTGGCCATTTTGGGAGAGTAGGCAAATATAATCTAGAGCAGGGCTGAGGAACCTTTTTTCTGCCGAGGACCATTTTGATATATATATAACATTATTCGCAGGCCCAGTCCAGGGCATGCCCCCTCCGTGTGATGTCACACAGGGGCGGGGCCACAATCGCCGGTGATTACAGCATTGCCAGGAGCATCCTGAGGATGCCTCGGGGAGCTGTAAGGGCAGCGGTGTGACCGTCTCAAGCATCCTAAGGCCACTCCAGGCGGCACTGCTGCATAGATTCTGGCTGCAGGGTGCCATCCTAGGCACCCTGCATGCCAGATGAGCCTAGCAGAAAAAAGCTCAGAGGGCCAGACCAAATGATTCCGCGGGCCTTATACGGCCCTCGGGCCTGAGGTTCCCCATCCCTGATCTAGAGTATAGATAGATAGATAGATAGATAGATAGATAGATAGATAGATATTACATTCATCTTTATCGGTCCCTAACCTGTATGGGGAGTCTGAAGCGTGAACCTTTATGTGCATCAATACACCACACATATTCATAATTTAACTTTAAGGCCCCTTTGAGAATCCAGACACCTACATAACAATATATTTATATGACCCATATAGCGGTTTCCTACAAGTGTCTGACAGGTATGATCTTACCCAGTCTGTACATATTGGTGCTTTGTTGGGTTTACAGGCCTATATTTTTAAATATACTGTATAATATAGTATGTGATTTTGTATATTGATGTATGCTGTACCAAGTGCAGGTATGCTTCTATACTATACAAATAATGGTATGCAGGTACTCACAGACCTTATACCAGAGCAATGCACAACTTTAGAAGATTTCAAATACATCCATGTGGTATGACCTTGATTGGGAACACACGTTTACCCACAATCCATCGGTGCTGCGCTCTGTGACTTGCCTACCTCTGGGCATGCAATCTAGAATCAGCAATCAGTAATTGCCAGCCATTCATTTAAGATGTCTGGCTTCCTCATTTAGAAAGCACTCCAGCAGATTCTTTTAAATAATCATAAGGTGAGCTCTCAATTAGCTATTAAATCAGAAATGTGTCTCATACGCCAATAATATTGATTTATTTTTAATTACCTTTTGTGAAGGACTCTTGCCAATTACTTGACTAGTGTTGTTAGGGCTGTCTCTGGATATCCCAGAAGCTGGGCAGTAAATTGCTGTCCCAGGTGCTGAAAAAGTCTTAGTCTAAAACTAGCATGATGGGAGTCTTAGTGCAGTGAAATCTAGTGGTTAATGGGATGTGAATATAATCTCATATATAGAATAACCGGTTTACTAAGCTGCACGCATATCTCATCATGGTTCTCTTTTCTCGTGTTGTGTGGAGGAAAATAAATGTACAAATACTTCAACTTTTTATGTTCTGGTTAAAGATATTTCTCTGGGAGACGGTCACTTTTTTACACTTGAGTGGCAGGTAGGGTGATAGAGTCTGGGAGATCCCTATTTAGTTCAGGAGTCGGCAGCTGTGCTTAAATGAAATGTCTGAGAAGACATTAAAGTTACTGTATTCTACAGGTGATGCAGAAAGGTGGGGGGAGAACTTAGCCAGAAATTGCTATCTGAAAGGACAAGAACAGTGGATAGGCTCTGTAACTGCAGTCTGTATGTAGTAGTAGGTACTTCCAGACCAACAAGGAGCCTGTCATGGGTCCCACTGCCACTCTGGAAATTGAAGAAGTCTCATTTGTAAGAGGAGAATCTGGAAGACGCCCTGTTGCGGTGTAGAAAAAATAAGCGTAAACAATTAAGGAGTGCAAAAGTCGGGGGGAGAGCTACTGTTTGTGCTATATAGGTCCAACATACAGTATTTTCCAAGGAATTATTAATATTAATAATAAAATAAAAAAAATTATAAGTTCTAATACAAAAATAAGTGCACACACTGAATGCCGCTGTAAATACTGTGAACCGACAAGAGGCGTGTATTATGGGGAAGACTCATTCATTTGAGAGGTCAACAAAGGCTGTCCCGTCTGATAGGAACCATCAGAAGGCCTTCTGTGGCACAGATTGCAGAAAATGTTAATGATTGTGACAGGAGTAATGTGTCATGCACTGAAACCTGCTGCGTATGGGGCCGGCTAGCAGAAGGCCAGTCAGAGTGCCGAAGTTAACCCTTGCCCACCATCAGAAGTGACCACAATGGGCATGCGAGCATCAGAACTGGACATAGGATCACTGGAAGAAAGGTTGCATGGTCCGATCAATCCGGTTTTATGTGTCATTTATGGTATTCTCTAATGGAAGTGGCCTGTCTCTGTACGGATTGCTAGGGAATGGTATGAGGAACAGGATTAAGAGTTCAAAGTGTTATCCTGGCAGATGAGCAACAGCATATAAACAGCTCCATTATAGGATGCCACCAGCAATTTGGGAAATGAAAATGTCTATCTAACCATATATTGTATACAAACCAAAGCAACTCTGCGCCTAGTCATAATCTATTACGTACTAAGACTTCAATGTTGGCGAGAATCTGCCAGGATCATGCCAGTTTTACTAATTCACACTCTATAATACATTCCCCTCTCCCCACCACCACCACCACCTCATCTTGTTTGTGGAGCTTGTGATAAGGGTTTATCGGATTCTTATAAAGAAGCATTAGGTGGAGGTTATAACTCTCTGGTGCCATCTCAAGAACAATATACATTTTAATTAACTGGATGATGAAGCACTTTCTCTCTAAAGAGGAGATGCTGTATAATCAAGGGGTAAAGAGGACAATATCACAGACACTGAACAAGAGGATTCCCCTGGAAAGGGAAATTAAGGTATAATCCAGAGCATTTACCCCTGAAGCAGTGAAAGCATTAAACATATTAACATGACAATGAGTATATATAGGATTACAGTATATACCCCTCACAGGCAGTGCTCAAGATGAAGTGTTTGTGTTTATATGGTATTTCTCCAGAGTAGTTATTATACACAGGGGTCTGTGTACTAAGCCATGGAGAGAGATACAGTGGGTGGAGATAAAGTACCAACCAATCAGCTCCTAACTGTCATTTTTCAAAAACAGCCTGTACCGTGACAGTTAGGAGCTGATTGGTTGGTATTTTATCTCTGTCCACTTTATCTCTCGCCGAGGTTTAGTACATAGACCCCACAATGTGGTAAAGGACCTTTTGGATAGAGAATGGAATGAATAGAATAAAGGACAAGCAACTTAGTTACTATGCTTCCTTTCCCGGACAATGAGAATGATAATTTGCAATTTTGCATTATATATCCAAACTAGATTCAGCTGTAGCTTATCTTTTACACAGACAGCTATACTATCAGGGGACGGTGGCCACTTGGGAACCCCATGTAGGGAAAAATTGAGAAATGCTTTAAACAATCACGTTACCATAGGTACAACAATTAAGTCAAGTGTGGCGAAGGCATCTGTCTCTAGAGTCAGAATTTAGATGCTGTTGGACTTGTACAGATACTCATTAGACAGTATGTAGACAGAATCCACATAAGATATGAAAATTATAATGAGTTGATTTCCTCTGTCAAGCCTTTATGATACAGTGATGCTGGTAGCTATGGGCATGTCATCCACAATGACTATGCAAGGACACAGAGCCTGATTCAGAGGCGCTCGCAAAAAGCTTGTGGTAGGGTCTCGTGGCCGCAAGCCCCAGAGAGCTTCTGGCTCTAACAGAGCTGGAAGCTCTCCCACTGACATCACTGGTGATGTCAGTGGGGCCGCCCACAAACGGCAGGCATTCGCTTGGGACCGCCTCTGTTTGTGAAGCCACCCCCCGGCCATGCCTATCAAATGGGGCGAGCTGTCACTCACCATCGACAGCTCGCCCCCTTTGGTGTGAGACCCGGAGCGACGGAGCACCCAGTGCATTCCCAGTGCTTTCCCAGTGGCCAAACATCGACCCGGTTGCGAGCGCTCAGCACTTGCGACCGGGTCTGAATCAGGCCCACAGAACCTGATTCAGACCAACTTGCTAGATGCATACGCTCGATCAATGTGTATGCAAATTCGGCTAAGTGACAGCAAGGCAGACGATCACACGGCAAGGCATAAGCATGCCCACTATGTCTTGGCGCACGATCGCTTTGTGTATGCACATGCCCACTAGCCTGTTTTAAGATGCCCACTTGCACACGTCATCTCCAGGAAGTGTATGTAACCATCTGTACATCAGGTACCATCGGAAGCGAACGCAGCGCTTGTGGTTGACTATACCCTACCGCAAGCACTGAGATCACTTCATTGTGAAATACAACCCAGTGACGTGTACTATGACTCTATCTGTTAATTTTGCACGCCTCTGATACAGCGGTAAGACTTTCAGGTACGCCTGCGTTCGCACCTCCACTCCCACGTTTTTATTGGCCAGCCCGTTTTAACACCCACAAATGACTTCTCCTGTCACTCACTTTGCTTGGCTATCTATGCGCAGCGAGTGAACGCATCCCGATCTCTCGCACTGGTACACGCACTGCGATGTGTACACATGCGCACAATGCAAAAATCGTCCAGCTACGAGCGAACGCATCCTAGCGAGCGGGTCTGAATCAGGTCCACAGTCTCCAGCTATCCAAGTGTGGGGCAAGATTTACAAGAGGCCCATCTGCACATACTGACCACACCACATTATCATCGCTTCCTTAGGTTCTACTGTCCAGGAACCCACTTCCAATTTACTTGTCTACCAATCTGTCTTTCAGCATCTCCCAAGTCTTCTACAAAAATATTAATAGTCCTGTCAGTGGCTCTTGGAAAGCAGAAAATCGCAGTCTGACTGTCTCTAGTCAATATTCAAATAATCGAAAACTGAAGAGATGGTGCTTGAAACAAGACACTCGCGGTGATCTCTCTCTTAAAGAAGCATCGATATATCATCAATTCCAGCAAGAACCACCTGGTGTCCGGTCAGATGGTTGACAGTAACCATGTTGACACCCATAATGTTGACATCACAATGTCGACACGATTCAACATGTTGACAGGCACCGTGTCAACATCCTCAGAATGTCAACTTGTTCACAAATCAGAAATGTCGACATTCTAAGGATGCAGACGGTTAGGGTTAGGCGGCACTGGGAGGGTTAAAGATAGGTTGTGGGGGTAGGGAGGTTAAGGTTAGGCTGTGGGGAGGGGGAGTGAGGTTAGGCACTCTGGGAAGGGTTAGGGGTAAGGATTATAGATAGAGAGTACTCATCGGAAATGCCGCTGATGAGATGTCACTGCCGGAACTGCTCTTTACGTGACTGCCAGGATTCATAAGAAGATGCTGGAAGGTAAGACACCACCAGGTACGGTTTGTTGACAGTTCATCGTGTTGACATATGATCTGTGTAGACATGGTGAATGGCAACAGTTTTGACTATGTTGACCTGTAGCATGTCGACCAATCATACTACACCCAAATCACCTAGCCCCTCTGCAGTAGCTGCAGCTTCTGGTAGTTCAGCTAGACACAGTGGAAGACAAGGCATCTGTCTGTCAGGTTAATCTTGGCAGAGATCTTCTGTGAGGGAATGTTTGAGGCTCTTAGGGATGTTTTGTGCTGATATTACCATGGGTTAGCTGGCATTTGAGGAATCTACAAATAGAATGACACAAATGATACCATCACAATCCACACAAACTGGTTCATATGATAAAATGAACACAGAACATCAAAAGGTCTCTTAGTTGGCAGCAATATCCAATTGTAACAAAAAAAGGAAGTATCCTTCTTAGAGTCAAAGTTGACTGAGCTAATAAAGGATTCTGACCACATTTTTAAACACCATATTGTTGTCCGTGTCTCTTATTTCATTATATAAGTTTATTGAAAGGCTTATATGGTGGTTCATGGAGGTATCTGACATTTGACGTTAGGGCATATATGAACTGTACTTATATATTTTATATATATATTTATATGTTATATTTTATATGTTTTATATACTTTTATGCTTTTAATGTTTTATATGTTGTTTATACTTCTTATCACTGATTCTTAAATATTCCACTTTGAAATCAATGAGTGAGGGCCATATTCATTATGAAGGCAAGGCAGCAGATATCACAGATATCTCCAGCTTACCTTTCACTCCTGATCTGGGCTGGCGTCCCCATACACTAGTATGGGGACCTAAATTCATCAAGCTCTGAATATTCTGAGCTTGACTGCAGGAACATTTGCCATCTTCAGACGGAGTTTGCTACCGCACCCATGCTCCTTACTTATGGGAAGGAGATCTGGGTTGCGAAGAAGGATCCTTTCGGACCCCTCCACCCCTGATAAATTGCTCGCAGTGAGTCAGATTGTTATTAATTAAAATAATGAATATGCCCCTGAATCTTTCTTAATGATTCTTCTCAGTGAGTTTAATAATATACACATAATTATGATTACCAAACCTACACTTCACCATGTGCATATAAATATATTATACATTCCACATAAAACAAGGTACGGTAAAAAGGTTCTGAAAAGGAGAAATCATTGCTATTTGTACCATACTTGCCTACTTTCGAAAAAGCATTTCAGGGAGATTGTGAAAGCAACACCTATGAGCGCGGCGGTAAAGTGGGCGGGTACTGCTACATCTGAGAGGCGTGTCATAAACCTGACTTCCATCCACATGTAAATGAGCCCCAAAGCAGTTAGTAAATCTATTTTTTGATGATAACACACATATACATTACAGAAAATGCATGTAACCATAGGGATCATTGTGCCTTATACCCAATGCAGGGAAATCATACTAACGATCCCATTTGAATGTAAATATCTCTGTTTATTTTTAAATACAACATATTCATAATGGGGGTAAGGTGCAATAATGCAGATTACTAGACTCTTCAGGGAGTCAGGGCGATTGCTGCTGTTTCAGGGAGTCTCCCTGACAATCAGGTAGAGTTGGCATGTATGATTAGTACTGTATTGTAGGCAACTGGACAGTTTAATTTTCATTAGTGCAAATAGTTAGAATATACAGCATACTTGCCGTCTATCTGGCTGCCCCTTCCGGGTGGCATAACTGGGGGGGCATGGCCAGCAAACAGGTGGGGGTGGCCAGACGTACAGGTGTTTGCGGGCGAGGTGGGGGGTGGAGCCACGCGATCGCATCATTTTGGCCCCACCCCCGCTACACACTGCCGATACTACAGGCAGTGTGAATCAGGGGGCGGGACCAAAATGACGCTGCGGGGGTTTTGCATGTAATTGCGGGGGGATAGGAGGGGTCGGCGGCAGCCGGGAGGCTTGCCTGCCTTCCCAGGAGGTCGGGAGCGGCACCCGATTTTCGGGAGACTCCTGACCAAATCGGGATGGAGGCAAGTATGATATACAGGGGTCTACTCACTAAGCCTTGGAGAGAGATACAGTGGAGAAAGATAAAGTACCAGCCAATCAGCTCCTAACTGTCAGTTTACAGGCTTTGAAAAATTACAGTTAGGAGCCGATTGGTTGGTACTTTATTACTCTCCACTTTATTTCTCTCTAGGGGCATATGTAATAGGGTGAGAGTATACTGCTATACACTCACATTTTCTAAACTCTCACCCTATTACATTTGTCCCCACGGCTTAATAGGCTTATAGAGAGTTGCATGAAGAAGTTAGCACATAAAGGTGAAGGCCTGAGAATAAGACGTGAAATTAGCAAGAAACTTCAGGCAAATGGAGTATGTATCTTGGAGCAACATGGCAAGGATCTGCTGGCAGTACATCATTACTCCCTAATAGAGGGATGATAAGCACACATGCCGTACAGCTGCAGTCTCTAAGTAATAGTTCCGCTTCACAGCGCTCCGGTTTTTCCTCTGAGCTCACCACAGAATTCAGTGATTTAAAGCTGAGATCACAAGGGATATGGCAAATTCCAAATTATTTATTTCTCCGAGTTGGAAGTCGATCCAGAGATTATTTACTGCAAATGGGGATGAGAAGGAATACGCAGGGATAGGGTGGAGAGGGGAAGAACAGATTGATTGAGAATTTTCAATTAAAACCAGCAGTCTTTTAACAGAGATTTAAGGTTTTAGCACGGAAATAATATTTCTCAGCTGAGCGCAGGGAGAGAGTGCAGCTGTTGACGTAGGACAAATTCCGCAGGGCCACGTATTTTTAAATAATGCTCTTAGATCAAGATGTATGTCCCAGAATTAACCTCCATAATGCTCTATCACTGCTTGCTGTAAATTGTGTTTGCTTTTCATTAAAACAAAATAAAGAAAACAGCTTAAAGTGACAGATAAAACAAATATTTGCTTTGTGCTAATTTTGCATTATTGTAAGCTTCATTGCTTACATTCAGTAGCACATACAGTATACAAAGGTTTCAGGTACTATATTTAAAATAATGCTGGTCTTAAGGGGTGCAAGCAGGGGTTAAAGTGGGTTGGAACGGGGCGGAACTGCGTTCCATCACTTCTACTTGAACGGAACCAGTTCCGCCTCCTCCGACCCACCTAACCTCGGCGCCGCAGGGAGGTTCCATTTGCCGGGTGCCAGCCGGAGGCTGGAGCTCACTCTTGAGCTCCGGCTTCTGGCTCCCCCCACGGGCGCTATGAGAGAGACGTCATGACGTCTCTCCTATAGTTCAGCGGAGCAGCCAGGTGGACTGGAGGATAGCGGACGCAGGAGCGGGGCTCAAGGTAAGTATTTTTTGTGTGTGTGTAAGTGGCTTCATTTTGGGGTATAACTTCTGGGGGCATTTGCTCAGTGGCACTACTACTGGGGGCATTTACTTGAGGCATTACTATTGGGGGCACTACTACTGGGGGCATTTACTCGGGGGCATTACTATTGGGGGCACTACTACAGGGGGCATACCTATTGGCACAACTACAGGGAAGCACTACTACAGGGGGCATAACTTCTACAGGGGGCATTACTGTAGGGGGCACCACTACTGGGGTCATTGCGTAAGGAGCACTACCACTACTGTGGGCATTGCATAAGGGCACTACCACTAGTGGGGGCACTGCAAAAGGGCATTGCCACTGTGGGCACTGCATAAGGGGCACTATCACTACTGGGGGAACTGCATAAGGGACACCACTACTGGGGGCTCTGCATAAGAGGCACTACTACTACTGTGGGCACTGCATGAAGGGCACTACTACAACTGGGGGCACTGCATTAGGGGCATTATCACTACTGTGGGCACTGCATAAGGGGCACCACTACAATGGGCATTGCATAAGGGGCACTACTGCTGTGGGCATTATGTGTAAGCGGCACTACTGCTGTGGGCATTGTATAAAGGGCACTACCACTATTGTGGGCACTGCATAAGGGGCACTACCACTACAGGGGGCACTGCATAAGGGGCGCCACTACTGGGGTCACTGCATAAGGGGCACTACCACTACTGTGGGCACTGCATGAAGGGCACTACTACTACTGTGGGAACTGAATAAGAGGCACTACCACTACTGTGGGCACTGCATAAGGGGCACCACTACAATGGGCATTGCATAAGGGGCACTACTGCTGTGGGCATTATGTGTAAGCGGCACTACTGCTGTGGGCATTGTACAGTATAAGGGGCACTGCTACTGTGGGCATTATGTGTATTGGGGCACTAGTACTGTAGGCATTGTGTATAAGGGGCACTGCTGTGTGTCATATATGAATAAGGGAGACTACTATGTGGTGTAATGTGAATCAGGGGTGAGTCAAGAGGGTTACGTCAACAAGACTCACACACATAAGGGGGTATGGCTTCACGGTGCATGGTCACGTCCCCTTGCACACGCACTATTCAATAATAGTCTCAACAGGAAGCACCTCCCATTATATATACTCAGGGTGTGCAGTCTAGGACCCATTTCTATACACGTGCACGTGTGCAAGGAGTCTTTTAGTGCAAGCTGCACCGGGTGTCACCATAGCAAGAGATGCAGCTGGTTAAACAATACTTTCTCTGCAGTAAAATCAGCCCAGAGCATTTAGAGGGCTAAGGGGTTGTACTAGGGGGATGAAGTTGTTATCCCGGCTGATGGTATCCAGACCACTGACATCCCCAGAATAATTGTTGGGGTTAGGGAGAGGGTTAGGCACTAGGAGGAGGGTTGGGCACTGTGGGGGATGGTTAGGTTTAGGCTGCGTGGAGGGAGGGGAAGCAGAGTATACTTACCTTCTTCTGTCAGGATAGTGACCCTGTCAGGATGCTGGCGTCGGGATTCTGACCACCGGGATGCCGTGCGCCGGCATCCCTTACCCAACCCGGGCTAGAGGGTAGGCACTGGGGGCAACTGCCTTGATCATAGCTAACCTTGATGCAGATTAGTTGTTTTATTTTCTTCATAATATCAGTAGGAGAAATGTTTATTCAGTACTGACTATCATCAATATGGACAACTCCCTGTGCTTTATGGCTTGCTTTATGGCTTGCTATCCCTATAGTGCAACCATAATACTACGCCATGATTATGGGGCTGTTTCCAAGTCGCACACTGTGTCTTTTTCTGTAGTTGCGTTTGTGAATATTGGGTCTATGTACTAAGCCTTGGAGAGAGATAAAGTGGACAAAGATAAAGTACCAACCAATCAGCTCTTAACTGTCACTATTCAAACACATTGTGTAAATTGACAATTGGGAGCTGATTGGTAGGTACTTTGGGCCTCATTTATCAATGAGTTTGATCATTCACAACGAGTGATAAAACTCGTTGTGTATGATAAACGGTGCTCCAGCCAATCAGCTCCCAACTGTCATTTTTCAAACAGATGACAGTTGGGAGCTGATTGGCTGGAGCACCATTTAATATATGCAACAAGTTTTATC
Source organism: Taudactylus pleione (assembly GCA_031769625.1). Taxonomy (NCBI): domain Eukaryota; kingdom Metazoa; phylum Chordata; class Amphibia; order Anura; family Myobatrachidae; genus Taudactylus; species Taudactylus pleione. The sequence goes on along the minus strand of JAUIMM010000229.1, from coordinate 4,219,335 downwards.
ATTCATGTTGATAAATAGACCCCATAATCTCGGTCTTTGTCTCTCTACAAGGCTTAGTACATAGGCCCTGATTCAGAGCCGGACGCTCTGACAGATTGCTCGCTCTGAATCAGGGCGTCTTTTTTTTTTGTTTTATGGAGCGGCCTCCTGCCCACTCGCATTGCTGTGGGTTGCCACCCACAGCTAATGCGAGCGGCCAGGATGATGGTCGCGATGGTCAAGACCATCACGACCATCGGGCTTGTGACGAGACCCTTGTGGTAGGGTCTCGTGGCCGCAAGCCCCAGAGAGCTTTGGGCTCAAACAGAGCCGAATGCTCTCCCACTGACATCACTTGTGATGTCAGTGGGGCCGCCCCCAAATGATAGGCGTTCTCATGGGAACACCTCCGTCTGGGCAGCCACCCCCCCGGCCCGCCCACCAAAGTTATGAATTTGCAATCGGCCAATTAATTTGCACTACGCATGCGTACACATTGCAGTCTGAGGACTCATAGCGTGCACATAAGTAAGCAATTCCTGTGTGAGGTCTGACCTTAACTGTGCGTATGGATCCGATGTTACTCGATGTTACTGATGGTTTCGCTATGTTGCCCTAGTATACGGATGTGAACAATGGGAAGTGGGTGTCCTTAGGTTAGACTGCGAATGCAATGCGAATGCAAACATTTATATATATCACTGCTGATTTTAGTAACTGCGTTATGTGCATGTAAGCAGGGGCGCCGAGAGGGGGGGGGGCGGGTACAATTTACCTGGGCCCGGGCTTCCAGAGGGGCCTGGCAGGGGCCCGGGTCCGGCGCCGCCCCCCCCTCCCTCCTCACTATCTCCCAGCACACAGCGTGTGCTGAGATGCAGTGGGAGATTGCTGTGGCTGCTGCTTAGCAGCCGCGAGCAATCTCCTATGCCTGAGGGGGGGAGCGATCACACTGATCGCGCCCCCCCTGGCTTTGCACCGGGCTGAGGGGCTCGCAGCGCCCCCCTCCCCGGCGTAGCGGAGCTGCAAATGTATACTTTTTAAAACTTTTTTATTCGAGGGGGCGTGGCCACGCCTCCCGCGATTAGGCCACGCCCCCTCTTTACCAGGGTCCGGCAGCGCTCTCAACGGCCCTGCATGTAAGCAGAATAGCGATCCTTGCTGAATCAGGCCCAGAGACCTTATTTTGAGTCAGTTTCAATACCGATGTTCACTGATTTAAACGTTTTCTTTTCTACGCATGTTTCCCAATTGTGACGCAATTTTCGCATGTTTGAATTATCACCGTATTCAATTTCAAATAAAAAAAAAAATAAGGACACCCTAAAAAAAATATGGGAAACACGTTTTTAAATTACGAAATTTATTCACGGGGGGTTCCTAAGTATGCGGCAGATGTTTAAAAGAATGCGGGTGGTAGCGGCAGGTGCATTTTTGAAACATTTTCAAAATGTACTTTAAAATATGCTTACCTCCATTTTCATGTACCCCAAATTTGATAGATATAATTTTTTTCCCCCCAAAAAAATCTATGTGCTATTCTTCACCCCTTCTTCATAGCCGCAAATATGCACCTGCCGTGCATATTACAAACTCCGACTTCCTTCACCAGGCAAAAATGGGGGTACCCATAGTGATCCCCCATGTCTGGACATCTTTAGGGGTGTCCCAGGCACATTTCCCGAAAATTCCAGTTTTTTCCGTAGATCCAAATTCACCGGGTCCCGTTTTCGCTCCTTTTAAATTGAATACGGGGATAAAGCGGGCACGCGCCCGATACTTTATCCCCAGAAAAGCTCCGATGTGGAGCGAAAAGTCCAGCACAGACTTTTCACTCCCTAATTGAATATGGCCCTAAGTGTCTGTCCCTGTTCTCTATTTATTGTCATGCCAAAGCAGACTCTTACCGGGAATTGGACTCGCTTGAAAAAAAATAAATAGTTTTTTTGTTCACATAAATGAAATAAGAACGGTAATAAAATTGAAAAATTTAAATTCTGTATCAGTAAACATGGCTGAAATAATTTTTTCTGGAGAAACTGGATAATACGTATCAATCTCTACATGGTATAAAATAAAGTCCATCGTTGTGATATATCCTTATGGTATAGGCATACTTGCCGACTATTTTTTTCTCCTCCCCGGGAGAAGTCTGGGGAGGAGAAGCAGCTGGGTGGCAATTGGAGGTGGGACATGATGGTCTGCAACATCAAACCCTGCCCCCTCGCTGCGAATTGCCGTGATTCGCGCATATTAAAATATGGGGTGGAGCCAAATTACACGATTCCTGTAGAATTGTGTCATTAAGCCCTGCCCCCTACATGGGGACCCAAGATCGCAGCGGAAATTCTCCCCATTCCACTTCACTAGGAAGTGGGCAGGAATGCGGGAGAAATGCCTACTCTACCGGGGGTGCAGGGGGTTACCCGAAAAATCGGGAACCTCCCGCAACTTCCGGGAGAGTAGGCATGTATGGGTATAGGCGATTGGATGTCTGTTTTAGCATTGACTTGCATCACTAAAATCGTCACTGCTCAGCTCCCTTTTGTCGTAATGTTTCCTACACCTAACCCTTCCTCTGCAAATGCTCTATAGAATAGTGAAAACTGCATTAAAATCCGTCCAGTGGTTCTGGAGCTTAGCCCGAACACAAAGACAGATGCCTACCAGGGACTTTATTTTATACTATGTATAGATTTATATATGAACTAGGGGTGTGCACCGGCCACTTTTCGTGTTTTGGTTTTGGATCTGGATCTTTCTTCGTGTTTTGGATCTGGATTGGTTTTGCCAAAACCACCCTTCCGTGTTTTGGGTTCTGGGTTTTGTGTTTTGGATCTGTATTTTTTTGAAAAAAAGCATAAAAACAGCTAAAATCACAGAATTTGTAGGTTTTTCTGCTCCTATGCTATTATTAACCTCAATAACCTTAATTTCCACTAATTTCCAGTCTATTCTGAACACCTCACACCTCACAATAGTGTTTTTATGGCCAAAAGGTTGCACCGAGGTAGCTGGATGACTATGCTAAGCGACACGAGTGGGCGGCACAAACACGTGACCCATCTAGGCGTGATACTGCAGTGGCAGACAGGATGGCAGTTTGAAAAACTAGGCCCCAAACTGTACATAATGCAAAGAAAAAAAAGAGGTGCAAGATGGAATTGTCCTTGGGCCCTCCCACCCACCCTTATGTTGTGTAAACAGGACATGCACACTTTAACAAACCAATCATTTCAGTGCCAGGGTCTGCCACACAACTGTGGCTGAAATGATTGGTTCGTTTGGGCCCCCACAAAACAAGCTGGCAATTAATGTGTCCCTGCACAAACTGGCTCTATGGAGGCAAGATGTCATCCTCATCCTCCTCATCCACCGATTCCTCACCCTCTTCAGTGTGTACATCCTCATCCTCACAAAGTATTAACTCGTCCCCACTTGAATCCACCACCACAGGTCCCTCTGTACGTTCTGGAGGCTGGTCTCCCTGGAAGAGCTGATAATTCATTTTGATGAACATCATCTTCTCCACATTCTGTGGAAGCAACCTCCTACGCCTTTCGCTGACAAGGTTCCCGGCTGCACTAAACACTCTTTCGGAGTACACACTGGAGGGGGGGCAACTCAGGTAAAATAGAGCCAGTTTGTACAGGGGCCTCCAAATTGCCTCTTTTTCCTGCCAGTACAGGTATGGACTGTCTGACATGCCTACTTGGATGCTGTCACCGATGTAATCCTCCACCATTCTGTCAATGGTGACATTATCATATGCAGTGACAGTAGACATGTCAGAAATTGTTGCCAGGTCCTTCAGTCCGGACCAGATGTCCAAACTTGGTCCTGCCTGCCCTGCATCACCGCCAGCGGGTTGCTTAGGATACCTACGTTTTTTCCTGGCAGCCCCAGTTGCGGGAGAAAATGAAGAAGGAGCTGTTGACGTGTCACGTTCCGCTTCAGCTGACAGTGTATTCACCAGCAGGTCTTTGCACCTCTGCAGGCTTGTGTCGGCCGGAAAGAGAGACACCACATAGGCTTTAAACCTAGGATCGAGCACGGTGGCCAAAATGTAGTGGTCTGATTTCAACAGATTGACCACCCTGGAATCCTGGCAAAGCGAATGAAGGGCTTCATCCACAAGTCCCACATGCCGAGCGGAATCGCTCCATCTTAGCTCCTCCTTCACTTTCTCCAGCTGCTTCTGCAAAAGCCTGATGAGGGGAATGACCTGACTCAAGCTGGCAGTGTCTGAACTGACTTCACGTGTGGCAAGTTCGAAGGGCTGGAAAACCTTGCACAACACGGAAATCATTCTCCACTGCGCTTGAGTCAGGTGCATACCCCCTCCTTTGCCTATGTCATAGGTGGATGTATAGGCTTGAATGGCCTTTTGCTGCTCCTCCATCCTCTGAAGCATATAGAGGGTCGAGTTCCACCGCGTCACAACCTCTTGCTTCAGGTGATGGCGGGGCAGGTTCAAGAGTGTTTGCTGGCGCTCCAGTCTTCGGCACGCAGTCGCTGAATGGCGAAAGTGGCCTGAAATTTTTCGGGCCACCCAAAGCGTCTCCTGCACGCCCTTGTCGCTTTTCAGAAAATTCTGCACCACCAAGTTTATTGTGTCAGCAAAACATGGGACGTGCTGGAATTTGCCCAGATGTAATGCCCGCACAATATTGGTGGCGTTGTCAGATATCACAAATCCCCAGGAGAGTCTAAGTGGGGTAAGCCACTGGGCGATGATTTCCCTCAGTTTCTCTAAGAGGTTGTCGGCGGTGTGCCTCTTACTGAAACCGGTGATACACAGCGTAGCCTGCCTTGGAACGAGCTGGCGTTTCTGAGATGCTGCGACTGGTGACGCTGCTGCTGTTGCTGCGTAAGGTGATACATCTACCCAGTGGGCTGTCACAGTCATATAGTCCTTAGTCTGCCCTGTTCCACTTGTCCACATGTCCGTGGTTAAGTGGACATTGGGTACAACGGCATTTTTGAGGATACTGAGGACACTTTTTCTGACGTTTCTGTACAGTCTCGGTATCGCCTGCCTAGTGAAGTGGAATCTAGACGGGATTTGGAACCGGGGACACACTACCTCCAGCAATTGTCTAAATCCCACTGCACTAATGGCGGATACCGGACGCACGTCTAACACCAACATAGCAGTCAAGGCCTCAGTTATATGTTTTGCTTCAGGATGACTGCAGTCGTACTTCATCCTCCTCGCTAAGGACTGTTGGAGGGTCAATTGTTTAGTAAAAGTAGTGGTGTTCCTACTTCCTCTCTGGGATGATGAATGACTCCCAGCAGCAGCAACAGCAGCAGCGGCAGCAGGAGGCGTAGCAATGCAGGATCCTCCGTAGGAATCCGGGATAGGAGAGTCAGTCATGCCAGTGACATGGCCTGCAGGACTACTTCCGATCCTGACTAAGGAGGAAATTGACGAGGAGGGAGTTGACGGTGTGGTTTGCAGGCGCTTGGATACAACAGGACAACGGGATTTAGGTGTCCCTGGACTGCTTACGGTCTTAGCCAAAGTTTCTGAACTTGACAGTAACTTATTATGAATGCGCTGCAGGTGCCGTATAAGGGAGGATGTTCCTAGGTGGTTAACGTCCCTACCCCTACTTATTCCACCTTTACATAAGGTACATATGGCAAGACAGTTGTTGTCCGGATTTGGATAGAAATATTGCCAGACCAAAGAGGTGGAATATTTGGTCTTCTGCCCAGGCATGACCTTGATGGGCTTTTTCATCCCACGGACAACAACTGTCTCCCCCGGAGCCTGATTTAAACAAACCACATCACCATCAGAATCCTCCTCGCCAACTTCCTCCTCAGCGCCAGCTACACCAGTATCCTCATCCTGTTGTACTTCAACAGTGACATCTTCAATTTGCATATCAGCAAGTGGACTGTGGGTGCTCCTTTCAGCACTTGCAGGGGGCGTGCAAATGGTGGAAAGAGCCACCTCTTCCCGTCCAGTGCTGGAAAGGTCAGGCATCGCAACCACCACCACACTTGGACTCTCCTTGGGGATTTGTGATATCTTCTTAGAAAGCACAGTTCTTCGCTGTGCTTTTGCCAGCTTAACTCTTTTGATTTTTTTAGTGGGAGGAGGGCTTCCATCGTCATGTGAAGCTGAACCACTAGTCATGAACATACTAGGGATCGACCTTAGCCGTTCCTTGCCACTCCATGTCGTAAATGGCATATTGGCAAGTTTACGTTTCTCTTCAGCTGATTTAAATGTTTTTTTCAAGGTCATTTTCCTGAACTTTGTCATTTGGGATTGTATGTGCCCTCTATTATGACATTGGGCATCGGCCTTGGCAGACGACGTTGATGGCATGTTATCGTCTATGTCATGACTAGTGGCAGCAGCTTCAGCACTAGGAGGAAGTGGTTCTTGATCTTTCTCTATTTTATTTTTATCGGAGAAAGTTTGGTCCTCCATTTATGTTATATCGATTTGATATATACGTGCGGCTAAACACAGAAAATATTTCTTTATTTTTGCTGGAGAGTAGTGCACTTTGTGGGTTACACCAGCCTTTAAGAAATGAGCCAGCCGGCTCTTTACTTAAGGGACACAGGTGCACGCTTGGCGCTGCTCCTTTGTTGATGCACGTGCGGCTACTGCGCACACAATTCACAAACACAGAAAATACTTTTTTTTTTGGTTTGGACTGGAGTGTACTTTGGGGGTTACAGCACCCTTTAACGGTCAAGCCAGCCGGCCCTTTACTCATGACACAGGCGCATGCTTGGCACTACTTTGTTGATGCACGTGCGGCTACTGCGCACACAATTCACAAACACAGAAAATAATTTTTTTTTTGGTTTGGACTGGAGTGTACTTTGGGGGTTACAGCACCCTTTAACGGTCAAGCCAGCCGGCCCTTTACTTATGACACAGGCGCACGCTTGGCACTACTTTGTTGATGCACGTGCGGCTAATGCGCACAAAATTCACAAACAAAGAAAATAATTTTTTTTTGGTTTGGACTGGAGTGTACTTTGGGGGTTACAGCACCCTTTAACGGTCAAGCCAGCCGGCCCTTTACTTATGACACAGGCGCACGCTTGGCACTAGTTTGTTGATGCACGTGCGGCTACTGCGCACACAATTCACAAACACAGAAAATAATTTTTTTTTTGGTTTGGACTGGAGTGTACTTTGGGGGTTACAGCACCCTTTAACGGTCAAGCCAGCAAGCCCTTTACTTATGACACAGGCGCACGCTTGGCACTACTTTGTTGATGCACGTGCGGCTACTGCGCACACAATTCACAAACACAGAAAATAATTTTTTTTTTGGTTTGGACTGGAGTGTACTTTGGGGGTTACAGCACCCTTTAATGGTCAAGCCAGCCGGCCCTTTACTTATGACACAGGCGCACGCTTGGCACTACTTTGTTGATGCACGTGCGGCTACTGCGCACACAATTCACAAACACAGAAAATATATATTTTTTTGGTTTGGACTGGAGTGTACTTTGGGGGTTACAGCACCCTTTAATGGTCAAGCAAGCCGGCCCTTTACTTATGACACAGGCGCAAGCTTGGCACTACTTTGTTGATGCACGTGCGGCTACTGCGCACACAATTCACAAACACAGAAAATATATATTTTTTTGGTTTGGACTGGAGTGTACTTTGGGGGTTACAGCACCCTTTAACGGTCAAGCCAGCCGGCCCTTTACTTATGACACAGGCGCATGCTTGGCACTACTTTGTTGATGCACGTGCGGCTACTGCGCACACAATTCACAAACACAGAAAATAATTTTTTTTTTGGTTTGGACTGGAGTGTACTTTGGGGGTTACAGCACCCTTTAACGGTCAAGCCAGCCGGCCCTTTACTTATGACACAGGCGCACGCTTGGCACTACTTTGTTGATGCACGTGCGGCTACTGCGCACACAATTCACAAACACAGAAAATAATTTTTTTTTGGTTTGGACTGGAGTGTACTTTGGGGGTTACAGCACCCTTTAACGGTCAAGCCAGCCGGCCCTTTACTTATGACACAGGCGCACGCTTGGCACTACTTTGTTGATGCACGTGCGGCTACTGCGCACACAATTCACAAACACAGAAAATATTTTTTTTTTTGGTTTGGACTGGATTGTACTTTGGGGGTTACAGCACCCTTTAACGGTCAAGCCAGCCGGCCCTTTACTTATGACACAGGCGCACGCTTGGCACTACTTTGTAAATGCACGTGCGGCTACTGCGCACACAATTCACAAACACAGAAAATAATTTTTTTTTTGGGTTGGACTGGAGTGTACTTTGGGGGTTACAGCACCCTTTAACGGTCAAGCCAGCCGGCCCTTTACTTATGACACAGGCGCACGCTTGGCACTACTTTGCTGATGCACGTGCGGCTACTGCGCACACAATTCACAAACACAGAAAATATTTTTTTTTTGGTTTGGACTGGAGTGTACTTTGGGGGTTACAGCACCCTTTAACGGTCAAGCCAGCCGGCCCTTTACTTATGACACAGGCGCACGCTTGGCACTACTTTGTCGATGCACTTTCGGCTACTGCGCACACAATTCACAAACACAGAAAATATATTTTTTTTTGGTTTGGACTGGAGTGTACTTTGGGGGTTACAGCACCCTTTAACGGTCAAGCCAGCCTGCCCTTTACTTATGACACAGACGCACGCTTGGCACTACTTTGTTGATGCACGTGCGGCTACTGCGCACACAATTCACTAACACAAAAAAAATATTATTTTTTTAGCACTTGGGGGGAGCACCCCTGATGGACAGAGCACCCCCTGGACAACACTACAGCACCCCTTTAGGACTGGGACACTGCACAGGACTTTGGAGTGGACACAGCCCCTATGGACAACTGACTGCACAAAACAGTCCAGCCAGCCCCTATGGACTTTGAAGTAGTGGACACAGCCCCTATTAACAACAGCAGCACAGCACAACACAGCCAGCCCCTATGGACTTTGAAGTAGTGGACAACAGCAGCACAGCGCAGCACAGCACAGCACAGCACAACACTTCTCTGCACTACACTACACTACACTACACAGCCCAGCCAGCCCTAACTCCCACCCTCCCTCTTCACTGTCCACAGCCGAGTGAGAAAATGGCGCCGACGCGGGTACCTTATATAGGATCCAAAACCCGCGAGACTCGGAAGGCGGGAAGATGACGTTTTGCCTCGATTTCAGAATCCGAGTCAGGCGGGAAAAGTCGAGCCGGACTCGGATCGGGAGGCTCGGGGGGGTTCGGATTTCAGAAATCCGAACCCGCTCACCCCTAATATGAACACTGTAAAGCTCTGATTTTTTGCATGTAATATGGTAACACAAAACAGAAACAGGATTACTAAGCCCTCGAGCTCCCAAAAAACACAGCAATCTGAAAACCCGTTGTATATTCTATGATGCAAATTTAGATTGAATGTCCCTTAAAAATATACGTTATTAGTATGCTTAAAATGGCAGAGGAAGAGTTAAGATATATTTGAAACCAACAGCCACTAAGACGGATCCAAGTGCCTGACTCTAAAGGCTTCTTTGCTCGAGAACATCAGAAAATTAATTACACAGTGATGCTCCCATTAACTTTATGGCTGAGGAGGTAATAACCAACTTCTCAGAATTGTGTGTACTTTCCCAGCCAGTGTGCTGTAATGGACATCCATTTAATCAAAGTAAATTATTGCAGTGAAATATATATATATATAAAAAAAAAAAGATTTCAATTAAAATATTCTTTTTTTTTTTCAAACCAATTTAAACCAGGCCATGGGGTACAGACCACTAATTGGGTTACTGTTTCATCAGAAATATTTTGATAAAATTATAGGGCAACTTAAAGGCACACTCACCCTAAAATATAAATGAATAAAATATGAACATACATTAGTAGTATTCACACATTTAGGGCCTGATTCTGAGGTGAACGCTAATGCAGCCGCACTGCAGCTTTTTGTGGAGTCGCCGTGGCCATAATATGCTAATGCTAGTGTCAGACTTTCCCTAGCGTGCTCCAGAATGTTCAAGTACTGAAACGTCCACTATCAGCGGACAATTTACTCTATCTTGTTATCTACTTTACTGTAACGTAGTGATGGGCAGCAGGCAGCCATGGAGCCACGTGTGACCCTCCGAGCCTTCACTTGCTGCCTCCAGGTCCTTCCTGCGTTGTTGTCATATTTGTATGATATAGCTTGTAGCACTTGTTTAACCGGCCTGCTGATATATTATTACAGCAAGGTGCAACTTTCATTGATTAAATATATTTATTTAACTTACTAAGGAAATTAAGAGTAATGTGAGGCCCTTGAAGATTAGAGGGCCGCCTAATGCAGCCACCGAAGTCTAGCAGGTTGGCTATCACCGCCGTAAAGCATCATCCAACCCAAGTTTCCAGTAGGAATCATAGGCAAATGAACTGTTGGGATAATACCACTAGTTGGGGATATTTTCAGCACTGGCCTCAGATCAGGGACAGCTCCAGGCACATTCTGTCAGTGCGGTCTGCACGAGGGCTCCAGGGCCATAAGCTGTCCGGCTCCGGAAGAACCCCGCCCTCCACCCATACACTGGATTTATTGGTATAAGCTCAGGAGGGAGCGGGGGAGGGAAGGGAATCGGTATGGGATGCCGGCACTCGGGATCCTGGCTGTTAGAATCCCGAAGCCGGCATCTCAAAAGGGTTAACATACAGATACTTGTTGGTCGGTATGCTAACCGTTCCCCTCTCCCTACCCTAACCCCCCTCTTTGGTGCCTAATCCTAACTGCTCCCCTAGTGCCTGAACCTATCCTCCCCCTCCCCGGTGCCCCCACCCCCCTTAGTGCCTAATCCTAACCCTCCCCCTAGTGCCTAACCCCACATCCTAACCCCCCCTAACAATCCGATACTAACCTTCGGTTTCCCGGCGGTTGGGATTACGGCATCGGGCTTCTGACTGGCGTTGTGATTTCGGCGCCAGTAATAGGTGCATCAGCATCCAGACCGCCGGGATGGCGAACGCATACCGGAGGGAAGTGGTGGAGAGCAGTGGCGGCAGTGTAACACAGGACGGTGCTGGGTGCCGAGAAACCCAGCCCCAACCCTGCTTTAGACGGTCCCTTACACCCATTCACCGCTGATTCTCTGGCCAGTAGAAAGGAAGCAGCAACTGTGTTGGATAATGGATAATAATAACCTTTAGTTTGCTCCCTAATCTCTGATTGGCATCTGGTAGATGCAGTCCACCAACCCCAACCAGAGTGCTTGTATCTCCTGGCACTCAGAGTGACAGGACCAGTTTATGAGTTTCACCCTGTTCCCCAGAGAAGAGCATGAAATGGAACCAGCCATTGGTGGGGGTCATCAGCCTGAAGTCTTCACTTCAGATTTGCATTTGTAAAGTTGCTAGGGGTGGTTTGCTGACACTGTTGTAATGTTATTTAAAGCATCGCTTTACAATCATGTTTATAGTTATAAAACCAACACCATTACAATTTTAAAATTACATTACAACGCTGTTGGCAATCTCTCTTCGATATTACTGTCAACATACTGACCATCAACATCACATATCTTTCCCATTGCTAGAGTTCTAGGGTCTAAAAGACCCCATTCTGTGAACGTTGCAAAAGCTGTCACAGCTGCGATCCTGTATGCGGCTGCGTTGAAAGGGGAGGAAATGGGTACTAATTACCCGGTCCCTCCTCCTCCGTGGCGCCATTCCAATTTACCAGAGTCTTTTCTCTCTAGTGCACATGTGCCATCTTCCTGAATATCACAGAGAAGATGGCACCACTGAGAAGGAAGGAGCCGTTTGCTGGAGCAAGGTAAGATGCTAATGCGTGGGGAAGGGGGTGCGAATGCACTGATCACCCCCCGATCATCCCTTGGCTGAGGGACAAACTACGCTCCCTTGTGCAGGGCTTTGCGGTGCCACACATACAATATTAGTAATATTTTAATTTGTAGGTGACGTGGCCCCTACAGTATCCTGGCCCAACGCTAATCCCTACAGCCCTGCGCAGCAGATGTGTGAAAATAGGCAAATGTCGCAGCTGCCAGAACTAGTATTGAGAAGCCCACCTGTGGCGTTTCAGATCTGCCACTAGCGTACATAGACACAACAATATATAGTTGTCAAGTGCTGAAGTGTCAGAAGCTTATTAGCAACCTTGATTGCCAGACCACCTGTAAGAGGCTGATCAAGGTTGTGTCAGTCTCTCACTGCCTGGGGAATGTAAGTACTGTGCTAAAAACTTCTGTCTTGTGAGAGAGATGTTGGGTTCCTCCACTCATAGGGGCCTATTCATCAAAACATGAAACATAATTAACACTTGTGATAATTATGGTTTGAACTCACTGCGAGTTCAAACACAGTTTAGGAGGCATTCATTATGCCTCCTGCCCTAAACTATGACTTCTGAAAAATTGCTGTTTCTACGTAGTTAGTTTTTCGGAAGTGAGACTTTTCTCCTGCTCCTCTTCAGTATTCACTGCATGCGCAACTTGAAGACATTCTGCAAAGAGAGACCGAGCCGCAGCAGGAGAAGAGACACCTCCTACCCCCCATCTATCTGCCAGTCCACCAATCCATATCCTTGTAAAGCTGCAGCCGCCGGAGGACGTGCCCCCTTCCCCCCTGCTCAGACCTGCTGCACCGAGTAGTTCCCCCTCCGTTGCTGCTGTGCGGGGGACCTAGTCGGCAAAGCTGCTGCTGTCGCCGGAGACTTGGCATTGCCCTCCCCCACGCTGAGACCTGCTGCAGCCGCCGCCAGAGTCTTGCCCCCCCGGGTCACACCAGCAGCCATCTCAGGGTGGTGTACAGTGTCACTGTCAAGTTCCAAAAAAGATGCTTTTTCGGAACTTGATGAATGTCATAATTTCTACATCCCCATACTGTAGTATAGGGAATGTGGAAGTTATCGATGCACATTTGTAACCAGGAGATATCTGTGTTATCTGTGTTATCTCCTGCGTTACATGATTGATGAATGGGGCTGATACTTAAATTATACAAAATTAGGTGAAAATTTTATTTTTCACCTGTTTTTGTATAAATTAAGTGATGATGAATAGGCCTATTAGAGAGGGAATCATTTTGGCTAGTTAAAGCCGGACAGGTCAGGATTTACTTTTATGTTTTGTTTATTTTGTGCTTCTAAAATTAGCTGCTTGGTTACTTATACCAAAGCCATGTACTGGTGTACTGCTACTTAGCTGTTACATGACAAGTGCAACCATTTACCCCAGGAGATGGCACCCTGGCCTTGCCACATATATATATATAATGTATGTCCCAGCTTTTTGTCTGCATGAACAATGTGACATATACATGATCTCTTGGTATCTTGACCTTGGCTTTGTCCGTGGTTTCTCTCTGCCTAATCGATGTGGCTTACCTGAAACCTCCCAGTATATCGACTCCTGCTAGTTGTAGACTCTCATGGTCTAACCCCTATGGCTTATACGAGACCCCAGGCAGGGGTCAAAGTGGGCCAGAACGGGGCGGAACTGTGTTTTGTCACATCTATTTGGAGACATAACCAGTTACGCCTCCACCGGTCCACCTCCATTTGCCAGGTGCCCGCAGATTTTGTTACCAGCGGGCGCCCCGCTCCTTCTCCACATCACCAACCGGAGGCTGGAGCTCACGCCTGAGCTCCGGCTTCCGGCCACCGCAGTACACTATGGGAGAGACGTCCCATAGTTCCGAGGAGCAGCCAAGCGGACCGGACAGCAGCGGACGCAGGAGCGCAGTTTAAGGTAAGGGTTTTTTTGTGTGTGTGTGTGTGCGCGGCACTTTTACAGGGGGCATTAATGCAGGGGGCACTATTGCAGGGGCATTACTGCAAGGGGCACTATTACAGGGGGCACTATTACAGGGAGCATTACTACAGGGGGCATTACTACAGGGGGCATTACTAAGCGGTAAAGGGGACTGAAACCTGCTTATTGAGCACAGTGATTTCTAGACCTCCTTGCAAGGGTCCCTGGCTAAGAATACCAGTGCTTTACATTCCGCACCCTGGATACTGGAAGTGTACATACTGGCTAACCGCATCAAATCCAATAATACTCGTGTACCCATGACTATGTTATTACAAGCTTTTTCATAAAACAAATATATTTTAGGCTTCGTGGTCCTTAAATGTTTAAGCAAGGCAAGAAGTGGGTAAGTGCACCCTACTCTAATTAATCCTTCTTCACTTTAAATCCGATTTATATCTGTTTTGTCCTCAACATCCATTGACAAGCAAAGTGTTCAGGGCAATAAATAACAAAGTACTTTGCTTAATTACTTATAACAAAGTTTAATGATTAATTGATTGATAATTAGCTCAACCTTCAAACTCTGTCAGATCAGCAGCCCTCAAGAGTTGTATTCCTCAAAATATATTAATGATCTGTGACTAAAGAATGGAAACTATTTACCTACTCTAATTAAAGGGAAATTAAAGCTTGCCTGCAAGTTGCCTGAATTTAATATTTACAGCTATTTGTAAAATTTTCTTATTTTGTCTGACAACTTTTTATGAGCGAAAATGGGGGACCACAGCAGAAATCCCCTAAAAACTGCTGCGATCCCCCCTAGATACATTCAGGGGATACTGTAAATTTGTGGATATCCCCCAAAAATTTATTTTCGGGGAATATCCCACAAATTTACTTTGGTAGATAGGCCGCTATACATTTTTTTTATTTCCTTCACAGTCTTTACACCATGGGAATCGGTATGTAATACTGACGGGATCCAGGCGGACACAATCCCGACGCCTGGATCCCGACATGGTTAACATACTGACACTTGGTGGTCGTATGCTAGCCCGCCCCCTCTCCCTAATCCTCCTTCCTGGTGCCTGAACCTAACCTCCCCCCTAGTGGCTAACCCTAACCTCCCCCTCCCTGCCCCTAAACCTAACCCTCCCCCCTTAGTGCCTAACCCTCCCTCTAGTGCCTAACCCTCCCTCTCTGGTGCCTAAAACCTAACCTCCCCCATAGTGCCTAAACCTAACATCCCACTCTCTGCACCCTTAACTTAACCCACCCCATTAGTGCCTAACCCAGCCCCTAATTGCAGTACTCACCGTCAGGATGCTGGCGGTCGGGATTCCGGCGCCGGCATTCTAAGCACCGGCATCCTGACTGTCGGGATTTTGACTGGATCCTGATATGACAATGATCCATTGCAAAAGGATTTGTGGGCACCTATACAGATTAGCGTCCTTGCTTTGTAAGTATGGAGATTAGTTGTCACTCAGGAATGGGACAGTGCATCTCCTAGCCATAGCAGTGTTTGTTAAGGACCCGGCAATGCTGCTCTTTCCTTCTGGGCCCTGTTCTCAAAAGAGCAGATTGGTGGCAAATTTATAAAGATGCGGGGGCCTGAAGCGATAGCTCCATTGCAGTGGCGACAGTTCTGCCACTACAGTTAATGATAGGCTGTAACCTGAAAACCTGTGGGACCAAGCAACATTCAGGGGCTGACGAGTGGGGATGGGCCGGATGACGAGTGGGGATGGGCCGGACGATGAGTGGGGATGGGCCGGACGATGAGTGGGGATGGGCCGGACGACGAGTGGGGGCTGTTCTGACAAGAGGGGTAGGGCCAGAGGAGTGGGGGCGGCCCTCCAAAGGCTTAATCTGGCTTTGTCCCATGACACTCCCACAAGACAGAAGAGTTCTAGTCGCCACCTAGTTACCACCCAGAAACGCCCATTTCACAGACAGTGTGGTCCATCAACCGACCAATCAATCCGTACTCACTAGCGAATTCTGTCCATGTGCATATACCTGATATTGCGCATGGGCAGAAGCCAATTTATTTGTTTTGCGCACAAGCAGTATGCCGAGGCCTGCGAGATCTGTGCGCATAGCGACTTGCCTGCGACTCAGAATCAGCCCCATCAGTGTTCATTTCTACTAATATAAACCACTCAATTATTTAGCAATAAGAAAGAAATTCATAAACAAACTTATTGAGGCAGAAATGATGGTGAGCAGCAAAAGCTTGCTGATATCTTAATCAATATAAAACCCTAAGAGACGCCATTCTAAGTTTTACAGCACTGGCATAAATCAGGAGAGGAAAACAATTTGCTTTAATGATGCACTTTTGTTAAAGGATGGATGATTGATGGGAGAGTGAAAGGCAGCCTTTCCTGAATGCAGAGTGTGGCTGTGATACAGTCAGCCATGGACTCCGCTGCTCCTCCACTGTGCAGTGAGTGGAGACTGGAGACCGTGGCATACAGAATAAAACAATACGGTATCAAGCGCTCTTATAGGGTACAATCCACCTTCTTATTTGTCCAAAAAAACAAAAAAATGGGACTCACTCTAGAGTAGAAAAATCACTTCAAACAGTCAAACAAATATAAAATAAACAGACTTTTCTGCAGAATGGATCCTCCTCACAAGCAATAGTCTAATTCACGATCAAGTAATCCTCTGGAAGTTGTAGTTAATGACATATAACAATATCCTGGCTCCTCCACACATTTGAGTTTTCCACACTAAAGCTGCATACACACACAACGATTGAGTTAATGAATGATTTTAGTAAACGATTTTCTACCTTGAATAAAATGAACTAAAATCGTTTACTAAAGTTGTTCATTTACTATGTTCATTTAAATGTAATGAACGATTTTTATGAACTACATATTAACTGCATATTAACTTAATGAATATCGTTGAGTTGACAAGTCTGACTGAACTACAAACTACAAACTACAAACGTGTACGCGCATGAACAATAATCGTTCATCGTTTGACTCAGAAAGTGAACGATTTTTACAAACGATTATCGTTAAACGATATCATTTAACGATAATCGATCAAAAAATCGTTGTGTGTGTATGCACCTTATCTATTACCCCTGAAGTGTTAAGGTGCATACACACACAACGATTTTTTGAACGATTATCATTAAACGATATCGTTTAACGATAATCGTTTGTAAAAATCGTTCACTTTCTGAGTCAAACGATGAACGATTTTCGTTCATGCGCGTTCACGTTTGTATTTCAGTCAGACTTGTCAACTCAACGATTTTCAGTAAGGGAATATGCAAAACTCGTTTGTAGTTCTAAAAAATCGTTCATTACATTTAAATGAACATAGTAAATGAACAACTTTAGTAAACGATTTTAGTTCATTTTTTCAAGGGAGAAAATCGTTTACTAAAATCGTTCATTAACTAAATCGTTGTGTGTGTATGCAGCTTAAGTGTTATCTCAGAGTCGACATATGAAACACAGGGTAGGGGAGACAAATATAGTGTAGCAGGGCCGTAACTATCGCTCCCGGTGCTTGATGCAGGCCACACCCCCTCTGTATGATGTCACTTGGAAGGGGCGCAACCCCCACCTGGCACCAGGAGCGGGCGATTACAGCAATGCCTGAGCATCCACAGGGTGGTGTAAGGGCAGCGTTGTGAACGTCTGGAGCGTCCTAAGGACGCTCCAGGCGGCATTGCTGCAGAGATTCTAGCAGCATGGTGTCGTTACAGGCACCCTGCTAGCCAGATGCAGGACCTGTGGGTGAGCGGAGGTGCCACCCACAGAGCGCTGCGCTCGCACACCCCTAGTTACGGCCCTGTGGTGTAAAACCATAAACATTTATTTGTTCAATCAAAGGTAAAATATAATGACCGCGTACCATAAAAGACCTTTTTAGAAAGGTACAATCTCACACATATAGGGGTTTGGATACGCTCCCTATTGAGCAGTACCTTCACCAGGTTAGAATGGCAGCACCACAGGATGATACACCAACGCACTTCAACCACTTTTGGTCTTTATCAAGGTGGTGTCTATACGTCTGAGAACCATTCATAGATTCTCCCCATTCCCTACTGGGGGGGCTGTTATACCAATTATTCCTTCTTAGGTGCTATTCTGGGTATATAGGTAAATGTGGTCAGCTCTATGGGCCTGATTCAGAGCTGAATGCTCTGACCAGAGCGCTCACTCTGAATCAGGGCCCTCCTCCATGAAAATGGAGCGGCCTCCTGGCCGCTCGCATAGCTGTGGGTGACCACCCACAGCTATAGCAAGCGGCCAAAAAGATGGTCACGATGGTCTTGACCATCGCGACCATCGGACTTGCGACGGAGACCCTGCGGCAAGCCAAAATCACTCCTACTGACATCACTAGTGGGAGTGATTGGGACATGGGAACGCCTCCATCTGGCAGGCACGCCCCCGCCACGCCCACCAAAGGGGGCGTGCTGTCAATCAACATCGACAGCACGCCCCCTTTGGTGCGGGACCCGGAGCGATGGTGAGCCCATCGCTCGCCGGGTCTCACGCATGCGCACGACGGAGCTCCCTCCATCGTGCGCATGCGCAGTGGGGAACATCGACCCGCTTGCGAGCGTACTGCCGCTCGCGAGCGGGTGTGAATGACCCCCTATGTCATTTAACAATAGGCAATTCTTTACCTAGCCACGGACTCCATTTCATATACAGTATAAGTGTATATCTCTGCCGACGCGGGTATAGTGCACCGCGGTGCGTTCCATCCTCCGTCCGCCAGACCATGGCATGCTGCTGTGCTCTGCTGTGACAGCTGAATTGAAACGTGATGCTCGTTTAGTTCAGGATCTTGAATTGATCAGCTAATGTAATGTGAGCTGTGCAAAGAAGCCGGCATCTGCTGTTCAGAGACTTTGGGCCTGATTCTGAGTTGGACACAGTATTTATGCTAATGCCACGGCTGATTTGGTCTACCAGCAGCAATGCAAACTTGAGACACTCCTTCGCTATGGCAGGCGCAGTTTCCTCGTCTGAACATGGCGTACTAAGCAATAGGGAATCTTTAGACGCAGCTGCTGTCAGCGACACGCCTGCGTCTGCCTAGCCCCCTCCCCACCCTGTTACCCCCCAGGAATGGCCATTAAATACCACACTCCCTGCTTCCAAATTCGATCTGTGGGTCTGATTCAGATCCGCACACAATGCTGATATTCACGCAGTTTGAGCGATTGTTAGCCATTGTGTATGCGTGGTAGTTGCACTGTTCATTGTTCTGCGATCACGCACACAAAGAAGTATGACTCGTAAAAGTGAGTGACAGGTAGTCAGCATTTGGGGGGTTGGTTAGAGAAATGCAGGTGTGTCTGACCGTTAAAACACTGTTTTCTGGGCCTCCAATAAATTAGCCAACACACTGATCGCGCCCCCTCCTGGCTTTGCGCTGGGCTGACGGGCTCACATCGCCCCCCGCAACACTGCAAAAGTTTTTTTTTTCCTAAGGGGGCCTGACCATGCCTCCTGTGATTGGACCACGACCCCTTTTTTACCAAGGCCCGTCTCGGCTGTCAACACCCCTGGCTGCGATGGCATTTGTGTGCGGACCTGAGTTAAACCCAGTGTCTCCTTTTTGTAACCAACGGAACATATGAGCCATGCGACTTATATGTGCAGTATTTCCAACATCGGCCAACTGCGTACATATCTGCATTGCGTGCGGCTAGCAAACGACTCATATTCAGGCCCTTTAAGTGTTGAGGCCTTTGTGCATGTGACCGGTGCATCCAGCCTGACACATGAACTAAACCCCTAGAATTAAAGGTACATCGGTGTGGCTAAGAACTCCTTACCCAGTGACTTGACAATAAATTTACCTGGCTAATTGGAGCTCTGCGTATCCCACGGAAAGAGATTGATGTCTATTCTGCCTTCCAGGGAAGAAAGTGCCAGCTATGAGTAACTAAAAATGAATAGCTACAATAAATTTGATAAAATACTTTGCACGGAACAGTTTTAACCGCTCAAGGGAAGGAATAAAGCACGTTTCAGAGTATACGGAAAATGGTGTATAATAAAACAATGACTGTCTGTATTAATTCATTTTTATATTAAGTTAATGTACCCCATATCAAATATCTTTAAGTACCCTCATCGAAATTTAAAAATCTGTATTTATTGAAACTCCCTCCTCTACCTATTGGTTGAGGGTACCCAGGCCCATGTACATACTGTACATTGTTAACTGGATAGCACAGTTTGGTCTTCTAGCCTTAATGGACCATTACACCAAATAGAGCTTTTGGACTATTTAGCTGTTAGGAATTTATGTCAGTGGGGGGTGGGGTCTACAGTCTTATATTGTCTCTGGTTATACTCCATTTTCAACATCAGGCAAACTAATACATATACTTACACCTAACAATAGCATACTGTACAGTGTTAGTTTTAAAAGCAAAAGTTCTATTACCTTATTTTTGCGCAATACAATATAATGAAGTGTTATATGCACAAGAGAATAGTGTATTGTCTAATAAAGTTATTAAATGCCAAATTTAAATTTTCTATGTAAAATATAATTAAATGTAAATACACCCACATTTAACTCTTTCTTATAAATCCTAATGTAATCCTCTTCCTATAGTAATCCAGCTGACCATTAAAAATGTGAATAGACAATAAGCTAATGAATGAAGAACTGTCAGCTGGATGGGACAATACAGCCAATACACAAACTGGCTTTACAGAGGCAAGATGTTGTCGCCATCATCATCATCCGATTCCTCACCCTCATCAGTGTATACATCATCTTCTTCACACAATAATAATTTGTCCCTGCTGGAATTCACCATTACAGGTGCCTCTGTAATTTTTGTACGTAATTGACGGTAAAAGTCTCTCGTAGAATTGTAGTTCATTTTGATGGACATCATATTTTCCACATGTTGGGGAAGTAGTCTCATAGGCCGATCACCGACAAGGTTCCCGGCTGTGCTGAAACCTCTTTCTGAGTACACACTGGAGGGTGGGCAGCTCAAGTAAAGCAAAGCCAGTTTGTGCAAGGATCTCCAAATTACCTTTTTTTCCTGCCAGTAGTCAAATGGACTGTCTGACATGTCTATTTGGATGCTATCATTAACATTTTTTAAATAGTCCTCAACCATTCTTTGAATGTGACCGTATCAGATGGAGTCACAGTAGAGGTGTCATTAACTGTAGGCAATTCTGTCCCAACCAGATGTAAAAACTTGGTTGTGTTAACTCAACTGCATCACCAGTGGGTGTTTTGAAAGTTTAGTTTTTTCTCAGCAAATGCACTTGTTAGAGAAACTGAAGGAGAAGCCATCGCTGCATCACGTTCCACTTGAGCTGACAATTTGCTTATCAACAGCTCTTTATATCTCTTCAGATCTGTGTTCTTTGGGAAGAAGAAACAATGTCTTCATCCCTTCTGGGATGAAAATCCACTCCCAGCAGCAGGCATGGCACTCAAGGATTCTCAAGAAAGACACAACCTTAAATCTGAAATCTTGCATTTGCTCTGTTCCACTTGTCCATATGTGCTGGTTAAGTGGACAGTGGGTACAATGGCAGTTTGAAGGCCACTAACTAACTATGGGCCTCATTCAGACACGGTCGCAAGCGCTGAGTGCTCGCAACTGGGTCGATGTTTGCCCACTGGGCATGTGCACGTCGGAGCCGGCTCCGAAGTGCGCACTTGCGAGACCTGGCTAGCGACGGGCGCTCCCTCGCTCCGGGTGTCGCACCAAAGGGGGCGAGCTGTCGATGTTGATAGACAGCTCGCCCACTTTGGAAGGCGGGCCGGGAGGGTGGCCGGCCAAATGGAGGCGTTCCCAACGGAACGCTTGCCATTTGGGGGCGGCCCCACTGACATCACCAGTGATGAGACAGTGGTGAGACAGTGCCGAGACCCAACCTTAGGGTCTCGTCGCAAGCCCCGATGGTCGCGATGGTCCTGACCATCGTGACCATCACTCTGGTCGGTTGCTAAGCTGTGGGTAGTAACCCACAGCTTAGCTAGCGACCAGGAGGCCGCACTTCAAGATGCAAGCGGCCGCCCTCATTCAGAGCAGCCGCTTGCATCTAACGACTGGGTCTGAATGAGACCCTATGTTTTTTTTAATGTCCCTGTACAGGTTGGGAACATTTTTTAAGTAGAATGTTGCAAAGGATTATTTAACAGTCAATTGTTTTGGAAAGCACTCTGCCTGGTCCCCTTCTGGGATGAAAATCCACTCTTAGCAGCAGAAGCAGGCGTAGGATTCTCAAGAAAGACACAACGTAAGACTTAAACCTTAAATCTTGCATTTGCTCTGTTCTGCGTGTCCATCTGTGCTGGTTAAATGGACAGTGGGTACAACGGCAGTTTGAAGGCCACTAACTATGTTTTTTTAATGTCCCTGTACAGGTTGGGAAAAAGTTTCAAATGGAATCTTTGCAAATGATTATTTAACAGTCAATTGTTTTGGAAAGCACTACTAGTTGTGTTCCTGGTCACCTTCTGGGATGAAAATCCACTCCCAGCAGCAGCAGATATGGCGCTCAAGGATTCTTCTGGGGCAATGACTAATGTGAATGATTAAAATATTTTTGGTAAATGCCTCCCCTCCCCTTCTCCCTCATAAATTTACTTTGGAATCAAAAAATTAAATTAAATATACTACCAATCAACCTTTCCTGTCCCTGCCATCAGCTACATACATACATACTCCAACTCCCTCAGGCCTCTTGAATAATAAAAACATTTGTTTCCTGATGTGACAGGTTGGAAGTTGAACTGCCATGTGTTTATGCCCTCCACTACTGCCGCTTAGCTTAGTCAGCCAGCTAGCTTGGTGCAAATTTTGGGCCTAAACTGGAAGAAAACAATATTGTGAGCTGTGAAGTGGTCAAAATTGACTGGAAATGAGTGTAAATTAATGATATTGAGGTTAATGATAATAATAATGTAGGAACAAAAACAGGCCCAAAATTATGTGATTTTAGCGTTTTTTATGATTTTTTTAGAAAAAAATACAGATCCCAAACCAAAAACAAAACACGCAAGAGCGGTTTTGGCAAAACCAATCCAGATCCAAAACACGAGGAGATACAGATCCAAAACCAAAACACGGGGGTCGGTGCATATCTCTAATCCTGTGTATGCATCTACCTGATCACATTGGCCACTTTTTTTCTGCCAGAACAGCCTCCATCATTAGCACTGGCACTTACTGTACACCCAACCCCATGATAGGTCAGGAGATTAATCTGAATTTTGCATCCAGAATGCATGTGCATGACTAAGAACAGTGAGTAACTCTGGCTCCAAATCATATCCCTACAACACGGTTCTCTTGTGTGTGTTCTCATTGTCGCTATCGAGATATGCCCATTTAGCAGCCACAGAGAAATGGCTGCTTCATGCAAACGCTCACAAAGATGCACATGCAACATGTGACGTAAGCAAATAAAAACACTATGCGGACCAATGGGAGACTTTGAATCAGGCCCAAAGTCTGCACAGCACTTTTCCGGAGATGTTAAATCAAGTTGGGTACGGGATGCTGATGCTCGGGATCCCGGCGGACAGATTCCCGACAGGGTTAGGATACAGACACCTGTCGGTAAGTATCCTAACCCTAAATCTAATCTCCGCCCCTAGGGCCTAAACCTAGCCCTCTCCCCCAGTGCCAACCTCGACCCTCCCCCTAGTGCCTATCCCTAACACCTAGTCCTAACCCTCCCCCTAGCTCCAATACTTAACGTCGAGATGTCGGCACCAGAATTCTGACTGGTGTCAGAATTCCGGCGCCGGCATTCTGAGCACGCCGTCTTCCCGACAGCCGGGATAATAACTACATCCCATTGATTCTGCAACTGATAGAACAATAATCATATCACAAGTTATTTTATAACTCTGCCAAATTGGTTACTGTAGAAAAAAGCAGAGGATTATATTAGCGTGCCAGTGTGCACTTGCTGGGGAAAGGTTGATGATGTCACCACAGGTTATTTACACCGGAGACATTCCCTTTCACATAACAAACCACGCACCTGGGTGCCAAGCAGGTATTTCGGCTTGCACTTATAAAAAAGTCACCTATTCCCATTTAGATTTCAGTGAAGTGATGGGTTGTTCTCCACTAAGACACAGGAAAGTAGAAAACAAACCTGGTGTCCGCAATCAATCCTGTTAATAAGGAGCTTGGATTAAGCTTTAAAGGTCTTGGCAGATTTTTTAGGATGAAACAACTGGCCAGTGACTGGTAGGTGCCAGGTCCGCGGGCAGACAGTTCCAACTTTCTAATTGCTTATGGTATCTGCTGGGTCTCATACCTTTTAGAGCATTTTATTATATCATTTATAAGGAGTAGGGATGTGCACCGGCCACTTTTCGTGTTTTGTGTTTTGGTTTTGGATCTGGATCTTTCTTCGTGTTTTGGATCTGGATTGGTTTTGCCAAAACCACCCTTCCGTGTTTTGGGTTCTGGGTTTTGTGTTTTGGATCTGTATTTTTTTGAAAAAAAGCATAAAAACAGCTAAAATCACAGAATTTGTAGGTTTTTCTGCTCCTATGCTATTATTAACCTCAATAACCTTAATTTCCACTCATTTCCAGTCTATTCTGAACACCTCACACCTCACAATAGTGTTTTTATGTCCAAAACGTTGCACCGAGGTAGCTGGATGACTATGCTAAGCGACACAAACACGTGACCCATCTAGGCGTGAAACTGCAGTGGCAGACAGGATGGCAGTTTGAAAAACTAGGCCCCAAACTGTACATAATGCAAAGAAAAAAAAGAGGTGCAAGATGGAATTGTCCTTGGGCCCTCCCACCCACCCTTATGTTGTATAAACAGGACATGCACACTTTAACAAACCAATCATTTCAGCGCCAGGGTCTGCCACACAACTGTGGCTGAAATGATTGGTTCGTTTGGGCCCCCACAAAACAAGCTGGCAATTAATGTGTCCCTGCACAAACTGGCTCTATGGAGGCAAGATGTCATCCTCATCCTCCTCATCCACCGATTCCTCACCCTCTTCAGTGTGTACATCCTCATCCTCACAAAGTATTAACTCGTCCCCACTTGAATCCACCACCACAGGTCCCTCTGTACCTTCTGGAGGCTGGTCTCCCTGGAAGAGCTGATAATTCATTTTGATGAACATCATCTTCTCCACATTCTGTGGAAGCAACCTCCTACGCCTTTCGCTGACAAGGTTCCCGGCTGCACTAAACACTCTTTCGGAGTACACACTGGAGGGGGGGCAACTCAGGTAAAATAGAGCCAGTTTGTAAAGGGGCCTCCAAATTGCCTCTTTTTCCTGCCAGTACAGGTATGGACTGTCTGCCATGCCTACTTGGATGCTGTCACCGATGTAATCCTCCACCATTCTGTCAATGGTGACAGTATCATATGCAGTGACAGTAGACATGTCAGAAATTGTTGCCAGGTCCTTCAGTCCGGACCAGATGTCCAAACTTGGTCCTGCCTGCCCTGCATCACCGCCAGCGGGTTGCTTAGGATACCTAAGTTTTTTCCTGGCAGCCCCAGTTGCAGGAGAAAATGAAGAAGGAGCCGTTGACGTGTCACGTTCCGCTTCAGCTGACAGTGTGTTCACCAGCAGGTCTTTGCACCTCTGCAGGCTTGTGTCGGCCGGAAAGAGAGACACCACATAGGCTTTAAACCTAGGATCGAGCACGGTGGCCAAAACGTAGTGGTCTGATTTCAACAGATTGACCACCCTGGAATCCTGGCAAAGCGAATGAAGGGCTTCATCCACAAGTCCCACATGCCGAGCGGAATCGCTCCGTCTTAGCTCCTCCTTCACTTTCTCCAGCTGCTGCTGCAAAAGCCTGATGAGGGGAATGACCTGACTCAAGCTGGCAGTGTCTGAACTGACTTCACGTGTGGCAAGTTCGAAGGGCTGGAGAACCTTGCACAACACGGAAATCATTCTCCACTGCGCTTGAGTCAGGTGCATACCCCCTCCTTTGCCTATGTCATAGGTGGATGTATAGGCTTGTATGGCCTTTTGCTGCTCCTCCATCCTCTGAAGCATATAGAGGGTTGAGTTCCACCGCGTCACAACCTCTTGCTTCAGGTGATGGCGGGGCAGGTTCAAGAGTGTTTGCTGGCGCTCCAGTCTTCGGCACGCAGTCGCTGAATGGCGAAAGTGGCCAGAAATTTTTCGGGCCACCCAAAGCGTCTCCTGCACGCCCCTGTCGCTTTTCAGAAAATTCTGCACCACCAAGTTTATTGTGTGAGCAAAACATGGGACGTGCTGGAATTTGCCCAGATGTAATGCCCGCACAATATTGGTGGCGTTGTCAGATATCACAAATCCCCAGGAGAGTCTAAGTGGGGTAAGCCACTGGGCGATGATTTCCCTCAGTTTCTCTAAGAGGCTGTCGGCGGTGTGCCTCTTACTGAAACCGGTGATACACAGCGTAGCCTGCCTTGTAACGAGCTGGCATTTCTGAGATGCTGCTACTGGTGACGCTGCTGCTGTTGCTGCGTAAGGTGATACATCTACCCAGTGGGCTGTCACAGTCATATAGTCCTTAGTCTGCCCTGTTCCACTTGTCCACATGTCCGTGGTTAAGTGGACATTGTGTACAACGGCATTTTTCAGGACACTGAGGACACTTTTTCTGACGTTTCTGTACAGTCTCGGTATCGCCTGCCTAGTGAAGTGGAATCTAGACGGGATTTGGAACCGGGGACACACTACCTCCATCAATTGTCTAAATCCCACTGCACTAATGGCGGATACCGGACGCACGTCTAACACCAACATAGCAGTCAAGGCCTCAGTTATACGTTTTGCTTCAGGATGACTGCTGTCGTACTTCATCCTCCTCGCTAAGGACTGTTGGAGGGTCAATTGTTTAGTAAAAGTAGTGGTGTTCCTACTTCCTCTCTGGGATGATGAACGACTCCCAGCAGCAGCAGCAACAGCAGCAGCGGCAGCAGTAGGCGTAGCAATGCAGGATCCTCCGGAGGAATCCCGGATAGGAGAGTCAGTCATGCCAGTGATATGGCCTGCAGGACTACTTCCGATCCTGACTAAGGAGGAAATTGACGAGGAGGGAGTTGACGGTGTGGTTTGCAGGCGCTTGGATACAACAGGACAACGGGATTTAGGTGTCCCTGGACTGCTTACGGTCTGAGCCAAAGTTTCTGAACTTGACAGTAACTTTTTATGAACGCGCTGCAGGTGCCGTATAAGGGAGGATGTTCCTAGGTGGTTGACGTCCCTACCCCTACTTATTTCACCTTTACATATGGTACATATGGCAAGACAGTTGTTGTCCGGATTTGGATAGAAATATTGCCAGACCAAAGAGGTGGAATGTTTGGTCTTCTGCCCAGGCATGACCGTGATGGGCTTTTTCATCCCACGGACAACAACTGTCTCCCCCGGAGCCTGATTTAAACAAACCACATCACCATCAGAATCCTCCTCGCCAACTTCCTCCTCAGCGCCAGCTACACCAGTATCCTCATCCTGTTGTACTTCAACAGTGACATCTTCAATTTGCATATCAGCAAGTGGACTGTGGGTGCTCCTTTCAGCACTTGCAGGGGGCGTGCAAATGGTGGAAAGAGCCACCTCTTCCCGTCCAGTGCTGGGAAGGTCAGGCATCGCAACCACCACCACACTTGGACTCTCTTTGGGGATTTGTGATATCTTCTTAGAAAGCACAGTTCTTCGCTGTGCTTTTGCCAGCTTAACTCTTTTGATTTTTTTAGTGGGAGGAGTGCTTCCATCGTCATGTGAAGCTGAACCACTAGTCATGAACATACTAGGGATCGACCTTAGCCGTTCCTTGCCACTCCGTGTCGTAAATGGCATATTGGCAAGTTTACGTTTCTCTTCAGCTGATTTAAATG
Source organism: Taudactylus pleione (assembly GCA_031769625.1). Taxonomy (NCBI): domain Eukaryota; kingdom Metazoa; phylum Chordata; class Amphibia; order Anura; family Myobatrachidae; genus Taudactylus; species Taudactylus pleione. The sequence continues at coordinate 4,191,705 of JAUIMM010000229.1, read as the reverse complement.
TCTTTTTCAAGGTCATTTTCCTGAACTTTGCCATTTGGGATTGTATGTGCCCTCTACTATGACATTGGGCATCGGCCTTGGCAGACGACGTTGATGGCATGTTATCGTCTATGTCATGACTAGTGGCAGCAGCTTCAGCACTAGGAGGAAGTGGTTCTTGATCTTTCTCTATTTTATTTTTATCGGAGAAAGTTTGGTCCTCCATTTATGTTATATCGATTTGATATATACGTGCGGCTAAACACAGAAAATAAATTTTTTTTTGGTTCGGACTGGAGTGTACTTTGTGGGTTACAGCACCCTTTAACGGTCAAGCCAGCCGGCCCTTTACTTATGACACAGGCGCACTCTTGGCACTACTTTGTTGATGCACGTGCGGCTACTGCGCACACAATTCACAAACACAGAAAATAATTTTTTTTTGGTTTGGACTGGAGTGTACTTTCGGGGGTTACAGCACCCTTAACGGTCAAGCCAGCCGGCCCTTTACTTATGACACAGGCGCACGCTTGGCACTACTTTGTTGATGCACATGCGGCTACTGCGCACACAATTCACAAACACAGAAAATAATTTTTTTTTTGGTTTGGACTGGAGTGTACTTTCGGGAGTTACAGCACCCTTAACGGTCAAGCCAGCCGGCCCTTTACTTATGACACAGGCGCACGCTTGGCACTACTTTGTTGATGCACGTGCGGCTACTGCGCACACAATTCACAAACACAGAAAATAATTTTTTTTTGGTTTGGACTGGAGTGTACTTTCAGGGGTTACAGCACCCTTTAACGGTCAAGCCAGCCGGCCCTTTACTTATGACACAGGCGCACGCTTGGCACTACTTTGTTGATGCACGTGCGGCTACTGCGCACACAATTCACAAACACAGAAAATAATTTTTTTTTGGTTTGGACTGGAGTGTACTTTCGGGGGTTACAGCACCCTTTAACGGTCAAGCCAGCCGGCCCTTTACTTATGACACAGGCGCACTCTTGGCACTACTTTGTTGATGCACGTGCGGCTACTGCGCACACAATTCACAAACACAGAAAATAATTTTTTTTTAGGTTTGGACTGGAGTGTACTTTCGGGGGTTACAGCACCCTTAACAGTCAAGCCAGCCGGCCCTTTACTTATGACACAGGCGCACGCTTGGCACTACTTTGTTGATGCACGTGCGGCTACTGCGCACACAATTCACAAACACAGAAAATAATTTTTTTTTGGTTTGGACTGGAGTGTACTTTCGGGGGTTACAGCACCCTTTAACGGTCAAGCCAGCCGGCCCTTTACTTATGACACAGGCGCACGCTTGGCACTACTTTGTTGATGCACGTGCGGCTACTGCGCACACAATTCACAAACACAGAAAATAATTTTTTTTTAGGTTTGGACTGGAGTGTACTTTCGGGGGTTACAGCACCCTTAACGGTCAAGCCAGCCGGCCCTTTACTTATGACACAGGCGCACGCTTGGCACTACTTTGTTGATGCACGTGCGGCTACTGCGCACACAATTCACAAACACAGAAAATAATTTTTTTTTTGGTTTGGACTGGAGTGTACTTTCGGGGGTTACAGCACCCTTAACGGTCAAGCCAGCCGGCCCTTTACTTATGACACAGGCGCACGCTTGGCACTACTTTGTTGATGCACGTGCGGCTACTGCGCACACAATTCACAAACACAGAAAATAATTTTTTTTTTGGTTTGGACTGGAGTGTACTTTCGGGGGTTACAGCACCCTTAACGGTCAAGCCAGCCGGCCCTTTACTTATGACACAGGCGAACGCTTGACACTACTTTGTTGATGCACGTGCGGCTACTGCGCACACAATTCACAAACACAGAAAATAATTTTTTTTTGGTTTGGACTGGAGTGTACTTTCAGGGGTTACAGCACCCTTTAACGGTCAAGCCAGCCGGCCCTTTACTTATGACACAGGCGCACGCTTGGCACTACTTTGTTGATGCACGTGCGGCTACTGCGCACACAATTCACAAACACAGAAAATAATTTTTTTTTGGTTTGGACTGGAGTGTACTTTCGGGGGTTACAGCACCCTTTAACGGTCAAGCCAGCCGGCCCTTTACTTATGACACAGGGGCACTCTTGGCACTACTTTGTTGATGCACGTGCGGCTACTGCGCACACAATTCACAAACACAGAAAATAATTTTTTTTTAGGTTTGGACTGGAGTGTACTTTCGGGGGTTACAGCACCCTTAACGGTCAAGCCAGCCGGCCCTTTACTTATGACACAGGCGCACGCTTGGCACTACTTTGTTGATGCACGTGCGGCTACTGCGCACACAATTCACAAACACAGAAAATAATTTTTTTTTGGTTTGGACTGGAGTGTACTTTCGGGGGTTACAGCACCCTTTAACGGTCAAGCCAGCCGGCCCTTTACTTATGACACAGGCGCACGCTTGGCACTACTTTGTTGATGCACGTGCGGCTACTGCGCACACAATTCACAAACACAGAAAATAATTTTTTTTTAGGTTTGGACTGGAGTGTACTTTCGGGGGTTACAGCACCCTTAACGGTCAAGCCAGCCGGCCCTTTACTTATGACACAGGCGCACGCTTGGCACTACTTTGTTGATGCACGTGCGGCTACTGCGCACACAATTCACAAACACAGAAAATAATTTTTTTTTTGGTTTGGACTGGAGTGTACTTTCGGGGGTTACAGCACCCTTAACGGTCAAGCCAGCCGGCCCTTTACTTATGACACAGGCGCACGCTTGGCACTACTTTGTTGATGCACGTGCGGCTACTGCGCACACAATTCACAAACACAGAAAATATATTATTTTTTTAGCACTTGGGGGGAGCACCCCTGATGGACAGAGCACCCCCTGGACAACACTACAGCACCCCTTTAGGACTGGGACACTGCACAGGACTTTGGAACTGACTGCACAACACAGTCCAGCCAGCCCCTATGGACTTTGAAGTAGTGGACACAGCCCCTATTAACAACAGCAGCACAGCACAACACAGCCAGCCCCTATGGACTTTGAAGTAGTGGACAACAGCAGCACTACACTACACTACACTACACAGCACTAACTCCCACCCTCCCTCTTCACTGTCCACAGCCGAGTGAGAAAATGGCGCCGACGCGGGTACCTTATATAGGATCCAAAACCCGCGAGACTCGGAAGGCGGGATGATGACGTTTTGCCTCGATGTCAGATCCGAGTCAGGCGGGAAAAGTCGAGCCTGACTCGGATCGGACTCGGATCGGGGGGGCTCGGGGGGGTTCGGATTTCAGAAATCCGAACCCGCTCACCCCTAATAAGGAGATGATCCATACTATGACATATGCTAATTTCATATAGTTATTACTAGGGGTGTGCACCGGCCACTTTTCGTGTTTTGTGTTTTGGTTTTGGATCTGGATCTTTCTTCGTGTTTTGGATCTGGATTGGTTTTGCCAAAACCACCCTTGCGTGTTTTGGGTTCTGGGTTTTGTGTTTTGGATCTGTATTTTTTTGAAAAAAAGCATAAAAACAGCTAAAATCACAGAATTTGTAGGTTTTTCTGCTCCTATGCTATTATTAACCTCAATAACCTTAATTTCCACTCATTTCCAGTCTATTCTGAATACCTCACACCTCACAATAGTGTTTTTATGTCCAAAAGGTTGCACCGAGGTAGCTGGATGACTATGCTAAGCGACACAAGTGGGCGGCACAAACACGTGACCCATCTAGGCGTGAAACTGCAGTGGCAGACAGGATGGCATTGAAAAACTAGGCCCCAAACTGTACATAATGCAAAGAAAAAAAAGAGGTGCAAGATGGAATTGTCCTTGGGCCCTCCCACCCACCCTTATGTTGTATAAACAGGACATGCACACTTTAACAAACCAATCATTTCAGCGCCAGGGTCTGCCACACAACTGTGGCTGAAATGATTGGTTCGTTTGGGCCCCCACAAAACAAGCTGGCAATTTATCTGTCCCTGCACAAACTGGCTCTACGGAGGCAAGATGTCATCCTCATCCTCCTCATCCACCGATTCCTCACCCTCTTCAGTGTGTACATCCTCATCCTTACAGAGTATTAATTCGTCCCTGCTGGAACCACAGGTCCCTCTGTACGTTCTGGAGGCTGGTCTCCCTGGAAGAGTTGATAATTCATTTTATGAACATCATCTTCTCCACATTTTGTGGAAGCAACCTCCTACGCCTTTCGCTGACAAGGTTCCCGGCTGCACTAAACACTCTTTCGGAGTACACACTGGAGGGGGGGCAACTCAGGTAAAATAGAGCCAGTTTGTACAGGGACCTCCAAATTGCTTCTTTTTCCTGCCAGTACAGGTACGGACTGTCTGACATGCCTACTTGGATGCTGTCACCGATGTAATCCTTTAACAGACAGACGCACGCTTGTCGCTGCTGCTTTGAGGATTCAAGTGCGGCTACAGCCCACACAATTCACAAAGACAGAAAAAAAAAAGAATATTTTTATTGTTTGTGGAGCACACTTTGAGGGTTACACCACCCTTTAACAGACAGACGCACGCTTGTCGCTGCTGCTTTAAGGATGCAGGTGCGGCTACAGCCCACACAATTCACATAGACAGAAAAAAGAAGAATATTTTTATTGTTTGTGTAGCACACTTTGAGGGTGTCACCACCCTTTAACAGACAGACGCACGCTTGTCGCTGCTGCTTTAAGGATGCAGGTGCGGCTACATCGCACACAAGTCACAAACACATTAAAAAAATAGTTTTTTATTTTTTGGAGCACTTTGAGAGTTACACCACCCTTTAACAGACAGACGCACGCTTGTCGCTGCTGCTTTAAGGATGCAGGTGCGGCTACAGCCCACACATTTCACAAAGACCAAAAAAAAAAGAACAATATTTTAATTGTTTGTGTAGCACACTTTGAGGGTGTCACCACCCTTTAACAGACAGACGCACGCTTGTCGCTGCTGCTTTAAGGATGCAGGTGCGGCTACAGCCTACACAATTCACAAAGACAGAAAAAAAAAGGACAATATTTTAATTGTTTGTGTAGCACACTTTGAGGGTGTCACCACCCTTTAACAGACAGACGCATGCTTGTCGCTGCTGCTTTAAGGATGCAGGTGCGGCTACAGCCCACACAATTCACAAAGACAGAAAAAAAAAGAACAATATTTTAATTGTTTGTGTAGCACACTTTGAGGGTGTCACCACCCTTTAACAGACAGACGCACGCTTGTCGCTGCTGCTTTAAGGATGCAGGTGCGGCTACAGCCCACACAATTCACAAAGACAGAAAAAAAAAGAACAATATTTTAATTGTTTGTGTAGCACACTTTGAGGGTGTCACCACCCTTTAACAGACAGACGCACGCTTGTCGCTGCTGCTTTAAGGATGCAGGTGCGGCTACAGCCCACACATTTCACAAAGACCAAAAAAAAAAGAACAATATTTTAATTGTTTGTGTAGCACACTTTGAGGGTGTCACCACCCTTTAACAGACAGATGCACGCTTGTCGCTGCTGCTTTAAGGATGCAGGTGCGGCTACAGCCCACACAATTCACAAAGACAGAAAAAAAAAGAACAATATTTTAATTGTTTGTGTAGCACACTTTGAGGGTGTCACCACCCTTTAACAGACAGACGCACGCTTGTCGCTGCTGCTTTAAGGATGCAGGTGCGGCTACAGCCCACACAATTCACAAAGACAGAAAAAAAAAGAACAATATTTTAATTGTTTGTGTAGCACACTTTGAGGGTGTCACCACCCTTTAACAGACAGACGCACGCTTGTCGCTGCTGCTTTGAGGATGCAGGTGGAATCTAGACGGGATTTGGAACCGAGGACACACTACCTCCATCAATTGTCTAAATCCCACTGCACTAATGTCGGATACCGGACGCACGTCTAACACCAACATAGCAGTCAAGGCCTCAGTTATACGTTTTGCTTCAGGATGACTGCTGTCGTACTTCATCCTCATCGCTAGGGACTGTTGGAGGGTCAATTGTTTAGTAAAAGTAGTGATGTTCCTACTTCCTCTCTGGGATGATGAACAACTCCCAGCAGCAGCAACAGCACTAGGAGGAAGTGGTTCTTGATCTTTCCCTATTTTATTTTTATCGGAGAAAGTTTGGTCCTCCATTTATGTTATATTGATATATATACGTGCGGCTAAAGCGCACACAAACACAGAAAATATTATTTTATTTTTGCTGGAGAGTAGTGCACTTTGTGGGTTACACCACCCTTTAAGAAATGAGCCAGCTGGCTCTTTACTTATGGGACACAGGCGCACGCTTAGCGCTGCTCCTTTGTTGATGCACGTGCAGCCACAGTGCACACAATTCACAAACACAGAAAATAATTTTTTTTTTGGTTTGGACTGGAGTGTACTTTCGGGGGTTACAGCACCCTTAATGGTCAAGCCAGCCGGCCCTTTACTTATGACACAGGCGCACGCTTGGCACTACTTTGTTGATGCACGTGCGGCTACTGCGCACACAATTCACAAACACAGAAAATAATTTTTTTTTTGGTTTGGACTGGAGTGTACTTTCGGGGGTTACAGCACCCTTAACGGTCAAGCCAGCCGGCCCTTTACTTATGACACAGGCGCACGCTTGGCACTACTTTGTTGATGCACGTGCGGCTACTGCGCACACAATTCACAAACACAGAAAATAATTTTTTTTTTGGTTTGGACTGGAGTGTACTTTCGGGGGTTACAGCACCCTTAACGGTCAAGCCAGCCGGCCCTTTACTTATGACACAGGCGCACGCTTGGCACTACTTTGTTGATGCACGTGCGGCTACTGCGCACACAATTCACAAACACAGAAAATAATTTTTTTTTTGGTTTGGACTGGAGTGTACTTTCAGGGGTTACAGCACCCTTAACGGTCAAGCCAGCCGGCCCTTTACTTATGACACAGGCGCACGCTTGGCACTACTTTGTTGATGCACGTGCGGCTACTGCGCACACAATTCACAAACACAGAAAATATATTATTTTTTTAGCACTTGGGGGGAGCACCCCTGATGGACAGAGCACCCCCTGGACAACACTACAGCACCTCTTTAGGACTGGGACACTGCACAGGACTTTGGAGTGGACACAGCCCCTATGGAGAACTGACTGCACAACACAGTCCAGCCAGCCCCTATGGACTTTGAAGTAGTGGACACAGCCCCTATTAACAACAGCAGCACAGCACAACACAGCCAGCCCCTATGGACTTTGAAGTAGTGGACAACAGCAGCACTACACTACACTACACTACACAGCCCTAACTCCCACCCTCCCTCTTCACTGTCCACAGCCGAGTGAGAAAATGGCGCCGACGTGGGTACCTTATATAGGATCCAAAACCCGCGAGACTCGGAAGGCGGGATGATGACGTTTTGCCTCGATTTCAGATCCGAGTCAGGCGGGAAAAGTCGAGCCTGATTCGGATCGGACTCGGATCGGGGGGGCTCGGGGGGGTTCGGATTTCAGAAATCCGAACCCGCTCACCCCTAGTTATTACTAGCATGTATTTGATATTACACAGCAGTTGGGAAATTGTCATATGTTGTCAGAGTAATGAAGAGTGTACTTAACAGGGGCAGAATAAGTGTGGCCAGTATCTGGGTATTCTGTTATACTCAATGCATGATTGGTGGATGGTACTCAGGAAAAGAGAATAAGCATAGGCTAGGTACAGTCAGTCTACTTTATAAGGTCATATTTAATCCCTAAAACTACGCCATGCCTGCCAACATTAAATAACACCCTGAAATCACAAAAACCATGAGCATATTCTGTGATCGGCCATACTATGGGCATATTCGCTGACAGCATGCAAGTGAGCTGAATGGGGGCAGAGCTCCATGAATTACATCATCACAGCCTGGGGACTGCAATTACATAATTCATGGCAAATCGCATCACCATGACAAGTGTCCTGTCCACTTCATAAGTCAGCCAGCAGGATGTGGCAGGGTTGCCCTCTTTCTCAAGAGCCAGGAGACTCTCTCCCAAATTTGTGAGTCTCCGGATGTTCCGAGATTATAGTGGGAAAGTATGTGGCAGTCGACAAAAAAATAAACTTGGGGTTGTCCCCAAAATTTGGTTCTGTTTATTTCCACATGATGATATTTTGTAATTATTGTCTTATTAAAAAAGATTTATAAACTTAAATTACAAAGAATTTGAAAATGGGAAAATTAATCCAAATTTGTATTCCCCTGTAATTTTACAGGACAATACAGAGAGCTATCACTGGTGCTAAACCTAATTGTAATGCTAAAAATTACAATTTTGTTCTTTTAACTATTCAACAGGATTCTTTATTGATATTAATATATAATCTGATAAATCCTAAAGTATGAATTGCATTCTTCCCTATATGTGAGGAAATTTCAAAGTAATATAAACAACATAAGAGGTCTTATATCCTATGTACAGTAGGATGTATACAACTTTCAAGAATATAGCAGAACAACATATGATTATGTTTATGATTGTTTTTGTGTGCCCAGCTAATTGTGCATCGTAGTTTTGAGAAACACACCTGTTCAGAAACCTGTAATTGTTGTAAAATCATTATGAGCAATATTTAAATGGCGATTCAGTTTGCGCACTTTGCTGACAATTACCGTACAGTGAATGTACAGATTTTCATGTGCGCCTCTATGGATCGCAAAGGAATATTTGGGAATTTGGTGCCCGAGTTGCATGAAAAACAGTTTGCACACCGGCACTAATTGAATCACGCCCATAATTTATATATATTACAAGCTGCCTTCTCATAGGGATTCATTTTTATCTTTGTGATGGATATCCCTTTAATCTGGAATGGATAATATACCTTGTATAACTTCTATTAAATCAGGACGCTGAACCTCATTTCAGTTTGTGAGTCAAATTTACGTTCACAAGTTTTATTGACGACAAAACTCTTTGCTGATTAAGTGAGCGACAGTTATGCCATCAATTTATTCTAATCACGTCTGTAACATAATGTACCCTAATGAACAAATTTGGATAGCGGTGACACACTGTTTTGGTTGTTCTGAAATGGCCATCCCTCAACTTGTCTATAGTTAATTTTTTTGGCAACTATCTTGCCTGTTTTTTAAACACTTAATACAAATGGTGCCTGCTAAATAACATTGACACCCAACAGCTCAATAATATTGAGAACAGCAATGTATGACACGACTCACTGCTGGAAAGGCCATTTAAACATTTACCATCCTCTTGCGTGCTGATTACTCACACTGTGCTCTCACACAAATACAAGAAAAGCAATACAAAAGAACAGTCGTAAAACAATGAGATCGCCAGACTCGTTAATACTTTTGAATATATGAGAAGACTTTTGATTTCCTCGCATAAATAAGTAAAATGGATTTGAAAACTGTACAGAGGACATAGGACCTCATTCAGAGCCGCTCGCTGCTGGCGGGCACTCGCTCTGAATGTGGGCGTATTTTTTTTTTTTCTCCGGCTGCTCGCAAAGCTGTGGGAGACCACCCACAGCTTGTGCGAGCGGCTAGGAGACCGTTGTGATTATCGCGACCATCGGGCTTGCGACGAGACCCTGGGGTAGGGTCTAGCTGCCGCAACCCCAAGTGGAATTCCTGCTCTAATAGAGCAGGAAGTCCACTACTGACATCACTAGTGATGTCAGTAACCCCTCCCAACAAAGGCCAGGTGTTCCTAAGAGAACGCCTGTGTTTCTCCAGCCACCCCCCCAACCCGCCCACAAAACGGGGCGAACTGTCAATCAACATTGACAGCCGCCCCGTCTTGTTGCGTGCCCTGTAGCGTCTGAACTCCAGTCGCTCAGCGGGGCTCGCGCACGCCGGACGGCATTAACATCGAGCCCCTTGCGAGCGACTCTGAATCGGGCACATAGTGCCTGATTCAGCCGGGGGCTAATTCAATCGCAACTGTGATTTCGTACGAATGCCTGCCGCAGCTCATAATGACGCCCGCTACAGCTGTCTCATATCCATCCAATGTCGCTCTTCTGCGTAAACATCGGTACCATCAACGCATATCGGTCAGTCATGCAATATTTACAGCAGGTCTGACCAGCCGCAGGCACTGCAAGTCTCCTCGCACGCAGAGAGCTCTCATGCTGCGTATGCAATCACTGTGGCTAATTTATTAAACACCGTTCCTATGGACAGGCATGTCTGCGTTCTTCCGACTGCCTCCCTGTCACCACCCCAAACGCTGACAGCCTGTCAATCACTTCACGATGGATTCTTCTGTGTGTCGGTAATAGCGATGCGATCGCTGCGCATGTGCAGTGTGGCTTATATGCATGCGCAATGGCAAACAATCGCTCGATCTGCGTCCGTAATCACCATTGCGTGTGCTGCTGAATCAGGCCTATAATTACATACAGACACACACGTGCTCATACACAAAACCCAAAGAGTACAAATTGTTTCCCTAAAAAAAAAAATCCATACAATCCTGCTGTGTATATAAAGGAGGCGATAAAGTGATGCACGCAACTTGGAAGGAATTGCGCTAGCACTGTGTACATGGAATTAAATGCAGAGATTTGCATATGCCACTTTGTAAGGCACCACCCATATAGATCGGCTTAACCCCTTCGTTGCTGAGGGGTTTCTCATCCCTTTGCTGGGGATATTTTTCATGTTTGCACTGCTCACTTTCCAACATCACGTGTAAAGGAGGGAATACCAGGGGAAGGGATGCCGGCGGTCAGAAGACTGACATCGGAATCCCAATGGTGAAGATCCCGACAGGGGCCGGTAAGTAGCCTAACCCTCCCCTTCTCCCGCCCATATCTCCCTCGGTGGTGCCTAACCCTAACCTCCCCTGGTTGGTGCCTAACCCTAATCTCACCCCAGTGGTGCCTAAACCTAACCCTCCCTTCCCGCACCTAACTCTCTCCAGGCAGTGCCTTACTCTAACCTCCCCGTGGTGATGCCTAACCCTAACCCCCCCTCCCCGCAGCCTAACCCTCCCGGTTGGTGCCTAACACTAAACCCACCCCGGCAGGTCACTAAACCTAACCCCCCCATCGGCCTAACCCTATAAACCTAACCCGCATACTTGCCTTTAGGATGCTGGCGGTCGGGATGCCGAAGTCAGTATCTTGATCCTTTTGGGATGCCGGCATCGGCATTCTGACGGGCGTCGGGATTCCAGCGTCGGTATCTTGACTTCCGTCATTCTGTCCGCCAGCATCTTTACTGGATCCCATAAAGGAGTGACGATGGGTGGCCCTATCCCTCATATCCATAAGGTTTTTGCTTTGGTAGCACAGGGTAAGATTGTCACAGATAATGACCACAGGATAGCTACTAGGGGGCTGCATCATTAGAAAGAAGGTACTCTCTCTGTCTCTTCTTTCAAACGAGGGTGCCCTCATCTTTCTAGGTGCTAGCCATTGGCGTATCTATAATGGGTGCAGGGTGTGTGGTGCACACGGGCCCGAGTCCAGGGGGGCCCACACCGTACACCCTGCACCCATATAGATGTGGTGGCCATTTTCCCGGTAAATTGCGCATGTACACTAGAGATATCTCCAGGAACAGAGAGTGGGTGCCATGTTTCCGGAGACTTGTGCTTGTGCAGTAGACTCTGGGGAGGACCACATGGACGCTGCAAACGGGACCCTTTCTTAAACCACACCTGGAGCCAGGGTTAGGGAGATAAACGTACTTAATATTCTCTTCCTCCATACTTTGCATTCTTTTTTTTTCTTTTCTACAGAACGGACATTGTCACACATTTGCACCACAAAATCTCTTCCCAATATGTATTGCTGGCTGCCAGCAGTCCCTCCTGGCCGTCAGGAGAGCTGGGAGTAAAGTAAACTATTTTCCTTTAGCACCTCACTCTGCGGATTACATGTATATGCTGAGTACGAGCCCCACTCGTCCTCTGCAGTAAAGGGGCTAAATAGCTGTCTAAAAACAGACAGATAACTGCGTACGCGCACCACTCTGCATCGCCCGTAATTCCAGCAGCATGTCCTAAACCAACGTTATGTCCTCGGCTACAAAGCATGCGCACTGCTGAAATCAAAAGCTCTGTCCGCAAAGCTGATTTGCCTGTAACTCTGAATTAGCCCCACACACGGGCCCCACACACGAGTCCAGGGGGGGCCAGCACCACACACCCTGCAGCCATGTTATCTAAACTTAGCTTACCTCTCCGAGGTCCCGCGTCGGGTCTCTCAGTGCTGCTCAAAACGCCAGAAAATGGCCGCCATGGCCATTTTTCCGGTGCTTTGCACGTGCCCTGTGAGGAAATAACAGTACTTTGTCTTCTGACGATGAATAATTACATTTGAGGTTTCTTCCCCAACTCTGTTCTTGAATTCAATATATATGAAAATGAAATGAGATTATTTAATAATAATAATACAAACTTTTAGAAACAGTTTAATACAAAGAAGCAATTTCACATTTACAGGTACCAGTATTACATGGTAAAGGGATTGTCATCTGTGAGACGTGATGGATGAGAATCTGGGAGACACAGACGTTAGGGTGAAAAAGTTATTTTGGGATTTCTGCGTGCAAGGCCGGGTCATTAACCTTTGCAAGGCACTGATGAGAAATGAAGATCTGAGGATTCAATCTCCCCAGCTGGTATCCAATCAGAAGGTTCACAGTAACTAGGTCGATATTCATAGTATCAACACTACAATGTTGACATGGTTCAAATTGTCGACAAGCAACATGTCGACATCATCAGAATGTTGACATGTTCATGTGAAATGTCGGCATGCTGAGGATGCAGACGGTGAGAGTTAGGCTGCAGGGGGAGGTTAGGGATAGGATATGGGGGAGGGGGGTTAGGTTTTAGGTGAGAAATACTGTCAAATGGCCGCAGGGGACTGGGAAGATGAGCCGCCCCGCCACTGGGAGAAGGTAAGTGACCACTGGGCCACCAGGGACACTATGTCGACAGTTCATCATGTTGACTTATCACCCATGTCACATGATCAGGGAGTGGGGAGAAGTGGGTACTAATTACCCAGGAAGGACTTGATGGAGGGGCCCAGTGAGAGGTCCAGGGTCCGCCGCCAACGCCCCCTCCCTTATTTGTCAGGGGAAGCAGCCTGTGTCTCCCCAGCCCAGCACACATGCTCTGTTGGGCTTGCGGTACAGATTACACCCTTCTCAGATGGCGAATCTGTACCACAGGGGAGGCTGAGCTTTCCGTTCCTTCATGAATCGCGCTCACCATACAACAGTATGGTGATGCGATGCAGGCATGGAGCGGGGGTGCCGCTGGTGAAGTAATACACTTATCCACGGTAAACTAGCTCCATGAATAATAACATGCATAGCTGTGGGTGACCACCCACAGCTATAGCGAGCGGCCAGGATGATGGTCGCGATGGTCTAGAACATCGCGACCATTGGGCTTGCGACGAGACCCTTGTGGTAGGGTCTCGTGGCCGCAATCCCCAGAGAGATTCTGGCTCTAATAGAGCCGGAAGCTCTCCCACTGATATCACTGATGATGTCATTGGGGCCGCCCACAAATGGTAGGTGTTCGCTTGGGAACGCCTCCGTTTGTCAAGCCAACCCCCGACCACGCCTCCCAAACGGGGTGAGCTGTCAATTACCATCAACAGCTCGCCCCCTTTGGTGCAAGACCCGGCGCGACGGAGCACCCATCGCTAGCCGGGTCTCGCGCATGCGCACAATGGAGCCGCCTTCGTCGTGCGCATGCCCAAGTGGGCAAACATCGACCCAGTTGCGAGCGCTCAGCCCCAATGTTCCTTCCCTTAATGAAAAGTGTCATGTTGGACAGTCTGAAATGGATGATGAACGATAACTACAAACTACAAACGGGAGTGCGCATTTCTGATTATCATTCATAGTTATAACCCATAAAACTGAACGATTTTTTTGAAATATTTAACGATAACGACGTCGTTATCGACAAATCGTTAAAAAAATCGTTACATGTGTATGCACCTTAAGGAAGCCTTCGATCACTTCAGAGGCCAGCATTCCCAGTAATGCAGTGCACAGGTGACGTCATGACGTCACCCGCGACCTGGGGAAGCTGCTGGATCAATTTAGATCCAGTCAGCACGGCAGCAGAAGTGACAGCCCGGATGACGCGCGGAGTCAGGTAAGTACTGGGATGGGGAGGGGAGGGGGCACGACTACAGGAGGCACTACTTTAAAGGGTACAACTACAGGGGACACTACTTGAAGGGGCACAACTAAGGTGGCACTGCATATGGGCACAGCTACAGGGGGCACTGCATATGGGCACAACTTTAAGGGGCATTGCATAAGGGGCACAACTACAGGGGGCACTATTTTAAGGGGAACAACTACAGGGGGCACTACTTTACTACAACAGAGGGCATTGCATAAGGGGCACTAGTACAGGTGGAATTGCATAAGGGGCACTAGTATAGGGGGCACTGCTACAGGGGGTCCTGCATAAGGGGCACTGCTACAGGGGGCCCTGCATAATGGGCACTACTACAGGGGGCACTGCATAAGGAACACTATTACAGGGGCATTGCATAAGGGGCACTAGTACAGGGGCATTGCATAAGGGGCACAACTACAGGGGGCCTGCATAATGGGCACTACTACAGGGGGCGTTGCATAAGGGGCACTATTACAGGGGGCATTTTGTATAAGGGGCACTAGTACAGGGGGCCTGCATAATGGGCACTACTACAGGGGGGCATTGCATAAGGGGCACTACTACAGGGGGTATTGCATAAGGGGCACTATTACAGGGGGCATTTTGTATAAGTGGCACTAGTACAGAGGGCCCTGCATAATGGGCACTACTACAGGGGGGCATTGCATAAGGGGCACTACTACAGGGGGTATTGCATAAGGAGCACTACTACAGGGGGCATTGCAGGGATACAACTACAGGGGACACTATATAAGGGGCAGTAACTTGATATACGCAGTTTACAGGTTATAAATTATGTTCCCAATAATCTGGTTCTACACGGACATAAAAACTGTGCAACCTGTCTTGAGCTGAAGTGACAGACTGGCAGGAGCGGAGAGAAGGGTTGGTGAAGTAGATCTGTCAGGGTGGGATGTAATGGGCATTACTCTGTGGCATAATGTGCAATGGGCATTGCTGTGTACACAATTTGCTATTAGGTGTATTACTTAGTGTGGCATGCTGTGTGGCATTATGTGTTATAAGGGGCATAATGTGTAAGGGGCATTACTGTGTGGCATAATGTATTGTATGTGGCATTACGGTGTGGCATAATGTGAAATAGGGGCATTATGGTGTGGCATAACTTGTTATAAGGGTATTACTGTTTCATTATGTGTTATGCATGGCATTATTGTGTGGCATGTGTAAAGGGTATTGCTGTGTGCCATAATGTATTGTAAGAGGCATTACGGTGTGGCATAATGTGTTATATAGTGGCATTACTTAGTGTGTCATAATGTGTAAGGCAGAGGTTCCCAATCAGAGTCCTCAAGGCTCCCCAACAGTTCATGTTTTAGTGATATCCATGGTTGAGCACAGGTGACTCAATTAGTACTTCAGTCAATGTGATTTAAGCATCTGTGCTTAACCATGGATATCACTAAAACCTGAACTGTACGGGAGCCTTGAGAACTGCATTTGGGAACCTCTGGTGTAAGGCACATTACTGTATCATGAAACCAACAGCTTAAATGTCGTCTTTGGATGTGTTTGTATTTTGGGCGGGGGGCCTGAAACTTTTTTGGCATGGGGGAGCAAAATTTATAGGTACGCCATTGGTGCATATTCCACATATACAGCAGAAACAAAGACTATTGTTCTCACATTTAGTGTGGTATCAATCAGCATTGTAACAAAGCTTAATTGCTTCTGTTTATGGCTCTCAGCAGGAAAAACACTAATTATAGGTGAAATAATTAAGCAGGTGAAATAATTACCCTTTTCTCCACGCTAATATTAATTTCATACTACTCAAAACAATGACAGCAGTGCGTGCGCCTGAAATCCCATCAAATATTTATTTCATGAAGGTGGATGGGAAATGTTCTAGCACAGAATCTAACTCTCATCTGCGGAAATTCTGTTTGAGGGGGAGATATGATCATGTTACGTAGGGTTACTTAAAAGCTGGGGAAGATATGGAGGGCGCAGACAATATTTTTCTACGAAGCCGCCGGTTTATCGCACACATTTAGCAATGCGTCCACACAGATGCTGTACCTGATCTTAGGCGGAATTTCGGCCTGTGTGGGAATGCATGTTACGAGGTAATTTCACAATCCTGTCTACTATCACTTTTGGCCAAACCCCTTAATTGCTTAGTTATTACATTTTTCTCATAATACAGTATTTATCTTCATTACAGTAGACACAATGGGATTTATTTACAAAGTAGCAACTTTTTTGGTGGGCTGCAGGTGAAGATTTAAAACGACACACCGTGCTTTACACTGACTGCGGGAGCCATTTTACATTTTCACCTGCAACCCACCGGAAAGCAGCGCTTCGTAAAAAAGCCCAATGTGTTATCATTTTAATGTCTTTTTCCTCCCCCACATTGACACAGCTGCACTATTGGCAGAAGCTATGATGATAGGTGTCAGCGATGTGTGATGGAGGTCAGCCCACACGATAAATACCTTAACCAGGCATTGGTATAATAACTAGGCAGAACAGCAGGATGTGAGACAACACAGGGTTAGTGCAGCACAAAACAGGAACATGCAATGGGAGACAGAAACAGCCGTAAGAGAATGAATACCTCAGGTCACACATGTGCACAGCGAAAGGTCACCCTGTGCGGCAGCAGCAGCAGAGGGATCCGCTCAAATCTCTCTTCGCAACCCCAGACTTCCTTCCCACAGGTAGGAGCAGGGCTCCTGAACCAGCATCATCTGAAGATGGCGTTGGTTCTTGCAAGCAAACTTCGAAAACTTTCAGTATTTGAAGTTTGCTTAATACTAGGCAGCCCTATTGGGGCTTTTGATTAGAGATGAGCGGTTCTGTTTTGCTGAAACCAAACACACCCGATCTTTGGGGTTCTGTGTCGAACCTAGTACCGGCTTGGAGCATTTTGGGGTTCCTCCGAGTCCCCGACTCGGGTCATCTCACAATTTCGAAACTCGGATCTAAAAACCAGATCTCACGTATTCTGGATTGCATTTAAGTCTTTCCCTTGTGATTTCAGGTGACTGTAAATGACAGGAAATTAATGTGATTGATGTTAATAATACTATAGGAATACAAACAGGTCCAAGTTACATGATTTTAGCTGTTTTTAAAATTTTTTAAAGAAATCCAAAACTGAACCAAAACACTTGAGGATGGTTTTCCCAAAACTAAAACACAGCGATGATTTAGAACCAAAACTAAAACACAGCGATGATTTAGAACCAAAACTAAAACACAGCGATGATTTAGAACCAAAACTAAAACACAGCGATGATTTAGAACCAAAACTAAAACACAGCGATGATTTAGAACCAAAACTAAAACACAGCGATGATTTAGAACCAAAACACAGCGATGATTTAGAACCAAAACCAAAACACGGCGATGATTTAGAACCAAAACTAAAACACGGCGGTCTACGAACATCTCTAATTTTAAATTATAGTACGTGGCTGGGAAAAAGATGCAGCAGTTTTCTTCTTATGTGATCTCACACACATACTTAATGCTTAATACAATCGCAGTCACGCTCTAAAACACCAATACTGTAGGCATTGTTGCCTTGTAGGTTTAGTGGATTTAACTGTCACTATCACGTACATACAGTGAAGGTAACTTATGAGGCATAGCTCTTGGGCACCGCAGTGCCTTGGTTTTGCACCAATGGGCCTGTAAGGTCTGCTCAGTGCTTATAGAGGTGCATACTTGCTATCCGATCAGTACAGATGCCTCTCCAACCTAGAAGTGGTCTACGGCGTGCAGAAAGGTACAAACATCTTAAGATATACACTGTTCAAAGCGTAAAAGTCACATCAAAGTCCAAGCTCCTATCACTGTTAGGGCCATATTCAATGAAGTCCGAAAAGTCACATTTGGCGAAAAGCGTTCACCTATGCAAACTTTTCGTACATATGTGCATATCGCATTATGCAATTGCGGGAGTGTTTGCATGTGCGAAAACTTCATAGGCAGAAACCAGCGAAAGGTTTTCACCATCTCAGAGGCAGGTGATAAAATGCGCAAAATCTCTATTTTTGGCTAAAAATGTGGGGACTTGAGAGCTCATTCAGACCCACTCGCTAGATGCGTACGCTCGCTCCCAGTGTATGCAAATTCGGCTAAGTGACGGCATGGCAGGCGATCGCACGGCAAGTCATAAGCACACCCACTATGTCTTGGCATGTGATCACTTTGTGATGTAGACGCCCACCAGCCATTCATACGATGCCCAATTGCGCACGTCAATCCCTGGAAGTGTTTGTAAGCATTGTTACATCGAGCACCATCGGATGCGATCGCAGCGCTTAAGGTTGCCTTTACCCTGCCGCTAGCACAGCGATCACTTGAAAGTGACGTGTCCTATGACGCTGCCTTTTAATTATGCACGCCTCTGAAACGGCATTGTGACACTCAGGCAAGCCTGCGTTCGCACCTCCACTACCCCGTTTCCAGTGGTCAGCCCCTGTCACCACCCACAAACGGCCTCTCCTGTCACTCACTCTACTGGGCAGTGTATGCGCAACGAGCGAACGCATCCCCATCTCTCGTATTGGTTAGCGCACGTGCGATGCGTATGCATGCGCAGATAGCGACTATCGGCCAGAAACAAGCGTTCGCATCATAGCGAGTGGGTCTGAATCAGGCCCTTGGTTCAGAACTGTTTGGACAACCCCTCTAATGACTAATTAGGCAACAAAAAAATTAAATTAGCTTAATTACCCCTATTAATGACATGTCATTTTTGGGGTGAAAACTGTAAAAAGTGTTAGAAAAAGTCTTTAAAGTACTGGGACAGGTACTTTGGGGGGGCTGTATGGATGGGACAGATGTTTTTAGAATTGCAGGTGGCTGCAGCAGGTGTATTTTTTTTTTATTTTTTATAAACTGCACTTTATAGACACAAAAATGTACTAGCACTCATATTAATGTACCCGCAATTTAACTACAGCAATTATTTTTTCGAAAAGAAATTGCTTTATATCATTATTCCACACTTATGCAAAAATGCACATAAGAGCCATTTGACTCACTTTAAGAAGCCAAAATACTTTTATTAGGGCTATTAATACCCTTCTATAGATTGATTTCTATGTCAGTTAGGCTTTTTATGGGGTACAGACTGATTTCCCCAAAATGTGCTGTACTTTTCGCTAGTTTCACCATGCGCAATTATCGCACATATGCGTTTTCGTGTGTTTATTACAATTGGATAGTGTGAAAAGTGGGAGCGCGCATTGAGAAAGTATGCAAAGCGATCGCTTAAAACCTGGCGAATGGGGCGACAGCTTCGCCATGTGAACACTTTTTGCCAAACGCAGCTTTTCGCACCTAATTGAATATGGCCCCTAATCTACTAAAAATGTACTGTACCTTGTATGGGAATGGACACTGTAGCGTACAATGACAGGCACTGGGCTGTGTATTTTACACTTTGTCACCAAGTATTGCGTTCTGCTATGGAAACATGACTATCAGGGACTGGCCTCTATATTGTACACTAGCCACTAGATAATGGTTTTATTTTTGTAAAGTAGACAAATAGGCATCCTTTATACTTGCTGACATTTCACTTTACCCATCAAGGACATAGGGGGTCATATTATTACGGCCCCACCGTGATGGTAAATAGGGATAATGCACAGGGATAGAACTGGGAATGTTGTCAAAATTGCCTTATGTGCCAAACCAAATTGTGTCGGAGCTGGAGGAAGTTATATAACTGCAGCTAAACCAACTGTATCTCATAATGACTTTACAACAGCTACAAACTTTTTCAAAGCCTAAATGAAAATAAGCATAACCAATGGATTGGACAGCTATACTGTAAATCAATAGTATCTTTCCTTTCACATATTTGTCATGTGAATTGAGAATTTTTATTTGCTTTCAAGAAGATTAAAATACTGTTTATCTTTAAGTCAATGCTCTCTGAGGACTGGTAAAGCCTTTACTTTAATGTATAGTGATAAAGCCCCTCTTTAATGCATAGTGTCAGGAATGATTCTGTTTCGTTGCTGGGTTTGCATAATATTGGTTTCATGCAGAGTATGACCAGGCTCAGGGAACATTTGTTTTGCCGTAACCCAATTTGCAAGATTTAAAACCACGCAGAGAATGAATCATTAAAATGTAAATTTACTGCTAAGAAAATTAGTCAGAACAGAGCAGCTGAGAACAAGTGTCGCCTTCCATTCCCTCACAGATGCGTCATTCTCCAGAGGTGTATTGGTTACCAGAACAATTGTTCATTCTTATGACACATAGATGGTAAACAATGGAGTTTAACAATATAGACCAACGTTTATAAAGATCCAGGGGCGTAACACACGATCAGTGGGCCCTATAGCAAAATTTGGGGATTGGGCCGTGATACGTGTCCTTCTGTCCCTAGTTGGAAAGCAGGTTGCTCTAATATCTGCTACAGTCTTGGCCAGTTAAAAGGTGGCAGGTTGGCACAGTAGATGGGTTCCCCATGTCAAGGTGAATCAATTGTTGAGGTCTAGTTCCCAAGATGACCGGGTGTAGCTAAAAGAACAGCTGAAACCCCATGTATTGCTTTGGTGGGGTCCTCACTTTCCACCACTGTTCATGGACCAGTTTAGGATTGTTACAATTTACTAGAATTATTTATTCATCAAAAGTTGTTTTTTAGTATAGATGAAATAAGACAGGGAGCCAATGTCAGAGACTGGAGAAGGTAGCAGAATGGAGGTACCAGTAAAGGTCAGGTTTAGGGGAGAGTTAAAAAGTCAAGATCAGCAATAAGATATTAGTAATAACCTTGCTCAGGCAAGGACAGCTGTGGAGGACTGCAATTATATGGAGTTGAACAGTGGCGGTTGCAAAGCAGAGGTTGCAAAACTAAAAGAGGGAAGCCGGGAAACAAGCACCCCCAAATATTGTCCTGTCAGCGCCCATCAATGGGGAACTGCAAGCCACCAGGGACCAGCCGGGAGCACCACAGTGACAGCAGCGGTGGATCAGGTGCCCCCCCCAGACGCCGATACCAAACAGCTCCCATTGGCTAACTTACTATCTGCTTGACCCCAGACTCATCTGACACTCTTCTGGGAGCCCATGGCACTCCCCAAAAATCCAGAAGTCGTGGAAGAGTAGGTAAGTATGCTTTGGTGACTAGCAGCTCTGAAATGGTTAATGCATAACATGTCTACCAGGGTAGTTCTTAGAAGTGGAATGTGAGTGTGCACCTATTTATGCTGTAAGCAGATATATAGGTACACTAGGGGCAAAAATAAATACTGTGCACATTCGCATATAACAAAGCTTCTGGCTCTTTTCATGCTGCAGCAATGCACATGGGTACATTTCACAGTGCCTTGCAGATGATGTGGGAGTAATTGCAGCTGACTTGGATTCCTCTCCGCATCTCCCATATTGTGAGTGGCCGCCATGGACCTCCTCAGCTGCAGGAGCAAACCCTGGTTACCTCCGCAGACATGTTTTAGACGCAATGTCACTGGTGTCTTACTATGTCAGTAGATAACCACCGTATGGAGCCCATTTATGAATAGGGTTGATAAGAAATTATAATTATCAGATGTAAAACCCAATCATTATAATTTCTTATCGTCGCTATTCATGGCAATATGAAATTATCTACCGCCGGCATATATCGTCTCACACATGCAGGGATGGGGTCTCTGATAGGAGCCCATCCCTGTCATGTATAAAAGGAAACTGATCGCATTAGTGATCACTTTACATTCAATTGCCAGTGGCCTGCACACAACTGCGTATGTGCGGTCTCCAATATTTGCGGCGGTCCCCTGTAGATACATTAAGGGGATACTTATTATTTACCGGGTATATCCCGCAAATAAGAATTGATAAATAGGCCCCTATGAGAGTATTGTTGTCAACATACATGCAAAATTGCAACTTGCAAGCTTTGATCATCTCTACTGCAAGGTAATGAACGCAAATGTCAGATTGTTTGCATTAAGAAATTACGCTGCAAAATTACACCTATATTAGTAGGTAATCCCTTAGGCAGCCCCCACCGTATTTTTTGGAGACCATTCATGTGGACTACACCTCTTCCCTTTATACTCTCATTGTTCCATCCAATACAGATCTTGCTTGACCTGGGCAGTCCCTGGTTGCCTATAGTTTTTACCTATTGTCTACATTAATATATATATAGTACAGAAATCTCTCGCTGCCAAGAGACGTTCAGTGATGAAGAATCTAAATACAACGCATTTGCCTTATTCCTAGGTCATCGTTACTGACTTCAGCCTCTCCTGAGAATTGTATTATTTGAAATCATAGTGTATTCCTATATTGCAGCACATATATTTTTTAACACTCTGAGGTTAGATGTTAAACGGAGTGTCTGGCATTAATTAAATCTTTTTGAGCTAAATCTATACCAAGCAGAGCAGAATCTGCTTTTTTTTGGAGCCGATGATACAGTATTCTCTCCCGGCAGATATTCAGAGAACCTCACAGTGATTTATAGCCGGAGTGAGAATAGCTGGCACTTGTGACTTGAGGCTGCTTCTCACTAATAGCTTTGTGATTATAATGCAAGTCGTTTGTTAGCAGACAATGCAAAGAATAGAAATAAGGGACCGACAATTACAGCGCTGAATTTCCGGCACACTCGGTAACTGAAGCTTGTTTTACAATGGAAGATATTGGGGGCGACAGATAATGAAACACTGCTGGAGTTCTGCCTTTATATTCACAATGTTATACGCATGAAGAAATAAACCAGTGCTAAGCAATATGATAATCCTTAGTGAAGGATTGTATATATTAGTGTACACATTTTTATTTATCATAAATGTACGTACATAAATGTACCTCAATGTCCCGGGTGGGGAGAGTGCTGGTAAACCATTAAGTTATGGCAATGTCACCTTTTCTTAAGTTCTCAACTACAGCCCTGAAAAACCCAGTTTTTCAGGGCTTATGGGCCTAATTCAGACCCGCTCGCAAGCTGGTCGATGGTCGGGCAGGGTGCACGACTGCGCGTGCGCGAGCCCCGGAGCGAGTGAAAACTTCACTTGCTCGGGGCTCGCAGCAAAACAGGGTGGCTGTCGATGTTGATCGACAGCTCGCCCCGTTTTGTAGGTGGGTTGGGGGGGGTGGCTGCACAAACGGAGGCGTTCCCGAAGGAACGCCTGCCGTTTGTTGGCGGCCCTACTGACATCACACGTGATGTCAGTAGTGAACTTCCTGCTCTATTAGAGCAGGAAGTTCACTGGGGCTTGTGATGGATGAGACCCTACCACAAGGATAATCGCGACCATCGTCATGCCGCCCGCACAAGCTGTGGGTGGTCACCCACAGCTATGCGAGCGGCCTGGAGGCGGATTTTTTTTTTTTTAAATCCGCCCTGATTCAGGGAGAGTGCTCTCAAATAGCGAGCGCCTCTGAATCAGGACCTTAGTTCATTGTAGGATCCGTTCCAGAAAAAGAGAAAGAAAAAGCAGAGCTATTGCTGCAGTGCACTATATTGTCAGTACATACTAATCTATCTTTTATTAAAACATATTAATCTTTATTCAATCAATTAAAATGTTACCATATAGGGGTTATTACCACTGGCGAAATATACTAAAATGAACTTATCGTTCAACAGAATAGAAAATGTGCAAGAAAGATTGAAATTAAGTGTATTTTAAAAGAAATTCATATATGTCGCTGGCTGTGTATAATCAAATTTTATATTAGGATTGATGCTGTTTTCCCAATATCACTGTTAGGATGTAGTTATATATGGATTAGTATAGATTTACACAGTCTATGGGCCTGATTCAGACCCACTCGCGAGCGGCTGTCCGCTCGCAAGTGGGTCGATGTTATGGACTGAGCATGCGCATGACGGAGGGAGCTCCGTCGTGCGCATGCGCCAGACGCGACGAGCGAAGGAAAGTCATTCGCTCGTTGTGTCCGATCAAAGGGGGCGTGCTGTCAATGTTGATTGACAGCACGCCCCCTTTGGTGGGCGTGCCGGGGGCGTGCCTCCCTGACGGGGGCGTTCCCACGGGAACGCCTCCCGTCAGAAGCCGGCCCACTGACATCACTAGTGATGTCAGTGGGAGTGATTTTGGCTCTGATAGAGCCAAAATCACTCCGGAGCTTGCGGTTGAAAACCTTAACCGCAGGCTCCGGCTCGCAATTTCGATGGTCGCGATGGTCTCGACCATCGCGGCCATCACAAAGCACGCTCGTATAGCCTGTGAGTGGTGACCCACAGCTATACGAGCGTCCAGGAGGACGCTCCATGAAAATGGAGCCTGGCCCTCATTCAGAGCGTGCGCTCTGCTCAGAGCGTACGGCTCTGAATGAGGGCCTATGTCCTTTATTTTTCAGTCAGTGATATAATCGTGGACAAATATATATCGGCAGCAGCTATATTGTATCAAATTTTGTGCAAGTAAATGACAGGTGCAACTGTTGAGAAGTAGCAATCTCAATTAGCTACTAAAGTAACATTTCACATGAATGCTGGCAGTAGTCTTATTCACACAACAGTGTTGCTCTTGTGTCTGGGTTAACTGATTTATATCACAGTAATCTGCTCCGTTCTATTAACCCCTATATGGTAACATTTTAATTGATTGAATAAAGATTAATATGTTTTAATAAAAGATAGATTAGTGCACTGCAGCAATAGCTCTACTTTTTCTTTCTCTTTTTCTGGAACTAATGCATATAGAGCTTGCGGTAGCACATCAATAATAAGGATTAACAATTACTAAATAATTTCAGTTGATTATTACGTCTTCCTTTTATTGTGTCAGCATCATATTGTAATTATAAACACTATATAACTAGTGCGGGATCAGAAACCCTTATTTGTGTGCAATTCATTGTAGGATCCCCCAGGAGTGTTGTACTATCTGTAAGGTCTTTTTTTATCATTGGTGGGTCAGTGAGACAGAATGGAGATTCTCTGTAATTTATTTAACCTGGGGTCTTCTTGGAGACCCAACGAAAACTCATCTACTAAACTGAGGTTTTTCTCCCTATTACAGATGAAGGGTTCCAGTGATATGTGCATGGGGAGCCATAAGACACCCATGCACATACAGATTTCACTCTGTCGGGCTCCACTATAGAATGTAAGCACTCACGAGCAGGGCCCTCTTCCCTTATGTGCTTTTCCTTCCCTCACTCATACGATCATCTACTCAAAACTCTCCACAAGTACTCTTAACACTTGGTAGCTGACACCCTGCTGCTTTTTTGAGTGTTATGATCGCTGCAGCAATGTTTATAAACTATGTTCTTATTCTGCACTGTTTTGCACTGTAAGTCGCTTTTTTTACGAGTTTGCTCATTTGTTAATGTACTTTGTGAGGAGCTGCGGAACCCTTGTGGCGCCATATAAATAAAAGATAATAATAATAATAATAATAATGGTAGCATCTAGAGATCAATCACGCACTAAGAAATGTCCCTGGATCTTTTGGCTGGACTGGGACTCCCTCTGTTATATGGGTTGGACCTGGACTGGCTGTTTTCATTTGGAAGGTTATACATGACCCCTGGCAGCTTACTCTCTGAAATTAGCAGTCCACCGTCTGGTATTGGCAGTTCCCTCTGTTAGTCTGCCAGTTATCTTTACCAATCTCTTCCTGATAGATTGTCAGCGCTTTGGATTAGACTGGCACCCCTCTCTGTAAAATTGGCAGCTTGCTGTGATAATTGCAGCTCTGTCTAAGGCAGAGGTTCCCATCCGCTGTCCTCAGGGCACCCCAACAGTTCATGTTTTAGAGATATCCATGGTTGAGCACAGGTGGTTAAATTAAATTGACTGAGATTTTAATTAAGTCACCTGTGCTCAACCATGGATCTTTCTAAAACCTGAACTGTTGGGGAACCTTGAGGACTGCATTTGGGAACCTCTGGTCTAAGGGATGGATGGCCCTTCACATCTCCCACAGTCTCTATGTGCAGTGAGTGTGTCCAGACTGTTTCCCTCAGGGCGTGACACCAGATCCAGCGATGGCCACACCTAACTCCTAATCTACCACACTCATGCTCTTCTCTTCTCCATTTCTGGTGCCACTGTTCCCTTTCTTTGTGGCCTCTGATGCAATTTCCTGTTTCCTGGTTCCTCTGGTCATGTAGTTTTTGCACAAAAGGCAGCATTGGACCTCTTACTACTCCCCAGGGTGCACTGCCTCTGTAGATTACATAACTTTATGAATTATACAGGTTGTCAGCTCTTTTTGCTCAATAATAAAATTGTGTGACTTGTGCTTCCAGTACCAGCTGCTAGGGTCCAGCCCCAGGAACAGCAAGCCTTAATAATAACGTATACAAACAATTGGAGGGGGAAGGTCACCAAGCACTGATAAATAATATACTTCTCTTGTATTGGAGAAAAAAGAAGAAACACATACAAGTGATATATATCCACTAGTAACAATATACAACTGGATTTTCTTGTATCGGAAGTGTAGCTCACTTTGAAGAGGTGAAACACGTACACATAAAAGGTATCTTTTAGGGTTTTCCCTTGCTTCTAGGTTCCACTTAGAGTTGTACTGGAGTGTCTCATAAATCCCCATCAGTAGAGAAGGTAACCTCCAAAATAACCATAAAGAAATTGACTTCTCATGTCAACCAGTAGGAACAATTTATTGCTAACAAGTACAAATATAACAAACATAAATAAAATAAGACCCCTTGGGGAATATCTGCGTACCAGACAAGGCCTAAAAGGTAGGCACTGTAAACAGCATGAGGGGATAGTTCTTATACCCGGGTAAGTCACCTCCACCCGGGTTGTATAGCTATTCTTACTCACCTTTTCCCAATATGTCAATTTAGAGAACTGCCTTTCCTTGTGGCTCCTACCATTACCTGGAGCTAGAAGCCACTGGCAGCTGTATTGTGCAAGGACCTGACACAGGAGTGGTGGTCAGGTGCAAAGTCCTTGGCCAGACCTGCCTTTCTAGATTCCCATTTTGGAAGAGTGATCTATCCATCAGGTGCTGGAAGGTGAGAAAGCTATTTAGGGTAAGAGCAGGTAATGATGTACAAATATCTGTCTAAAGAAAGAAAGTGTTAAACTGGTAACAGTTATACCTTTTGTGATGCAGAGACACATCTCACTTGCACAAAATTCATACTGAGCAATAAACCTTCAGAGACCAATGAGTCTCACAGGCTCTAACTGTGGATTGTGGAGAAATATGCTAAGTAAGAGATCTGCCAATAGAGCAATGAGGAGTTACAGAACCATAAGATTATTATACAGCACAAGAAGAGCCAGAGGCAGCAATACCTCTGTCCTGATGGTGACATTAGAGTAATGGTAGAGCTTACAGGGTGCCATGCCATCTTGGTGCACAGTGTGAAGCAGATAGCTCAGTATTTGTATCCTGCAATAACCAATTCCATGCTTTCACTAGTCTTAAACTAGCAATACACAGGGTTTCAAGGCGCCCTAGGCAAAGGTTCAAAATGCCACCCCTTCTTTCCCCAAACCCTCCGCCCAGCCCCCCTCATCCACTCCAGCTCCCTAGTAGTACACACGTCAGACTGCAGCTGCGAATAGATGCACACTAAAAATAAAATTGCAAATTCCATTTACAACTAACTCAGAAGCTCGGTACAACCCTGACCAACGGGTCAGCTATTTGGCTGACCCACTGACCTATCTAACAATTGGTAAGTGCATGCACACTTACCTATCGTTCAGCCGATGTGTCTGTTGTGACATCACAACGGGGCGGGCATTTAAATTTGCCCAGCTTTCCCTGCAGCATGTGTACAGGCAGTCAGCGGATCGCCCATATACACAGCCAGACATGCTGATATATCTGTAATATATATTCTCATCAGTTGTGCTGCAGAGCAGATGCAATATGCCTGTTAACGACGTCGTTCACAGACATATCGGGTGTACACACCCGCCGATTGCTACTAAAAACTAAAAATGCAGCAAACAGAAAGTTTGCAAAAATAACAGAAATAGGTGTATTTTTAAAACTTTACAATACAGCATTCAACTATAATACAACATAATTGTATAGCGGGCATACTTTTAAGAAGACCCCTTACAGCTGTTGGAAGAAGACACACAACAGTTGTTTTAACAGGAGAGATGCAGAGTACTAAAGATGCAGGAACCTACATATGTTTCATTCCCTCCAATGTCCAGATCCTTATCTGCTAATTATGCACACCCATAAAACTCAGTTTTGACGCCCAGACACGCCTGCGTTCGCAGCATCACTCCCCCGTTCACAAGCACCTTCCCCTTACCACCCACAAACGGCGCATTCTGTCACTCAAAGTATCGTCCAGTCTGTGTACTACGAGCGCACAATTCCCGATCGCAGTGAGTGATCCGTGCATGCGGATATTGACGCATATGCAAGTGCAGACAGGCGACTATCGGCCATAGCGTGCGTTCGCAGCTTAGCGTCCGGGTCTGAATCGGGCCCTTAGCCCTCACTCACCTCTCTTTGCAAATTACATCAAACAAAAGTAAATAAGTGCCGCACTCTTGGGTGTCGGTTTATATGACACAGGCACACAACACAATATGACACAGGCACACAACATAGCACTCTCAGCATGCAGTGCGGCTGCTGTTCCCTAGGGATGGGCATGGGAATCTGATGGTTAGCAACCATCGATGTTTCCGATTCGAAGTAAGTACTTTTTCCATCGAATACCGGAAATTCAATGGTTGCCAGCCATTGGATGCATCTTTCCGATGCCCAGCAGATGTCTGGCTGTGGGGGATGAGCACATACCACTGCTCTGCATAGCAAAGCAACGGGTGAGCAGCAGGAGAATAAAAGCGCATCAATTCTGAGTGTAGGGGGAGCCCAGGAGCAGCCCAGCATCTCGGAGAGTGCTGGGTACGCCCACACAGTGACATGAAAGGGGGAGCTGTGATGCTCCACCCCCTTTTCCATAGACTCCGCCCCCTTTCCATGTGCAAGTTTAACCATCGCGATGGTTATACTATGGCATGGTTGGGATGCAATGGCTAGCTGCCATTGCATTGCTTGATTTGATGATGGAATCCCGGCAACCATTCGATGCCGGGCTTCCGATGTCCATCCCCACTGTTCCCATCCCAGCACAGGCCAGCTCCTTCACTCAGTCTCTGTCATCTAGGGGGTGGAACTACTCTCTGCCTGGGCTGGGAGTGAGTGAGGGTGGGAGCTGTACTGTCGGGCTGGCTGTGTAAGAAGAGAGACAGCACTGCTCAGGCGGCTTGCCCAGAGAGGAGGAGACCACCCAGGTCACCTTGCTGTGGGGGATGGCGCTGGGATCGGCTGTCTGTTCCCAGGGCTGGAGCTGCAGGTGCAGCGGGTACCTGGTGAGGGGACCGCCCGGTCCTTTCCAGCGGCGGAGTGGTTGCGGCGGGAGTCCGGCTCCAGGAATGCTTGTTGGCTCCCAGCGCCGGTCCGGCGTTCGGATAGACTTGGCTCCAGCCGCAAGCTAATCCTGGCTTGCGGACCGGCAGCCTGTAGGACTCCCCACATCATAGCTCCGTCCACAGGCAGCGTCCTATATCAGATGTTGCCGGGTGGGAGAGCTCAGTCTGTTGGCGGCGAGTGAAGAGGATGGACCTCCCAGGAAGAGCTCCAGCGGCCCCAGACTAGGCCAGAAGATGGCGGGATCAAGCCAGAAGATGGCGGATGTGGCCATTGAAGACAGGAAGACAGCGGCTGAGCCTTGAGGATGGTGGCAGTCTGCGAGAGGCGGAGCTTTGGCTGAGTACCAGAGGGGACTGCAGTGGTGGGCTGAAAAAGAGCTTAACAAAGCACCCCACTGTAGCCTCTTCCAACGATACGGGTAGGCGGCCTTGGGCCACTACCACATACTTATAATTACCCCTAGACCACAAGGGCTGTTGGGTACTAGGCCTGTGGGCACATTCAGGCATTAGGCCTGTGGGTAAATAGGCGGGCATTAGGCCCAGGCTCAGTAGTGGGCACTAGGCCCCACAGAAATAGGAATTAGGTAAAGGTGATCTGGGTATTAGGCCCAGGCCACTAATTGAGAAACCAGGTGGGCAGTTTGCCCGTGCCCACTCTAAGGGGCAGATGTACTAAGCTTTGGAAAGTGATAAACTGGAGAGTAATAAACGACCAACCAATCAGCTCCTAACTGTAATGTTACAGGCTGTGTTTGAAAAATGACAGTTAGGAGCAGATTGGTTAGTCGTTTATGACTCTCGACTTTATCATT
The DNA here is from genome assembly GCA_031769625.1 of Taudactylus pleione. Lineage (NCBI taxonomy): Eukaryota > Metazoa > Chordata > Amphibia > Anura > Myobatrachidae > Taudactylus > Taudactylus pleione. Next base: position 4,161,359 of record JAUIMM010000229.1, on the reverse strand, counting down.
TTCCAGAGCTTAGTAGATCTCCCCCTAAGTGAATAAAGTGGCCCTGGGCATTAGACCCAGGCCACTAGGTGAGCCCCTCCATTAGGCAGGGCCGTAGGCCTGAGGCCACATTGAATAAAAAGGGGACTCTGGGCAGGGGCGTAACCAGAGATATGGGGGCCCCATAGCAAAATTTTCACGGGGCCCCATAGGTCTACCTATACTGTGCCCCTGTAGTTGTGCTCATTATGCAATATCCCCTGTAGTAGTACCCCTTATGCAGTGCCCCTTATACAATGCCCCCTGTAGTTGTGCCCATTGTGCAATGCCCCCTGTGTTAGAGCCCCTTATGCAATGCCCCCTGTATTAGAGCCCCTTATGCAGTGCCCCCAGTAGTGCCCCTTATACAGTGCTCCCAGTAGTGCCCCTTATACAGTGCCTATTATGCAGTGCATTCTGTAATTCCCCCATGCCTGCCCCTGGACATGCCCCTTATGCTGTGTCTCCGGTAATTTCCCTTATGCTGAGTCCCCGGTAATGCCCCACATGCTGTACCCCCGGTAATGCCTCTTCTGCTGCCCCCCAGGTAATGTCCCTTATGCTGTGCCCCCTCCGCTGTGCAGTACTTACCTGTCTTCACGCGTGTCAGCACTCGCCGCTCCAGCGTCTGTGCCTGCCGCTGACTGGATCTAACTAGATTCAGCAGGCACGCAGGCTCCTCACATGTCGGGTGATGCGGGTGACATCATCACATCACCCGCATCACCCACGCACTGCATCACAGGGAACGCTGGTCTCTGAAGCGATCAGGGGGGGTCTTCTCTGATCGCTTCAGAGACCAGCGCTCCCAGTTGCACCAGCTACAGTGGATGCAGGGGGACGCTTGCTGGGCTGGTGGGCCCCCTAAGTCGCCGGGCCCCATAGCAAGCGCACCCCCTGCACCCTCTGTAGTTACGCCACTGACTCTGGGCATTAGGCCCAAGTCCCTTCTGTGCCTTGTAGTAGGCAGGGATATAGCTTGAGTCACCTGTAAGTCCCTGAGCATTAGGCCCAGGGCACTGAGCCCTTGAGAGTGACTGGGCAGTAGGCCCAGGTCACTAAAATTATAACTGGATAGGTGGACCTCTGCATAAATATATATATATATATATATATATCTATCTATCAGAGGTGTGTCGTCAGCTCTGCGGCTCCCACCCTCTGATTACGTCCCTTGTGTGGAGAAACTGTCCAGTTTCCCACACTTAGCTAGTATAACTACTCTGTGGAGGGCCTCCAGGCTCCCACGTCAATTGTGTGTTTCCTCATCCGCTAGAAGAGGAGCTGGCCAGCTCTCGATAGGCAGGTTTAAAGAGACCACTACTGGGGGCACTGCATCGGGAGAATACTACTAGGGGCACTGCATGGGGGGGACTACTACTGGGGGCACTATATAAAGAGCACTACATGGGGGGGTCACTGCATAGGGGGGGCTACTACTGGGGGCACTGCATAGGGGGGACTACTACTGGGAACACTATATAAGGGGCTTACTACTGGGGGCACAAGGGGCACTGCACAGGGGAGACCACTACTGGGGGCACTGCATAGGGGGGATCACTACAGGGGGCCTGCATAAGGGCGACTACTACTGGAAGCACTATATACAGAGCTTACTACTGGGGGCACAAGGGGCACTGCACAGGGGGTACCACTACTGGGGGCACTGCATAGGGGGGATCACTACTAAGGGCCTGCATAAGGGCGACCATTACTGGGGGCACTGCATAGGGGGGACTTCTACTGGGGGTACTATGTGAGGGACTTACTACTGAGGACACAAGGGCACTGCACAGGGGGGACCAATACTGGGGGCACTGTATAAGGGGCACTGCATAGGGGGGATCACTACTGGAGGCCTGTATAAGGGTGACCACTACTGGGGGCACTGTATAAGGGGGACCACTACTGGAGGTCTGCATAAGGGGGACCTCTAATGGGAGAACTGCATAAGGGGGACCACTACTGTGGGAACTGCATAAGGGGGACCACTCCTGGGGGCACTGCATAGGGGGTATCACTACTGGGGGGCTGCATAAGGGGGACCACTACTGGGGGCACTGTATAAATGACACTACAGGGGGCCTGCATAAGGGGGACCACTCCTTGGGGCACTGCATAGGAGGGGATCACAACTGGGGGCCTGCATAAGGGGGAGCACTACTAGGGGCACCGTATAAGGGGCACTAATAGGGGCCTGCATGAAAGGGACCACTACTGGTGGCCTGCATAAGGGGGTCCACAACTGGGGGCCTGCATAAGGGGGACTACTACTGGGGGCCTGCATAAGAAGGACCACTACTGGAGGCACTGAATAGGGGGGACTGCATTAAGGTGCATACGAAATGGAATGGACTGTTCCCAGAGTGACGAGAATGGGGTGTGTTTCATGTTGACATGCCCATTTCTCAGTGACCACGCCCCTTATGACTACGCCCATTTCCGTTGTGCGTACATAAGGGGGGGTCCATTTTTCAATTTGCCCTTGGCTCCAAATACCCTAGTTATGCCACTGGTGCTGCGTAAGGTAAGCTACTGAACTACACCTGCACGGCAGCAGACAACTACACTCACTGCACCCCTCTTACACTAGCACCCGCAGCTGCTGCTAGAATCATGGAGATAAAGGATGTCTTCATTAAAAAAACATCCTTCATGCAAATGGTAGGAGGACTTAACAGCACCCTCTAGTGGTCGGCGTCCTAGGCAGCTGCCTAAAGTTGCCTAATGGTAGCACCGACCCTGGCAACGGGATGGGTACAGGATGCCGGCAATTGGGATCCTGGTGGTCAAAATCCTGATGCCGCAATTTCAACACGGTTAGGATACAGACACCTCTAGTGCCTAAACCTAACCTCCTCCCCCTAATGTAAACCTAACCCTCCCCCCCTAGTGCCTAAATCTAACCCTAGTACCAATCCCCTAACCCTCCACCCAACCCTGCTACTTACCTTCGGGTTGCCAGCAGTCACGATGCCAGCGCCGGGATTCTGACAGGTATCGGGATTCTGGCGCTAGTATTCTAGTGACGGCATCACCTGTGTCGGAATACTGAACGTATCACCTGGCAACACAGGCTGACAAATTATCCAATTGCTTTTTAACAGCTTATTATCAGATATTGGACCTGATTCAGAGATATACACTATGGACCCAGCTGCTGTGTCCATATGTACTAATGCTGCAGGAGGCATCTGAAGGACAGATACACCTCCAGCCAGCATCTCAGATAAAATGCCTGCGTCCAAAAATGCAGGATCGGATCAACATCGCGACTACCATACACGTAAAATAAGATACCAAACACGCAGCATCAGCCATCTGAGTAAGTACCATACATATAATATAAGATACCATACATACAGCATCAGCCATTTGAGTAAGTACCATACATATAAAATAAGATACCCTACATGCAGCATCCACCATCTGAGTAAGTACCGTACATATAAAATAAGATACCATACATACAACATCCGCCATCTAAGTACCATACATATAAAATAAGATACCATACATACAGCATCCGCCATCTAAGTACCATACATATAAAATAAGATACCATACATGCAGCATCCACCATCTGAGTAAGTACCACTATATAAGGTAGTAAATCAGATTACTATGGCTGCCGGCACTACAGCCACTTGGCGTGCCACTCAGAATCAGCTCCTGTGTGGGCCATGCTTGCTTACTTTGCCGGATCATCCGGGAGACTCACGAATTTTGGAGAGTCCACATGGTCTCCCGGAGGATTAGGTCACCCTCCTGCATCCCACCAACTTCCTAGTGAACTACTGTAGGTGGTACGGTGGTGCAATGATGTGATCAGGGACGTATCTATAATGGGTGCAGGGTGTGTGGGGCACACTGGCCCCTGGGTCCAGGGGGGCCCCCCACTGCACACCCTGCACCCACAGTATTACTTACCTCTCCGGAGTCCCACGTCCGAGGGGCCGGCGCTGTAAAAATGACTGGAAAATGGCCGCCGTGGCCATTTTCCCGTCGTTTGCGCATGCGCAGTACAGGGAAAATGGCCACCGTGGCCATTTTCCCGGTGACCTGCGCATACTCTATAGACTATGGGTGCACTCTAGTGCCCAGAGGGCCTGATTCAGACCCGGTCGCTCTGACAGAGCGCTCGCTCTGAATCAGGGCTGGGTTTTTTTTTTAGAACGACCTCCTGGCTGCTCGCATAGCTGTGGGTGACCACCCACAGCTACAGCGAGCGGCCGTGATGTTGGTCGCGATGGTCAACCTTGTGGTAGGGTCTCGTGGCCGCAAGCCCCAGAGAGATTTCGGCTCTAACAGAGCCGGAATCTCTCCACTGACATCACTCGTGATGTCAGTGGGGTCGCCCCTAAACGGCAGGCGTTATCATGGGAATGCCTCCGTTTGGGCAGCCACCCCCCCGGTCCGCCCACCAAAGGGGGCGAGCTGTCACTCAACATTGACAGCTCGCCCCCTTTGTTGCGAGAACCGTAGTGATGGAGTGCCCGTCGCTATCCGGGTCTCGCACATGCGCACGACGGAGCTGTCTCCGTCGTGCGCATGCGCTCTGTGCCACCATCGACCCGGTTGTGAGCGCTCAGCACTTGCGACCGGGTCTGAATCAGGCCCAGAGTCTATAACTCCGGCGCTATCCACCCACAGCTCAATGCGCTGCTGGCCGCCGGACAGAGAGGAGGGGGCCCATGTCGGAGACTGCACATGGGCCCCCTCCTCTCTAGAAACGCTCCTGGATGTGATTCACAAAGAATTGTGTCATCTTGGCCCATCTTCGTGTATCTGTGATTCGTGGTGTTTTAGCATCCCAGGATACAAAGTGCCGCGTCCCACCCTCCACAGAGACCCCATACCAATAAAGTTGGTAAGCAGGGTGTGAGAGCAGCAGTGGTGGTAGCACCAAGGGGCATTTTATAGGCTGACTGTACCTGTTCCGGGAGCACCAACGTTCTGGTCATATATCCTGGAAGATGGCGCATGCACAGAAGAGAGCAAAAACATTGGCCCTCATTCAGAGCCACTCGCTAGCGGCAGTACGCTCGTTCTGAGCGATGTTCGCACATCTGCGCATGCGTACGGTTTTTAGTACGCATGCGCGAACCAGTCAGTGCGGCCGAAAAACATTTGTACTCAATATAGCGAGTGCCTGCTATTTTGAGTGACAGAATGAGGCGTATGTGGGTGGTAACAGGGGAAGGTGCTTGAAAACGGGGAGTGGAGATCCGTTCGCAGGCGTGCTTAAAGGTCAAAACGGGCGTTTTATGGGTGTGCATAATTAATATAGCAGCGTCAATGACCACGTCACTTGGTTTTTTTTAACTCAGAACTGCTCGCAAAATAGCGGTTGAAAAAACCAACCACAAGAATAGCGAGCAGTTCATATCCTGTTCGATGTACTCGATTAATCTAATAAATAGCGGACATGACGTATGGTGCGAGCGGCCAGGGGGCGTTTTTAAGAAATAAAAGAGCGTATGTTTTGCTCGCTCGTTCAGACTTAGAGGTGTGAACAGACTGCAATGTGCGAACGGATCATTTGCATAGCCACCCCTTGTTTTTGAACGAACGAACGCAAATAGCGAACGGCTCTGAATGAGGGCCATTGGCTGCTACTGTGCGGTGCCATCTTTCCAAATATATCACAGGAAAGATGGCACCGCTGGACAAGTATAGGTGCGAGTGCTGCACGGGCCGCCACAATGGCGAACCGTGTTGTGCAGGGCTCCTCTGGACCCATGTGCACCGCACACCCTGCACCCATGATAGATATACGCCACTGGTAGCAGCTCTGTGCATTAGGACTCTGGGCATGGGACAATATAAAGGATGCGACTGAGCTTTAAGGAGGTACGACATACGTAGTATTATAGTGGCATGATAAGATGTATATGGTGGATGGTGCAGTTACCCGGATCATGTACTAAATGCTCTGAACTTTTGGATCTATGGGGTCTATTTACTAAGCAGTGTTAGGAGACAGAGTGAAAGGTGATAAGGTGCCAGCCAATCAGCTCCCAACTGTCATTTTTCAAACACAGCCTGTGAGATGGCAGTTAGGAGCTGATTGGCTGGCACCTTATCACTTTTCACTCTGTCTCCTAATGCTGCTTAGAAAATAGACCCCTATATAATGGACAACGTCAAATAGCCCTTCTGTCAGTGTAGTTAGCTTGGGGCGAAATGCTAAGGTTTTTTCTGCATCTCATTAACAAAAGGTTTTGATGAACTACTGTATGTAACAGTAAAGGTCATATATGGAATATAGAAAAATGCAGTGCCATCCTTTGTTATATTATGCATCTATTTTGTAGGATCTGCCCATTTATCCGATTTAATGCATAATGTAGTTCCTTCTGACGGGATGAGCTATTGGCAACGTAATAAGGTATAAAATACTGTTATACATTAAACAGATCACGGTGAAGTTACTGTAAAGATATCTATCACATTTAAAATTCATTAGCACCTTTTCCCAGCGAGATTAAGGAGGGAAAGGTTACCGGGTGCCTTGAATATTCCTAGTTTTTTCCATTGATTTTGAAATGTAATACAGCACCTTACCTAGGCAAGGAGAGGTCCCCCATGAAAGAGCAACTTTGTATTTATGATATGCAGTGCTTACAGCCGGCGTGCTGATAACAGCAGTAACAATAAAACCCAGTGCTCCCTCCGCATCTGCATGCTGACCTTTATTAGGCTAGCAGCTCGGGGGAGATTGGTTTGCCTTAAAACAGTGACATTTTCTGCACAATTTAAACTGTTGCTAATTGCAAATTGGAGAGCACTGACATTACCTGACACCAGCCTGCTTCCTAGGTACTACTGATATCACCTCATGCCTCATTTGTGTATGGCCAATACATATATAATAACTCTTGTTACATAAATGCATATATAGACCGTAAACGATCCATGTTACACGAGAACATGTCACTGGTGAAGGAGAAGTGGCGCAGCAGATTCAGAAGAAGCAGAACACATGCAATGGTGGGACTGTGACCAGGGCCGGATTAAGGCCCACATGGGCCTGGAGCTGAAAATGTTCAAGGGCCTATACTGAGAAGGGGAAGAACTGTGATCAGTGCTGTGTGGGTGTGGTCAGAGTCATCTTGGTGTGTACACCCCCTACACTATGAGACACAATGTCTTCCTAACTACATAGAAATAGAAAAATTGTATATTTTTTTTTTAGGGGGAAAACTATAAAAACAATTTATGGCCAGTTAGGCAACTGGTAATCCTGATGTCATGTTGATGGGCCTATTTTTATGTGGAGGCCTGGAGCTGGAGCTCCATCCGCCCCATTGTTAATCTGGCCCTGACTGTGACACCCCATACACCCATAACTGAACTTCAGCATAGACCATACTTGCCAAATTCAAGGCAGGGGTCTCCAGAAGGTTGATCCTAGATCTCTTTCAGCTAAAGGACCTGGACATGACGTGGAGTGAGGGCGGAAGTGCGGTTTGTCTCAACTGTAATATCTGGCCACCAAAAGTAGAAATTTGTACCCTTGTGGGCTCGCTTCAATTGCCACGCTTTGGGCACAATGATTTGCCACAAATGATTATGTTCACGTGGATAGTAATGGATGGTGTCAGGATCCTGTACCTGAAGGGGATCTAACCGCAAACGTCTCCAGAAAGATTCAGGGTAGGGGACAGCCAGGCGGGCAGTACTGGGGTATGGCATGACTATTGCATATTTGAGGCCCCACCTCCACGATACAAAGTCACAATTTCTGGTTTGGTAATGCATGGGGCTGGCCATGATGACGCAATTCATCACGAATCCCACCATCAAGTTGCCCGGACCACCCACTTCATTTGTGAAGTAGGCAGTCAGCGGGTGGCAGTGGCGGATTCCGGGAGACTTGTCTGATTTTCCCAAAGTCCAAAAGAGAGCCACCAGAGAATCGGTAGTCTCATGGACATTCCGGGACAGCATGCAAGTATGACAGATTATGACGGTATGTTGCCCTAGGAAAACTACTGGTTTTGGACCCCATCCTACCACCATTTGTCAATAGAAAAGAGAAGGGTAATCCCAGCCCTTCAGTGCCCAGGCAGCCCTTAGGTTGGAGCCTAGGTTAACAAATGGATGATCTGGCTATCGACCCCACTGATTTATTTATTACCAGTTATTTATACAGCGCACACATATTATGCAGTACTTTACAGAGAATATTTGGCCATTAATGTCAGCCCCAGCTCCAGGGCACTTACAATCTATATTCCCTACCACATGGACATACGTATACAGTATACACTAGCATATATATTTTGATTTGTAGAGTAAACCAGAGTACTTGGAATTGGAGGAGGAAACTGGAGTACCCAGAAGAAACCCACGCAAACATGGGGAGAACACAGAGTACAAACTCCATCTTTTTAAAAGCGAACAAGTAATGGTCTCATTAAATTCAGATGATAAGATTATTTATATGGGCATGGTAACCGTGCATGTCTCTGTACAATGCAGCATAGAAAAAAATAGGCCAGGTGTGATGTTAAGTTATCAGTGGTACCAGCAAATCATGCTCATTAAATCTTTCGATCTTCCCAAACGCTGCGCTGATCCTCACGGAATCACAAGGTTTGCCACAAAACACCGCCCGTATGTGTGTTAGCTCCTCCCTCTCGAGGTTCACATAGTGAGACAGTCCCACCAAAATCGGGTGATGTTTTTAAAAAAAATGAGGTACAATATACTTCCTTCTTAACAATTATTACTATATTACAGGTAACTAAACCTCTCAACTCTCCAAATTTTGTAACGGTTGATCAATTGGGAATTACAGAAACAAATTTTTTTGCAATAGGTGGAAGGGATCATGTTAGAGGGTCTGTAATGAAAGCAGCTTTTCAAGTTATTTTTTTTAGATGTTCACTGACCGGTTGTTATCTCCCTAGTGGAGCCCCGAGGAACTCCACGATAAAACAATTGTCCCTGTCCTCATATTTCTATCATATTTCAACCGGAAGAAATGAACACCCACCATTTTAAAATGGCCACTGAGATAGGTGTGAGCAGGAGATTGACTAGGAAGCTGCAAGCTCTGTGTTTGCAGCTTAATATTGGTCCATGCACACCCCTGTCAACATGGAATAGCCCCTGGGTGGCCAACAGTGAGATTAGTGGTGGAAAGGCTGATCTTTTTTTACCCCTTCCAGGAATCCAACTTTAAGAAACTCAACTAAAACTACTGGAACATTTATGCAGATTTATTCACTCTGCAGTCTCAATAAAACTTCCACAATTAAATGGCCATAATTATTTCCATAATAGACTTACAAGACAATTGGCAGCTTGAGTGAACACATAAAATTCTGCCCCTAGGTATCATTATATTATAGTCTGATCTTGAGAACACTTTTATCAATAAAGTATTGGCTTTCCCCCTGGAATTTCTGAGAATTGTGACATAATAGAGCAGCGGACAACTGGAAACTACTAAAGATGTTTATCGAACCTTTTAAAGAGAACAAGTGCAACCAAATTCTAGCTATCTTCCATTTAGTGCCTTCAATAAAATGAAAGCTAGGAACTGATTGGTTGTCCTTTTTAAAAAGGCTCTTTCGTAGCCTTTATAAAGCCATACAAAGAAACTTAGGGCCCAATTTAACAACGAGTGATAAACAATTTATCACTTTTTTCTAATGGAAAAAGTTGCTTAAGCACCTTTCCAGTATCTAGTAAGCCAGATACCGCAGTGTGTCTAATTGTAGTGAGCAGCGCTCGGCTGCCTTCTCCCTCCATTACAAACTGTATGTAACAACGAGCGGTGTCCGAGACTTACCGCTCATCATGAAGATTCAAACTCGCCAGGTATTCCTGGTGAGTGGTACAGTCCCGGTGGGTAGCCGAGCAAAATGACTTATCGAGGGGGGTAAAATGTTTGAGTTTGACATTGTGGCGCAAATGACCCAGGAGATCTTCTTAGTGCAAACTCCATCTGCGAAATGCTCGTGATGTCATAGCACCAATATCTACAGAAATTGTGATTGTACAAAGCCTGAGAGTTCCCATCCCCCCAATGCTGGAAATATTTTCTTTTCTTTATCTAGAGGAATTTCTAAACGCTTGACTTTACTCTCTGCCATCTGGAGATCCCCAGGGGTTTCTAAGGTAATAACTATTAAAATGTTACTGCCATTTGTCTAATACAATTCCACGCTCCACATCTATCATTGGAGAGCTGGGTTTCATTTACACTTCAAAAATAATTTAAGGTTTTTACTGTGAAGGTTAGAAAGTTTCCACCACTCGCAGCTAAATATCTCCACTGTTTACATGTTATAATGTCTCCGTGACCTTTTCAGAAAGCGCTATAGCCGGCAGCTGCGGCTGACAGCTCGCTGAGATTTTACCTAGGCTTCAAATTCGCTGTTACTTCCTCTCACTGATTGCTGACAGTGGGAAAGGAAATCAAAGGGTCAATTCATTTGTATCATTTTAAAATAATAATAATAATAATAATAATAATAATAATAATAATAATAATAATAATGACCACAGGACCATATTAAGGTATTGGCGGGTCGTTAGCAAAGATCGTCACATAAGCTGTCATTCCTGGGCAAGGCAAAAAACAGGATTGCCTATTACTGAAAGTGGTGACTATTTAAACTAGAATTTTGACTTGCACTTGACTACTGAAGGTAATAGCAGCACCTACAACTTCACAGACCTAAGCTACCTCGAAATCTTTGGCTTGAAATAATTTGTATTTTACATCACTTTTCCTCAGCACAACACAAAACCCATTTTGGACAAATACAGTATGTGCACACTTGTTTTCAGAATTGCCTACTGTCCCGGAATGTTTGGGAAACAAACGTTCCGGACTTCTCCCAGACTCCCAGGAGAGTAGACCCTCCTCCCGGATCCCTAGACTTGTTGACCCATCCGCAGGGGGAAGTTACTAAAGGGAGCATGGCCAGCCCACTCCAAAAAATGTCAATATATTTCAACACTATACGCGGCGCCGCTCTGCAAAGATGGACATTTGTCCCCATCAGCAGCCCTTCCAACAGGCCTGGGCAATTAGTACCCGCTCCCCCACCCTCTCAGCACCCCTGCGTTTCCTACCCGCTTCCTCAGTGAAGTGGCAGTACTGAAGGCTTGATGGTGTGTGGCACAGGAAACGCATCATGGTGGCCCCTCCCCCTGCTGCATAATGCTGTGAATGTCAGCATAGCATACTTGCTTACTCTCCCGGTACCTGCGTGAGGCTGCCGATTCTATGATAAATTAGTAATTTAGACCTGCTCCCTTTTCAAACATGAGCTAATCGCTCCCTTTTCAAACATGAGCTAATCGCATTAGGCGGGGGCCTAATGATGTAGATAGTCCAGCCCCACCGCCATTATTGCCCACCTGCATCTCCTCTCCAAGCTTCTCCCGGAGGGTCGGCAAGAATGCAGTGTTGTATAGAGGGAGCCAGGAACGAGAGTACACAAATCACTGACTCCCCCTCTAAACTAGACTCCCCCTCCAGGCTCTCCCAAAGGGCACCATAAAAAAGTTGGTAACTTTTCTTTTACTGCCAGCGCCCCTAAGAAGAACTTTTGGCCCGGGAGAGATGGGATGTGGCCAAATTACAGGAGGAGTGGTCACGTTCCTTCTGAAAATTAATAAAAATACTATGCGGGGTGGGATGCTGGCAGGTAGTAGTACCTGCTCCCCCCTTCTTGGTGCCCCTATTTACTGCTATACCTTTTACACCGGAAGAAATCACTACATGCAAAAGACATACTTACCATTCAGGAGGCTCCTGAAAATCGAGTGGTGCTCCCGGCCACCCGGAAAGGTGGACAAGTCTCCTGGGTCTGGGGCCACCCAGCTGCGCACAGGCGAATCGCGTCATCGTAGCCCCACTCCCGCTCCACAATGCTGGTAATCTCGCCATTGAATAGCAGGGGCCGGGTTACGATGACATGATTACATCATCACGTCCCCAGACCTGCCCACCTCTGCCTAGCTTCGCCCCTGCCCACCTGCACCAAGTCCAATGATTTGCGGTGAGGTAAATGGCTGGGGAGGCACTGGTTAGTATCAGAGCCAGATTTACACACACATATATGAACCAGAGGGTACATGTGGGCATTATACAAAGGTGCAGCAGTATATAGTGCTGGAAATTTGGTGGAGTTTTGATCAGGAATGTGCAGAAAAGGTAGACAGGGGAGTAGTGCCTCACCTGCCATACACTTTTTACTCCAGAGTTTGGCTATAAAATTGATTAGAATAATACAAAGAAGAGATTTATAATATTTTCTTTACATTTTTATTATCATTTTTATACTCAAAACTCTGGAGTACACCTAAGTATGACAGGAAAGGCTCTGCCTCACCTCACCGCACACCCTGCAGTGCCGACATGGCTGCCTCCTCCCAGAGCCAAAACGTCATCAAGTACTGTATGCAAAAATATCATATGTGTGTTTTTTCAGAACTGTACATTGTATATAATTAATAACCAATTAGACAATTCCTTTCATTTGTCCAACTTGTATGGGACCAATCACAACTTATTGCATAGTGTGGCTGGTGATGTCAGGTCCAAGCGGACGGGCAGGAAGTGAGATGTAAGCCTTGTCTTTGCAGGACCACTACGATCAGTAAAACTAATGTAAGCCCTTCGCTGGATATACCGTTAAACTACGGAGGATGAATCCCACTCATCACCCTCAGAAAAGTGCCACATAAAAAAATCCCTTCCTATCTTCTCCCCACCGATACTAAACGCAGATGGAGAGTCGCAGGTGACAGTGTGGATGGTCTCTGGATGGTGATGTTGGTTTATACAGTATGAGATAAATTGTATGTGACTAGTGCATATTAAAAATCAATAATACTGACGTTACAATTTGACGAGCGCAAAAGTCGGAAAATGGCCTCAGCACAGGTGGTGAGAAAACCCCCAGCCACGAAGAGGTTAACATTTTTTTTTATTTTTGTGTAACTTTATATTACACTGTGGAACAATACTGATTATTAATCTGCTTCAGGAAAGTACAATATTTCTAATTTAGAGGTGAACCCAACACAGAACGTTGAATGCAGCGCCACTAGGAGTCCGTCTTCTCACAGGAAGTGCAATGTATTTGTGACACTCAGCAAAAGAAAGCACAACGCTCCCAGCATTCACTGCAGCATTGTGCTCATCGTCTTGGAGTAGGTCTGTGATTCACTGTCCCTCTGCGTCTATTCTACCAGGCTGTAGGACTGTAATACACTGCCACAGTGTGCCCATATCACTGGCATTTCAGCATGTCCAGGATGCACTGCCGCTCTGCGACCATTCCAGTCACAATGTGCTCACATTTTATTGGTGTTATTTTCTGTCTCTAGCTCGTTCGATGGTAATCATGGGAATTACTTTTACATTCTCCTCATCTTGTGCACAGCCTATTAATGCAACACACTCTCTACTTGAATCATGTAAATGTTCCTAGCAAATTGCAAATATTTTACACTAAATTCCTGAATTTGTTCCCTGCGGATATCATCAGTTAAACATACTAGTCTCTGTTCTTCCAACGAAACATCGAATGACGAATGTATAGGGCTGCGTCCTGCGACACAAGGAACAAAAACAAATGAATAAGGAAATAAAAAAGTTTACAAACTCACATTTTGAAAACAGTTTTGGGAAATATTCACTTTGATCCCCACGTGGTTGTGGAATTTCACACATTTCGTCTCGCAGACATGTGGTTTTCCCATTGGTACACCATGGTTGTCCCTGCTCCACAAATTGTATAACTGGACCCAATTTAAGTTACATAGACGTAAAATGTTGACGCAACTCCGTATGTGCGCTGAGTCAGCTCAGTCCAGCTCTGTAACAGTAGCATATGCGCCAGGCAGGGCCGGTGCAAGGTTTTGGGGCGCCCTAGGCAACATTTCACCAACTGCCCCTGCTCCCTCCAATTCATAATATTCCACGCACCAGTTTCTCCAGTTAAATAACATGCCACACAGCAGTGTCCCAAATTCATAATATACCAAATAGGATATTACACACAGCAGAGCACAAAAATTATAAAATACCTCATAACACTGCTGAAAATTCATAATATGCCACACAGCTGTGCCACAAATTCATCATATGTCACTCAGCCATGAATTATGCAATTCATTTTGTTATTTGTAGTCTCAGCGGCGCTCCCCAGTGGTTGGCGCCCATAGGCGGCTGCCTAAGGTTGCTTAATCGTAGCACCGGCCCTGGCGGCAGAAGTAAAAAAAAGCGTACATATGTTACCTGACAGTGCTAGTAATAAATGTTAAGGTCAGATTACCCAGTATGTACATGATATAATACTGTAATGAAGTGTCATATGCATAAGGCAGAATAGTGCCTGGACAGTGTTACTGGTGAATGTGAAAGACGCATTTACCATGTAAAATACAATTAAACACAAATACAAGATGGAAGTACAGATGACGTTTAGATAAGTATAAACATCAGTTGTTTTCTCCTCTAAAACTCAAGTGGGGCACTTCTTTCCTGTCACAGGGCCTGATGGGCGCAGTTCACACGGCAGCGGTGTCTTTGGACGCAGCTGCTGTGTGCTAATATGTGAAAGCAGCAGGAGGCAGCTGTAGTAGAAGGACGCCCACTGCAGGCTTTTGTGATCCACTGCTGCATCCAAAGATGCAGAACTGGATCATCTGTGTGAACATCGGTTATGTAGCTAACCCTCCGGTTACTCAGGATAGCTGTGTATATCACACTGCCGGGGATAGTGAAGCTGCATCCAAGGACGCAGTCACTGTCTTCGGCATGCTCAGGAAATTGCTGCAGACACGCCCCTGTTTTCTTTATCACTGACTGTCGCCGTCCCTTGCCCATACCCAACGTCAATCACGCTGCGGCTTAGGGGGCACTGATACCGTCGTCGCAGACACAAATCTGCACATACGCAGTACGGAACCTGGGCATGCGCTGATAGCCAAACATCGGAGATGTATGTAATCCATCGGGTTTGCATACATTTCTGAATCAGGCACACAGTCCAAATATCAAATAAATCATGACCGCAAATTCATCTAATATAGTACACAGGCACACTAAGGGGTATATTTACTGTGAGAATTTTTAGAAGTGGAGATGTTGCCCATAGCAAAGAAACAGATTCTACTTAACATTCAACTAGCACCTTCTAAAACAGGGATGGGGAACCTCAGGCCCGGGGGCCGTATAAGGCACCCGGAATCATTTGGTCTGGCCCTCTGATGTCACATGGAGGAGGTGTGGCCTGGACTGGGCCCGCGAATAATGTTATATATATCAAAATGGCCCTCGGCAGAAAAAAGGTTCCCCACTCCTGTTCTAAAAAATAATAGCTAGAATGTGATTAGTTGCTATAGCCAACATCTCCACTTTTAAAAACTCTCACTTTAGTAAATGACCCCTACTACTTTATATACTATCAGTGGGAGGGTCTAGATGTAATTAGCCAACCAGAATCACTGTCAATCATCATCATCCTCCTCCTCACTGGTGCATATTTTACACCAGGGGTCTCCTGACAGTGCACACTGTGTCCAGGGCTACTGCACCCTTACTGTACTCTGGGCCTGATTCAGACCCGCTCGCTAGCACTGAGAGCTCGCAAGCGGGTCGATGTTGGCCAAGTGCGCATGCGCACGATGGAGGCGGCTCCGTCGTGCGCATGCGCGAGACCCAAATAATGAAGGCCAAGCCGTCGCTATGGGTCTCGCACCAAAGGGGGCGTGCTGTCGATGGTGATTGACAGCACGCCACCTTTGTTGGGTGTGCCGGGGGCATGGCTGCCCAGACAGAGGAGTTCCCATGGGAACGCCTACCGTCTGGGGCCGGCCCCACTGACATCACTAGTGATGTCAGTGGGAGTGCTTTTGGCTCTGATAGAGCCAAAAGCACTCCTGGGCTTGCGGCAGGCAAGACCCTATCACAAGGGTCTCGTCGCAAGACCATCGTGACCATCATTTTGGCCGCTCGCTATAGCTGTGGGTGGTCACCCACAGCTATGCGAGCGGCCAGGAGGCCGCTCTTAAAAAAGATAAGGACGGCCCTGATTCAGAGCGAGCGCTCTGTCAGAGCGTCCGGCTCTGAATCAGAGCCTCTGTCCTCTGCTTGCCTCCCCCTTCCCACTCTATACGCAATCCCCTCTAAGAGCAAGACAGCATAACTGTAAGATGCTATTACATCTGCATATGGATAGTAGCACAAGTCTTTTTATTTGCATAATGGATATTTTACACACAATAAATAAGCATACATCCAGCCTTTTTGGCTGGATCTATTCAGTCCATCGGTTCACTAGGAACTAGAGCCTCATGCCTCAGTGGTGTCACTAGAGCCTCGTAAATTGATTGACAGGCTGCATTCTCAGAAAGATTTTGGGGTCTATGTACTAAGCAGTGATAAGTGACAGAGTGAAAAGTGATAAGAAAGTGATAAGGTGCCAGCCAATCAGCTCCCAACTGTCATTTTTCAAACACAGCCTGTGAGATGACAGTTGGAAGCTGATTGGCTGGCACCTTATCACAGACTTATCACTTTTCACTCTGTCACTTATCACTGCTTAGTACATAGACCCCTTTAATGGAGCATACACACGGTCAGATTTGTCAGACTTGTCAGATTTGTCAGATGAACGATTGAACGATTTGACCAAAGTTTTGAACGATTTGAACGATTGAACGATTATTGACTGCATTAAAATGAATGGAATCGTCCAAGTCTGACTGCAAACACATCAGATGTCAGATATCGTTATCTGACAAACGGGAACGCGCATTGTAAATCGTCCATCGTTCAGGCATGTCAGATATGTCAGATTTTCCTTCATATATGAACGACTGAACGATTTTTAAATCGTTATCGTTCATATCTGAAGGAAAAATCTGACCGTGTGTATGCACCATTACACTACAGTACAGTATGGCTACCTCCATCAGGGCCGCAACTAGGGGGGGGCTGAGGGGTCATGTGCACCGGGCGCCATCCTCCAGCGGCACCGGCCACACACTTCTCTGTGCCGGAGGTCTGCAGATAGAGACCTCCGGCAGTGGTGCGCGCCACTGAAAAATCGCAGCAAGATCCCGCCCTCCCCCCTTCCGTCGGATGTTAGGATAAGAGCTCAGGGGGTGGGAGGAGGGGGCGGAGAGGGAGTGAGAGGGGCGGCAGTGCTGCACAGGGCGCACTGACGTCTAGCTACGACGCTGCCTCCATCGCTGGACTTTGCCAAGTCATGATTTTAAAAACAGCCTAATTTCTTGGTACGAGTGCACTACCCATTGACTCTGGATCTGTCAAATAGCCGCCTATTTTCTATCACCGCTCATCGTGGCTAAAGAAAACATTTTGGGGGGCTACTTATCCCACAAAAATAACAATGCTCAGCTCCCTTGTGATACTGGCCACCAGCAGTACGTAGTACGTGTTGTAAAAATATAACATAGTCTTAAGTAGAAAAATGCTTTATTGGTTTAATAAAGCATTTTGTCTCAGTGCCACATCTGCTATCACCATCCGTAGATGACGATAGTGTAGGAGGACAGACTGTGGCACATATGTATTCATTCTAGCACCCTGCGCCTGTCACGCCAGTGCAGTTCCTCTTTTCTACCTGGGGTGTCGCTCTCTGCTCTGGTGCTTCTAGCACACTCTGATCTGTAGCTCAGCAGTTTTATTACATTAGCTGAGTGTGCTAGAAGCACCAGAGCAGAGAGTGACACCCCGGCAGGAAAGAGGAACTGCACAGGTTGTGACAGGTGCAGGGTGCTAGAAGGAACACTAGTACAGTCAGGTACCATTGCTGTCATTCTTAAATATGTGGTAACATGGGAAAGGATCCCATCAGGGCCACTTCGATGGCCATCACTGGCTGTAGGGTTTGATAAATAGTAGGGGTGAGCGGGTTCGGATTTCTGAAATCCGAACCCCCCCGATCCGAGGCCGATCCGAGTCAGGCTCGACTTTTCCCGCCTGACTCGGATCTGAAATCGAGGCAAAACGTCATCATCCCGCCTTCCGGGTCTCGCGGGTTTTGGATCCTATATAAGGTACCCGCGTCGGCGCCATTTTCTCACTCGGCTGTGAACAGTGAAGAGGGATGGTGGGAGTTAGGGCTGGCTGGGCTGTGTAGTGTAGTGTAGTGCAGTGTAGTGTTGTGCTGTGCTGCGCTGTGCTGCTGTTGTCCATAGGGGCTGTGTCCACTATTTTAAAGTCCATAGGGGCTGGCTGGACTGTGTTGTGCAGTCAGTTGTCCATAGGGGCTGTGTCCACTCCAAAGTCCTGTGCAGTGTCCCAGTCCTAAAGGGGTGCTGTAGTGTTGTCCAGGGGGTGCTCTGTCCGTCAGGGGTGCTCCCCCCAAGTGCAAAAAAAAAATATATTTTTTCTGTGTTTGTGAATTGTGTGCACTGTGGCTGCACGTGCATCAACAAAGGAGCAGCGCCAAGCGTGCGCCTGTGTCCCATAAGTATAAGGCCGGCTGGCTTGTCCATTAAAGGGTGCTGTAACCCCCAAAGGACACTCCAAACAAAATAAAAATATATATTTTTTTGTGTTTGTGAATTGTGTGCGCAGTAGCTGCACGTGCATCAACAAAGTAGTGCCAAGCGTGCGGCTGTGTCCCATAAATAAAGGCCCGCCTGGATTGACCGCTAAAGGGTGCTGTAACCCCCAAAGGGCACTCCAAACAAAATCATTTTTTTTTTCTGTGTTTGTGAATTGTGTGCACTGTGGCTGCACGTGCATCAACAAAGGAGCAGCGCCAAGCGTGCGCCTGTGTCCCATAAGTAAAAGGCCGGCTGGCTTGTCCATTAAAGGATGCTGTAACCCCCAAAGGGCACTCCAAACAAAATAAAAATATATATTTTTTTGTGTTTGTGAATTGTGTGCGCAGTAGCCGCACATGCATCAACAAAGTAGTGCCAAGCGTGCGGCTGTGTCCCATAAATAAAGGCCCGCCTGGATTGACCACTAAAGGGTGCTGTAACCCCCAAAGGGCACTCCAAACAAAATCATTTTTTTTTCTGTGTTTGTGAATTGTGTGCACTGTGGCTGCACGTGCATCAACGAAGGAGCAGCGCCAAGCATGCGCCTGTGTCCCATAAGTAAAAGGCCGACTGGCTTGTCCGTTAAAGGGTGCTGTAACCCCCAAAGGGCACTCCAAACAAAATAAAAAAATATATTTTTTTGTGTTTGTGAATTGTGTGCACAGTAGCCGCACGTGCATCAACAAAGTAGTGCCAAGCGTGCGCCTGTGTCCCATAAATAAAGGGCCGGCTGGATTGACCGCTAAAGGGTGCTGTAACCCCCAAAGGGCACTCCAAACAAAATAAAAAAAAATGTCTGTGTTTGTGAATTGTGTGCACTGTGGCTGCACGTGCATCAACAAAGGAGCAGCGCCAAGCCTGCGCCTGTGTCCCATAAGTAAAAGGCCGGCTGGCTCATTTCTTAAAGGGTAGTGTAACCCACAAAGTGCACTAGTCTCCAACAAAAATAAAAAATTATTTTCTGTGTTTGTGTGCGCCTTAGCCGCACGTATATATCAATATAACATAAATGCTGAAGCTGCTGCCACTAGTCATGACATAGACGATAACATGCCATCAACGTCGTCTGCCAAGGCCGATGCCCAATGTCATAGTAGAGGGCACATACAATCCCAAATGACAAAGTTCAGGAAAATGACCTTGAAAAAAACATTTAAATCATCTGAAGAGAAACGTAAACTTGCCAATATGCCATTTACGACACGGAGTGGCAAGGAACGGCTAAGGTCTTTCCCTATGTTCATGACTAGTGGTTCAGCTTCACATGACGATGGATGCCCTCCTCCTGCTAAAAAAATCAAAAGAGTTAAGCTGGCAAAAGCACAGCGAAGAACTGTGTGTTCTAAGAAGATATCACAAATCCCCAAGGAGAGTCCAAGTGTGGTGGCGGTTGCGATGCCTGACCTTCCCAGCACTGGACGGGAAGAGGTGGCTCTTTCCACCATTTGCACACCCCCTGCAAGTGCTGAAAGGAGCACCCACAGTCCACTTGCTGATATGCAAATTGAAGATGTCACTGTTGAAGTACAACAGGATGAGGATACTGGTGTAGCTGGAACTGAGGAGGAAGTTGGCGAGAAGGATTCTGATGGTGATGTGGTTTGTTTAAATCAGGCTCCGGGGGAGACAGTTGTTGTCCGTGGGATGAAAAAGCCCATCACGGTCATGCCTGGGCAGAAGACCAAACATTCCACCTCTTTGGTCTGGCAATATTTCTATCCAAATCCGGACAACAACTGTCTTGCCATATGTACCATATGTAAAGGTGAAATAAGTAGGGGTAGGGACGTTAACCACCTAGGAACATCCTCCCTTATACGGCACCTGCAGCGCGTTCATAAAAAGTTACTGTCAAGTTCAGAAACTTTGGCTAAGACCGTAAGCAGTCCAGGGACACCTAAATCCCTTTTTCCTGTTTTATCCAAGGAATCGGTGGATGAGGAGGATGAGGACGACATCTTGCCTCCGTAGAGCCAGTTTGTGCAGGGACACATTAATTGCCAGCTTGTTTTGTGAGGGCCCAAACGAACCAATCATTTCAGCCACAGTCATGTGGCAGACCCTGGCGCTGAAATGATTGGTTTGTTAAAGTGTGCATGTCCTATTTATACAACATAAGGGTGGGTGGGAGGGCCCAAGGACAATTCCATCTTGCACCTCTTGTTTTTCTTTGCAGTATGTACTGTTTGGGGCCTAGTTTTTCAAACTGCCATCCTGTCTGCCACTGCAGTGTCACTCCT
This sequence comes from Taudactylus pleione, assembly GCA_031769625.1. Classification (NCBI taxonomy): domain Eukaryota; kingdom Metazoa; phylum Chordata; class Amphibia; order Anura; family Myobatrachidae; genus Taudactylus; species Taudactylus pleione. Next base: position 4,140,540 of record JAUIMM010000229.1, on the reverse strand, counting down.
AGATGGGCCACGTGTTTGTGCCGCCCACTCGTGTCGCTTAGCATAGTCATCCAGCTACCTCGGTGCAATCTTTTGGCCATAAAAACAATATTGTGAGGTGTGAGGTGTTCAGAATAGACTGGAAATGAGTGGAAATGAAGGTTATTGAGGTTAATAATTGCATAGGAGCAGAAAAACCCACAAATTCTGTGATTTAAGCTGTTTTTATGCTTTTTTTCAAAAAAATACAGATCCAAAACACAAAACCCAGAACCCAAAACACGGAAGGGTGGTTTTGGCAAAACCAATCCAGATCCAAAACACGAAGAAAGATCCAGATCCAAAACCAAAACACGAAAAGTGGCCGGTGTACACCCCTAATAAATAGTGAGAATTCCTGAATATGGTAAACATGGGCACTTTGATACATAGGCCCCTCGGTATTATGGCTTTCTGATGGGAGTCTTCTCAGCAGAACCTGGGCATTGTGCATACTGTATATTGCCACAACAAGGTACCACAAAGTAGCTAGCGGGAGTTGCAGTAGTTCTTTGCGCTGGACTGATGCATAGAAAGAGTAATATCTTGCAATACAAACTCTGTACTCAACTTCTTACTAATGTTTATAAATGATACGAGAATCTCTGCTGACTTGATGTTCGAGGGCTGTGGGTACTGAAGGCCGCTGAAGCCCACGAGAGAATTCCCTGCCCTCAAAGCATGAACACTGCATAATGTTGATAAATGTATCCCTCTTTACTGATGCATCACGCCACCAAGACAAACTTTGTGTGTCTAGCTTTTAGTGGAGAGGGAATAATTGAATTGAACTAGTTATAGAAAGTCTAATACTGATAAATGTCTCATGCTGTTTCCTCGCTCCCTTTTCCTACTTCCTCCAAAATAAAAGCTGTATTGCTCCAGTTACTGGTTCCCAAATATCATTTCATATTGAAGGAGCAGGATCAGTGCAGTGGGGCCGGCTGTAGCTTTGGAAGATCCATTCAGAATTACAATTTATTAAATCTATTTAATCATAAACAAGATGCTTATTACCCACCCCCTACCCTATTCTATATATTTAGCTAAACTGGGACATGCTAAAGGATTAGCGATGGCCAATCAATGGTTCCATATTGATCATTTGTGTTTAATACAGAGAATAATCATGAAAAATATTGATTTTCTCCAGGAGTGATAATATTTTCAGGTATGTGCAGTTAGGGTGTTATGGAAAGGTTACGCACAGGGCCGTAGAGAGCCAGCCCGGGGGAAGGTGGTGTGACCTAATCGCGGGAGACGCTGAGGACGGGGGTGTTGTGAGCCCCTCAGCCCGGCACAAATCCAGGGGGGACACCATCAGAGGAGGCAGAGGAGAGGAGACTGCTGCACACAGCAGCGTGTGCTGGGCTGCTGACAGGTAAGAGGGAAGGGTGGGCGGCGTCAGACCCAGGCTTCTCCAATAAGCCTGGGCCCGGGTAATTAGTAACCGGGCCCCCCCCCCTCTGCGCCCCTGGTTACTCCTGTGCAGTTGGGGAAATATGGAAAGGTCACTCATGCACACTTGGGGAGTTATGGAAAGGTCACGCATGCACACTTGGGGAGTTATGGAAAGGTCACGCATGCACACTTGGGGAGTTATGGAAAGGTCACGCATGCACAGTTGGGGAGTTATGGAAAGGTCACACAGGCACACTTGGGGAGTTATGGAAAGGTCACGCATGCACACTTGGGGAGTTATGGAAAGGTCACACATGCACACTTGGGGAGTTATGGAAAGGTTACGCACGCACAGTTGGGGAGTTATGGAAAGGTCACGCATGCACAGTTGGGGAGTTATGGAAAGGTCACGCATGCACAGTTGTTGAGTTATGGAAAGGTCACGCATATACAGTTGAGGAGTTATGGAAAGGTCACGCATGTGCAGTTGTTGAGTTATGGAAAGGTCAGGCATGTACAGTTGGGGAGTTATGGAAAGGTCACACATGCGCAGTTGGGGAGTTATGGAAAGGTCAGGCATGTACAGTTGGGGAGTTATGGAAAGGTCACATATGCGCAGTTGGGGAGTTATGGAAAGGTCACACATGCACACTTGGGGAGTTATGGAAAGGTAACGCATGCACACTTGGGGAGTTATGGAAAGGTCACACATGCACACTTGGGGAGTTATGGAAAGGTTACACACGCACAGTTGGGGATTTATGGAAAGGTCACGCATGCACAGTTGGGGAGTTATGGAAAGGTCACGCATGCACAGTTGTTGAGTTATGGAAAGGTCACGCATATACAGTTGAGGAGTTATGGAAAGGTCACGCATGTGCAGTTGTTGAGTTATGGAAAGGTCAGGCATGTACAGTTGGGGAGTTATGGAAAGGTCACACATGCGCAGTTGGGGAGTTATGGAAAGGTCACGCATGCACAGTTGGGGAGTTATGGAAAGGTCACGCATGCACAGTTGGGGAGTTATGGAAAGGTCACGCATGCACAGTTGGGGAGTTATGGAAAGGTCACGCATGCACAGTTGTTGAGTTATGGAAAGGTCACGCATATACAGTTGAGGAGTTATGGAAAGGTCACGCATGTGCAGTTGTTGAGTTATGGAAAGGTCAGGCATGTACAGTTGGGGAGTTATGGAAAGGTCACACATGCGCAGTTGGGGAGTTATGGAAAGGTCAGGCATGTACAGTTGGGGAGTTATGGAAAGGTCACATATGCGCAGTTGGGGAGTTATGGAAAGGTCACACATGCACACTTGGGGAGTTATGGAAAGGTCACGCATGCACACTTGGGGAGTTATGGAAAGGTCACACATGCACACTTGGGGAGTTATGGAAAGGTTACACACGCACAGTTGGGGATTTTTGGAAAGGTCACGCATGCACAGTTGGGGAGTTATGGAAAGGTCACGCATGCACAGTTGTTGAGTTATGGAAAGGTCACGCATATACAGTTGAGGAGTTATGGAAAGGTCACGCATGTGCAGTTGTTGAGTTATGGAAAGGTCAGGCATGTACAGTTGGGGAGTTATGGAAAGGTCACACATGCGCAGTTGGGGAGTTATGGAAAGGTCACGCATGCACAGTTGGGGAGTTATGGAAAGGTCACGCATGCACAGTTGGGGAGTTATGGAAAGGTCACGCATGCACAGTTGGGGAGTTATGGAAAGGTCACGCATGCACAGTTGGGGAGTTATGTAAAGGTCACACGTGCACAGTTGGGGAGTTATGGCAAGGTCACGCATGCACAGTTGGGGAGTTATGGAAAGGTCACGCATACACAGTTGGGGAGTTATGGAAGGTCACGCGTGCGCTGTTAAACGAAAACATACAGAAAAGGTCTCGCACTTTTAGTGGAGCAAAAGACGCCAGAACAGGTAAAAACACTGCTGCCAACATTGTGATTTCTGGATTGATCCTATCGATACACCATGTCTCCAGAGTTGATCCAGAAAATATGATGTATTGGCCATGAAGATTGATCTATCCCACAGGTTCTCAAACTCGGTCCTCAGGACCCCAAACATTGCATGTTTTCCAGGTCTCCTCTCAGAAACACAAGTGAAATAATTAGCTCCACCTGTGGATCTTTTAAAATGTGTTAGTGAGTAATTAATACACCTGTGTACCTGCTGGGTGACCTGAAAATGTGACTTGTGTGGGGTCCTGAGGACCGAGTTTGAGAACCACTGATCTATCCGATAGATTGCTCTTTGATATCTATCCTTAGGGAACATTCAATTAGCTGCAAGGTTCCGTCATTCTCCACATTTCCGTTTATAGTGGGAAAACCTTGGAACTTTTTCCTGCATTATCATCCTACAGAGAACCAGCGCACAGCTAATTGAATCTGCCCATAAGACATCCCGAAAGACGGCTGATATTATGGTGTGTGTATAGTCTCAAAATTAGCCAGATCAATTATCGGCAACTTGGAAACTGTTTTTTGGACTATTGACCTTTATGTATGATTATTTTTTGCCAAAACCTAGGAGGTCCGGCTGCTTGGCATACCGTACCTTGACCAATTTGGCCAAATCAGGCCGTGATACTGTTGTTCTGAGCTCAGGCGGAGTGGCAGGATTTGCCATATATGATCAGCTTTTGCCAGGCATGCTATAGTGTGGGAAGTTCGATTAACACAAAACTTTTATGGTTGTGTACCCTTATGGGTTGTTTAGTTGACCAAAAAGACTCCCTATGACTCTTATTTTTGCATTCGCCCACAGGGCTAAGCATTTTACTACAGCTATCATGGATTCAACAAGGAACACCCATGCTGCACATGTCCAGTCAGTTCTGCCCATCATAAAGGGTTAATGAATGCCTGTAAAAGAGATGCAGTGAGACCAGACTAGGTGTGAAGGTGGAGATAGAAGGCTATCAGTGTATTGCCAATTGAGAAATCAGAAATATAAACAATGTCCAGAAAAATATAAGTGCAAAATAATCGGCTATTCTGTAATTATGAGACCAGCTCAAGTTACTGGTGCACAGCATAAGCTCTATAGGGATACGGTATAGTATTTGGTGTGAGATACTGCATCATGCAGACAGTTGTCAGTGATTCACATTACCATCTGCTGAGCGAGCACCTTGCGGACAAGGCATTTAGGTTAGATTTATGCCTGTAGAGGCTGTCTAGCTTGGCATATGTTGTGTTGCTAGATTTCAGATATACAACCAAATGCTTGTTGGGAAACGGGCCAAGTGCCCAGACATTTGAATGAGAAGTGCTGCGAGTTTACAGAGACACCAACTTTTGCTATTGCAGAAGATAAGGCTCAGTTCCTAAACATGCGAGGTCAGGGTCCAGAGTATTTTGCAACATATTAATTTGCAGGCACTTCTGGAATTAAATGGGTTAAAATGAAAAGCAAAAAAGTGAACAAACATAAGCGGATATAACATATGGTTTTTAAAAAAAGCACAATATAAAAGTGTTGTTATCAAGGCTGATCTGCATGTAGTCATTTGTGTGCTGGGTTTGGCAGTGGCTATTATAATACTAGTATCAGTCACAGATCCACGTTCCAGGTTACATTCTTACTGGGAGCCAGCAAAGCCCATCTGCCTGACCAGGTGTCTGCAGGTAAAATGAGGTACAGGGATGAACACACAGGGTTTTACCAGCCCAAGGCTCAATTATTTCTGTATGCAATATAGTAATATCTGAAAATATGAAAAAAATGTTTGCCAACCTCCATTTTTTTCTTATGGTTTAAAATTTCACAACATTTTGGGGTCTATGTACTAAGGCTTGGAGAGTGATAAAGTGGACGGAGATAAATTACCAACCAATCAGCTGCTAAGTGTCATTTTTCAAACACAGCCTGTACAATGACAGATAGGAGCTGATTGGTTGGTTCTTTATCTCGTCCACTTTATCTCTTTCCAAGGCTTAGTACTAGGGGTGTGCACCGGCCACTTTTCGTGTTTTGTGTTTTGGTTTTGGATCTGGATCTTTCTTCGTGTTTTGGATCTGGATTGGTTTTGCCAAAACCACCCTTCCGTGTTTTGGGTTCTGGGTTTTGTGTTTTGGATCTGTATTTTTTTGAAAAAAAGCATAAAAACAGCTAAAATCACAGAATTTGTAGGTTTTTCTGCTCCTATGCTATTATTAACCTCAATAACCTTAATTTCCACTCATTTCCAGTCTATTCTGAATACCTCACACCTCACAATAGTGTTTTTATGTCCAAAAGGTTGCACCGAGGTAGCTGGATGACTATGCTAAGCGACACGAGTGGGCGGCACAAACACGTGACCCATCTAGGCGTGAAACTGCAGTGGCAGACAGGATGGCATTGAAAAACTAGGCCCCAAACTGTACATAATGCAAAGAAAAAAAAGAGGTGCAAGATGGAATTGTCCTTGGGCCCTCCCACCCACCCTTATGTTGTATAAACAGGACATGCACACTTTAACAAACCAATCATTTCAGCGCCAGGGTCTGCCACACAACTGTGGCTGAAATGATTGGTTCGTTTGGGCCCCCACAAAACAAGCTGGCAATTAATCTGTCCCTGCACAAACTGGCTCTACGGAGGCAAGAAGTCGTCCTCATCCTCCTCATCCACAGATTCCTCACCCTCTTCAGTGTTATGTACATCCTCATCCTCACAGAGTATTAATTCGTCCCTGCTGGAACCACAGGTCCCTCTGTACGTTCTGGAGGCTGGTCTCCCTGGAAGAGTTGATCATTCATTTTATGAACATCATCTTCTCCACATTTTGTGGAAGCAACCTCCTACGCCTTTCGCTAACAAGGTTCCCGGCTGCACTAAACACTCTTTCGGAGTACACACTGGAGGGGGGGCAACTCAGGTAAAATAGAGCCAGTTTGTACAGGGACCTCCAAATTGCTTCTTTTTCCTGCCAGTACAGGTACGGACTGTCTGACATGCCTACTTGGATGCTGTCACCGATGTAATCCTTTAACAGACAGACGCACGCTTGTCGCTGCTGCTTTGAGGATTCAAGTGCGGCTACAGCCCACACAATTCACAAAGATAGAAAAAAAAAAAGAATATTTTTATTGTTTGTGGAGCACACTTTGAGGGTTACACCACCCTCTAACAGACAGACGCACGCTTGTCACTGCTGCTTTGAGGATGCAAGTGCGGCTACAGCCCACACAATTCACAAAGACAGAAAAAAGAAGAAGAATATTTTTATTCTTTGTGTAGCACACTTTGAGGGTGTCACCACCCTTTAACAGACAGACGCACGCTTGTCGCTGCTGCTTTAAGGATGCAGGTGCGGCTACAGCCCACACATTTCACAAAGACCGAAAAAAAAAGAACAATATTTTAATTGTTTGTGTAGCACACTTTGAGGGTGTCACCACCCTTTAACAGACAGACGCACGCTTGTCGCTGCTGCTTTAAGGATGCAGGTGCGGCTACAGCCCACACAATTCACAAAGACAGAAAAAAGAAGAATATTTTTATTGTTTGTGTAGCACACTTTGAGGGTGTCACCACCCTTTAACAGACAGACGCACGCTTGTCGCTGCTGCTTTGAGGATGCAAGTGCGGCTACATCGCACACAAGTCACAAACACATAAAAAAAATAGTTTTTTATTTTTTGGAGCACTTTGAGAGTTACACCACCCTTTAACAGACAGACGCACGCTTGTCGCTGCTGCTTTAAGGATGCAGGTGCGGCTACAGCCCACACATTTCACAAAGACCGAAAAAAAAGAACAATATTTTAATTGTTTGTGTAGAACACTTTGAGGGTGTCACCACCCTTTAACAGACAGACGCACGCTTGTCGCTGCTGCTTTAAGGATGCAGGTGCGGCTACAGCCCACACAATTCACATAGACAGATAAAAGAAGAAGAATATTTTTATTGTTTGTGTAGCACACTTTGAGGGTGTCACCACCCTTTAACAGACAGACGCACGCTTGTCGCTGCTGCTTTAAGGATGCAGGTGCGGCTACAGCCCACACATTTCACAAAGACCGAAAAAAAAAGAATAATATTTTAATTGTTTGTGTAGCACACTTTGAGGGTGTCACCACCCTTTAACAGACAGACGCACGCTTGTCGCTGCTGCTTTGAGGATGCAGGTGGAATCTAGACGGGATTTGGAACCGAGGACACACTACCTCCATCAATTGTCTAAATCCCACTGCACTAATGTCGGATACCGGACGCACGTCTAACACCAACATAGCAGTCAAGGCCTCAGTTATACGTTTTGCTTCAGGATGACTGCTGTCGTACTTCATCCTCATCGCTAGGGACTGTTGGAGGGTCAATTGTTTAGTAAAAGTAGTGATGTTCCTACTTCCTCTCTGGGATGATGAACAACTCCCAGCAGCAGCAACAGCACTAGTAGGAAGTGGTTCTTGATCTTTCCCTATTTTATTTTTATCAGAGAAAGTTTGGTCCTCCATTTATGTTATATTGATATATATACGTGCGGCTAAAGCGCACACAAACACAGAAAATATTTTTTTATTTTTGCTGGAGAGTAGTGCACTTTGTGGGTTACACCACCCTTTAAGAAATGAGCCAGCCGGCTCTTTACTTATGGGACACAGGCGCACGCTTGGCGCTGCTCCTTTGTTGATGCACGTGCAGCCACAGTGCACACAAGTCACAAACACAGAAAATATATATTTTTTTGGTTTGGAGTGTACTTTGGGGGTTACAGAACCCTTTAACGGTCAAGCCAGCCGGCCCTTTACTTATGACACAGGCGCACGCTTGGCACTACTTTGTTGATGCACGTGCGGCTACTGCGCACACAATTCACAAACACAGAAAATAATTTTTTTTTTGGTTTGGACTGGAGTGTACTTTCGGGGGTTACAGCACCCTTAACGGTCAAGCCAGCCGGCCCTTTACTTATGACACAGGCGCACGCTTGGCACTACTTTGTTGATGCACGTGCGGCTACTGCGCACACAATTCACAAACACAGAAAATAATTTTTTTTTGGTTTGGACTGGAGTGTACTTTCGGGGGTTACAGCACCCTTTAACGGTCAAGCCAGCCGGCCCTTTACTTATGACACAGGCGCACGCTTGGCACTACTTTGTTGATGCACGTGCGGCTACTGCGCACACAATTCACAAACACAGAAAATATATTATTTTTTTAGCACTTGGGGGGAGCACCCCTGATGGACAGAGCACCCCCTGGACAACACTACAGCACCTCTTTAGGACTGGGCCACTGCACAGGACTTTGGAGTGGACACAGCCCCTATGGAGAACTGACTGCACAACACAGTCCAGCCAGCCCCTATGGACTTTGAAGTAGTGGACACAGCCCCTATTAACAACAGCAGCACAGCACAACACAGCCAGCCCCTATGGACTTTGAAGTAGTGGACAACAGCAGCACTACACTACACTACACTACACAGCCCTAACTCCCACCCTCCCTCTTCACTGTCCACAGCCGAGTGAGAAAATGGCGCCGACGTGGGTACCTTATATAGGATCCAAAACCCGCGAGACTCGGAAGGCGGGAAGATGACGTTTTGCCTCGATTTCAGAATCCGAGTCAGGCGGGAAAAGTCGAGCCTGACTCGGATCGGACTCGGATCGGGGGGCTCGGGGGGGTTCGGATTTCAGAAATCCGAACCCGCTCACCCCTACTTAGTACATAGATCCTGATTGAGCTTTGGGAATAGAGTAAGAAACAGCAAATAACTGTGCATCTTGGTAAAACCGTCCAGCACTGCAGGTGGGTCATATGTAAAATGTGCAGAGCGATTTAGGGTTCAATCCAATTACTTGTGAAGGGTGAGATGTGCTGTTGCCACGGCGTTTAAATGCCGGCAACTGCACCGCATTTTGCAACTCTCGCCGAACCTGAATTCGTATCATTTTGCTCAGAGCCCTATGGGGCTGCAAGCACTTTTATGAGAATTTAGGCTGCCAAAAGGTGCGGCCAATTGGATTGTCCCCATAGATTTGGGAGGGGCATGTCCAAACTGAAATCTAAATTTCAGCGTAATAATAAAGCTGTCCAGCAATTGTGAGCTACATGCAGAAGCAGCCAGTATTTACCCTGCATGCAAAAATAAAGTATGTATTTGCACCCCTTGCATTGGAACATGGTTTGTGCAGGTTCACAGTTACTTGCTATATCTTCCTCTAATCTCAAAGCTGAATCAGGCCCATAGACCCCTTTTACTGATTGTAAACAGACTCAATAGACCATCCTTACATTGCCTACATTACCAAAGGAGGCATCTATCTCTACATGCCTCAAACCTCAATCTTCTAGGTAAGTGTAATGAACTACATTAGTAAGATGTTCTTTTCTGAGACACGCACACAGAGATGCCTTTTCGCGTATATTATGGGAGTGTATCCCGCACAATAAGGGCAGTCTTTTCTTCCAACTTGCCCTCTTCTGTTCTAGGCTGCTGCACATGCATGGGAAATTGCCTATGAACCCACCGACTGTCAGTGGGTTAAGCCAATCAGTGGCTGTCTCAGTAATTACAAGATTAAATATTATCTGGGGTAGTTGGATTGACTGTGTTCCACCCAGAGCCGTAACTAGACTTTTTGGTGCCCTGTGCCAGAAAGAGCATTGGCACCCCCCTCATTTTTCAAAGGGACATAATGCACCCAAAAAAGGGGAATGGCCTCATGGGGAAGGGCCAGGGTAGAGATAGGGGAGGCAAGGAGATGCTGGGGATGAAATAAGAGGAAGCAAGTGAGAATGATAATAAACAGAAATTTGATAGGCCCAAACAGCGCCCCCTGACCTGTGGTGCCCTGTGCGATGGCACCGGCCGCACTACCCTAGCTACGGCCCTGGTTCCACCCAATATCTTGTTAAATGGCAAATAAAATATCTTAAAGAAAGCATCATGTGACCAGTACATCATATCAGGTAAAGGGTGGGACTTCTGGTCCAGCAGGTAAAGAACTAGCTAGTGGCACATGGCACAAAAGCTTCGCTTGACCCCATGGTCTGTTTATTTTAAGGTGTCATTATGGGATGAAATACAGAGGTAATAAATCATGGAGCCCTGGCAGGATGTCATATTACATAATAAATAATCAAGATAATAACTCTATCCTCTCCTGCTGCATTCTGGAAAAAAGCCCCACTTACTTATTATTGCGTTAATGAAGGTAGCGCAGCCGTTTTTACTTTGCTGACACTCATCTGTAAAATGAGGGTGGCCCAGTGGGCAATTATCATCCTGCCCCTTTGACAATAGTTCCCATTAGTACTTTTACAATGTTAAGGAGCTCTTCTAACAAGCAACGAAAGTCTATGTGCAAAACACAGGAGAACATTGCCCATTAACAATATTATTTTATTATAGTACAGACCGGTCCTAGCAACACTGGATAGCCCTTATGCTACATATCAGCATCATTAGAGCAGATTGCTGCATTTTCATTATAATAGGTTCAGAAAAACAATATGGCAGTGCAGGTTGAGTCTCCCATATCCAAATATTCCAAAATACGGAATATTCCGAAATACGGAATATTTTTAGCATGACTGAGAAAGTGAAACCTTTGCTTTCTGATGGTTCACTGTACACAAACTTTGTTTAAAGCACAAAATTATTAAAATATGGTATAAAATAACCTTCAGGCTGAGTGTATAGGGTGTATATGAATTTTATGAAACATAAATGAATTTCATGTATGTACACAAACTTTTTTTGATGCACAAAATTATTAAAAATATAGTATAAAATGACCTGCAGGCTGTCTATATAAGGTGTATATAGAACATAAATGCATTCTCTGTTTAGATTTGGGTCCCATTCCCAAGACATCTCATTATGGTATGCAATTATTCCAAAATACGGAATATTCCATTATCCAAAATACCCCTGGTCCCAAGCATTTTGGATATGGGAGACTCAACCTGTACATGATTTGTCTTGATAAATCAGATGAAAAAGAGTGTTAAGAGGGTTTCCACATTATTTACATGACTTTCCTTTACTAGGTACATACCGCAGGGCAACATTTACCTCATACATTTTTTTCCCATAGCTTCATATTATGCTTTTTATCCATGTATTTATATAATCAGGCACAGTCGTGCATAGTCCACGAGAACAGGTGTTATGTCTATATTAACAGTTATTTATACAATGGACACATACAGTATTATGCACACGCAGAATTGTCATTCACATAAGCAGAGCACATGTACAGTACACATCAGGGTTAATGGTTTTGTTTTTGGCCAGAAGCCAATTAACCTACCAGTATGTTTTTGGATTGTGAGATGTAAACCACGCAAACATAGAGAAAATACAAACTCTACACCGATAGGGGCCCTGGTAGGAATTGGACGCATGAACCCCATGTTGAGAGACAGCAATGTTGACCACTATTTACTGTGCTGTCTCATTTCCAAAGTAAAAAAAAAATACAGACATCTTAAAAGTGGAGAAAGAAGCAACATAGAATAAGCAATGGAGCTCAAGTCAATGCATTTAAGTTATTTACAGGTGAAAAAATCCTTCCATACAGCCACTGAATAAAATAGAGACAAACTACCACAGAATCAACTACACTGTACACGTAAGTACCTCATCCACAGCAAGCAGAAGGAGGGAACAAATATATAGGAGGCGATTTAACAAGTCACAAAGTTCATGGAGCACCTTGTGTACCAATATAATGTGGGTTAGCCTTGAAAAAGCAGCTAACGAAACGCGCGTCGGTGTCCACTGCTGCCTTGTTCTAATGTCCACATTAGATTGTTGTTATGTTAATAATATATGTACCTAAGTAGTATTTGATATTAGCGCTATTACTGGCACAAGAACAGATACAGCTCAAGTGGTCACTGCACACACATTGAGATAATGGTGATCAAATTACCTGCTGTTACTTATAATGTTTGGAAAGAGAATTTGGGCTAATACAAGAGATTACTATTGAGTAATTGATTGGAGACATTACCATTTATTGCTCTGATATGGAGCATGAGTAGACCGGAGGTGATTCCTATTGAATAGCTGATCGGGGACATTACCGTTCACTGGACCTGATTCAGCATTGCACATACGTGCAATGCTGAATGCAGACTCCCTATTATCGGGAATATGCGTGTGTGCAGGACACGTTCTGCTAATGTGCAGAGCGGGTTCTGCGTGATCGCATGCAGACCCTTCTATGCCTCTGCCTGATTTACAAGCAGAGGCATTTAAAGGGTGGTGCGGGGGCAACCGGCATTCCTGGAAATGGGGGGGGGCATGTCGGCCCCGTTTTCCAGGAGTGGCGAGACCAGGGACTGCGTCTACGGACGCAGTTTCCTGGCTTTGCAAGCCAGCCAGCCTGAGTAAGCCTCAGCTTACTCAGCTGGCTGGTGGCCTGGCGCCATCCACCATCGTGACCGATGGTTGCGATGGTGACCCCAGCCTGTGACTTCAGTCGCAGTGCTGGGCTCACAAATCCAGCAGAGGGTGTCATATCCTCCTGCTTCATTTGCATATTAGCAAGGACGGAATTGCAAAGCTTCCTGTGTGCAGCTTTGCAATTCCATCCAAAGCTGAATAACCCCCACTGCTCTGATACAGAGCATGTAATAAGATACAGTACTGTAAGGTCTACACACAACGGCCATTTGGGTACATATAGAAATGTTTTGAATTAGGGGAGACACTACAGGCAAATAACAGAAGGGATATTGCCTGTAAGCCTATATTTGAAACATTATCCCCCATGGAGATTTTTTTCAGTTCTATGGGAGTTTATTGAATGTGTGCTGGAATTATCAGTACATGCCGCACAAGATATAGCACTGTTGTCGAGCACTAAATTAGATTACTGTCAGTATAACACTATACAGATGTAGTTTCTTACTACATTCATGTATGCAAAGTACCTATTGTGAGGAATAAAAGAGACTGCTACTACTTTTATATACAAGGATCTGGCTTTTATATTAGCTAATTAACGTAATAATTTAATAGGCTCTGCATTCAGAGAATTTTTTAAATTGCACAATGAGATTGGAGCCCATGTTGGCAGACTAGTGGGCTACTTTAGCTCTGATATTGAGCACAATATCTGTCTCATAATTCATGCATAGACCACCAGTGGACTAATACAACTCTGACTAAAATGATAATATTACAACTTCAGTTTATATATAGATTATTATGGGGTGGGTTTAGCCCTTATATGCTGCACATTGTTGAGAACATTTCTTGAATGAATGTAATGGGATACGTTCAGAATCCCGACAGTGGGGATTCCGGCATTCAGAATGCCGATGACGGAATCCTGACACTTATCAGAATACCGACGACAGCATCCCGACCACCGGGACCCCCGAAGGTAAGTAGCGGGGTTAGGGTTAGGCACTAGTGGGAGAGTTAGTTTTAGGTTTTTAATGCAGGGAGGGGGAGGTTATGTTTAGGCACTGGGGAGGGAGGGTTAGGGGGAGGTTAGGTTTAGGCACTAGGGAGGGTTAGGTTTAGGCACTGGGGAGGCAGGGATAGGGGAGGTTAGGTTTAGGCACTGGGGAGGGAGGGTTAAGGGGAGGTTAGGTTTAGGCACTAGGGAGGGTTAGGTTTAGGCACTGGGGAGGCAGGGTTAGGGGAGGTTAGGTTTAGGCACTGGGGAGGCAGGGTTAGGGGAGGTTAGGTTTAGGCACTGGAGAGGGAGGGTTAAGGGGAGGTTAGGTTTAGGCACTAGGGTGGAGGGTTAGGTTTAGGCACTGGAGAGGAAGGGTTAGGGGGAGATTAGGTTTAGGCACCGGAGAGGCATGGTTAGGGGGAGATTAGGTTTAGGCACCGGAGAGGCAGGATTAGGGGGAGGTTAGATTTAGGCACTAAGGGGGAGGTTAGGTTTAGGCAACGGGGAGGCAGGGTTAGGGGGAGGTTAAGTTTAGGGACTAGGGGGAGGGTTATGTTTATGGTGCAGGGAGGGGGAGGTTAGGTTTAGGCACTAGGGGGGGAGATTAGGTTTAGGCACCGGGGAGGCAGAGTTAGGGGGAGGTTAGGTTTAGGCATTAGGGGGGAGGGTTAGGTTTATGGTGCAGGGAGGGGGAGGTTAGGTTTAGGCACCGGGGGAGGGAGGGGGTAGGGGTTAGGTTATGGGTAATTACGTAGAGCTGTCGGGATTATAACCTGGTCGGGATGCCGGCGTTGGGATTCTGACAGCCGGGATCCCAACCACTGGCATCCCGTACCCATCCCCTGTGAATAAAGCACACAAATGATCAGTGAGGAAAATACCAGGGTGTGATCTATAATATTGCTGGAGTAATTCATTAAATACTGTGAGCATAACCCATGGCTCTGCTACAGAGCTGAATATCAGTGGTGACAAGTGAGAAAAGTAAAATACATAACTCTGATACAGAGCATAAATTGTGGTTACAAAACTGTGGTCTTAGCCATAATACAGCCAATTACTTGGAGAATAAAATCTAAATATTGTATACAGAATTGTGGTTGGATGCCACAAGGTGGAACATTATTGCTCATAGCCTACAGACTTAGGGGGTCTATGTACTAAGCCTTGGGGAGAGATAAAGTGGATGGAGATAAAGTACCAACCAATCAGCTCCTAACTTTCATTTTTCAAACACAGCCTGTAAAGTGACACTTAGCTGCCGATTGGTTGGTACTTTATTGCTCTCCAAGGCTTAGTACATAGACCTCTTATAGAACAATATAGTTCTGGGACAGAGCATATAGTTATTTACCATTATTTTAAAGAATAGCTAACAGACAACTAGAAAAAATAAGAGATATGGTAAGAACTTACCCTTGTTATCTCTATTTGTACGAAGTCCATAGGGTTCCACAGGATACCTTGGGGTATAGGTGATGACGTCAGTCTTCAGGCACCACAGAGTTAAAGTTTTCAGCCTCCCAGGATGCATCTGGGTCCATCTCCTATACCCCGCCCCCGGGCCAAGGCATCTCAGTTACGTCACACAAGCCATAGGCCGGAGGAGGAGAAGAAAGAGATGGACACTCACAAGCATCACATTCTCACCATAGGGAGACAGAAAAACCGGTGACCAGAATAAAGCCCATCTGCAGTACAGGTGCGACAGGGAGGGAGTCCTGTGGAACCCTATGGACTTCGTACAAATAGAGATAACAAGGGTAAGTTCTTACCATATCTCTTATTTTCTACTGCAGGGTCCATAGGGTATCCACAGGATACCTTGGGGATGTCCCAAAGCAGTATTCTTCAAGGGTGGGGACGCTCCTGTGCTGAGAGGAGAATCCGCCACCCGAAGGAAGCATCCTGAGAGGCAAAGGTGTCAAAAGCATAATATCTCACAAAGGTATGGACAGAAGACCACGTAGCAGCCTTGCAGATCTGAACTGCAGAGGCACCACGTCTAGCTGCCCACAAAGGACCCACAGACCTAGTGGAATGAGCCCTCACAGAGGAGGGAACTAAAAGACCTTCATGAAGGTAAGCTTCTGAAATTGCCATACGAATCCAGCCTGCCAAAGTCTGCTTTGAAGCAGGCCAACCCTTTTTACGGAAGCCATAGGAGGACAAACAAGGCGTCCGACTTCCTAAACGAAGAAGTGCGGTCCACATAAATCTTTAAGGCCCGCACAACATCCAAAGTGGCTTCACCCACTGAAAGTACAGGTGAATTGAAAGCTGGCACAACAATTTCTTCATTGATGTGAAAACTGGATACCACTTTGGGAAGGAATCCCGGACGAGTGCGAAGCACCGCCCTATTCCTCTGAAATATCAGAAAAGGGGGTCTACAAGAGAGCCCCTAAATCCGAGGCAATGGCCAGAAGGAATATGGTTTCAGCTGTAAGCCATTTAAAGTCCACTGAGCCCAGTGTTTCAAACAGCGGTCCCTGGAGAACTCTGAGGACCACAGCCAAATCCTAAGGCACCAGCGGTGAACAAAAGGTGGCTGAATGCGAAGAACACCTTGCATAAAGGTGCGCACATCAGAGAGCGCAGCAATCCTATGATGAAACCAGACTGACAGGGCAGACACCTGCACTTTCAGAGAAGCCAGGCGAAGCCCATGATCCAGTCCAGCCTGTAGGAAAGCCAACACCCTAGACAGGCGGAACTCCCTAGGGGAATACCCTCTAGGTCTACACCACCGGAAGAAAGTATGCCACACACGATGGTAGATTCTTGCCGAGGAAGGTTTACGAGCTCTTAGCATGGTTTGCACCACAGAGCCAGAAAAACCCTCTGGACTTTAGCATGACCGTTTGAACAGCCACGCCGGCAACGACAGCCGAGTCAGGTCCGGGTGAAGACAAGTACCCTGTGACAGCGGATCCGGTCGTAATGGTAACCTCAGAGGAACATCTACTGACAGACTCTGGGGGTCGGAAAACCAGTGCCGTCTGGCCCACTCGGGAGCTATCAACAGTAGCGTACCTCCTTCTCGTTTGAATTTCCATATTACCCGCGGAAGAAGGGAAAACGGAGGGAAAAGGTAGGCAAACTGGAACGTCCACTGGACAGACAGAGCATCCACCAGAGACGCCTTTTCGTCTCTTGTTCGAGACCCGTACACAGGCAACTTGTTGTTGTGCCGGGACGCCATGAGGTCTATCTCTGGAAGACCCCATTTGTCAACCAGACTCTGAAAGACGTCCTGGTGTAAAGACCACTCTCCCGGATGCACGTCCTGCCTGCTGAGAAAATCCACTTCCCAGTTGAGGACTCCCGGAATGAACACTGCTGATATTGCTGGGAGATTGCGCTCCGCCCAGACCAGAATACGGGACACTTCTGCGAGTGCTGCCCGAGTTCGGGTTCCTCCTTGTTGGTTTAAATAGGTCACCGTGGTGGCGTTGTCCGACTGGACCTGCACAGGGTGACCCTGGAGAACCGGCTGTGCCAGCTGGAGAGCTCTGAACACGGAGTTCCAAAATGTGTAATGGAAGCTCCGCCTCCGCCCGAGTCCACCTGCCCTGAAACAAGTGTGGACGCATGACAGCTCCCAGCCCCAGAGACTGGCGTCCGTTGTTAAAAGAACCCAGTTCGCCACCCAGAACAGGCGACCCTTGTTGAGGTGGGTCGTCTGCAACCACCAGGTTAGAGACAGGCGAACCTCCAGAGTGAGCACCATCGTCTGGGACTTGCGACACTGAGGCAATCCATTTACAGCACTTGGTATTCCCAGGCGGTCTCCCATCCAAGTACTAACCAGGCCTGACCCTGCTTAGCTTCCGAGATCAGATGAGATCGGGCATGTTCAGGGTGGTGTGGCCGTAAGCCCATCTGGACAGGATCTTTTCCTCCGTCACAAAGATCCACTGCTGCCTGGAGTCCAATAAGGCCCCAAGGTGCAGGATCCTCTGAGACGGGGTGAGAGTGGACCACTGCCAGTTTATCAACCAGCCGCAACGTTGCAGTACCACAATCGTCAGATCCAAAAAGAAGCTCTGGAGACCCCGCTATCAACAGGAGATCATCCAGATAAGGCAACAGTCCGCAGAAGAGCCGCCCCGACCGCCATGACCTTGGTGAATACCCGTGGAGCAGTCACCAGGCCAAAAGGCAGCGCCCCGAACTGGAAATGGTCGTTGCAGATTGCAAATCTGAGGAACTGCTGATGGCGCAAAAGAATAGGGACATGCAGGTAAGCGTCCTGGATGTCCAATGACACCATGTAGTCCCCAGGTTCCAGTGCCAGAATAATGGACCGCAGGGTCTCCATCCAAAACAGAGGCACCCTCAAGGACTTGTTGAGGGCCTTTATGTTTAGTATTGGACGGTAAGACCCATTGGGTTTCTGCACCAAAAATAGATTGGAACAGAAAAACCCAGGCCCCTCTGGGAAATTGGAACATAAACTATAACTCCGGCCTGGAGCATAGTGTGCAAAACCTTCTGCAGTTCTGAGGCTTTGTTCCGGTCTAGCGGAAGGCCTGTGGTAAAGAACCGGGATGGAGGCCTGTGCCGAAAGGAGAGGGCATACCCGTGAGAGACCACCTCCTGAACCCAAGTGTCTGTCGTAGTCCTCGACCAGCACTGGGCGAACTGAAGCAGGCGGCCCCCCACTTTGGGATCCCCCAAAAGGAGGCCCGGACCGTCAGGCCGCAGGTTTGTCATCTGATCTAGGAGCCGGACGTCTGGTACTCCAGACCTGTTTCTTGGGCTTGGACAATTTCTTGGTCCCAGCCTGCCGTGGAAAGGACTGTGCTTTAGGCCTACCTTGGGCCCTGTGGGGCCGAAAGGACGACTCACCAGCACTAGAAGGATTCGTAGCAAACGGAAGACATGCAGATTTTGCTGCTGCCAACGTAGCTATTATTTTGTCCAGATCTGGACCAAATAGTACCTCTCCATTGAAAGGCAGACCTTCTAATCCCTTTTTGGAATCCGCGTCCGCTTTCCAAGAACGCAACCATAAGGTGCGACGAGCAGCCACGGCTGTAGAGGAGATCCTAGAGGTGAGCATACAAATGTCTAAGGCCGCTTCATTAATGTGAGTGGCCAAGACTCGGAGATTGCCCACCAACCTGGTCTGTTCAGCCGAACAGTCAGAGTCCAAAGACGCCTCCAAATTATCCACCCAGCGCTCCATAGCTCTGGCTACCCAACACACGCCCATAGCCGGTCTGGATGCTCCCCCTGCAAGGGAATAAATGGATTTGAGGTAGATCTCCACCTTGCGGTCAGTGACATCCTTCAAGGATTACATCGAAGGCATAGGCAACGTGGCACTTTTGACTAGGTGTGTGATACGTGAATCCACTTGTGGAGGGGATTCCCTCATAGAAAAATAATTGTCCGCAAACGGATAAGCCACGGCTAAGCGCCTCTGGGGCTGAAACCGTTTACCTGGATATTTCCACGCCTCCTCTAAATGATCCGCTAATTGATCAGAAAGAGGGAACACCATAGCCTCACCCTTAATATCCTTAAAAAAGGCATATTTGAAATTGGCCACCGAAGGATCAATATCCTCAATAACTAAAGCCATGCGGACCGCACGAATAAGACCAGGGATATACACCCTGGACTTCGCGTACGGCTCTTTGGTACGGAGAGGTTCTTGGTCAGATAGATCCAGAATCTCCCCACCATCTGACGTCTCATCGTCATCTCCATAAGCAGCAGATAAAGATGCCACCGGCCTATTATGAGGCCGCAACACAGACTCCCCCTGTAAAACATTGGACAAATGCTGAACCGATGTAGTTAGAGTATTAACCCACGCAGGCTCCGGAGAAACCTGGGAAGGGGCAGGGAGACTGTGGGGTACCATCAATTGTCTCGGGAACTCCCGCATGGGTGACGACACCACTGACCGCTGGGACAAACCCGTCTGGGTAAACGCAGGTGGCGGAGCTAGCTGGCCCACAAGGGTTGTAAGCGTCTTAGCGAAACAAGCCCAGGGAGGTCCCTGTACTGGGACCGGGACCATAATCGGCCGTGACAGTGCCAGGCACTGGGGACATAACCCCTCCGCGTTACCCTCCCCCTCCACTATTCTTACCTTACATTTAGTACACATGAGCTGGAGAGGAAAATCAGTCTCAGACATGATGGTAAGTATGTGACACTCACACCTATACTTATTGGTATAGTGTGAATAACACCCTGCACACCACGCACCGCGCTGGCTTTGAGCAGAGCAAGATCAGGGACAGTAATATGGCTGACAGTAGAAAGTGAAAGTACAGACAGCAGGCTAGCAGATTAGTCACATACAATGCAGAAGAAACAAATCCCTGCACTATTAGCGCTGATTCTCAACTACTCAGACCCTCAGGCTGGTAGGACTCAGTGCTGCATACACTGACCTCTGACAAACGGAGGAGAGGTATGTTGGGGGACCCAGACCGCAATGCCACCGCTCACAGGCTTCCAGCAGCGTTCACCATGCTTTAAAGATGGCCACCGAGGAGCAGAGGATGAAGGAGGCCGGCCTGGGGGAGGAGCGCTGACACACTATGGCCAATCGGGCAGAGCAGAGAGGCTGTGTGCAGCAGGGGAGGCGCCGGCTGAGACAGGGAAAGCACGCTCCCCTGGCCTGCATTTAACCCCTGGGACGCCGCCGCGCATGCTGCTCAGCAGCGGCCCGCTGTCCCAGGGGGTAGTGGAAGCGCAGGTTGGTCACCTGGCTCCACACTGCAGCCAGTCCCCAGAGAGCCTCCTGCCTGGGGACTCAGGACCATGAGACCAGCGGGGACCCACCACGGGACCCCGCTGCTTACCTGCTATCCCCTTGGATCCGGCCATGGTCCAAAACATCTGGGGTCACCGCTAGCCGCGACCCCAGATGTCTACCAGCATCCCCAGATCAGTACCGGCATTCTGGTACCGGCGGGGTGTAGGGGAGACAGCATGGACGTCAATACTGACTGTCCATGCTGTACTCGCAGATGTGCAGCCAGTGCTGCCTTTAAAACAAACTTCAGGGGCTCTTCATAGCCCCCGTCTGCACAGTGCCTCCGACTCCGGCCAGGCACCGACGAAACTGAGATGCCTTGGCCTGGGGGTGGGGTATAGGAGAGGGACCCAGATGCATCCTGCGAGGCTGAAAACTTTAACTCTGTGGTGCCTGAAGACTGACGTCATCACCTATACCCCAAGGTATCCTGTGGATACCCTATGGACCCTGCAGTAGAAATATAAAAATATAGCTCTGCTACAGAGCAGACTTAAACTGCCCACACACATAACGATATTTTACCCGATTTGGTCGATATCGACGAATCATGACGACAAATCGTGTAAAATACGGCCAGATTGTGAGTGTCCACTCACGATCACGATGTCAATGCACGTCCCCGCTCGTCGTACATCGCATCTTCAGATCTGCCGTGCGGTAGGGCAGATTTGCCAATCTGGGACACAATGCATTGGATGCACGATAGATCTTAAGTCAGATTGGACATTTTAAACTCCAAATCGTGAGTAGGATTGCCGGGGAGCTGCCGGGGGAGAGTTCAGGGGAAATCGCACACATCGTGGGATCGTGTGCACAACGCTATCTGTGTGGGAACCTAAAAAGAAATGTGTAAATACACGAGGATCTTTGGGTAGTGAATATTCAAGGGAAGTAAAATTTCAAATGTGAAAGATCATATTGTTACATAAGTGTAACTACACTTGCTGGCAGAAAAGACTGATACACCATATCCATATTAGTAAGCCGACTCTGCTACAATATATGTGACACACTTTCTGGCAGAATAGACTGATTCACAGTATCCATATTAGTAAGCCAGTACTGCTACAATATATGTGACACACTTACTGGTAGAATAGACTGATTCACAGTATCCATATTAGTAAGCCGGAACTGCTACAATATATGTGACACACTTGCTGGCAGAATAGACTGATACACCATATCCATATTAGTAAGCCGGTACTGCTACAATATATGTGACACACTTGCTGGCAAAAAAGACTGATACACAGTATCCATATTAGTAAGCCAGTACTGCTACAATATATGTGACACACTTGCTGACAGAATAGACTGATACATAGTATCCATATTAGTAAGCCGGTACTGCTACAATATATGTGACACGCTTGCTGGCAGAATAGACTGATACACAGTATCCATATTAGTAAGCCAGTATTGCTACAATATATGTGACACACTTGCTGGCAGAATAGACTGATACACAGTATCCATATTAGTAAGCCGGTACTACTACAATATACGTTACACACTTGCTGGCAGAAGAGACTGATACACAATATCCATATTAGCAAGCCAGTATTGCTACAATATATGTGATACACTTGCTGGCAGAATAGACTGTTACCCAGTATCCATATTAGTAAGCCAGTACTGCTACAATATAAATGACACACTTGCTGACAGAATAGACTGATACCCAGTATCCATATTAGTAAGCCAGAACTGCTACAATATACATGACACACTTGCTGGCAGAAGAGACTGATACACAGTATCCATATTAGTAAGCAGGTACTGCTGCAATATATGTGACACACTTCCTGGCAGAATAGACTGATACAACGTATCCATATTAGTAAGCTGGTACTGCTACAATATATGTGACACACTTGCTGGCAGAAGAGACTGATACGCAGAATCCATATTAGTAAGCCAGTACTGCTACAATATATGTGACACACTTGCTGGCAGAAGAGACTGATACACCGTATCCATATTAGTAAGCCGGTACTGCTACAATATATGTGACACTTACTGGCAGAAGAGACTGATACACAGTATCCATATTAGTAAGCCAGTACTGCTACAATATATGTGACACACTTGCTGGCAGAATAGACTGATAAGCAGAATCCATATTAGTAAGCCAGTACTGCTACAATATATGTGACACACTTCCTGGCAGAAGAAACTGATACACAGTATCCATATTAGTAAGCCGGTACTGCTACAATATATGTGACACACTTGCTGGCAGAAGAGACTGATACACAGTATCCATATTAGTAAGCCAGTATTGCTACAATATATGTGACACACTAGCTGGCAGAATAGACTGTTACCCAGTATCCATATTAGCAAGCCAGTATTGCTACAATATATGTGACACACTTGCTGGCAGAATAGACTGATACCCAGTATCCATATTAGTAAACCAGTACAGCTACAATATATGTGACACACTTGCTGGCAGAATAGACTGATACACAGTATCCATATTAGTAAGCCAGTACTGCTACAATATATGTGACACACTTGCTGACAGAATAGACTGATACCCAGTATCCATATTAGTAAGCCAGAACTGCTACAATATACATGACACACTTGCTGGAAGAAGAGACTGATACACAGTGTCCATATTAGTAAGCCAGTACTGCTGCAATAAATGTGACACAATTCCTGGCAGAATAGACTGATAAACCATATCCATATTAGTAAGCCGGTACTGCTACAACATATGTGACAGACTTCCAGGCAGAATAGACTGATACACAGTATCCATATTAGTAAGCCGATACTGCTACAATATATGTGACACACTTACTGGTAGAATAGACTGATTCACCGTATCCATATTAGTAAGCCAGTACTGCTACAATATATGTGACACACTTGCTGGCAGAATAGAATGATACATAGTATTCATATTAGTAAGCCGATACTGCTACAATATATGTGACACATTTACTGGTAGAATAGACTGATACACAGTATACATATTAGTAAGCCGATACTGCTACAATATATGTGACACACTTACTGGTAGAATAGACTGATTCACCGTATCCATATTAGTAAGCCAGTACTGCTACTATATATGTGACACACTTGCTGGCAGAATAGACTGATACATAGTATCCATATTAGTAAGCCAGTACTGCTACAATACATGTGACACACTTGCTGGAAGAATAGACTGATACAAAGTATCCATATTAGTAAGCCAGTACTGCTACAATATATGTGACACACTTATTGGCAGAAGAGACTGATACACAGTATCCATATTAGTAAGCCAGTACTGCTACAATATAAGTGACACACTTGCTGGCAGAACAGAATGATACACAGTATCCATATTAGTAAGCCAGTACTGCTACAATATATGTGACACACTTGCTGGCAGAATAGACTGATACACAGTATCCATTTTAGTAAGCCAGTACTGCTACAATATATGTGACACACTTGCTGGCAAAGGAGACTGATACACAGTATCCATATTAGTAAGCCGGTACTGCTGCAATATATGTGACACACTTTCTGGCAGAAGAGACTGATAGTATCCATATTAGTAATCCGGTACTGCTACAATATATGTGACACACTAGCTGGCAGAAGAGACTGATAGTATCCATATTAGTAAGCCGGTGCTGCTGCAATATATGTGACACACTTTCTGGCAGGATAGACTGATACACAGTATCCATATTAGTAAGCCGTTACTGCTACAATATATGTGACACACTTGCTGGCAGAATAGACTGATACAACGTATCCATATTAGTAAGCCAGTACTGCTACAATATATGTGAAACACTTGCTGGCAAAAAAGACTGATGCACAGTATCCAAATTAGTAAGCCAGTACTGCTACAATATATGTGACACACTTGCTGGCAGAATAGACTGATACACAGTATCCATATTAGTAAGCCAGTACTCCTACAATATACGTTACACACTTGCTAGCAGAAGAGACTGATACACAGTATCCATATTAGCAAGCCAGTATTGCTACAATATATGTGATACACTTGCTGGCAGAATAGACTGTTACCCAGTATCCATATTAGTAAGCCAGTACTGATACAATATATATGTTACACACTTGCTGACAGAATAGACAGATACCCAGTATCCATATTAGTAAGCCAGAACTGCTACAATATACATGACACACTTGCTGGCAGAAGAGACTGATACACAGTATCCATATTAGTAAGCCGGTACTGCTGCAATATATGTGACACACTTCCTGGCAGAATAGACTGATACACCGTATCCATATTAGTAAGCTGGTACTGCTACAATATATGTGACACACTTGCTGGCAGAAGAGACTGATACGCAGTATCCATATTAGTAAGCCAGTACTGCAACAATATATGTGACACACCTGCTGGCAGAAGAGACAGATACACCGTATCCATATCAGTAAGCCGGTACTGCTACAATATATGTGACACTTACTGGCAGAATAGACTGATACACAGTATCCATATTAGTAAGCCAGTACTGCTACAATATATGTGACACACTTGCTGGCAGAATAGACTGATAAGTAGAATCCATATTAGTAAGCCAGTACTGCTAAAATTTATGTGACACACTTCCTGGCAGAAGAAACTGATACACAGTATCCATATTAGTAAGCCAGTACTGCTGCAATATATGTGACACACTTCCTTGCAGAATAGACTGATACACCGTATCCATATTAGTAAGACGGTACTGCTACAATACATGTGACACACTTGCTGGCAGAAGAGACTGATACACAGTATCCATATTAGCAAGCTAGTATTGCTACAATATATGTGACACACTTGCTGGCAGAATAGACTGATACCCAGTATCCATATTAGTAAGCCAGTACTGCTACAATATATGTGACACACTTGCTGGCAGAATAGACTGATACACAGTATCCATATTAGTAAGCCAGTATTGATACAATATATGTGACACACTTGCTGGCAGAATAGACTGTTACCCAGTATCCATATTAGTAAGCCAGTATTGCTACAATATATGTGACACACTTGCTGGCAGAATAGACTGATACCCAGTATCCATATTAGTAAGCCAGTACTGCTACAATATATGTTACACACTTGCTGGCAGAATAGACTGATACACAGTATCCATATTAGTAAGCCAGTACTGCTACAATATATGTGACACACTTGCTGGCAGAAGAGACTGATACACAGTATCTATATTAGTAAGCCAGTACTGCTACAATATATGTGACACACTTGCTGGCAGAAGAGACTGATACACAGTATTCATATTAGTAAACCGGTACTGCTACAATATATGTGACACACTTGCTGGCCGAATAGACTGATACAAAGTATTCATATTAGTAAGCCAGTATTGCTACAATATATATGTGACAAACTTGCTGGCAGAATACACTGATCCACTGTATCCATATTAGTAAGCCAGTACTGCTACAATATATGTGACACACTTGCTGGCAGAATAGACTGATACACTGTATCCATATTAGTAAGCCGGTACTACTACAATATATGTGACACTTACTGGCAGAATAGACTGATACACAGTGTCCATATTAGTAAGCCAGTACTGCTACAATATATGTGACACACTTGCTGGCAGAAGAGACTGATACACAGTATCCATATTAGTAAGCCAGTACTGGAACAATATATGTGACACACTTGCTGGCAGAATAGACTGATACACAGTAATCATATTAGTAAACCGGTACTGCTACAATATATGTGACACACTTGCTGGCTGAATAGACTAATACAAAATATCCATATTAGTAAGCCAGTACTGATACAATATATTTGACACACTTGCTGGCAGAAGAGACTGAAACACAGCATCCATATAAGTAAGCCGGTATTGCTACAATATATGTGACACAATTCCTGGCAGAATAGACTGATACACCGTATCCATATTAGTAAGCCGGTACTGCTACAATATATGTGACACACTTGCTGGCAGAATAGACTGATACCCAGTATCCATATTAGTAAGCCGGTATTGCTACAATATATGTGACACAATTCCTGGCAGAATAGACTGATACACCGTATCCATATTAGTAAGCCGGTACTGCTACAACATATGTGACACACTTGCTGGCAGAATACACTGATACAAAGTATCCATATTAGTAAGCCGGTACTGCTACAATATATGTGACACACTTACTGGCAGAAGAGACTGATACACAGTATCCATATTAGTAAGCCAGTACTGCTACAATATATGTGACACACTTGCTGGCAGAATAGACTGATAAACAGTATCCATATTAGTAATCCAGTACTGCTACAATATATGTGACACACTTGGTGGCAGAACAGACTGATACACAGTATCCATATTAGTAAGCCTGTACTGCTACAATATATGTGACACACTTGCTGGCAGAATAGACTGATACACCGTATCCATATTAGTAAGCCGGTACTACTACAATATATGTGACACTTACTGGCAGAATAGACTGATACACAGTGTCCATATTAGTAAGCCGGTACTGCTACAATATATGTGACACTTACTTGCAGAATACACTGATACACAGTATCCATATTTGTAAGCCAGTACTGCTACAATATATGTGACACACTTGCTGGCAGAATGGACTGATACGCAGAATCCATATTAGTAAGCCAGTACTGCTACAATATATGTGACACACTTCCTGGCAGAATAGACTGAAACACAGTATTCATATTAGTAAATCATACTGCTACAATATATCTGACACACTTGCTGGCCGAATAGACTGATACACAGTATCCATATTAGTAAGCGGGTAAGCGGGTACTGCTACAATATATGTGACACTGGCAAAATAGACTAATACATCATATCCATATTAGTAATCCAGTACTGCTACAATATATGTGACACACTTGCTGGCAGAATAGACTGATACACAGTATCCATATTAGTAATCCAGTACTGCTACAATATATGTGACACACTTGGTGGCAGAACAGACTGATACACAGTATCCATATTAGTAAGCCGGTACTACTACAATATATGTGACTCACTTCCTGGCAGTATAGACTGATACACAGTATCCATATTAGAAAGCCAGTACTGCTGCAATATATGTGACACACTTCCTGGCAGAATAGACTGATACACAGTATACATATTAGTAAGCCGGTACTGCTACAATATATGTGACACACTTGC
Organism: Taudactylus pleione; assembly: GCA_031769625.1. Taxonomy (NCBI): domain Eukaryota; kingdom Metazoa; phylum Chordata; class Amphibia; order Anura; family Myobatrachidae; genus Taudactylus; species Taudactylus pleione. The sequence continues at coordinate 4,112,756 of JAUIMM010000229.1, read as the reverse complement.
TGGCAGAATAGACTGATACACAGTATTCATATTAGTAAACAGGTCCTGCTACAATATATGTGACACACTTGCTGGCCGAATAGACTGATACACAGTATCCATATTAGTAAGCCAGTACTGCTGCAATATATGTGACACACTTCCTGGCAGAATAGACTGATACACCGTATGCATATTAGTAAGCCGGTACTGCTACAATATATGTGACACACTTGCTGGCAGAAGAGACTGATACACAGTATCTATATTAGTAAGCCAGTACTGCTACAATATATGTGACACACTTGCTGGCAGAAGAGACTGATACACAGTATTCGTATTAGTAAACCGGTACTGCTACTATATTTGTGACACACTTGCTGGCCGAATAGACTGATACAAAGTATCCATATTAGTAAGCCAGTATTGCTACAATATATATGTGACAAACTTGCTGGCAGAATAGACTGATCCACTGTATCCATATTAGTAAGTCAGTACTGCTACAATATATGTGACACACTTGCTGGCAGAATAGACTGATACACCGTATCCATATTAGTAAGCCGGTACTACTACAATATATGTGACACTTACTGGCAGAATAGACTGATACACAGTGTCCATATTAGTAAGCCAGTACTGCTACAATATATGTGACACACTTGCTGGCAGAAGAGACTGATACACAGTATCCATATTAGTAAGCCAGTACTGGAACAATATATGTGACACACTTGCTGGCAGAATAGACTGATACACAGTAATCATGTTAGTAAACCGATACTGCTACAATATATGTGACACACTTGCTGGCCGAATAGACTAATACAAAATATCCATATTAGTAATTCAGTACTGATACAATATATGTGACACACTTGCTGGCAGAATAGACTGATACACAGTATCCATACTAGTAAGCCAGTACTGCTGCAATATATGTGGCACACTTCCTGGCAGAATAGACTGATAAACCGTATCCATATTAGTAAGCCGGTACTGCTACAATATATGTGACACACTTGCTGGCAGAACAGACTGATACACAGTATCCATACTAGTAAGCCAGTACTGCTGCAATATATGTGGCACACTTCCTGGCAGAATAGACTGATACACCGTATCCATATTAGTAAGCCGGTACTGCTACAATATATGTGACACACTTGCTGGCAGAAGAGACTGATACACAGTATCTATATTAGTAAGCCAGTACTGCTACAATATATGTGACACACTTGCTGGCAGAAGAGACTGATACACAGTATTCATATTAGTAAACCGGTTCTGCTACAATATATGTGACACACTTGCTGGTCGAATAGACTGATACACAGTATCCATATTAGTAAGCCAGTACTGCTACAATATATGTGACACACTTGCTGGCAGAATAGACTGATACACAGTATCCATACTAGTAAGCCAGTACTGCTGCAATATATGTGACACACTTCCTGGCAGAATAGACTGATACACCGTATCCATATTAGTAAGCCGGTACTGCTACAATATATGTGACACACTTGCTGGCAGAAGAGACTGATACACAGTATCTATATTAGTAAGCCAGTACTGTTACAATATATGTGACACACTTGCTGGCAGAAGAGACTGATACACAGTATTCATATTAGGAAGCCAGTATTGCTACAATATATGTGACACACTTGCTGGCCGAATAGACTAAAACAAAATATCCATATTAGTAAGCCGGTACTACTACAATATATGTGACACTTCCTGGCAGAATAGACTGATACACAGTGTCCATATTAGTAAGCCAGTACTGCTACACTATAAGTGACACACTTGCTGGCAGAAGAGACTGATACACAGTATCCATACTAGTAAGCCAGTACTGCTGCAATATATGTGGCACACTTCCTGGCAGAATAGACTGATAAACCGTATCCATATTAGTAAGCCGGTACTGCTACAATATATGTGACACACTTGCTGGCAGAACAGACTGATACACAGTATCCATACTAGTAAGCCAGTACTGCTGCAATATATCTGGCACACTTCCTGGCAGAATAGACTGATACACCGTATCCATATTAGTAAGCCGGTACTTCTACAATATATGTGACACACTTGCTGGCAGAAGAGACTGATACACAGTATCTATATTAGTAAGCCAGTACTGCTACAATATATGTGACACACTTGCTGGCAGAAGAGACTGATACACAGTATTCATATTAGTAAACCGGTTCTGCTACAATATATGTGACACACTTGCTGGTCGAATAGACTGATACACAGTATCCATATTAGTAAGCAAGTACTGCTACAATATATGTGACACACTTGCTGGCAGAATAGACTGATACACAGTATCCATACTAGTAAGCCAGTACTGCTGCAATATATGTGACACACTTCCTGGCAGAATAGACTGATACACCGTATCCATATTAGTAAGCCGGTACTGCTACAATATATGTGACACACTTGCTGGCAGAAGAGACTGATACACAGTATCTATATTAGTAAGCCAGTACTGTTACAATATATGTGACACACTTGCTGGCAGAAGAGACTGATACACAGTATTCATATTAGGAAGCCAGTATTGCTACAATATATGTGACACACTTGCTGGCCGAATAGACTAAAACAAAATATCCATATTAGTAAGCCGGTACTACTACAATATATGTGACACTTCCTGGCAGAATAGACTGATACACAGTGTCCATATTAGTAAGCCAGTACTGCTACACTATAAGTGACACACTTGCTGGCAGAAGAGACTGATACACAGTATCCATATTAGTAAGCCAGTACTGGAACAATATATGTGACACACTTGCTGGCAGAATAGACTGATACACAGTAATCATATTAGTAAACCAATACTGCTACAATATATGTGACACACTTGCTGGCCGAATAGACTAATACAAAATATCCATATTAGTAAGCCAGTACTGATACAATATATGTGACACACTTGCTGGCAGAAGAGACTGATACACAGCATCCATATTAGTAAGCCGGTATTGCTACAATATATGTGACACACTTCCTGGCAGAATAGACTGATACACCGTATCCATATTAGTAAGCCGGTACTGCTACAATATATGTGACACACTTGCTGGCAGAATAGACTGATACCCAGTATCCATATTAGTAAGCCAGTAGTGCTACAATATATGTGACACACTTGCTGGCAGAATAGACTGATACCCAGTATCCATATTAGTAAGCCGGTACTGCTACAATATATGTGACACACTTGCTGACAGAATAGACTGATACCCAGTATCCATATTAGTAAGCCGGTACTGCTACAATATATGTGACACACTTGCTGACAGAATAGACTGATACACAGTATCCATATTAGTAAGCCGATACTACTACAATATATGTTACACACTTGCTGACAGAATAGACTGATACACAGTATCCATATTAGTAAGCCGGTACTGCTACAATATATGTGACACACTTCCTGGCAGAATAGACTGATACACAGTATCCATATTAGTAAGCCAGTACTGCTACAATATATGTGACACACTTGCTGGCAGAATAGACTGATACACAGTATCCATATTAGTAAGCCGGTACTGCTACAATATATGTGACACACTTGTTGGCAGAATAGACTGATAAACCGTATCCATATTAGTAAGCCGGTACTGCTACAACATATGTGACACACTTGCTGGCAGAATACACTGATACAAAATATACATATTACTAAGCTGGTACTGCTACAATATATGTGACACACTTACTGGCAGAAGAGACTGATACACAGTATCCATATTAGTAAGCCAGTACTGCTACAATATATGTGACACACTTGTTGGCAGAATAGACTGATACAAAGTATCCATATTAGTAAGCCAGTACTGCTACAATATATGTGACACACTTGCTGGCAGAATAGACTGATACACCATATCCATATTAGCAAGCCAGTACTGCTACAATATATGTGACACACTTGCTGGCAGAATAGACTGATACACAGTATCCATACTAGTAAGCCTGTACTACTGCAATATATGTGGCACACTTCCTGGCAGAATAGACTGATACACAGTATCCATATTAGTAAGCCAGTACTGCTGCAATGTATGTGACACACTTCCTGGCAGAATAGACTGATACACAGTATACATATTAGTAAGCCGGTACTGCTACAATATATGTGACACACTTGCTGGCAGAATAGACTGATACACAGTATTCATATTAGTAAACAGGTCCTGCTACAATATATGTGACACACTTGCTGGCCAAATAGACTGATACACAGTATCCATATTAGTAAGCCAGTACTGCTACAATATATGTGACACACTTGCTGGCAGAAGAGACTGATACACAGTATCCATACTAGTAAGCCAGCACTGCTGCAATATATGTGACACACTTCCTGGCAGAATAGACTGATACACCGTATCCATATTAGTAAGCCGGTACTGCTACAATATATGTGACACACTTGCTGGCAGAAGAGACTGATACACAGTATCTATATTAATAAGCCAGTACTGCTAAAATATATGTGACACACTTGCTGGCAGAAGAGACTGATACACTGTATCCATATTAGTAAGCCGGTACTTCTACAATATATGTGACACTTACTGGTGGAATAGACTGATACACAGTGTCCATATTAGTAAGCCAGTACTGCTACAATATATGTGACACACTTGCTGACAGAAGAGACTGATACACAGTATCCATATTAGTAAGCCAGTACTGGAACAATATATGTGACACACTTGCTGGCAGAATAGACTGATACACGGTAATCATATTAGTAAACCGATACTGCTACTATATATGTGACACACTTGCTGGCCGAATAGACTAATTCAAAATATCCATATTAGTAAGCCAGTACTGATACAATATATGTGACACACTTGCTGGCAGAAGAGACAGATACACAGCATCCATATTAGTAAGCCGGTATTGCTACAATATATGTGACACACTTCCCTGCAGATTAGACTGATACACCGTATCCATATTAGTAAGCCGGTACAGCTACAATATATGTGACACACTTGCAGGCAGAATAGACTGATACCCAGTATCCATATTAGTAAACAGGTCCTGCTACAATATATGTGACACACTTCCTGGCAGAATAGACTGATACACAGTATCCATATTAGTAAGCCAGTACTGCTACAATATATGTGACACACTTGCTGGCAGAATAGACTGATACACCGTATCCATATTAGTAAGCCGGTACTGCTACAATATATGTGACACACTTGCTGGCAGAAGAGACTGATACACAGTATCCATATTAGTAAGCCGGTACTGCTACAATATATGTGACACACTTGCTGGCAGAATAGACTGATACACCGTATCCATATTAGTAAGCCGGTTCTGCTACAACATATGTGACACACTTGCTGGCAGAATACACTGATACAAAGTATCCATATTAGTAAGCTGGTACTGCTACAATATATGTGACACACTTACTGTCAGAAGAGACTGATACACTGTATCCATATTAGTAAGCCAGTACTGCTACAATATATGTGATACACTTGCTGGCAGAATAGACTGATACATCGTATCCATATTAGTAAGCCAGTACTGCTACAATATATGTGACACACTTGCTGGCAGAATAGACTGATACACAGTATCCATATTAGTGAGTCAGTACTGCTACAATATATGTGACACTTACTGGCAAAATAGACTGATACACAGTATCCATATTAGTGATACAGTACTGCTACAATACATGTGATACACTTGCTGGCAAAATAGACTGATACACAGTATCCATATTAGTAAGCCAGTACTGCTACAATATATGTGATACACTTGCTGGCAAAATAGACTGATACACAGTATCCATATTATTAAGCCGGTACTGCTACAATATATGTGACACTTACTGGCAAAATAGACTGATACACAGTATCCATATTAGTAAGCCGGTACTGCTACAATATATGTGATACACTTGCTGGCAAAATAGACTGATACACAGTATCCATATTAGTAAGCCAGTACTGCTACAATATATGTGACACACTTCCTGGCAGATTAGACTGATACACAGTATCCATATTAGTAAGCCGGTACTGCTACAATATATGTGACACACTTGCTGGCAGAAGAGACTGATACACAGTATCCATATTAGTAAGCCGGTACTGCTACAATATATGTGACACACTTGCTGGCAGAATAGACTGATACACCGTATCCATATTAGTAAGCCGGTTCTGCTACAACATATGTGACACACTTGCTGGCAGAATACACTGATACAAAGTATCCATATTAGTAAGCTGGTACTGCTACAATATATGTGACACACTTACTGTCAGAAGAGACTGATACACTGTATCCATATTAGTAAGCCAGTACTGCTACAATATATGTGATACACTTGCTGGCAGAATAGACTGATACATCGTATCCATATTAGTAAGCCAGTACTGCTACAATATTTGTGACACTTACTGGCAAAATAGACTGATACACAGTATCCATATTAGTGAGACAGTACTGCTACAATATATGTGATACACTTGCTGGCAAAATAGACTGATACACAGTATCCATATTAGTAAGCCAGTACTGCTACAATATATGCGATACACTTGCTGGCAAAATAGACTGATACACAGTATCCATATTATTAAGCCGGTACTGCTACAATATATGTGACACTTACTGGCAAAAAAGACTAATACACAGTATCCATATTAGTAAGCCGGTACTGCTACAATATATGTGATACACTTGCTGGCAAAATAGACTGATACACAGTATCCATATTAGTAAGCCAGTACTGCTACAATATATGTGACACACTTCCTGGCAGATTAGACTGATACACAGTATCCATATTAGTAAGCCAGTACTACTACAATATATGTTACACACTTGATGACAGAATAGACTGATACACCGTATCCATATTTGTGAGCCGGTTCTGCTACAACATATGTGACACACTTGCTGGCAGAATACACTGATACAAAGTATCCATATTAGTAAGCTGGTACTGCTACAATATATGTGACACACTTACTGTCAGAAGAGACTGATACACTGTATCCATATTAGTAAGCCAGTACTGCTACAATATATGTGATACACTTGCTGGCAGAATAGACTGATACATCGTATCCATATTAGTAAGCCAGTACTGCTACAATATATGTGACACACTTGCTGGCAGAATAGACTGATACACAGTATCCATATTAGTGAGTCAGTACTGCTACAATATATGTGACACTTACTGGCAAAATAGACTGATACACAGTATCCATATTAGTGAGACAGTACTGCTACAATATATGTGATACACTTGCTGGCAAAATAGACTGATACACAGTATCCATATTAGTAAGCCAGTACTGCTACAATATATGTGATACACTTGCTGGCAAAATAGACTGATACACAGTATCCATATTATTAAGCCGGTACTGCTACAATATATGTGACACTTACTGGCAAAATAGACTGATACACAGTATCCATATTAGTAAGCCGGTACTGCTACAATATATGTGATACACTTGCTGGCAAAATAGACTGATACACAGTATCCATATTAGTAAGCCAGTACTGCTACAATATATGTGACACACTTCCTGGCAGATTAGACTGATACACAGTATCCATATCAGTAAGCCGGTACTGCTACAATATATGTGACACACTTGCTGGCAGAAGAGACTGATACACAGTATCCATATTAGTAAGCCGGTACTGCTACAATATATGTGACACACTTGCTGGCAGAATAGACTGATACACCGTATCCATATTAGTAAGCCGGTTCTGCTACAACATATGTGACACACTTGCTGGCAGAATACACTGATACAAAGTATCCATATTAGTAAGCTGGTACTGCTACAATATATGTGACACACTTACTGTCAGAAGAGACTGATACACTGTATCCATATTAGTAAGCCAGTACTGCTACAATATATGTGATACACTTGCTGGCAGAATAGACTGATACATCGTATCCATATTAGTAAGCCAGTACTGCTACAATATTTGTGACACTTACTGGCAAAATAGACTGATACACAGTATCCATATTAGTGAGACAGTACTGCTACAATATATGTGATACACTTGCTGGCAAAATAGACTGATACACAGTATCCATATTAGTAAGCCAGTACTGCTACAATATATGCGATACACTTGCTGGCAAAATAGACTGATACACAGTATCCATATTAATAAGCCGGTACTGCTACAATATATGTGACACTTACTGGCAAAATAGACTGATACACAGTATCCATATTAGTAAGCCGGTACTGCTACAATATATGTGATACACTTGCTGGCAAAATAGACTGATACACAGTATCCATATTAGTAAGCCAGTACTGCTACAATATATGTGACACACTTCCTGGCAGATTAGACTGATACACAGTATCCATATTAGTAAGCCAGTACTACTACAATATATGTTACACACTTGATGACAGAATAGACTGATACACCGTATCCATATTTGTGAGCCAGTACCGCTACAATGTATGTGACACACTTGCTGGCAGAAGAGACTGATAGTATCCATATTAGTAAGCCGGTTTTTCTACAATATATGTGACATACTTGCTGGCAGAATAGACTGATACACAGTATCCATATTAGTAAGCCAGTACTGCTACAATATACGTGACACACTTGCTGGCAGAAGAGACTGATACACAGTATCCATATTAGTAATCCGGTATTGCTACAATATATGGGTAAGTCTCCCGGCTGTCTGCCAACCCCGGACCCCCTGAACCATCACACACACACACTACAGCAGCAGGGGGGGCCCAATGACATGATACGTGCTGATTTGCCTCATCGTGGCCCCACCCCCTGCTTCACAATGCCGGTAATCTCATCTTTGTTTAGCTGGGGTGGGGCCATGATGATGCAATCACTCCCTTTGCTCCGCCCCCGATGCCACGTTAAGTGTCCCCCACGCCCCCCTTATTTTGCACTAGGCCCCATTGCTGTGCCGACCTGGCTGCCCCTTCCTGGAGCAGGCAGCCATAATGCTGGTAAGTATGGTTATCCGTGAAGGATACCTGGCTGCTTTACACTTGCACCATATAAAGGTGCAACCAAATATGAGCGATGTTTTCCTACTGTAATCATCTGCAATGGGTGCAGCAGCACATCGCACAAATAGTCCTGATTCAGAGATGTCCGTTAATGCCAACATAGCCGCGATCCCGCATGCAGCTGCTGTGCGAAAATATGTAAATGGCGCAGACGCTGAAGAATGTATAGAGATGCCCTCCCCGGCTTTGCAAATCCAACCATCTGCGTACAGAGGCACAGCATCGGAGCCAGATAATTCTATTATCACAGTTTTGAGTAATCCTATAGCTCAGTGTGGCGAGAACCGAAACGCCAGAACCACTTTCACTGCGCATGGCATCGCAGACACAGGCTGTGACAGCCGAAAAAACGATTGTGTGACACGTCTGCGTTTTTCCTGCACTCCCTGCAGCCATTCACAAACGTTCCCTGATCAATCACACTGCGAGTAAATGCCCTGTGAGCGACTACAGTAATGTACCTTGACGTAGTGCGACTTAAGGGGCCTATCCATTACACGACTTTGTGAACAATCCGACCATTGTTCACAAAGTCGTTTCATGGAAAGCCGGCAAGGACCAGCAATGCACGTGCACGCTGGGTCCTTGCCGACCCCGACTATCTACTGAACCTGCCCGTCAGGTTCGGCATGTTCAGAGATAGGAGGTCGGTCTCCTGCACTGAATGATGTTCAGTGAATGCCGTTCAGTGCGGGCACCGTGCCTCAGCGACCTGAAGGTCTGAACGCTAGACGTTCAGTCATTCAGGTCACCTAGTGGATAGGCCCCTTTAGATGCAGGCGCAGTTTACTGATAATCACTCAACTGTGTTAAATATCAGCTGGCATTCATGTGTGCATCAGACCAGATGTTCTGACTGAACTTTGCACTTATTTGAATCTCCCCCATAGTTATGAATGAATCTAAAGGCCCCCATACATCAGAGATTGATTGCAGCAATCGTGCAATTTGCAATCGATTGTGTATAATAATCTGCAAAAAATTTGCAATCGATTGTGGCATTTTTCTGCAATCGATTGAAAAAGGGAAAGATTTTTATACACAATCGATTGCAAATTGCACGATTGCTGCAATCAATCTCTGATGTATGGGGGCCTTAAGAGATAACTTATCTCTATGAGTCATAATTGTAATGAAGCAAAATTAATGGAAAAAAAAGAAAACATTGCAAATCTGCTATATACAGTCTTTAATGGCACCTTGAAAATAATGGACATTTGGGTCAAGAGAAGTGCAGAAAATTAATACAGGCCAGTTTTCTTTTTTAGCCGTTTTAATGTTGCTCTGGAGATGTCATAATGTTCTGAGTGAATGTGGAATAATAATTTGTCGGGCGGTGTGCCAGAGCCAGGCTGAATTATGAGATGCCACCATTGGTTAGTCACCTCTGCTACAGCTTCTGTAAAGAGTTGTTAGGGGAAACTGAGGCATGAAATCTGAGTCAGAATGTTTCGGGAGGTGCTGCCCTGCAGTAAGCATGCCCAGCTGTGAGCACGGGGAACTTTGTACTAATGTGTGAGCCAAGCCTCGCTGCTTGCAGGGGAACATTATACGGCATCCACAATCCTTATCATTGGTAACGCTCCTGCTGATCATAAGAGCAGCCCCAAGTCTGACAAATATTGTGCTAACCCATATAGATAATGATAGGGTTTATGCTAGCACCCTGCACCTGTCACAACTCGTGCAGTTCCTATTTTCTGCCTGGGGTTTCACTCTCTTCTCTGGTGCTTCTAGCACACTCTGGTTTGTATCTCAGTAGTTTGTTGCATCAGCTGAGTGTGCTAGAAGCACCAGAGGAGAGAGCGACATCGGAGGCAGGAAAGAGGAACTGCACGGGTTGTGTGACAGGTGCAGGGTGCTAGAAGGAACACTATAATGATATCAGTGTTTTTTGCATAGCACCAACATATTCCACAGTGCTGTGTGCTCAGAGGACATTATTTAGCCATATCAGGTCCTGTTCCATTGAAGCTTACAATTTAATTTCCAGCCACAGATGCAAATGGCGATACAGGCAGAAGCCATTTAACATTCCAGAGTGTCTTTGGACAATGTTGGGTATGGATGTCAGACAAATGACTTATAAATAGCACCATGATCAGAACTGATCTGAAGGCATTAGGGCTGCGGGAGCAGCAATGATGTGTGTTGTGCTGCTGCCAAGGAACAATGTGACCACAAGCAGCAGTGTGTGTTATTGTTAAGCTGGGTACACACTGGAGCAATATGCCTACATATCGCCTATATCACTCAGTGTGTACACATGATTGCGTTCGCTAGCAAAGGTCGCCAGGATTGATGTGCTGCACATCAAACTTAGCGATATTACTAGCGGCCAATGCATTGTTAATGAATGATGTAACGGTGATCGTTACGTCATTCATTAAAGTCGCCCAGTGTGGACGCACAATCACTGTTACGGGCATTCGTTCTGATGTTGGAACAAATGCCCGTCGCTCCAGTGTGTACCTAGCTTAACACTACAGTGTATGGCAGGGGGATTCAACATGCTGCTGTAGAACTACATATCCCAGCACGCCCTGCCACAGTTTCACTACTAGGGCATGCTAAAATTCTGGTGGTGTATGCTGAAATGTGTAGTTCCACAATAGCTAAAGAGCTGAATTTTGAATAACCCTGGTATATTGGTAATATGCAGGGGAGTGACAGCTACCACTCATCTTAACTACAAAACTGGTGCAGTCGCAGGGAATGCGATCGGAGCCAGCCGGCTTTTAAGGAGGAAATTTGTTCTGCACATGTACAGACTGGATTTCCTCCTACCCGCCGTCCCCCCTGAAGTGATGCGGCGGTCTGTGACCGCTGACATCACCGCCGGAATCGCGCCCTAGAATGCCATGAGAAGGGCCCTTAGTTCCCCCTCCGAGCACTATTTGGCTGATCTCTGCAATTCCCTCCTGAACCATGCACCGCTGCGCTCTGCAAGATTGGGAGGGAGGTGACAATGCCACTGATGAAATGGTATTGGCCCACATTATAATTATTACGGGGGAGGGGATATATATATATATATATAAATAGTGACACGAGGGGATTACTAAAGTAGTGGGTGCTTATGGATGCTGGTGGGTGGGAGGGCTCTACCACTGGAGATCCATTTCCACTAGGGGGGGGGGGGAATGCCAGCGGGCTTCTATAACAGGAATATAGATTTTTTCTATAAAATTTATAAATATGTTCTTAAAAATACTTTCTAAATTTAATTAAATAAAAATACTACCCCCCCGAACTAAAGCCTCTATTTAAACAGTTAATAATTTTTCCTCTAATGAACCTATATAAATAGATGAGAAAGGTTTAGCCAGAGAACACGGACAAAAGCTACTCTAGCACCGACCATACACAGGAATAGCTTTCAGCAGCGGGGAGGGCTCTGTGAATAGGGGTAAACCCTATATCCAGAAACATAAATGTCTCAGTGCAGGGTTACTAGCTGGAAGCTAACTGGACGAGCAGTGACATGTATTTATAAACAGGGCATCATTTCTCTTTGGCGGTACCACAGTAGATACAGTTGAGTAAGTTGTTCACTTTGTGTAGAAACAAGAATTTATCACCTTCTCAAGCGCCCTTTACAGGTCATGTTTGGTCAGGATCGAAAGGTAAAAATTGACACACCATGAAATAATATAGGTTGGCAATTTTGGTGTACAGCATGAATGTAGTAGGTAAAACAAGTGTCATAATCCAGTTTCTGGTCACCACTCAACATACTGTATATATTGTCACACAGAGGGCCTGATTCAGAGCCGAACTCTCTGACCAGAGCGCTCGCTCTGAATCAGGGCCCTCCTCCATGAAAATGGAGCGTCCTCCTGGACCCTCGCATAGCTGTGGGTGACCACCCACAGCTTATGCGAGCGTCCATGATGATGGTCGCGATGGTCAAGACCATCGCAACCATCGGGCTTGCGACGGAGACCCTGCGGTAGGGTCTCGCTGCCGCAAGCTCTGGAGTGATTTTGGCTCTATCAGAGCCAAAATCACTCCCACTGACATCACTAGTGATGTCAGTGGGGCCGGCTTCAGACGGTAGGCATTCCCATGGGAACGCCTCCATCTGGCAGCCACGCCCCCGGCATGCCCACCAAAGGGGGCGAGACCCAGAGTGACGGAGAGCCCGGAGCTATCCGGGTCTCGCGCATGCGCACGACGGAGCTCCCTCCGTCGTGCGCATGCGCATTGGGGCAACGTCGACCCGCTTGCGAGCATCCTGCGCTCGCGAGCGGGTCTGAATGACCCCCAGAGGAACCTGCTATGAACTGTACTGTGGTACCATATGCTGCTCTTGCAGTGTTCTGCTCTATTCGAATAAGTAAAGTCACACATCACTAGACGATTAAATTGAGCGATTGAACGATAACGATATCATTCGATACTCGTTTGAACATCGTTTGAAAATCATTTGCAGACTGTTTAAAAAATGTCTAAAACGAACAGCGATGCGCGATCCCGCTGGTCATTTAGACATCTATCTTCATACAAATACAGTATGTTGTACAATCTGATGATATCGTCAGGTTCAACATGTTTACAGATGATTGATGTGCCTTAACTAAATGACTGCTCGTACAGTGAAGGCACATCACAGACAGACAAACGACTGCACGATTACAATGTCATAATCATGCAGTCTTTTGCCTGTCGTCTGGTGGATGTGTGCCTTAAGTGTCTTGGGGGATCGCTCATAAATGTATTGAGTGGCTCAGAGGTGTAATTACAGTACGTTACTGGCCTTCATAATGGTACGACATGTTTCTTGGCCCGGATTCAAAGAGGACTGATACATTTGAAATGAACAACATAAACTAATATAAAACAAACTAATTTAAATGCTATCATATCCACACATATTATATACACTGATGTTAATACTACAGACCCTCCAACATGACCCCTTCCATCAGGTACATTTAGGTCTGCTCCTGGGCTTCCTTCTTAATTGATGATTGCAGACACCTGTGGTAAAACGCCTATCTGATCTATTAACTAGTTCACCACAGGTGTCTGCAATCATCAATTAAGAAGGACGTCCAGGAGCAGAGCAATTTGCACCGGATGGAAGGGGTCATGCTGGAGGGTAGGATACTAATCATCCTTATACACTGGAGGTGCACACTTTCTTATATATAACTGATTCATATCATCATGAACAGTAAGACATTATTTTCTGAATGCAAGTTATTCAAATATAATCCAACAACAACAATGACTCAGACCATACTTGCTTAGTGTTCATTCTAGCACCCTGCACCTGTCACAACCCGTGCAGTTCCTCTTTCCTGCCTGGGGTGTCACTCTCTGCTCTGGTGCTTCTAGCACACTCATCTGATACAACAAACTGCTGCGCTACAGACCCGACTGTTCTAGAAGCACCAAAGCAGAGAGCGACACCCTTCTGTTTGGGAGGCAGAGCGAGGGCGTCCCTGGGCAGCGTTCCCAGAAACGGGGCGCGTCATCCCTGTTTTCTGAGAGGGACAAAATCAGGGTCTGCGTCCGTGGCCGCAGATTTCCTGGCCTCGCAAGCTGCCAGGACTAGGTCAGGCTGCGGTAAGCTTCATCTACAGCAGCCTGGCCAGTGGGCAACCATCGTCACCGTCGCAGCACTGGGATCGCAGATGCAGCAAGGAGGTGGCTCTTTCCTACAGGCACCTCCTGCAGCATTTGCATTTGAGATGGACGGAATTGCACAGCCGCTTGCGTGCTGCTCCGCAATTCCATCCATCTGTGGATCAGGCCCAAAGACTCTGAATCGCTCACATTGGAGGCTATACTCAGACGGGGAATCTGCACCTAGCATAGGGCTGGTGCAAGTTTTGATGATGCAACTAAAGATGCATCAGACCGAAAATAGCCCCTCAGGGATACTAGAATTGGTTAATTGAAAAACATTGTGGTCTGTGCAGAGGGGATTATGATTGGCAATTAATGGCATGGTCCTGCTGCTCACAGCCTTGGCTTGAATACTCCTCTTCCCCTTTACATTTTTTATGCTACTTTCAGCATGCTTAACACAAGGGAATTTCACAAGTTCTTTCAACTACAAAATACCCCGAGTATCACTTCTCCTACTGCTGTACATACACCAAGCTCTTGCAACAGAAGTGGCCTTGTTCTAAGAACGGTCGCGCTCCTTACAGTATAGATTAATAGTATTTTAGCATCCTGTAAGGGCACAAAAATAACTAGCAACAGCTAATACAAGTGCAATGTAACAGCAGAAAGGAAGATTAGAGGTTTTATCCTGCTCGTTATCTGGTCACTTTGCATAGCAAGCCTGAGGCTGAGTGTCCTTGTTATAACCTTGAAATGCAGACCTGGATAAAAGCAGTATTTATATAGAGATCTACAGTAACTCTGCCCTTTAAAACATGTTTCTAGGTGACATATATTGACTTCCAATTTTCATGCATGAGAATATATGCACCATGTACAGTTTGAGTATAAAATACATTCATATATATTAGTATGTACTTGTAGTAAATGATAGCCTTTGAGCAATAGTTGAATGCAGTAAATTGTTTCTACCAGTAGAGGGCACTGGAGTTCCAGTTATTTGTGTTCTGTCATTGTGCAATGGTTCAGCTGTTCTAGGTTTGCTCACATTAGTAGCTGAGATTGGAAAACTCAGAAACAAATGTGTCCAGTTAAATACATTAGAACGTAAACATTCCAGACATTTTTACTGGGAAATACCCATGTTTTCACTGGTGGAAACCCTTTTTTGTAACCTTGGTAATAATATTGATTTATTTTTTTTCCAATGGAAAGCGTACACATATTTGGTGCTGGAAAATGCAGCATCCTGGTTTCTGAATTCCACACAAATAAGGGTAATAAAAAAAGAACAAAATAAAGGAGAAAATAATGTTTTGTAACACCATGTAAACTACCTGCGCTCATAACAAGCACATTGATGGATGCACCAACATGGCGGTGTGTGCGTGAGAGGGTGTAAATAGTATTGACAAGATGCATGAATGTGCCAACTTTAGCACCGACATATGAAATCTAGATGATGTTTTGGGTGAGATGAGATTAAAGGGGGGTATCCACTAGACGATAAAGGTGAACGATTGAACGATAACGATAAAATCGTTCGATAATCGTGCGACAATCGTTTGAACATCGTTTGAAAATTTGGTCTTTTAGACATCTTTTAGACACATCTATCATCGTGCAAACATGCTGGTCAACCTGACGATATCGTCAGGCTCAGCATGTTTCCAGATGATGGATGACCCTGCACTGAACGTCTGCTCGTTCAGTGCAGGCACATCACACGACTGACAAACGACTGCACGATTACAATGTCGTAATCGTGCAGTCATTTTCAGATCTTGTAGTGGATGCCCCCCATAAGTGACTTTTTGGGTTAGATGTGTATTTTTCACCCACAAAAGCACTTGAGTTTTAATGACGATGATCAGTTCTCACTCCTAGGGGTAAATTTACTAAAGTGAGAGTTTTTAGAAGTTGAGACATTGCCCATAGCAGCCAATCAGATTCTAGATATTATCTTCTAGGCGCTAGATAAATTATAAGCAGAATCTGATTGGTTGCTATGGACAACATCTCCACTTCTAAAAACCCGCACTTTAGTAAATATAACCCTTAAAGTATATTTTGAATTTAGGGCCTGATTGACAGGCAGAGGCATTTGCGGGGTGGGGCGGGGGTGGCCGGCGTTCCTGGAAATGAGGGGCGTGTCCACCCGGTGTCCGGGAGTGGCAAGCCCAGCGACTGCGTTAACCGACAGAGTGTCCTGGGCTTGCAAGCCGGCTAGCCTGCTGCATATGCATAATTTGCATACACCTCCTGATGCATTTGCATAATAGCAAGGACGTAATTGCAAAGCTGCCTGCGTGCACATATCATATATCTATAGCCTGCGTGCATACATCATATATCTATAGCCTGCATGCATACATCATATATCTATAGCCTGCGTGCATACATCTATAGCCTGCGTGCACATATCATATATCTATAGCCTGCGTGCATACATCATATATCTATAGCCTGCGTGCATACATCATATATCTATAGCCTGCGTGCACACATCATATATCTATAGCCTGCATGCATATATCATATATCTATAGTCTGCGTGCACACATCATATATCTATAGCCAGCAAGCATACATCATATATCTATAGCCTGCGTGCATATATATATAGCCTGCGTGCATACATCATATATCTATAGCCTGCGTGCACATATCATATATCTATAGCCCGCGTGCATACATCATATATCTATAGCCTGCATGCATACATCATAT
The DNA here is from genome assembly GCA_031769625.1 of Taudactylus pleione. Taxonomy (NCBI): domain Eukaryota; kingdom Metazoa; phylum Chordata; class Amphibia; order Anura; family Myobatrachidae; genus Taudactylus; species Taudactylus pleione. Next base: position 4,095,330 of record JAUIMM010000229.1, on the reverse strand, counting down.
ATCTATAGCCTGCGTGCACACATCATATATCTATAGCCTGCATGCATACATCATATATCTATAGCCTGCATGCATACATCATATATCTATAGCCTGCGTGCACACATCAAATATCTATAGCCTGCATGCATACATCAAATATCTATAGCCTGCATGCATACATCATATATCTATAGCCTGCGTGCACACATCATATATCTATAGCCTGCATGCATACATCATATATCTATAGCCTGCATGCATACATCATATATCTATAGCTTGCATGCATACATCATATATCTATAGCCTGCATGCACATATCATATATCTATAGCCTGCGTGCAGCTTGCAATTGCGATCTTTGCTGAATCGCCCCCTTAAAGCATTCTGTAACTTCTAAATGCACATGAAGAATATTTTTAGGTGCACATTGTCAAGTGTATTAAAAACATATTTACCTATACTCCTTTTACACCAGAGCTAAAACCCGGGTTATTGCAGGGTTAACCCGGGTAGCTCCTTGGTGTAAAAGAGGAAAGGGTTGGATCGACCCGGCAATCCAACCCAAGTAACTTGCAGGGTTTAACACGGGAATAACCCGTGAAACCCTGCAGTGTGAACAGTGTGCTCCGGATCACGATGACCTGGAGCGCGCCGCATGCCGGCCGATTGGTCCGGCTTCAGTGGTGCTTGGAGATGACATCATCTCCAAGCGTCCACTTCAACGCCGGAAAAGCCGGCTCTGGTGTGACCGGCGCCGACTCGGGAATATCCTAGGTTGGCGCCGGGGAAAATTCCAGGTCTGATCCGGGTTGGAACTCTGACCCGGAATTTCGGTGTAAAATCAGTATTAATCTCCTAAATTCCCTCCCATACCCTGGTTGTACAAGTCCGCCCTTCTGCCCCCTTCCCACTTCCTAGTAAAGTGAACAGGACCAGGGCTGTGTGTGATGATGGTATTTGCATTGTCCTGCTCTCACTCCTTCACCACCTTGCATACCATCTCCCTGCACTGTTTCAATCATGTATATTGTCTGGGGTATATGCAAAGCTGGGCCCTGCTTTTTTAATGACAAGCTTGTTATTTAATAATAATTTAATTACACTAAGATTTTATCGGTCTAGTGAAAGTTAAAGAATGTAAGCTTCTGATTTTCTTTATGACTAGCAACTGAACGCTTAGTGCAAAGTAAATGAGCCCTTTTCTAGAAGGTTACTCACCAACACAGATGACAAGTGCAGTAACCATAGCAACCAATTAAACCTGCTTTATACTTGAAAGACAGAAAGGTGTTAACGCAGATTGTTCATGTTTTCTGGTATCAGCCATTTTGGTCTAGGAAACTCCATTGGCTTACTGACAGAAAGTCTGGTATACTGTACACAGGACAAATGCATCCCTCAGAACCACAACTTTGTATGTTTTGTGGGTATGGCATATTTGTTACTTGTACCAATACCTGTACATAAAGCAGCTCACAGCAATCTTGGATTTAAGTGATACAAATAAACACTACAGTGAAAGAAAATATGAGATCTGGGTGCCATGTTCAGATGTTTCCACCAGATCAGTGTTCGTGCACCTAGCTTAATTATATATATAAATATGTGATTGAAACATTGAAGAATATAGAGGTTTACTCAACCCTACTATAATTGTGCTTTATTGAGGAGTGCCGCTTCACTGTTTCTAGATTCTTGAATTCTGCGGAGGGCACCCATAGTTATATTGTGGATGATGAGTGCCAAGCCCATGCTACACACATATATATATATATATATATATATATATATATATATATATATATATATATATATAGTGACAAATGCTTAGTAGTTTAGGATTTTAAAACGAATGTTAGGGGTTTATTTTTTACTGTCTTTAAAATCAGATGGAATGTTACAAACTACACAATAAAACTTATTTACAAGCCTCAAATAAGGCAGAACCACACTACTTAACTATTGGCATAAATGCATCTAATTGTCCGACGAGAGCTTTTCAAGGTCCACACGTACACGTAGTCTTTGGCAGCACACCCAAAATGGAGGAATATGATTACTGATAATGCACATGGTGGAAAGAGTCCAACCTTCTATAGCATGAGGGCCAATCTCTTATTTAATTTAAACATTTCCTATTTTTGTTTTAAACTGTAGTTTAGTCTTATGAATGCAGGGGCACAGCCGATCAGGGCTATAGAGAGCAATGACAGGCCCAAGTGATGGGGCAGTGCCCACCAACCTGGCCCAAATGGAAGAAAACTACTATGCCCACTGGCCTGGGCCCCTGCTGGACGCTTTAAGCAAGGCCGGGCCTGGGTAATTTGTACCCCCCCATCCTTCCTTGGCACTGCTTTGCTCGATAACAGGGCATCGGGGCACAGGCCTGTACAGAGGCCAGAGTTACCAGTCTCTCCTCCTCCACAACGTGCTGCATCTGCTTATTTATGGCTGGAGTAGCATTGCCCCCCACAGGATTGGCCACGCCTTCTATCAGTGTTTTAAACTAGCTCGAACTGCTAAATTCAAAGTGAAACAATTTTGCTGTCAGCTGTACAATCTCAGCAGGAAACCGAAGAAAGCAAAAATGTTTGTTGAATGATGCTGGTAGGGTGGGAAGTGATTTAAATAACAAATAAGAACACACATATCATTGTCTACCACAATGTTAGGCTAGTTTCACACACACAACAGTTTTGTCCGTCCTGATAAAACAACAGAAGTTTTTTTCCCGGACGGATGACTTCCTTTCACATGCAATGGACATCTGAAATCTGTATGTGTGTGAAAGCATGCATAAAGTTATGTGAGGCACTAAGGGCCTGATTCAGACCCGCTCGCGAGGGGTCGATGGTCAGCCAGTGTGCACGCGCGACCCCCGGAGCGAGTGAGAACTTCACTCGCTCCGGCGCTCGCTACAAAACGGGGCGGCTGTCGATGTTGATCGACAGCTCGCTCCGTTTTGTAGGCAGGAAGGGGGGGTGGCTGGACAAATGGAGGCGTTCCCGAAGGAACACCTGCCATTTGTGGGTGGCCCTACTGACATCATTCCTGATGTCAATAGTGAACTTCCTGCTCTAAAAGTTCACTCGGGCTTGTGGGAACCGAGACCCTACCACAAGGGTCTCGTCGCAAGCCCGATGGTCGCCATAAACATCGCCAGGCCGCTCGCAAAAGCTGTGGGCGAGCGGCCTGGAGGCGGGTTTAAAAAAAAAAAAAATCAGCCCTGATTCAGAGCTCGCAAATAGCGAGCGCCTCTGAATCAAGCCCTAAGTTCTGGAGATTCACGGCAGCCATCCTAGTCAGTGGTTATCCCGGCAGTAACACGGTGACCGCGTCGTGTTCGTGCCGTGTGAAAGCCCTAATGTATTTGTCACTTCCACAGAAATTAAACAGCGGAAAAAAGTAATTTTTTTTTGCCGGACTGACAAATCCGTCATGTGTGAAATAGCCCTTAGCATTTGTTAGTGACTTATATCCCTTTTATACCCCTTTTTCACTGGTCAACCCATGACCCGGGTTGATACGGCCATAACCCGGGTCGCAGCTCACTGTAACAGGGTCCCTGAAAAATAACTCAGGTCCAGTGACCCAGCAATCCAACCCGGGTAACAAACAAGGTTGGACCCATGAAAGACCCGGGTTCGGGGGCAGGGTACAAGGGTGACCCGGGTCATGAGACCCGAGTCCCATTTACAGCATAGGAGTAGCCAGCTCAACGTCACTTAGAGATAATGTCATCTCCAAGCGCTGGAAAAAATCTTAACACTGTACACTTGTGCAGTGTAAACGGCCCGACCTGGGAATTACTGAATTTTGATCTAAAACTGGTTTTAGTTTAATATTACTTGTTAATAAAACCTTCCATTCCGCTCTCCTTGCAGTGTAGGTGCTTTCATCGCCCCCTGCTGTTGATTAATTTAATAAGACTATGCGAATGCCAGGTGTTTTTTTTTCTTGTTAGTGAATTGTGAATAGAACTAACGAAGATGCTACTAATAGACTGTAGCAATCAGCAGTTTTGCAGGAAAGTGGCAAAATAGTCACAATCAGCGATCTGATTAGCATTATGAGCTATTTAAAAATAATCTCTGAAAATGTCAGAGAAAAAACCAAGTTGTAGGTGGTGTTATTTGATAACAGGTTGAGGATATTTAGTCTCATGTATAGATCTCAAACCTGTTGTAGATTTATGCTGGCTTTACAGCACATGCTTTATACAGGAATATTAGTGCTACATATACTGTACTTCAGAGCCGTTACTAGGGTGGTGTGACATGCAGTGGCGTCACAAGGAGGGTGTAGTCTGCATCCGGGTGTCTCCCAACGTGTGGTGACAGCAAGGTACAGACTCCCCCTCACTGACAGGAGCCGGGTGCTGCACTGTAGCATTAAGTGCAGCACTTGGCTCCTGTCACTGAGAGAGATGGCCAGCACTCTACACAGGAACCTCCTGCCCCCCGCCCCTTCCCCCCCAAGTAATAGACATGGGGGTTTGGGCCGCGTGACCACGCCCCCTTCTATGTGGCCACACCCACTTTCCGGTGGCGCACAGCTAGTCCACACGCACAGTGTCCCTCCCCACTCCAGGTGACACCGGGGGGAGGGCGCCACAGGTGACATGTGCCATGACACAGGGCACCGCAGGGTAAAGGACACTGTTTGGGCCTGTCAATTTTCTGTTTATAAATCATTCTCACTTGTGGCTTCCTTATCTTTTATCTCCTCCCTGGCCAACTCCCCTCCATTTGGCCACCTCCCCAAGCACTTTCAGTCAACATCCTCTTTTATTTAACACACACTTTTCAAAATACTATTATACCCGGGACTCAAACCTATCACCTCTCACACGGCAGTCAGACACCTTACAATCTTACACCATGGAGCTACTGATGGCAGCCAGGAACACAGCCACCGATTCCTGACCCAGGTGTTCCCTGCACATCACGAGTACCATTGCCAGTGAGTATACAATACACAGATCTCCCGGCTGCTGATATTTGTTGCATATACTGTACACTACAAGAAGCGCTCTTTCTATGCCTTCAGTCAGTGATCTATACTGCCAGCTCCAGGTTTGGTGCATGGCTGCTCTGATGGATAATCCTTTTGCAGCTTTACCAGCACTCTCCTACATCTGGATCTGGGGAGTTACTGTATACTGCACAATTATTGTGTATCATCACTGCAGCCATTAGATTCACACTGCATTTGGCAGTGACACCTGGATAACAGTGGTACAACGGGATCGGTACCCCTTCATCATCATACAGGATAAATCAGATTTGTCACGTGTATTCCCCATGAGGCCACACCCATTTTTTGGGCGCTTGTCTTATGTCCCTATTTGAAAAATGGGGGTGGGGGGGCAATGCTCTTTCTGGTCCAGGGATCCAAAAAGTCTAGTTACGGCTCTGCTGTACTTGCAAGACTACTCCCTCTTCTAGTCATGTAGAGGAAAGGCCTTTGCACATAGGGGTACCAAAAGTTAAAGGAGGGTTCAAGTACACAGGCTCAAGCCCCCCAGCGAGGCACAACCATGCCCCCAAGGTCGTGTGCCCCCTTCAGATGGCCCTGATATTTACAACAGGATGTGGCCAAGGCCCCACAGTGATTGCCCATGTCCCCTTTCAGCAGCCGTTCCTGCCGCCAGATTATTTTATTTCACTAGCTAGTACACGGACTGCAGGCCCTTCTTTATAGCTTTTCTGTACAGAAATCCATTTACTATATAGCATCAGGATGAGCTGCTAATTTTTTTCTTTGTGGGATATTATACAAAGCTGCTGTCTGGATACAACTGTGTCCACTGCAGTATGACAGAGTCACATGGCAGCCTGCTGGTATAAATACATGAGTAAAGGGCACAGAAGCAAGATGGAATAAAAGCAGTGTATTTAGCACAAGTTGCAGGAAGGCACATGCAAACCAATAAGCTCAAGTTATCTGAAGGTGAAAAAGTCCTGTTATATTGGGAATGGCCACATCTCTAATCATGTTAAACTCAAAATTCTAGAAGACACATGTTATGGCTTAGTGCCTGATTCAGAGATGGTTGGTAATGCAGCTGTTCTACGCAATAGCGGTTCCTGGATTATGCATATGCTAATCTCAGGCTTCCCTTTGTGCGGGACGGTGCGACAAAGTGTACGATCCGTGAGACGCCCACTCTCAGGCTGTGTGGTCTGTGCATTTGCGATAGAGATTGTAAACACTCCAACACAGGGACGTATCTATAATGGGTGCAGGGTGTGCGGGGCACACGTGTCCCTGGGTCCAGGTGGCCCCACACTGCACCCATATTATTAATATTTACTACTCCGCCTCCGGAGTCCTACGTCGGCACCGGTATGAGCGTTGTCAAAATCGCCATTTTCCCAATGTTTTGCGCATGCGCAGTAGGGAAGACACTGGAAAAATGGCCACCGTGCTATTTTTCCAGTGACTTGCACACGCTCTGTAGACTCTTGGCACAGACTAATGCCCAGAGTCTAACGCTGCGGCGGTGCGCTCAGTGCGCTGCTGGCCTCCGGAGAGTTGAAGGGGGCCCTGGACAGAGACTGCACATGGGTCCCCTCCTCTCTTGAAATGCCCCTGCTCCAACATTGATGCAATATCGGACTCACCATCGACATTTGTGGTAGTTAGGGTCTGCTGTAGATACTCTCCTCTAATCCAACCCAACATGGCCTCTGAAACCTTGTATTTGCAATTGAGAACACAGCAGCGTTCCAATACACGTCTGTGACAATCCTCTAACACGAGAGCATCATGTTACAGGTAAGAGCAGGGATTTTTCAAACCATAAGGGTGGCATATGTAGTTTTTGGTATCTTCTGATTTTGCAACTTCTGTCAAGTTCACTTAGAAAGTAAAAATTATTTGGAGGGAAATCTTTTCTCGGCTATGTGCTATCACGGAATCGGTATGTAATACCGCCGGCCGCATGGCCGGCAGTTCGAATCCCGGCAGCATCAGGCCGACAGAGGAACAGATCCCGGCAGTGGGAGCCCAACAGCACTGGAAATCCCGATTGTCCCCAGGTAAGTACTAACCTAACCTACCCCCCTAACCCTCCCTTAGGGGTGCCTAACCCTAACCACCCCCCCAAGTGCTTAACCCTAATTCCCCCTCTAATTGCCTAAACCTAACGCCCCCTTCCCCGCTGCCTAAACCTAAGTCCCCCGAGGGGGTGCCTAACCCTAACCTCCCCCCGGGGGTGCCTAACCCTAACCCTCCCTTCCCCTAGCCTAACCCTAACCTACCAGGGGGTGTCTAACCCTAAGTCCCCCCGGGAGCCCTAAACCTAACCCTCCCCCCCTGCGGCTGTCCGCTCACGGTGCCCAGCATCCCTTCGATCGGGATGCCGGGCGTCGGTCTCCCGGCATTGGCAAAATGAGCGGCGTCTACATGTAGACGCCGGTCATTTCACCCTCGCTGGTATATGACAGTCGGGAAGCCGGGTGTCAGTATAATGACAGCCGACTTCTCGATTGCATCCCGCTACCACAACGTTTGGCTGCACAAACCCCCGAGAATAAGCCAAACACTGCTTATTTGCCTACACACTACTATGGGTTGTGAGGGAAAATTGGAGAAATTGGTGGCCGCAAGGTACCATATGTCTATGTTTGCCTGTATTCACCAATTTTTAGTTGAAATTAGTGAAGAGAGTAGTATTAAAGCGATAGGAATGACTTTGATGTCTTCCCAAAACGTGCAATATGCAAAATGAACAGTATGCATGTTGTAATATAGGAGACACATTTTGCACTTTCATAAATGACCTTTATTGTCGACTCTTTGAGTTATTGCACATGTCTGGTTAATGCACTGCATGATATTAGGAGCTCAAAAGGTAGCCGGAAATTAATTGCTGATTTAATATCAGATAGAATAAGAAGCGACTGCCGGATGTATACAGGTCTTGTGCAATCACTGTGCTACATTTTAGCTGCTCGGCTGTTGAAAGAGCCTGTAAATAACACTTTGGCATTTTTGCAAAAAATGCTAAATTGAGTGTGATTCCTAATGTCATGTCCACAGAAAGCAGTCAGCATTATTATAGCATATGTCAGCCTCCGCAGTTTCAAGGACACTCTTTTGTCTGTCGAAGTCAAGGAAGTTGTGGTTATATTGTCTCTTTCCCTCGATAAGATGAATTATTATCAATGAAAGGTAACAAAGGGAGATTACACTAAAATAATTCTCATTTACATTTTGCTTGATCACAATTTTTTAAAAATAAAATAAAGGCACAGTTTTTGTCTGCTAAACTATTTTTCAAAATATCAAAATGTATTTAGTTAGTAAAACAAAGCAAAACAAGCAATTCTTCTGACCTGACATAATTGGATGGGTTTGGTATTTATATCAAAATGTATTTAGTTAGTAAAACAAAGCAAAACAAGCAATTCTTCTGACCTGACATAATTGGATGGGTTTGGTATGAAATACTGGCGGCTCAATAGCCACCACTTGAATTCCCGACAGCTGTATCCCGATGCATGAAGGTCACGGACAGGGCAGTTAAGTAACCTAACCCTCCCCTTCTCCCCCCTAACCCTCTTCTCTTAGTGGTGCCTTACCCTAACCCCCCCAGTCCCTAACCCTAACCTCCCCCTGGGGGTGCCTAACCCTAATGCCCTCTCCCTTTAGCCTAACCATAACCCTACCCGAGGGATGCCTAACCCTAACCTCCCCCTTGGGGTGCCTAACCCTAATCCCCCCTCCCCGTAGCCTAACCATAACCCTCCCCAGGGGGATGCCTAACCCTAATTTCTCCCCAGGTGGTGCCTAAACCTAACCCCCCTTTCCCCTGGGACAGTGATACTTACCCGGCGTCTGGAAATTCAGCAGTCGGGATGCAAACGCCGCTATCCTGATCTCATTCAGGATATCGGTGTCGGCATTTTGCCAGCAGTCAGGATACCGACTTTGGTCTACCAGTGGCCCGGGATCCCGTCCGCTGGCTTTTTAACTACATCCCAAATGGATAGTGAGGGTCACTTACAGTACATGACCATAGAAAGATCCTTAATGTAGATTGGTATGCAGAACTTGATGCAGTACATACGTACTGGTGATCCCACTGGCACAGCCCCATCCAATCAGAAGTTAGATGCCATTTTGGTATATTCTCTAGATACCAAGATGGAAAACTCTTTTATTATTTATTGATTACCAGTTATTTATATTGTGCACACATATTCCGCAGCACTTACAGAGAATATTTGGCCATTCACATCAGTCTCTGCCCCAGTGGAACTTACAATCTATATTCCCTACCACACGCATACACGCTAGGGTACATTTTTGTTTAGGGCCAATTAACCTACCATTATATGTTTGGAGTGTGGGAAACCCACGCAAGCACAGGGAGAATATACAAACTCCACACAGTTAGGGCTGTAGTGGGAATCGAACCCACAACCTCTGTGCTATGACACAGTAATGCTAACCATTACACCGTCTGTGCTTTTCATACTGGTTTGGTATCTAGGATACTATTCCAAAGGAATATAAGGGTAAACTTTCATTGTGTATCAGGTAAGCAAATTGTGATTTGATGACCTCACTCCACAAAGCGGTCATAATTTTGTGTAGAAGGATGTGACCGAATGACCTCACTCCATCAAGTGGTCACGATTTTGCTTAGAAGGTTACTCTTCCTTGAGCAACTTGAGTAGGCTTACTTCCCTCCAGGGCCAGATTAACAATGGGGCAGATGGAGCTACAGCTCCAGGCCTTCACATAAAAATAGGCCCATCATCATGACAGCATGATGTTAACTGTCCATCTGCTGTCCACAAGGTCAGCCATAAATCATAAGTAGTAAAAAAAATTTCTAGTTCCCTCACAAAATGAAGCTTTTTTTTTCTTTTACATATTTGGGGAGACATTGGGGCTGATAGTGTAGGGTGTGTACACACCCACATGGCACTGGCCACGCCCACACAATAATGGTTACACCTCCTCTGCTTCTCATAATAGGCCCTTGATCATTTTAAGCTCCAGGCCCATGTGTCCCTCAATCCGGCCCTGCTTCCCTCCTCCAGCATTCTGGTACAGTTATTCCCTCTAACTGCCAATAACTACCTGTTACTGACATTTCACACTGCCTAGTGGGCAGGTAACTCACTGCCACCACCACCAAGGTCCTACACCTGGAACTGCTTGTTCCAACAGGATCCTACATCGGCACCTGTAACTATTTATCCCAGGATCCTTCTACCAGCACCTGGAACCTCTTACGTCTAAGTATGTGTGGTCATGCTTCTGCAACACCTCCTGGATGGTGCCCACTGATCCCCTATAGCCACTTACTATGGACCAGTACTGCACTTGGAAGCAGTCAGAGGGAGCAGCTTGGAGACACTAGGCCCAACCACAGATCCGCGAGCAAGCACTTTGCATTTTCTGGTGGCCACAGGATGCAAGGGTATGCAAAGTAGATTTTTATTTTAGCTCCAAATGTCTTCAAGAAGACAATGCCCTCGCTGGAGATGCTTGGGGATATCATAGCATACAAGATGGTTCAGAAGTACATTCCTATCAAGATGATCAGAAGATACTGTACATACACTATGATGGTTTTTATGTTAGAACTCAAAGAATCTGTCTTTTATCCAGTACTGACACAAGATTCAGCAGGGGGCAATTCCACTCTTATCCATTTAAGACTAGTACACAAATCTGTAAACTGCCTCCCAAATTAAATATAACTTAAATTTAATAAGAAAAACACAACAACTGTCAGTTGAGTTCATTAATTGACATATTCTTCACTTATGACACAGAATATTTAGTCATCAGGATGCACAGTTATAATTTTGATTTAAACACAATCTGATTTAAACTGTTTCCTTCTTTAAGACTCCAAAACACAGGACTACCCCCTGGAGTGCATTCAAACTAAACAAAGGTATTTGGTCTACTAAGATTAAGAGTTCAATGTATCAAGCCTTCTAAAGAGTGAAGAAGTGGGTAGGTTGCATATATTGTAAAAACCAATCAGCTTCTACCTAACATTTTATAGAATGTACTTAATAGATGCTACTGTAGCTGGAAGCAGATTGGTTACAATGGGCAACTTTACCACGTCTGCAATATGGGAAAGTTGTCTACTCTCCCTAGATCCGAGAAGATAGGGCCATAGCAGGACAAAATCCTACTCTGTGCCTGCCCCGCCCCTCAATCTTGTGACGTCATGACATTATATTGAGAGGGCATGGCTGCCGGGACCGGGAAGGAGCAGAGCGTCCAGACTTAGGTCAGTTTCACATTTGCCAGTTTTGGCCGGCCCGGGGACAACCTGACGGTAGGCGGCCGGCTTGTTTCAGGCACTGTGTCTTTCACAAGCAGCGGCTTTGGGCCCCTTTTTATGTTTTGTTTTTTTTGGCAACCAATTGGGCATGCGCAGCAGCAGCTGCTAAGCCCGGCTGGCAGAAGCCAGTGTGTGTGAAAGGAAACATTGTTTCCTTCACACTACTGGTGTGCAGGGACGGCACAGCCACGGCACGGCACCATCCTGCACAGTAGATATTTCCAGCTGTTGGACAGCGACTGTGCCATAGCCGTGCCATCTGAAAGGACCCGCTGAATCCCTGCATTTACTATATTTCACACCCGGCTAAAAACCAGGCGGCTTTTTGCCGCCCGGCCAAAACCGGTAAATGTGAACTGGCCATGCTAATAACTCTACGGGCGCCTCTGAGGATGCACCTCATAACCACCCCTAATTCAGCCCTGCCAGGTGAGGAAGCAAGAAGTATGACCTGGAAGTGTATATAGACAGTAGTAACTATATAGATAACTAGCGCAACAGAACCATGTCCTATGGCTATAGCTTGTCGGAAGGGCCATGTATTATTCAGACACTTTCTATTCTCTTTCTATAGGAACATAATTGCGCCTCTTGTCATCTGTTCTGCTGATAATTATTGCAGTAAGAACACGGAAAAATGTTTTTCCTTCTCAGCACTGTTTGCACAAAAAAATGTATCCTGCAGAGCAAGTTTAAAAGACAAATGTAACTTTTGGCTGACAATTTCCCTTTAAGTGCAATGCCAGTGTCGCAGATTAAGTGGTGACTGTAGGGCCTTTCGGTGGGAACTGTCAAAGCAGTGAGATGTATTAATTGCAGGTGGCACAAGAGCAGAGGTGCTAAAGATAACCAGGCCCTAATGTGATAACATGTCCACGTCTGCAGGGTCCCACTGACCCTTTCTCTGCCTCAGGGCTTCCCTGTCCTGGTGACAGTTGGGCAGCAGATAACATGTACAGCGTTCACGGAATTGTTCTTGGCAAGATGACCACAGGGCAGTGAGCGATTCCACCTAACGGGAACAGGTAACTTTTCATTTTTTGAAGTTGCCTAATGTATAATTTTCAGCATGAGAATTAATAGTGGCAAGCAGCGCAGAGCACGCACGCAGTGTTGTCAAATCATTGATTAGTAGTCTGAGTCTGACACTGTGTTTCAATAAAAGGGATCACTGAGTGATGTGCTGTAATCCTAGGACATGCTCCTGGCAATTGAACTGAGAGTATAAGCAATACTGAGCGGGTTTGTGGCTCCTGATCAGTAATTATATGTTATCCGTGAATACCTGCCTGGAATGGCAGTCAGAGACTGTGCTGCAGGGGCTTCTGCTGGTTGGGTATACTTTTAAAGGAGCAACAAAGGAAAGTGATTACAGGTTGTTGTTGTTGTTGTTGTTGTTTTTTCTTAAGTAATGAAAAATAGTACATTTAGATGACCAAATACACCCCATATGCCTGTCATTGTACACAGGGCCTGATTCAGACCCGGTCGCAAGCACTGTGCGCTCGCAACCGGGTCGATGGTGGGCCAGTGCGCATGCGCACGACGGAGCCGGCTCCGTCGTGCACATGCGCGAGACCCGGATACCGACGGGCAATCCGTCGCTCCGGATCTCGTACCAAAGGGGGCGTGCTGTCGATGTTGAGTGACAGCACGCCCCCTTTGGTGGGCGGGCTGGGGGAGTGGCTGCCCAAACTGAGGCGTTCCCATGTGAACGCCTCCGTTTGGAGTGATGTCAGTGGGAGAGATTTCGGCTTTGTTAGAGCCGAAATCTCTCTGGGGCTCGCAGCAACGAGACCCTACCACAAGGGTCTCGTCGCAAGCCCGATGGTCGCGATGGTCTTGACCATCGCGACCATCTTCCTGGCCGCTCGCTATAGCTGTGGGTGGTCATAGCGTCCGGCTCTGAATCAGGGCCACAATCCCATAATGGCTAAGGATTATGTGACATAACTGTAACCCAAAACTATCAAAATTTGCCAACTTAATCATCATTGTTTTTTACAAGACACCATAAGAATCATGAGAAATAAAATAAAAACATACATAAAAACAGAACAAAGACATAGAAGGACATAGAACAAGGACAGAGAACATGCAGACATGGGACCAATAGTTTCCATAGTAATGTGGTTGTATGTGCAGAACAGGTGATGCGATCCCCCAAGCTGCAACATGATTGACATACTGCGGCGTTTGGGGAGCAGAGTGGGGGCACGCCTGGGCTGCATTCCCAGAAACGGGAGCATGTCGATCCCTTTTTGCAGGATTGCCGAGGACAGACATCATGTTGACAATCAGCATGTCAACTCTGATGAAATTTCGACATAATGTCAATAATCCATTTCTGCAGTGTCCCTAATCCTAACCTCTAAACCTAAACCTGGGCCTGATTCGGAGGTGGGCGCTAATCCCGTTGTGGCTGCGATTCAGTATGCAGCGGTTCTGTGAAAATATGTAAATGCTGCTGGCTGCGTCAAAAATCCGCCGCTTGGTACTCAGACGCACCATCATTCGCAAATTGGTCTCAACATCGAACATTTGAGTAACCTGGTCGCTCAGAATGTCTGCCGGAAGTAAGCCGCTGGAGCCAGTTTTGACTGCGTATGAAGATGCAGTTGCATATACACCCCCGAAAAATGGATGCGACACTCCTGCATTTCACTCTCCCCCTCAGGTTCCCTCCCACAAATGCTGACTGACAGTCAATCACTCTGCGTACAAATCCTCACTGCGGTGGCCATCGGTAATCACACGTGACGCATGCGCATTGCAGCTCAGATGCATGCGCAGTACAAAGAATCGCTCAACTCCGCAAACTTTGGCATTGTGCCCACCTCTGAATCAGGTCCACTAACCCGAATCCCTAACCATAAGATTGACCCTAATTGTAATGTTGATATTTTAAACCATATCGACATCATAATTGTAGATATTCTGTTGTTGATCTTATGAATGTCGACAGTCATAGTCGACTATGTGACTTCATACCCTATAGCATTGTCTTCAGTAGAAACCTAATGGGACACATATTGCATCATTTAAGGTGCATACACACGATACGATAAAAATGGACGATATGAACGATAACCATATCGATCATATCGTTATCGTTCATATCGTGCATTTTTTGGTGCTCAGCGACCTGCGATGCGTGGGCACATATGGACGATATTGATATTGTCGATCACCAGTGCATGCAGCCCAACCTAGTCGATATCAGCCAGGTTACTATAGGGACCTGCGATCATTGATCGTGGATCGCTATAGTCGTTGGTGAATTGGTGGTGTGCTTGATGATCGATATCGATCGTCCAGCACACCCGGGAGATCGTACAACGATATCGTTATCGATCATCCCGTGTGTACGCACCATAAGTCTAGTAGTAGGTGCAAAGCATAATTTCAGGTTTTCTTTTGTCATAAGAATGTCACAAACAAGAAGTAATAATGAAAATTTTATAAATGAAGAAGACAGAATCTGCACCAGAAGTACTAAAGATAATTTACTAAACGCGCCTATAAAAAAAACATACTGGTATACACCACAAATGCACTGTAACTGTCCGTTAATGAAAGACAATTGTGTTTAGCCCTGCGGGTTGTGTGGCTGCACTGTATCTTTTGGTAGTAGTTCAGTTACTGTAAGGGAGCTGCTCTGTCATTATCCATCACTTCAGGACCATGGCCAGCTCCCAGCGAGTACTGAGAGATCTGCGACTCCACAGCCCTACTGCAATATTCTTAGCCTCCTACAATATTTACAAAACATTTTGCATACACTAAAGGGAATTTTTATCCCTCGACTGATAATTAAGTAATCCGCAAACTATTGTTACACAGTTTTCTTCAACTTTGTTAAAGTTGTTTTGCCGCTCTCTGCAAAACTCTTAGGGCCTGATTCAGAGCCGCTTGTAAGCGGCCGCTCGTTCGCTCCGAGCGATGTTTGCCCAACTACGCATGCGTACGGATCGTTATACGCATGCGCGAACCAGTCAGGGCGGTCGAAATTCATGTGCTCGCAAAATAGCGAATGCCTGATAATTTGAGTGACAGGAGGAGGCGTATGTGGGTGGTAACGGGGGAAGGTGCTTGAAAACGGGGAGTGGAGATCCGAACGCAGGCGTGCTTAAAGGTCAAAACGGACGTTTTAAGGGTGTGCATAATTAAAACAGCAGCATCATTGACCACGTCACTGGGTTATTTTATAGCCAGAACTGCTCGCAAAATTGTGGTAGCAAAAACCAACCACAAGAATAGTGAGCAGTTCATACTCTGGTCGATGTACTCGATTAATCTAATAAATAGCGGACATGACGTAGGATGCGAGCGGCCAGGGGGCGTATTTTTTAAAAAAACGACCACAAGTTTTGTTCGCACGTTCAGACCTAGAGGCGTGAACAGACCGCAAAGAGCGAACGGTTTATTTGAATAGCCACCCCTATTTTCTGGACGAGCGAGCGCTAATTGCGTCCGACTCTGAATCAGGCCCTTAGCACCTTAGTCTTGCAAAGAAGCTGCGACTTTACATATAGGGGCTGATTGGGAGCAAATAAAAACCCAGCGCTTCTTATCGTGTCTATGCCCAAAATTACTAGCAGAACACGGCTAGTAAAAGCATTGCCCTTTTGAATTTTGTGCATAAACATGATCGGTAGCACCGGGTGTTAGAATCCCATGCTTAGCAAATAATAATGTATGAAAATTACTATATAAATTCCAATGGAGCAGAAGCTTCGGTAGACAATGTTTTATAAGACATTGTAGAATAAATTGCTATTACCAAGCAGTAACTTTAGAATAATGTATCTATCAGACACTTAACTTTTTTTACATGATTTTTAATTTTCTTTTTTTTAAGATATGTTTTGTACATGTCCTTATTGCCCACTGCACATATCGCTAAATTGGGACAGTGCAACTGTACTATATTATATATCCTATATGTTACTCTATCTAATACTCATTGAACAAAATTCAGATGTTGCATTATTAAGTTTTGAAAAAACTCTCAAACACACTCCAAAAGAGAGACAGACCTACCATATTTATCAATGCATTTCAAATCCACAGTATTAGTTGAATAAACACAGACTTTGAATTTGTATTTCAAGTAAAACTTGTCAAAGCCTAGATACAAATATAATCTTTCTTTATGCAAGGCACGGCTTCAGTGCAGGTCTTTTTGTTTAGTGTACTTAGAGAAGACAAAAGATAACTTTGAGGGTTCTTTGGAAGGGATTAAAAACATTTGCACAAGTGACAATGATATGAGCACTTTTGATGTATTCTTGGAACATTACCCTTGATGTATACAGAATATATTTATATTGGTTTCTTGTTATTTTTCTTTTGCTTTTAAATCTGTTTAATATAGACTAACCACATTGCATTGTTTGTTCTTTGTTTGCTTAACCTGAACATAACGTTTGATATAATTATATGGTGTTTTGTCATATCTATTTCAATGAATTGATGTTGTTTTGTTGTCTCATACTTTATTACTGTATGTCTGTTACTAGACATTAATATTTCTCTCCGAATGATACAGTTTCACTACTGGTAATATAAACTGTTATTCTGAGGGAGAAAGGGTATTTGATGAGCTTTAAAGGCAGCTGTGCCAACATGCATAAATATTGCTAATTGCTATACAAAAAAAGTACATATAAAACCTTTAAATCTCAATAAATAAAAACAAATGTCCAACTCACTAATACCCTTTTCACACTTCCAGCAAATAACCCGGGTTATTGCACATGAACGCGCACCGACCCGGGTTACTGTGCAGTGTGTAAGGGTCCAGTTGAAATATCCTGGGTCGAGAAACCCGGATTTCATCTCGGGTAATGAGCAGGGTTGAACACGAGCTAGGTTGAACGGTCACCCGTTCAACCTAGCTCGCAGTGCAGTGTGAACGGGTGACCCTGTTCGAGGCATACCCATTCACACCGGTCACTGCATAGGAAGAGCCAGCGCTTGGAGATTAACTCATCTCCAAGTGCCGGCTCACCAGTGATGGTGGTGATGTCATCGACCCGGTATTATTGCCAGGTTGGGCCGCCAGTCTGAAAGGAGTCTCAGCCGGGTCGCACCTGAGATCGACGCGTGTACAAATCCCAGGTGCGATGTGAAAGGGGTATAACTCATCAACGCCCAGCCCAAACACCTGGACCTAGAAACATGAAATTTGGGTGCGTATACTCCATCCAAGCCCCCACTAAGCAGGGTTCTTCGAAATCCAAATCCTTAGGGACTGAAAAGGGGTTAAATGTTTCCTCTCGACCAAGGTGATTGGTTGACATGATTGGTAACATGGCACAAGTGCTGCAGGATTGTGAATTAATTGTCTAGGACAAGAGTACGGTGGCAAACAAGGAAGGGTTTGAGGGACTGAGCAGAACCCTCAAAAATATCATGGGCAAAGATGGAGTGATGGGGGATGTCACTGTGCAGCTAGCTGGAGACTTCCCACAGACTCTTCCAGTAGTACAGAGGGGTACTCAAGCTGACAAAGTTAAGGCATTCATCAATATCATATCTGTGCCCCCCCCCCTCATCTGGAAACTCTCTCTCAGGAAGAACATGAGGGTCCACTTAAGAGGTGATGTCTCCACTGGGCAATGCTCCAAACTCCTGCTCAAAATAGGGGATGGAGGGTATCCCGAGTCCGTTGAGAAAGGTGACCATCTCTGCAGGCCTAGGCACAGTAGTGAAGACCTAAGCAGACCTCACAGCCAGGATATACCGTGATATTGCCGATATCCGAAAAAAAGTCCATGGACTGGCTGCGCGAGAGTGCCATTCTGACCCCCAAGAATGACATGGGTAATGCCATTAATGACCTTCTACTTTAGTTCTACGTGGCCTGCTCCAGAGTGAGCTCACCTAGCAGCCTGGTGATCTTAGCACCTGAGGAGAGAACCACCAATGTGGTTTACAAAGAAATCCTTAAGTAGAGAGAAAATAGGTTTACATACGTTCTATAACCCACCTTCAATTCATTCATATTAAAAAAAAGTAGAAAAAACTTTTTTTTATCTAAATGGATACTACCACGCTCCTTTACCCCAGAGGCACAAAATAAACTAAGCCTACAGATGTGTCCAAATACAGCTACCCTCCTCGCGCGTTAAAAAAACCCTTCTAGTAGCTTCAAGCATGTTACTGTGTGACTTTTTCCCCTAAAATGCGTCTTATTTGCAAAGAGATGTGAATAGGACCCACAGGAAGCTTATACTGATTAAAATGATATGTGGCATGCCTATATTCTGGGTGCGACGAAACGCTGCGTTACAGTGGCGGACTTGGTCGGTGGCATGGTGCCATCTGCCCCCGATCCAGTACATTGTTGCCATCTGTGGGCCGCAGAATCCAGGTAAGTGGCTTGCTGTATGTGTGTGTGTGTGGGGGGGGGTGCGGTCTGCTCATATGTGTGTGATATGTGTGTGTTGAGGGGAGTGCTTGCTTATGTGTGAATGATATATGTACATAATACATATGTATATAAATATTTGTATATATATATATATATATATATATATGTATGAGTGTGTGGGGGGAGTGTTTGGTTATGTGTGTATTATATGTGTGTGTGTGTGGGGGGGAGGATAGTGCTTGCTTATGTGTGTATGATATGTGTGTGTGGGGGGCAGTGCTTGCTTATGTGTGTATGATATGTATGTGTGTGGAGGGGGGCAATGCTTATGTGTGTATGATATGTGTGTGTGGGGGGGAGTGCTTATGTGTGTATGATATGTGTATCTGTGTGTGGGGGGGGTTAGTGCTTGCTAATGTGTGTATGATATGTGTGTGTGTGGAGGGGGCAGTGCTTATGTGTGTATGATATGTGTGTGTGGGGGGGGGAGTGCTTATGTGTGTATGATATGTGTGTCTGTGTGTGGGGGGTAGTGCTTGCTTATGTGTGTATGATATGTATGTGTGTGGGAAAGAGTGCTTATGTGTGTATATGTGTGTCTGTGTGTGTGGGGGCTTAGTGCTTGCTTATGTGTGTATGGTTATGTGTGTCTGTGTGTAGGGGGTAGTGCTTGCTTATGTGTGTATGATATGTGTGTGTGTGGGGGGGGCAGTGCTTATGTGTGTATGATATGTGTATGTGGGGGGGAGTGGTTATGTGTGTATATGTGTGCCTGTGTGTGTGGGGGGTTAGTGCTTGCTTATGTGTGTATGATATGTGGGTATGTGTGTGTGGGGGGGGCTTAGTGCTTGCTTATGTGTGTATGACATGTGTGTGTGTGTGTGTGTGTGTGCGGGGGGGAATGCTTGCTTATGTGTGTATGATATGTGTGTGTGGGGGGGGAAGTGCTTGCTTATGTGTGTATGATATGTGTGTGGAGGGGGCAGTGCTTTCTTATGTATGTATTCTATGTGTGTCTGTGTGTGTGTGGGGGGGTTAGTGCTTGCTTATGTGTGTATGATACGTGTGTTTTCGGGGGAGTGCTTATGTGTGTATGATATGTGTGTCTGTGTGGGGGGGGGGCAGTGCTTGCTTATGTGTGTATGATATATGTGTACGATATGTGGGCCTGATTCAAACCCGCTCGCGAGCTCTGAGCGCTCGCAAGCGGGTCGATGGTGCCCTAGTGCGCATGCGCACGAAGGAGGGAGCTCTGTCGTGCGCATGCGCGAGACCCGTATAGCGACGGTCTCGCACCAAAGGGGGCGTGCTGTCGATGGTGAGTGACAGCACGCCCCCTTTGGTGGGCGTGCCGGGGGCGTTGCTGCCCAGACAGAGGCGTTCCCATGGGAACACCTACCGTCTGGGTCCGGCCCCACTGACATCACTAGTGATGTCAGTGGGAGTGCTTTTGGCTCTGATAGAGCCAAAATCACTCTAGGGCTTGTGGCAACGAGACCCTACCGCAAGGGTCTCGTCGCAAGCCTGATGGTCGCGATGGTCTTGACCATCGCGACCATCATCATGGACGCTCGCATAAGCTGTGGGTGGTAACCCACAGCTATGCGAGCGTCCAGGAGGAAGTACAAAACCCCCCCCCAAAAACGCCATGATTCAGAGCGGGCGCTCGTTCAGAGAGTCCGGCTCTGAATCAGGCCCTGTGTGTCTGTGTGTGTGTGTGTGGGGGGGGGGGGGGGTAGTGCTTGCTTATGTGTGTATGATATGTGTGTGTGTGGAGGGGGGTAGTGCTTGCTTATGTGTGCATGATATGTGTGTGTGTGGAGGGGGGCAGTGCTTGCTTATGTGTGTATGATATGTGTGTACGATATGTGTGTGTGGGGGGGTTGTGGGGTTGTTTTGCTTATACTGACCTGTTATGTTCCTTACCTTTTAAACTGTAGGCCACATATTCTATCAGATAAATGTCTCTGATTTTAGAAATAATGTCAGTAGCATTACTGTTTGTGCCAGGGTATATATTACTGTTTGTGCCAGGGTATATATTACTGTGTGTGCCAGGGTATAGATTACTGTGTGTGCCAGGGTATAGATTACTGTGTGTGCTAGGGTATATATTACTGTGTGTGCCAGGGTATAGATTACTGTGTGTGCCAGGGTATAGATTACTGTGTGTGCTAGGGTATATATTACTGTGTGTGCCAGGGTATAGATTACTGTGTATTCCAGGGTATAGATTACTGTGTGTGCCAGGGTATAGATTACTGTGTATGCCAGGGTATATATTACTGTGTGTGCCAGGTATATATTACTGTGTGTGCTAGGTTATATATTACTGTGTGTGCCAGGGTATATATTACTGTGTGTGCCAGGGTATAGATTACTGTGTGTGCCACGGTATATATTACTGTGTGTGCCAGGGTATAGATTTCTGTGTGTGCCAGGGTATATATTACTGTGTGTGCTAGGTTATATATTACTGTGTGTGCCAGGGTATATATTGAGGTATTGATACCATCATAATCAAGGCAGGGTTTACAGTGTAAAGTATTTGGCACAATATGCTACATAGGGCCTGATTGAGCAATTCCCTTTATACATTACATGTGTACGAGTCACCCTGCGCATGCACAAAGTGAGATTACCAGTGACGGTCACAGTGAGGACTTGGATGCAGTGTGATTGATGGATCGCTGGTGGGAGGTAACGGGGGGATGGAGAGGTAAAAGCAGGTGCCTAGGCTGTTCTGGGGGGCGTATCTCAGCCTGTGATTGTGAATGTGTACACAGTGAAGGATCCGGTGTGTGTTACTTGTGATGGACATTCTGAATGACCATAGGGTTACTGAGACGATGGATGGTATGACTGATGGCGCATGTTTGTATACAAGCAGCGGTTTTCAGGTGCCGCTAGAGAGCATCTTAGTACAAACTCCTGCGTCTGCGACATTTGCATAATGCATATAGGTGACAATAAAAGTTCATGTCAAGTCAGTAATATTATTTTTTGGCATATGGAATGGAATGGCCCCTGCATTGTATATCAGTCATTAGAATGGTTTCAGGGGCGTCTTTGCATCCCCCGTCACGGGCCCCCTCCTCGCTGCGATTTCCTCACAATGCATGCACAAAACGCCGGAAAAAAGGCCGTGGTGGCCATATTCTGGCGTTTTGAGCAGCGCTGAGGGACCCGACGCAGGACCTCAGAGAGGCAAGTTTTAAATAATCTGGGTGCACATTATAGATACTCCCCTGAATGGTTCATGTATTGTTTCTCGGTCACTAGAATAGTCTCTGCATTGGTCAGATGGGGCTGGTAAGTGATGTATCCATTGCTCTTTTACATAACAGTATGTCACAAATTGCAATAGCTATTTAAACCACACCCACATTAGACAAACCACACCCACATTAGGCAAACCACACCCACATTAGGCAAACCACACCCAAATTAGGCAAAACACACCTACAACATTTTTTATTACAACCATTTCTCTGTTGCATGCACTGCTAGAAAAGCCGGGCCATTTATTTGTGTCTGCCCCCCAGGCTGAAAGTTGCCAGCCAACCCCTGATTACAGTGTCACAGCCGCTGACACGGTATAATGTATAATGGTGGATTTGAGTCTACAGTATGGAGATGGGACAATGGGGGAATTCAATGACTTTAGGGGTGGCCAAACTCGGTCCTCGAGATCTACCAACAGTTCACGTTTTCCAGGTCTCCTCACAGAATCACAAGTGAAATAATTAGCTCCACCTGTGGATCTTTCAAAATGTGTCAGTGAGTAATGACTACACCTGTGCACCTGCTGGGTGACCTGGAAAACGTCAACTGTTGGTAGATCTCGAGGACCGAATTTGGTCACCCCTGAATTACTGTAACCAGAATGCCTGCCTTTCCTGCCAGTATAATGCTACCCAAGTCAAAGACAACTTGCATGCTCCAAGCACCTGTCGTCTCTAGGCCTATAAGGGTTTTTCAACCTTCAGATGATTTTAATTTACTTTCCAGAACCTGTCTATTTACATGCAGTCTTTTATTATGCATTCTTCCTTCTGAGATATAAGCTGTCTGTTCATGCTGATGATATAAACAAATGGCTGAAAGATAAAGAAGGATGATAGAAGGTGCCACAACTATGTATGTAGCAAAAGTTGCATGAGGGCAGGTATAAGAAAATAAATTAAAGTCGTCTAAAGGTGAAAACCAATGTTTTCTTTTTCTGACGGGGGATCGGCTATAATCCTTCCATGGCTCTTCTATTAGGTTTTCTGTGTTAAGAATATTGAATGAAAGCAATTATTCCACTTTCGAAGGGCTTGTAAGGACGTGAAAAGACAGTTAAGGTAAAATAATAGGTTATGTATAAAAATGAGGGCAGACGAATGTCATTGAAATATGACATTTATATAAATAAAGAAATATTGCTCAATAGAAGACTGGTGTTTTACATTTAACAGACAGAAGAGAACCTGCCATCTTCTACCAGCAGTAAATTCCATATTTCTGTTTCAATCTCACTCCCAGAATCCCTTGCGGCAGCTGTTCTCACACTGTGATATCCTGTCATCCCGAGACTGAGCCGGGCGTGCTGGCGATCACTAGAGACTGAAAATATAAATATCAGTAAAGCTACAAAGGCAGGAACTGGGAATACGCTCCTTCCATTATGATTCGCAGCTACTGTGTGTGTGTGTCATTATCGTCACTGTGCCTTTTGGAAACCGTATTAAAGGTTGACAGCATTATCACTGCAAAATAACTTTAAAAGTCTATAATTTGTAACTATGCTTTCAGCAACATTAAATTGTTTGAAGTGATCGCTATAAACTTGACAGGATCAGACAGAACATTTGATAACACAATTTCCATGTATGCCAAATGGGAAAAAAGTAAATAGTTATCACTGCTGCTGGCTGTGTTTTGCTACTGACAAATTAACCCATCTTTCCCCAGTTCTAAAGTTCTATTTCGCACTAACAGCTATCATTTTCTTTCTGTCTTGCATATAAATATAACTCATGTGGTAACATTGATTTTATTTAATATAAGCCATATAGGTAAAATATATTTTTCAATATTACTTTAACATTCCTCTGCAGTTCTATTAAAAAGTAAAGTGTTACCTCCCCCATTTCATTGCAGACACCTGAAGCCCAGCCCACACCTTAGAACAGAGGGCCTGATTCAGACCCGCTCGCGAGCGCTGAGCGCTTGCAAGCGTGTCGATGTTGGGCCAGTGCGCATGCACACGACGGACCCGGCTCCGTCGTGCGCATGCGCGAGACCCGGATAGCGATGGGCAAGCTGTCGCTATGGGTCTCGCTACAAAGGGGGCATGCTGTCGATGGTGAGTGACAGCACGCCCCCTTTGGTGGGAGTGCTGGGGGCGTGGCTGGCCAGACGGAGGCGTTCCCATGGGAACGCCTACTGTCTGGGGCCGGCCCCACTGACATCACAAGTGATGTCAGTGGGAGTGCTTTGGGCTCTGATAGAGTCAAAAGCACTCCAGGGCTTGCGGCAACGAGACCCTACCACAAGGGTCTCGTCGCAAGCCCGATGGTCGCGATGGTCTTGACCATCGTGACCATCTTTTTGGCCGCTCGCTATAGCTGTGGGTGGTCAACCACAGCTATGCGAGCGGCCGGGAGGCCGCTCTAAAAAAAGAGAGGGAGGGCACTGATTCAGAGCGAGCGCTCTGTCAGAGCATCCGGCTCTGAATCAGGCCCAGAGTACTACTAGGACATGATACAGGTGACAAAAATTATCTTTATACAAGTAAATTAGTGGTATAGTGTGCCAAAACGGAACATCTGATGGAATACAATAGTTAGCTCCTTTCTAAGGGGCCCATTTATCAATGAGTTTTATCATAAGCAACACATTTTTTAAACTCGCTGTGTATGATAAATAGTGCTCAAAGCCAATCAGCTCCCAACTGTCATTTTTGAAACAGGTGACAGTTGGGAGCTGATTGGCTGGAGCACAATTATCATACTCAGCAAGTATTAAAACTCATTGCGTATGATAAAACTTGTTGATAAATTAGCCGCTATGAGAGCAGCTTGGCCAGTGGGGCTTTCCTTATAGAATGTGGCCTAACCAAAGGCATGGGTCGGGTGGAGATTGTGCACTTACTGTATATGCTCATTTTGGGAAGACTTTAAACAACTGGCAGATTTCTCCTAGGCAGACCCCCCCCCCCAAGTAAAATCCGCCACCTCCAGTGAGCCAGTTGCAGTCCGCCGTGACTGCACTGTCTACACTGTGACTGACTGTGACTTCCCATTGGAAGTGCTGCCCTGCCAATCACATAAAGAACAGGCTGTCCCAGGGGGAGGTGTTTGCTACCTCTGGGACTGCCATTGCCAGGCACGATTAGTAGAGAGTGTGCTTCTAGTGGGAAATCACTTTCCTGCCATCCCAACAGCCTTACCCGGCTCATGAGCTGCAGCTGACGCAGTCCTTAGAAACCGGACTTGTGTGCATGCTCCGGTCTGCAGGTGTTTGCGCAATGGGTCTGGCAGGTGCCGAAACATGAGCACTGAAGTCCAGAAAAGCAGCATGGCGCATGTTTTCAAGGGATATTCCTCAATATTATTCTGATACCTATGCCCCTTTGTGATTGCATGAATTGGCTGTTGCAGACCTGGCCACTGTTTGGATTTGAAACATAATGGGAGAGGTCAGGAAATCAGAGTCACCACTGACAAGCAGCAATCACAATGACCCAGGTGGCCACTCTCAGCTATAGCCCCACTAGTATGTCTCTTGTAAAGGAAAGGAGCCATGTAAGACATCATACTGTATAAGCATACAGGACTCTTTCTTTTTGCATGCATAGCTCCCTCAGCTACGGTATTGCTTTAAGTCAATTATTAACTGTCAAGTTTTGGAGACATTTACATTTGCACATTCGTCAAATATTCAAGGTGATCTTTCATAGAACAGGTACTGTATTATAGCTGACATTTTCTCTGACATTTTCTTTTAAAGGAGAAATTAAGGTAATTTGTTTCTCATAAAACGCAGTTTATTATTTCACTGTATTATAGCTTTATTATTCTGTCTAACGCTCTCTTAGATCTGCCTCAGACTCACTTCCTCTTTGTCAGCCACCTTATCCCATGCTGCTGCCCAACTATGGAATTCCCTGCTACCAGCAAGCAGAGATGTACTAAGCTTTGGAAGTGGAGAGAGATAAAGTACTGGCCAATCAGCTCCTAACTGTCCCTTTACAGGCTGTGTTTGAAAAACGGCACTTAGAAACTGATTGTCTGGTACTTTGTCTCTCTCCAAGGCTTTAGTACATCTGCCCCCCCCAGTCTTCAACTCTAAATGTTCTTCAAAACAACCTTTGTACTACCTAACCCAGGGGCATATTTATAATGGGTGCAGAGTGTGTGGGGCATACGAGCCCCATGGTCCAGGGGGGGCCGCACCACACACCCTGCACCCATATTATACTTACTTCTCTGGAGTCCCACGTCGGCGTCTGTGTCTGCGCTGTAAAAAAACGGCTTGAAAATGGCCGCCATTTTCCTGTCGTTTGCGTAGTACAGGGAAAATGGCCACAGCGGCAATTTTCCCGGTGACCTGTGCATGTTCTATAGATTCTGGGCACACTCTAGTGCCCAGAGTCTATAAGTGCGGCGCTGGCCGTGCAGCGCTCAGTGAGCTGCCGGACGGAGAGGAGGGTGCCCGTGACGGAGACTGCACACGGGACCCTCCTCTATAGAAACGCCCCTGAGCTAACCTATCCCCACCATTACTATTAACACTGATACACCCTCTCTGCTGTCCCAATTCCACTCTGAGGGCCCGATTCAGAGGTGCTCGGAAATCCCTCCGCCACTGTGTATCCGTAAACAGCGATTCTGCATAAATGTGATAATGCTGCAGCTGTTAAGATTTGTACAGAGAAGCAGAGGACCAAGAACAGAGCTTTGTGGGAGCACAACAAATAGTGGAATACAGGCTGCAGTAAAGTAGATGATAATCAACAGTGTAAAAAAAAAAAAAAAAGCAGGGAGGTACAGGAGGATGACTATGGGGAAACAACCTTTAAACCTTGGTTTGAGTGGCTCATTGATCATTTTTGTGACTGCAGTTATTGTTTTGAACCAAAAATCGGAAGGTAATGGAGATTGAGGGGCCGATGTATCATTGGCCGCATTTTATCACCGATAAGCATAATTTCTTGTCCTCGATAATCGCGGGGTATATATATCAACAATACCTTGCAGTGACACAGGCTATGATAAGAGAAAAAAGCTAAGTGATCACTTTACTTCCGGACTTGGGCCCATCAAAACTACTGCACATGTGCGACATCGGGCCGATCATGTGGGAGCTGTCAGTACTGGAGAAGGATCCAAAGGATCTCTCTCCAACAAAAAAAACTTACATTGCCATAGGCTACAATGTGTAACATTATCAAAACATGGTGTTTGCTATTGACATGCAAGCAAAGCGTGATACATTAGGCACTTTCACAATCCCCATAGAAATGTACGAGGACAGCATTTGCGATCATTACACGAGGGCCCGCAGCAGATATAGGAGCAGGTACCTTTTTTTTTTAATCAAGTAATTTTTTACTCATTTTGGATAAACACCCAACAAAGAAATAATAATAATAAAAGCGGAAAAACATGGAAAGAAATGTGGCATACATAGACATTAAGGCAGAGTACAATTCAAAAACGGAATATCCAAAGCAGGATATACAGCCATGGCAAAAGTTTTGAAAATGACACAAGTATTGGTTTTCACAAAGTCTGCTACTTCAGTTTTTATGATGGCATTTTCCTTATACTCTAGAATGTCATGAAGAGTGTTCAGATGAATTGCAATTAATTGCAAAATCCCTCTTTGCCATGACAATGAACTTGGGGCCTGATTCAGACCCACTCGCGAGCGGCTGTCCGCTCGCAAGTGGGTCGATGTTATGCACTGAGCATGCGCACGACGGAGGGAGCTCCGTCGTGCGCATGCGCCAGACGCGACGAGCGAAGGAAAGTCCTTCGCTCGTTGTGTCCGATCAAAGGGGGCGTGCTGTCAATGTTGATTGACAGCACGCCCCCTTTGGTGGGCGTGCCGGGGGCGTGCCTCCCTGACGGGGGCGTTCCCACGGGAACGCCTCCCGTCAGAAGCCGGCCCACTGACATCACTAGTGATGTCAGTGGGAGTGATTTTGGCTCTGATAGAGCCAAAATCACTCCGGAGCTTGCGGTTGAAAACCTCAACCGCAGGCTCCGGCTCGCAATTTCGATGGTCGCGATGGTCTCGACCATCGCGGCCATCACAAAGCACGCTCGTATAGCCTGTGGGTGGTGACCCACAGCTATACGAGCGTCCAGGAGGACGCTCCATGAAAATGGAGCCCGGCCCTCATTCAGAGCGTGCGCTCTGCTCAGAGCGTACGGCTCTGAATGAGGGCCTTAATCCCAAAAACAACATTTCCACTGCATTTCAGCCCTGCCACAAAAGGACCAGCTGACATCATGTCAGTGATTCTCTCGTTAACACAGGTGAGAGTGTTGACGAGGACAAGGCTGGAGATCACTCTGTCATGCTGATTGAGTTAGAATAATAGACTGGAAGCTTTAAAAGGATGGTGGAGCTTGAAATCATTGTTCTTCCCCTGTTAACCATAGTTACCTGCAAGGAAACACGTGCAGTCATCATTGCTTTGCACAAAAAGGGCTTCACAGGTAAGGATATTGCTGCTAGTAAGATTGCACCTAAATCAACCATTTATCGTATCATCAAGAACTTCAAGGAGAGAGGTTCAATAGTTGTGAAGAAGACTTCAGTGCACGAAGGAATGACCAGCAAGCGTCAGGATCTCCTAAAGTTGATTCAGCTGCTCAGGAATGGCAGCAGGCAGGTGTGAGTGCATCTTCATGCACAGTGAGGCAAAGACTTTTGGAAGATGGCCTGGTGTCAAAAATGGCCGCAAAGAAGCCACTTCTCTCCAGGAGAAACATCAGGGACAGACTGATATTCTGCAAAAGGTACAGGGATTGGACTGCTGAGGACTGGGGTAAAGTTATTTTCTCTGATGAATCCCCTTTCAGATTGTTTGGGGCATCTGGAAAAATGCTTGTCCAGAGAAGGAAAGGTGAGCGCTACCATCAGTCCTGTGTCATGCCAACAGTAAAGCATCCTGAGGCCATTCATGTGTGTGGTTGCTTCTCAGCCAAGGCAGTGTGCTCACAATTTTGCCTAAGAATAAAGAATGGTACCATGAACAATGCCTTTTCCATGAACAATCCTTGCCATAAGGCAAAAGTGATAACAAAGTGGCTCGGGGAACAAAACATTGAAATTTTGGGTCCATGGCCAGGAAACTCCCCAGACCTTAATCCCATTGAGAATTTGTGGTCAATCCTCAAGAGGTGGATGGACAAACAAAAACCCACAAATTCTGACAAACTCCAAGCATTGATTAGGCAAGAATGGGCGGCCATCAGTCAATATGTGGCCCAGAAGTTGATTGACAGCATGCCAGGGCGAATTGCAGAGGTCTTGAAAAAGAAGGGACAACACTGCAAATATTGACTCTTTGCATAAACTTTATGTAAATGTCAATAAAAGCCTTTGACATTTATGAAATGCTTATAATTTCACTTCAGTATACCATAGTAACATCTGACAAAAAGGTCTAAAAACACTGAAGCAGCAAACTTTGTGAAAACCAATACTTGTGTAATTCTCAAAACTTTTGGCCATGGCTGTACATACAACCCCAAATAATAAAGGGAAAAAATACCAAGTATCCGAAGGCGCCATTCGGGTCTCCGGAGCCGGATGTCAAGGAATATAAGAAGTACATAAGAAAACACGAGAACTCTTACACATAGACCCCCCAATATAGAGTCAAATAAACTAACCACATATGAGCAGGTTTCTTTTTAATACATGCCCTCGATACTTAATTAATGTGGCGGTCCTCTGAAATTGGCTGTTTTTGGAGGACTGACTGCAAAAATAGTTTGATACTTCTGCCCCTTATTCTGGAAATGTGGTGCGTGTCTGTGGGCCTGATCCAGAGGTGGATGCAGCAGCGATGTCAGACGCATTCATCTCAGTAGTTACTGCCGGGGGATGCAGAGCAATTTGGATGCAGAGAGAGGCAATTTCAGAGGAGGTGCAATGTCCGATGGTGAAGCTTTGTACACACAGCAGCCGAATAGTACCACAGCTGTTAGGCATCTCTGTATGAATCTCATCGGCTATGGCATTAGCATAAAGATGCAACCATGCTGTGGCAAAAGTTGCAGCTGCAATAGTGTGTACCTACTGAAGCAAACCCTATGGCCCGTATTCAATTAGGGAACGAAAAGTCCGTGCTGGACTTTTCGCTCCACATCGGAGCTTTCTGGGGATAAAGTATCGGGCGCGTGCCTGCCCTGTATTCAATTTGAAATGAGCGAAAACGGGACCCGGCGAATTTGGATCTAGGAAAAAAAATTAGAATTTTCAGGGAAATGTGCCTGGGTGCCCCCTAAAGATGTTCAGACATGGGGGATCACTATGGGTACCCCCGTTTTTGCCTGCAGAAGAATGTCGGGTTTTTAAATAGCGGCGGCAGGTGTTTTTTTTCCCGACATTGAACAAGTGATGCAGAATAGCACTTAGGTTTTTTTTTTCGTTTTCTTAAGTGGTCCCATCAAATTTGGGGTACATGTAAATGGGTAGTAGCATATTTATAAGTCCCTAAAGTAATTTTTTTAAATTCTGCAAAAATGCATCTGCCTCTAATAGCCTATTCTAGAAAACACCTGCCGCATGCTTACAGAATACCCCTGAACCTATTTCCCTATTTTTAAACAATGTTTCTCCTTTTTTTTTTCACCCCAAATTTTGAATTCATTTTTTTGGGGTGTCCCTATTCTTTTTTTAAATTTTTTTTGACAGTTTATTTTTAGATGACACTCCCAGGGATGCAGGCTATATTTTTTAAGCCTGCACCCCTAAACCCCAATTCTGCACTTTTTTTCGCCATGTAAAACATGGTGAAAAGTTATCCCGTTTATTTTCAAAGACTTTTCGAACCTGCGAAAAGTCTTTAAAATTGAATACGGGATAATTGAAATAGGTGAAAATGACGTCATCGGCGATAAATTATCGCCGATTGCGACTTTTCGCAGCCTAATTGAATACCCCCCTATGTCTTCTGGAATGTGAAATGCTGCCTAATAAAAATGTAAGACAAATTATGTTGACAACATATGATATAGCAGCAAAGACGAGTCCCTCCGGTTGAAAATAAAATTACTTAGCAAGAACTTGATGTTGCTCCTTCTCACTGTCTGAATTTTTATATCACGTTCTCTCACACACCTGGTCTGTTTGCTGATCTTTGCAAAGCGGGGTCATTTTAACCTATGGAAATTAAACTGCTATAATCCACGTTTCAAATAATCTTCCCGATCTCCAACGTGGTTACTGCTCTCTAACTATGGAGGGTGGTTATGTATAAAGCAGACCAGATAAACTTTGATCTGCATAAGCCTGGTTAAGCCCTCGCAGGCTGGAAGTGATGCGGAAAAAAATACTTTGCTGATATAGACTGAAATACATATTATGCGATTTTCTGAAAATGTTCCTTTCATATACACATAGCACATGAAGTACAGGTACTGTTACTGCTTATACACTTCTCAGAGCAGTATTACTATACTTTCATAGGCAAACGCAGGGGGGGTTTCTGGTTGCCTGGAAACCCCCCTCCCCAGCCCACACCATGACCACAATAGAAATAGTAATATATAATTTTACTAGTGCTGCATGTGCTTCTCAGTATCACAAATTAAATACTTAACACCAGCCTGTGGATCTTTTAACATACATCTGTGCACCAACTAGGAGATCTGGAAAACATGCACTGTTAGGGGTGCACTGCTATAGACCATCATTATGGTTAATTATTAATACCATATAATAATACACTATCCAGTGCATGACGAGACCAATATGTACATATATGCCCATGGTAGTGCTGGGTTCTTCTGCTGCTCCCCCAGACTCCCGAACTTGCTCCAATGCTCTGGAATGGAGCAGACATCTGAAATAAAAACATTCAGCTCATATACAATGGCTTACTGTGATCACTGGTCCTGTATATGCTGGAATTATCTTGACACGCTATACACTATGTATGACACATATTAAAGCTGGTTAAGTGCTAATTATGCCCACTTCATGGACTGGGCACACTCGCTCTAAAGTCAAGCATTTGGAAACCCCCCTCTAGAAATCCTGCATTTGCCACTGACTTTAATAAGTGACTTTAGGATTAGAGAAGAATCAGCTTTGTTTCATTGAACTATAGACTCTTGGGTTTAGTTAACAGTATATTGCAGGGGCAGAACTATGGGAGATAATGGAGACGCCTGCCGCCAGGCGCCAGCACTGAAGGGGCACCTCCTCCATCACCCACAATATATTCACCTCACAGGGCTGTAAATATGTACCCGGTGTATACCGTCACAGCCGCTCAATACATAGCACCTCTTCCCAGCACCTGGGAAGCCGCCATAACCATATACTAGTGAAAGTGGCAGCTGATGTCATACCATTAGCTGCCGCTTTCATCTATCTATATAGCCTGCCCCTGCTCATTGGTGTCGCTGCTCCTCAGCAGCTTCTTATGCCAGTGAGACACATCCGAAGCCCCCCCCACTCCTCTCTGGCAGCAACCCTAGCCACGGACCCATGCAGCAGTCCTGGTGCCCCCCTCACTCACAACTCCTCCCCGTCCCACTCCTCCCTGGTGGAAGCTCTAGCCACAGACCTGTGCAGTGGGCCAGATCATAAGCGTGGCTGCAGATCTTCCAGGAGCTGGATGTCAACAAGGACGCACCAGACGGAGCTGTAGGTAAGAGGGCATGGGAGGCGGGGGCCTGGGGCACCAGCGACTGAGTCTGGGGGCAGATCTTTAGTGGAGCAACTTCCTGGCATGTGTAGCCGACATCCCGTACCCAACCCCTTGGCATGTGTTCCAGGCACATTAACTGAAGGGAATCTATACACAACCCTAATGCAAACCCTTCACTTCTCCTTCAGCGCTACTGTATATGAGTGGTCTGAGTAGAGAGTGCCAAGGAGGGATGCTAGGGATACTGTGTATGAGTGGTCTGAGTAGAGAGTGCCAGGGAGGGATGCTAGGGATACTGTGTATGAGTGGTCTGAGTAGAGAGTGCCAGGGAGGGATGCTAGGGATACCGTGTATGAGTGGTCTGAGTAGAGAGTGCCAGGGCGGGATGCTAGGGATACTGTGTATGAGTGGTCTGAGAAGAGAGTGCCAGGGCGGGATGCTAGGGATACTGTGTATGAGTGGTCTGAGTAGAGAGTGCCAGGGAGGGATGCTAGGGATACTCTGTATGAGTGGTCTGAGTAGCAAGTGCCAGGGAGGGATACTAGGGATACTGTGTATGAGTGGTCTGAGTAGAGAGAGCCAGGGAGGGATGCTAGGGATACTGTGTATGAGTGGTCTGAGTAGAGAAAGCCAGGGAGGGATGCTAGGGATACTGTGTATGAGTGGTCTGAGTAGAGAGTGCCAAGGAGGGATTCTAGGGATACTGTGTATGAGTGGTCTGAGTAGAGAGTGCCAAGGAGGGATTCTAGGGATACTGTATATGAGTGGTATGAGTAGAGAGTGCCAGGGAGGGATGCTACGGATACTGTGTATGAGTGGTCTGAGTAGAGAGTGCCAGGGAGGGATGCTAGGGATACTGTGTATGAGTGGTCTGAGTAGAGAATGCCAGGGAGGGATGCTAGGGATACTATGTATGAGTGGTATGAGTAGAGAGTGCCAGGGAGGGATGCTAGGGATACTGTGTATGAGTGGTCTGAGTAGAGAGTGCCAGGGAGGGATTCTAGGGATTCTGTATATGAGTGGTATGAGTAGAGAGTGCCAGGGAGGGATGCTAGGGATACTGTGTATGAGTGGTCTGAGTAGAGAGTGCCAAGGAGGGATTCTAGGGATACTGTATATGAGTGGTATGAGTAGAGAGTGCCTGGGAGGGATGCTAGGGATACTATGTATGAGTGGTCTGAGTAGAGAGTGCCAGGGAGGGATGCTAGGGATACTGTGTATGAGTGGTCTGAGTAGAGAGAGCCAGGGAGGGATGCTAGGGATACTGTGTATGAGTGGTCTGAGTAGAGAGAGCCAGGGAGGGATGCTAGGGATACTGTGTATGAGTGGTCTGAGTAGAGAGTGCCAGGGAGGGATGCTAGGGATACTGTGTATGAGTGGTCTGAGTAGAGAGTGCCAGGGAGGGATGCTAAGGATACTGTGTATGAGTGGTCTGAGTAGAGAGTGCCAGGGAGGGATGCTAGGGATACTGTGTATGAGTGGTCTGAGTAGAGAGAGCCAGGGAGGGATGCTAGGGATACTGTGTATGAGTGGTCTGAGTAGAGAGAGCCAGGGAGGGATGCTAGGGATACTGTGTATGAGTGGTCTGAGTAGAGAGTGCCAGGGAGGGATGCTAGGGATACTGTGTATGAGTGGTCTGAGTAGAGAGAGCCAGGGAGGGATGCTAGGGATACTGTGTATGAGTGGTCTGAGTAGAGAGTGCCAGGGAGGGATGCTAGGGATACTGTGTATGAGTGGTCTGAGTAGAGAGTGCCAGGGAGGGATGCTAGGGATACTGTGTATGAGTGGTCTGAGTAGAGAGTGCCAGGGAGGGATGCTAGGGATACTGTGTATGAGTGGTCTGAGTAGAGAGAGCCAGGGAGGGATGCTAGGGATACTGTGTATGAGTGGTCTGAGTAGAGAGTGCCCACAATTTCCCACAATTGTAATAGGAAATGCGATCTGTGTGCAAGTTACTAAAAATACATTGTGAAAAAATACCGGGGAAAGCCGTGTGTTAATAAAGTCACCTGGAAGTGGCATTATCCAGGTTCTCCCCCGGTTACCGGACTCCTGCTCTGCTGTGACACATAGAGCAGAGCCCGGAGCTGGCCCCAGTGATCAGCTGTGTGGTCTAAACAGACCACACGCTGATCACTACTTAAAAAAAGAAAAAAAATAGTAAAAGGAAAAGTTACCAGAGTCCAGGGACCGGAGATCGGGGCTCCGGTGTCCGGTGATGTCCTCCCTCCGGTCAGCTGGTCTCCCATCCTGCACTGGGACCCGGTCAGCTGACCGGGTCCCAGTGCAGGATGGGAGATCAGCTGACTGGAGTCACGGAGGACATCACCGGATTCACAATGATGTAAGGTAAGTGTAATTAACGGAGGGGGGGTCGTGATCATGGGGGGTGGAGCTTAATGTTGGGTGGGGTGGGGCTTTTTTGTAAATCCCTGTGCAATGCGAATTCAGTCGGTAATATCACACTACAATCTGCATTCAATATGCGGATTGTAATAAATAGAGCCCTTAGTATCTTCTACGTTACCTATGTAATGAATTACCCTGATACTTAATTTCTACAAAAGTAAGTGAAAATGTTAATTTCCACCTACTTTTATGGAAATGTAGGGACAATGAATAGGTCCCTTAGTGATATACTGTAGGACTTATATTTCAAACAACATTCCATACAAAATTACCCATTCACTGCTTGTCTGGTGATGTTGACATGTATCATACAACTCATAAGTGAGTGATCCAGACCCCTGTGGCCCAAAGTCACTGTAGAATGGGGAATGGAAAATATAGTGTTTTATAACTGCAATTTCACATAGTAATGAGAAGGACATACAGTATGAATGAAAGCGCTTACCTTGTGTGCCCTCTACTATAACCCATTCACACAGAGAGTCCAGTTACGGATAGTGATAGAAAAGGATACAGGCTTCCTCTGTGTAAGGGATGGCAGAGCTGGTCCCACCCAACATGTAGCAATAGAAGGAGACTTCCAAGGTGTAGCAATACGAAGAGATATCCAGGAGTCCTCCCAACGACCTCCTCCCTGTGCCAGCTTTCATTGTGTCTCTGTTGAAGCACGTGCTGGACTACCGGAAAGACATAAACATGAACATTCATTAAGGTCATGGGTAAAGGGTAAAACAAGCATTTATGATTCATGAAAGACTGTCATGTTACACCATATACTGTAGTCTAGAAGATCTTCTTTGAGACCATATACAGTATTAGCAAAGTATGGCCATTCCTGAATCCTTTCAGGTGTACCCTTCACTTAGACGCCACCATTTTTGCAGTTCAAACCAATTTTCACGAAAATGGAGCCTGTCAATTAGCTGCAGAATAACAGGGTGAATATTGATGTTCTGTACAAAATGGCTGCCTCACTGTCACCAGGCAACAGGTACACTTTAGCTTGGGTCCTACACCCACCACTCTATCGTCTCCACCATTGGTAGCACAATAGCATTAATCAATACTTCATTCTCTCTGTTACATAGCTCATGAGTTATTAACCTTAATCGACCTAAATGTAGGTTAATCAATGAATTGACTTTGAGGGCCAATTAAGAATGGTGCAACCGAAAATACAGCCAAAACGCATAATTAGGGGTAGATTTACTGAAACTTCTAAAAAGGATATGCGGAGGTGTTACCCATAGCAACCAATCATTTATTATTGCTATTATTTATCTAGTACATTCTAGAAAATCTTACCTAGAATCTAATTAGTTGCTTTGGACAACAGCTCCACTTTTTATTAAAGATATTTTACCCCAAAATCAGACCAGATATGAAGGCCCTATGAAAGTATAAGTATGTTCCCCTCATGCAACTCTTATGTTCTTATTTCACCCCATACACAACATGCAAATATACAGTGCTCCTTCCATTATTCTTTACTCTTGCTCTACAAACACCTACTGTGCATAGACTATACAGTAGGTGTGGGAGGAGCTATGATGGTGTGGGAGGAGCTGCTGATGTAATGTGTATGGGGAAGCTAGAAGATGGGGCCATAACTAGTGCTGTGTGACTGGTGCTGCCGCACATCAGTGGCAGGCTGATTGTCAGGCTGTGGCCGTTTAGTGGCAGGGAGGGGGAAGCGACGGGGTTCATCTTACAAAACGGGGGCGTGCATTCGGATGCGGACTTCCTGGCCCCGGCAGAGGAGTTCCGGTGGCCATTCTGATTAAGCTTAGGCTTACTCAGATTGCCTATTGCTGCGACCATCGCGACCAATGATCGCGTTGGTGATCCGACGCTGCATCTTTGGACGCAGAACTGGGATCTGCGATGCCGGCAGGGGGCGTCTTTTTTCTTCAGTTACCTCCTGTGGCATAATTACTATACTTTCTCCTCACTACTACATCCAAAGACGCAGCAGCGAAGCACTCAGCGTACAGCTCTGAGTCATCCCCACATCCCTTTTTACGGAGAATATCTGAAATGATTCATGAAAGGGGCGTGTTCTAAATGTTAGGACGCTGGCATGTGATTTGTACTTTTTGCACACCGCGCCTCTACATGTTTTTCAGCTCCTTCTACTGCCTAGACGTCAGCATAAACATTGCCAGACAGCAGAGGGCAGGCATATGCTGGGCAAATCTTATAGGGGCAATGGTGTAAAGCCAAGGTGTTTTGCAGTGTGCTTCCAGTGCACTTCACTCCTACAATGGATATTGGTGTACAGTCAGAATGTCAACATTATAACAAGCCAATTTAGGGTTGGGCTAAGGTTAGGCTGCGGTTAAGGTTGGGCTGCGGTTTGGGCTGGGCTGCGGTTAAGGTTAGGCTGTGGTTAGGGCTGGGCTGCGGTTAAGGTTGGGCTGCGGTTAGGGCTGGGCTGCGGTTAGGCTAAAGTTAGGGCTGGGCTGTGGTTAGGCTAAGGTTAGGGTTGGACTACGGTTTGGGTTAGGCTAAGGTTAGGGTTGGGCTACGGTTTGGGTTAGGCTAAGGTTAGGGTTGGGCTACTGTTTTGGGTTAGGCTAAGGTTAGGGTTGGGCTATGGTTTGGGTTAGGCTACCATTAGGATTGGGCTACGGTTTGGGCTAGGCTAAGGTTAAGGTCGGGCTGCGGTTAGGGCTGGGCTGCGGTTAGGCTAGGGTTAGGCTATGGTTAGGGTTGGGCTATGGTTTTGGTTAGGCTAAGGTTAGGGTTGGGCTATAGTTTGGGTTGGGCTGCGGTTAAGGTTGGGCTGTGGTTAGGGCTGGGCTGCGGTTAGGCTAAGGTTAGGGTTGGGCTACGGTTTGGGTTAGGCTAAGGTTAGGGTTGGGCTATGGTTTGGGTTAGGCTAACGTTAGGATTGGGCTACGGTTTGGGCTAGGCTAAGGTTAAGGTCGGGCTGCGGTTAGGGCTGGGCTGCGGTTAGGCTAGGGTTAGGCTAAGGTTAGGGTTGGGCTACGGTTAGGCTAAGGTTAGGGCTGTGTTGCGGTTAGGGCTGTGTTGCGGTTAGGGCTGGGCTGCGGTTAGGGCTGGGCTGCATTTAGGGTAGGGATAAGGTGCGTACACACTGGGCGATTAAAGTGGATGACTGAACCATATCGTTATCGTTCAGTCGTCCACTTTATCGTCCATTTTTAACATCAAAAAGATAAACGATAACAACGACGCGCGTTCCCGCAGGTTGTTCATCATTATCATTCATCAAGTAAACATGCAGGCCAACTTGACGATGTCGTCAGGTTGCTGCATGTTGGGGAATGGGGAAATAGCCCGACGCTGAACGATATCATTCTGCGGGTGTGCTCAATGTCACGAACAACTTTGAGCACACCCTGCCGGGGACACACTAGACGATATCGCTCAGGGAGCATATCGTCTAGTGTGTACGCTCCTATAGGGTTAGGGCTCAATTGTGATAAAAATGCTACCACTCCCAGTATACTAGAGACATTGAGTTGCAACTGTACCCGCACAGGAATTGGTTTTACACAGGTAGAAAGTCGCAAATGAAGCACAACGGAACTTGGCGTGAGAATAAGCTGCGGCCGCTGCATCGTAGCACTTTGTATACAGATTCAGACTCATTCGCACACAGATGTACAAATGTCGCACATCACACTGATCAGTGTAATCTAGCAAAGTAGTTTTGTCGCTTCCAGTTTTGTGTGAATAAGTCGCCTAGTATTTGACGCACCGAGAGGGTCTGTTTGGCGTGACTGAAGCCCTGGTGTACGAGGACACTTCTGTATGTCACCATTCTGGTAATGTCGACATTATGTCACTGTTGACATTGTGAATATCAACATTTTGCATGCCGAAACAACATCCATGACAACATTCAGACCATGTCGACATTCTGGTGTTGATGTTTGAATCACATCCGTGATATTCAAATCTTCAAAGTATGCAGTAGGTTATACCTGACAGCACACATACAGTAATGTCAGCATATGCTCAGTCCTTCAAATTAAGGTCACAGCTTGGTAGTGAATTTCCCCCAGCCAGCAGTTCTTACACATTTTTGCTACAGTAGTCAAAGAGGAAAAATCAGATTTGTACGAAAGTTTTTATCACCTTTTAGTGCTCAAGCATAAAAGTGGCTGCTACATTGGTGCCGGATCATAATAATCACTAGCCGCAGTCAGCAAATAATTTATGGAAAAGCACGGAACACTTTAGCTGAGAGTGAATCTTGCAGTTATCACTGGAAGATGGGACTACAGGGGTACTGATAAGCACATGTGCAAATCTGTCATTCATTACAATGCTAACAAGTGCCAGCACTTTTCCCTACACTGGGGAAGATCTTGGAGCTGCCATTTTGTATGACTAAATGGTCTGACAATTTTATCATATACAGTATATTGTCCATTGGGGTAGTGGTCACAATAAGTGTCAGGCGGATGTGAAAGTGACTGTTAGACCACATAGCGAGTTCTTAACCAGGATACTGGGTTTATTGCTATCAAAAGGGTATCAGGTAACAGCAGTATCAGTGGTAAGCAGAACAGCGCTATTGCTGGGGTTAATAGCTGTATTTAGGTGTCTCATCTTAGGAGCTCAGTACTGTGCATCCACGCAGCACGGTGACACTCTACACACACAGTACAGATGGCTCCAGCTGCACATGAGCAGTAGCCCAGCAGTGACATCATCAGGTCGGAGGTCCTGCCTCACTCTGACTCTGGGTCCTAGTACCCAGCATGTATAGTAGAGAGAGGAGACAGTGCCGGAGCGTGCTGCTCTTTAACAACATTTCTGAATGAACTATTTTTGTTATTCCATGAAAAAAAAATAATTAATGGCCCTGATTCGGAGTCAGACGCAGCTCATTAAAGGGCCGCAAATAGCGTATTAACACATTATCGCATATCTCCAGACGATTTTGAGTTGGGCGGATGTTGAAGGATCTCTCTTTGCGTGAAATGGATGTTTCTGGGCGGCAACTGGGCAGCAGATCCGTCTGGTGCTATCTTGAGTCGTGCAAAGGGAAGCTTGTCTCTGACTGATTTCTTACACAGGGGCAGGTGCAAGTGGCGATACTAATGATGACGCCTGTGGCTGTGGACAGAAATATAGCGGGTGGTGCGGCTTCCTGCTTGAAACCACATGTGTCTTCGCATTAGCCGTATAGATAATAGCATTAGCATAGGGTAGTATTCTGGTGCCCGCGGCATCCTGCAGATAAGAATCAGGACGAGTGGGTCTGAAAATGTTCTTCTACAAATCTGCATGAAGTTGCCATCCTCAACTGGTTTGCAATCAGCTCGCCAATAGTTATTGATACATATTTGCAAACCGCAATAGATTTGGGGATGAGGGGCACCTTTTTATCCTACGAGCGGTCCACTTTCCATATGTCGGCTAAAGTTTTCTGTGACGATTTGCATGATATATGCCAGCAACAGTAAAAATATCACTTAAACGTAAAATACATTTAAACCACTGCCTTATTCAGATACAGCTTTCCCCTGTATTGCTCCTAAATGATGTTTGCCGCAGCACATCCATTATTCTCTTCTGTAAGTCATGAGAGTGAGGGGACATTGGGACTGTCATTATTTAACTTGTCATATGTGAACGTGCATATAAACGTGTTTTCAATATCAAATGCATCTGATCAACGCAAATGCCACCCAGTACAGGTAACGTCTGGCACACAAATGCCACAATATGCAAAATCAAATCATTTTGTGCATCCAAAAAGGCTTTGTGACCTCCATCTAAGCCATACTTGCCAACTCTCCCTCATTGTCAGGGAGACTCCCTGAAATAGTAGCAATCTCCCTGTGTCTCTGAGTCTATCAGTCTCCCTGATTGCAGCTTACCCCATTATGAAGCTGTTATATAAAATAAATAACAGAGATATATACATTCAAATTGGATCATTAGTACCATTTCCCTACATTGGTTATAAGGCACAATGATCCCTATGGCTACATGTATTTTCAGTGTGTTTTCATCACCAAATAGATTTTACTAACTGCTTTTGGACTCATTTACAATTGGATGTAAGTCAGTATTATGACACGCCTCTCAGATGTAGCAGTACACGCCCACTTTACCGCCGTGCTCATAGGTGCTGCTTTCACACTCTCCCTTAAATGCTTTTTCAAAAGTAGGCAAGTATGATCTGAGCTGCATGTACCTCTAAAAATGCATAGTCTCTATGTATGTCCATTAGAATAACTTGTACTTCCAAAAGCTTAGAAAGTCTGGATTTTACTTTTAGCTACCTAATTAAGAACATTTCTGCATCCTGTCAACATTTAGCCCGGAGTGAGAGAGAAATTCTCTCGCTCCAGAGCTCACTACAAAAGGGCCGGCTGTCGATGTTGATCGACAGCTCAGCCCGTTTTGTAGGCGTGGCCAGGGGGTGGTTTCACAAACGCCTGCAGTTTTGTGGGCGGC
Organism: Taudactylus pleione; assembly: GCA_031769625.1. Lineage (NCBI taxonomy): Eukaryota > Metazoa > Chordata > Amphibia > Anura > Myobatrachidae > Taudactylus > Taudactylus pleione. The sequence continues at coordinate 4,053,900 of JAUIMM010000229.1, read as the reverse complement.
CGGACTGACATCAGCAGTGATATCAGTGGGGAGCTTCCTGCTAGATCAGAGCAGGAAGCTCCCTGGGGCTTGCGGTTGCCGAGACCCAAACTTAGGGTCTCGTCGCAAGCCCCGATGGTCGCGATGGTCTTGGTAACCCACAGCTTAGCTAGCGACCAGGAGGCCGCACTTCTCCATACAAGCGGCCGCCCTCATTCAGAGCGACAGCTCACATTTTGCGACCGCCTCTGAATGAGGACCAATGACCCCAACTGATTATAGTATCTCACGCTGTGACATACAGTGCTTACATTTACAAGTAAAACTTACAGTATTATCGTTACTAGTAAAGGGTCACCGCAGTGACTGCCCAGCCCACTGCTCCGATAAGCTCTGCCCCCAGCTCTGTGACACTCTGCCCCTGCTTCATCCTCCCGCTTCCCTGCTCTGTAATGACCACCCCCCGACTAGTCCCACCCCGCTCTGTAATCCCCCCACTCTGTAACATGCCCCCTCTGCACCATATTGCCCAAATAGTTTTTGTGTTATTCCCGGCACGTTATTCCTCCTGTCATGGCTCCTGCTAGGCTACAGTCTAGGTTAGGTCTGTCCCGTCCCCCTAGCTGTGGTTGCATTTTAGGGACCTTACACAATTATTATATAGATTATTATTATATTGTAAAGCAGCAACATTTTACTTAGAGCTTTATGACTTTTAAAGATGCATATAGACAGTAAATAATACCAACACAATCTGATACAAAAAGGGAAGTAGGCTCTGGACCTGAGAGCTAACAATCTAGAAGAAAAAGAGGGACAAGTGAGACACAAATAAGTATGACCTGTGTGAGGTACCTAGATTTATACTATGGCAGCAGAAAGTTTAAAGGAATATGGTGAATTAAGAAGAATCAGTGGAAACATCTCTAAAAAGATTCGTTTTAAGTCACCTCTTTTATACCATAGTATTTGAAGGACAGTCTAATGGAGCGAGGGAGAGATTTTTCAAAGAGGAGGACCCACTCTAGAGAAGTCCTGTATATGTGCTCGCGAGAAGGTAACATGAATGGTGGTGAGTAACAAGTCTTGGGAAGAGCGTAGTGGGCGGTTGGAAGAGTACTAAATAATAATACTTTCATAAAATGCAGAATACAAATATATAGGGGGAGATGTATCAAACCTAAATAGGACAGGTGTAGAACTTGCAACCAATCAGCATGTAGTTATCATCATTTTATAGAATCTACTTTATAAGTGATAGCTTGAAGCTGATTGGTTGCTATGAGAAACCTCTTCACAAAACTTGATACATCTCCCCCATAATGTGAATATAGGGCCATTTTACCCCTTCTGCAAACTAGCAAATGTTAGAATAACATATAAATTGATTCCTAATTACGGTCAGCAAAACAAACAGAAGAATAAAATAAAATAATAAATACCCATACACACTACAATAATTAATATACACAAACGTCTGTCATATTGTGATAGTACAAAGGTATTTGTCTAAACAGAAGGACAACAGTGAAGCTTCCTTTGTTTTGAGACTGGAAGCCTGCACTGTTATCCTAAGCAACTTCATATATCACCGGAACAATTAACAAGAGCAGTAGATTGAAAATTAGAACATATTTCTTGCAGGTCCTCCCTCCTTGTCATTGATATATAGAGTATAGGGAGACTCATTCATTTGTACACACCAACTGACCTTCTGGATTACATAGACTAAGAACATAATAACTTAAACAGGGAAGAGTGGCAGACGACTAGAAACTTGGCATGGAGGGTTGCCAGGGTCAGAGCAGATAACAGCAAATAATTTACCAACATTTATATGCAGAAATGTCCTATAAGATCACAGCTACACACATACTGTATGATTCACAGAATGCAACCAGGCAGCCTGAGGCTCTCTCACATCATGGTTAAGCTCAATGAACAATATGCTCATTACAGGTACAGGAGAAGACTGTGGTTTTATGAGTGTCCTAGCCCTGCCATTCATACCTCTGTAACACAACAGCTTGACAGGACCTCCTAATCCAGGGTTTTCCAGCATTCCGGTCTCATTTCGGTTATTCAGCATTCCGGTCCCATTCAGGTGTTCAAGCATTCCAGTCCCATTCTGGTTATTCAGCATTCCGGCCCCATTCAGGTGTTCCAGCATTCCGGTCCCATTCCGGTTATACAGTATTCCGGTCCCATTCAGGTGTTCCAGTATTCCGGTCCCATTCCGGTTATCCAGCATTCCGGTCCCATTCAGATGTTCCAGCATTCCGGTCCCATTCCAGGTATTCAGCATTCCGGTCCCATTCATGTGTTCCAGCATTCCAATCCCATTCCGGTTATCCAGTATTCCGGTCCCATTCAGGTGTTCCAGCATTCTGGTCTCATTCCGGTTATCCAGCATTCCGGTACCATTCCGGTTATCCAGCATTCTGGTACCATTCATGTTTTTCAGAATTCCGTTTCAGAGCTACTCCAGGTTCGTGATCCAGTATCCTACTGGTTCTAGCCTGGTTGATGTACCGAAGCTCTTTCTATTTCCAGCTACCTACACCTGTGTGCCTCAAGCACCTAGCTTCTGGATCCTAGCAAGACTCCAGCTGTCCCACCAGTACCTCCAGTCACCAGCAGTCATATCTTGCCTACCAGCTAAACATACAGTGCACTTCTATAAACTACTATATCCCTATTTGGGTCCATGAGCAGGAATTATATTAGGCAGCCCAGCTTTCAGCTGCTCATCCCAGATCCCATTCCAGCCAAAGACTCCAGTCCGGTTTCGAAGACAAATACAAACGTGACACTTCCTCTGCAACCCACATCCATATCTACAAAATTAGGTTCCTGCTCTGGAACCTACATTGATGTCTGTATAAGATTTTCTCCTCTGGAACCCATATACATATCTGTATAATAAGGTTCCTTCTCTGGAACTCACATCCATGTCTGTATAAAAGGCTTTATCCTCTAGAACCCATATCCATGTCTGTATAAAAGGGTCCCTCCTCTGGAAGCTATATCCATGTCTGTATAAAAGGGTTCCTCCTCTGGAACCTATATCCATGTCTGTATAAAAGGGTTCCTCTTCTGGAACCCATATACTTGTCTGTATAACAGGGTTCCTTTTCTGGAACTCATATCCATGTCTATATATTAGAGTTCCTCCTCTGGAACCTACATCCATGTCTGTATATAAGGGTTCCTTCTCTGGAACCCATATACTTGCCTGTATAAGGGTTCCTTCTCTGGAACTCACATCCATGTCTGTATAATAGGTTTCCTTCTCTGGACCACATATACATGGTTGTAAAATAGAGTTCCTCCTCTCAAACTCATATACATACAGTATCTGCATAATAGGGTTCCTCTGGAACCCACATCCATGCCTGAATAATAAAGTTCCTACTCTGGAACCCACCTGCATGTCTTTATAATACATTTCCTCCTCCGATACCCCCATCCTCTTCATTGAGTTACTCTAGAATAAAAAAGGCCTGAACAAAGAAAGACAAATGTGCAGAGCTGTCGAGCCAGCCATACACTGTGTAATGCTGCCATTCATTTAGCTGATAACACTGGAACTTTCAAATCATTTTCCATTATAATGTAGTAGGGGAAAGGCCCAATAGTGTGCTCAATTGCAATAATTGACATATATGTGTGTGTATAAGTGTGTGACTGTATGTATACGTAACAGTGCGTGATTGCATGTGTGTAGGTATGTCTGTGACTGTATATATGTGTGCATGTATGTAACTATGGCAGAGATGTACTAAGCCTTGGGTAGTGATAAAGTGTAGAGTGCTAAAATACCAACCAATCAGCTCCTAATGGTCTCTTTACAGGCTGTGTTTGAAAAATGACAGTAGGAGCTGATTGGTTGCTATGTTATCTCTCTCCAATGCTTAGTACATCTACCCCTAAATGTGTTACTGTATATATGATATATTTGTGTCTATATGGGTGTGGCAGTATGTCTGTATGTGTATATGTGTGTGGATATGTATGTATAGATATGCCGATCCCCCTTTCTCTGGGACAGTCCTGCATTTTGGGAGAAAGGTGGGAACACTCTGATCTGCTGTTCAAGGCTGTGGAAGCGATTTACATCCTCCCCAGTGTGTAATGAAATGGGGGTGTGATATGTAGCCATGCCCCCTTTTTATTCTCATGCCAAAAGCTTTGGCACGAGAATCTACTCCCCTTGTCCCAAATTATGTTCCTTAGGACCCCCAGTCATAAGTGCCCCAGGCTCCCAAGCTTTAATCCAGCTCTGCATATGGGCCACTACAGTGTGGGGGCATATGGGGCACCACCATGAGTGGGCATAGTGAGCACTACTGTGGGTTTATAATTAGAGCACTACTGTGGGGCATGTGGAGCCATCTTTAAATGACAGCAGAACTGTCAGACAGTTTGAACTGGAGGACTAATCGCAGTTGCAATCATTTGATTGTGGCCTGTAACAGGACGTTACCCTCACACACAGCCTCTCCTGGTTTTCGTCCAGGGTTGCAGAGAGAAACGGAGCTGCAGAGAGCAGTCTTCAGGGCCAGCAAGGGAGCAGGAGGCATCTTAGGAAACTATTTTACTGCATGGTAATGTGGCTTCAAGATACTATGAGCTGGCAGTGTCTGTCAAGACTAGAATTATGCATATTTAAGGATAACCTATGCCCCTGAGCCTGCATAGAATAACAAAATGAAAATATTTTTGAATTCCCAATGTGTGTTAGTCTCCATGCAATTCCCTAAGTCCTCCATATTTTCTCTATTATTTCACATCCCCCCCCCTCCACACACACACTCTGTCCTACTGGCAACAGTGCGTCTCTGCGCTGAGTAATCACAATTCACCGAACAGACAATAATTGGAGCAGTTTTTCATTGTAAATACATCATAATGAAACATTACGGCATTCTGCACACATCTCTCGAAAGAGGGGCTTTCATTGCTTAATTATGAGCAAAAAGTAAATTGCTGGTGGTAAAGGGGTTAAAAAAAATAATAATAAAAAAAAAAAATATATATATATATATACAGGTCAAGGGTTAACCCCTTATACATTTCAGGCTATTATTACTTCTTGCATCTCATAAATTACTAGCATATCTCTGGCAGAGCAGACCCCTGATGAATACCACCCTGGGGAACTTATAATGGAGCAGACACTGAATAAATGACATCTAAGTGGTAAATTCCAATTTCACGTTCCATGCGCCTGACGCTGGCAGTTAATTCTAAAACAACACCCCGAGGTCAGGCAGGATTGGACTCTGTGCCACCATATGACAAGGCTGTCCTATTTATTTCAGTTTTTCTTCAGGGCTATGTCCCTAGTAGAGAAAGTGGAAAAAACACACATCTTTTACAGTCTGTTAGTCTCTGTTACCAATACATGTCTGCAAAAATCGCCGTTTTATAGTAGCGTGGCCGAGAGGAGCTTCTGTACCCCTAGGATATAACTGGTGGCTGCGTCTTTATACTAGGAAATATCATAAAAGGCCAGAGGAACCACTTTTCCTTAACAGATTGAGCTGTATTTATTTTCAATTGTCCCAGAAAATATTGCAAAGTGGTCTGTACGATTCACTTGGCCGGTAAAGGGCCTGCCATGACACGCACTGGAGTTAAATCAAGGATGCTTGTATGAATACAACAAAATATTCCAGATGTGGACCCATTATATTGCTAGTTACTTACATTGGCTAACCAGGGTAGTGAGGTCTAATATGGACTGAAGGTTTTTGCTATGGACCTTTGAAAGAGTTATGGACTTTGAACAGGAATGGACATTGAAGATCTATTTATGAACCCTACTTGTGGTTCAAAATAGATCAATTCCCCTTCCTGGCTATACAGTGAGTCTGATATACCGATTTAATTATTTCTGCCATCATGCTTTAGGTGTCAATATTCTTTCACAGAGAGAGAGACATCTGCTTATTTTCCAGCTCTCCTCCTCTCGTTGGATGCTGTCCTAGGGGCTGAGAAGTTCATGGTGGCTTCTCAGCCTCTCAGAGACTGAGATATAGCAGCAGCCGGTCATGATATATATTATAATTTACTGCACTGAGTTCTCTTCTCCGACTCCTGAGAAGTACAGTTTGAGAAGCAGCCGGTGAAGAACAGGTTCCAGCTGGGAACTAGTCTAAAAGTAAAACAGGGCAGCCTCCAGCAATAGCAATTGGGAGTACATTTGGGATGAGGATCTGGTGTGTGCTTGGAGATAGGGATCTGAGAAACTGTGAGGAGGGGGATTAAGCTTTTTCCCAACTCTCTGCAGGCTGAGGACGGGTGCCATGCTGAGAGCAATCACCAAAGATGCACGACTCATCACACAAAGCCCAGTGGTGAGGGAGAGGAAGCAAATATGGGAAGGCTTTTATATGGGCATGTGCGGAACATCGATAACGAAAACCATTGATGGCGTACTCTCTAGTATCTTCCATATTCGAATCGTATGTGCCGATCCTCTGTCGATTCAGATTACTGATTTCCGATCCACTTGTCCATCCATAAGCAGGAAACCCACAGATCGTGGCTTCCGAGCTAGTGTGCCCAGACAAGTGCACTCACATGACAAGGCACTTCTAAATCAGGACCTCAGATGGTGCTCTCTAAAAGACAGGTTAGTTACACGTCCTATACAAGCACTTATCTTGGATATTGATATACAGTAGGTTATTATCAAAGGGACATCTCCTTATGCAGTTCAAAAGAATAGCCACATGCCTTTCAGCAGGACCTTTGCCACTGCCTGCAACCACTATCATCTGGCAGTAGCATAGTAAAACTTAAACAGGGCTACACTTTGCATGTGCAGGTCCCTGAAGAGTGGGGGCAATAGGAGCACAGACTGCATTGTTGGGCCTCCCTTCAATTCTTGCTAAGGTGCCCAGCGATGTAGTGTTCCACCCGTGGTCAGGAGGATGGAAAATCCAAGATAGCAAAGAGTTTAAAGTGGCAATAAAAATTGTCAAAGCAGGTAATGTTGGTCCCCAATGACTGAACGTAACACAGGGCCTTATGGTGTTTAATTGCTGCTCTTGGGAAAAGTAACTTCATTATCCCCCTCACTAGCCTCTAGCTCTACTATTTAGCGGAGGTTGTTTATGTATGGAAAATGTAGTACGTGGGAACAGGTTTGCCCTATTTTGAGACATCACATCACGTACCTTTTCTTATGCCACTTTCGGAGAGCATAGAATAATATGGCCATATGGCATTAAAATGTAAGAAGCACATTTTATTTCCAGAGGATTAAATCGTCTCCGGAGCAGGTGGATCGGGACATTTCATAAAGAATTTTGGACATCCACAACAATTGATTCTGCATTTGACTATAAAGGAAACATATAATTTGTGGGATGATATATTTTAATGAACTTCAAGTTGCAGTCATTGGGGGCAATTTAATTCAGTGACAATTGAATAGTGGCGGGAGGGAGCTCGAGCAATTCAATTCAGCGCGATGTTTACTTTGTCGAGAAGTAGTTAAGTCGGAGAAGGTTGTCGTGAGTTGCTGGGTGTTTAGTCGCAAGAGTCGGCATTCTCCGACTAAAGTGCAGGCCGCGAGGCTATTTGCGCCGTGCTAATCCAGAAAACAGCTGGCACTTTAGTTGATTTCTCCTCGCACACCCAAGAGGGTGTGAGAGGAAATCATTAGTCCAACTAAACAGCGTACTGAATTGAATAGCTCCGGGAGCTCCCTCATGGCACAATTCTATAACGCTGAATTGAATCGCCCCCACTGGGCCATATGTAATAGGGTGAGAGTTTAGAAAATGCAAGCTTTTTCTCACACTTTTTAAACTCAGCCAATGTAATAGAGCCCGAGAACAGGCAAACTTGCAACTCAAAAACCTCTCATGGTTTAAATTCTCATCCAGATGTTTTCCCATTTTGAAGATAAAACTCGACCAATGTGAGAGTTTACTGCTAAACTCTCACAAATTCTAAACTCTCACCCTATTACATTTAGCACATTGAATTTGTTAGTGTTCCCTATGAAGTACAGAAACTGACGACCTTTCACTTAGCCCATACTTGCCGACTTTTTCACGTCCTTGCTGAGAGATCCCTTAGAGCAATGAATTGCATCATTGTGGCAACACCCCTGTCATGCAATAATGTGATTTGTGGTGTAGTACAAGAAAAAAAATTCCCTTAGTACCCTGCAATGGGCCAGCGAAAGTGTCTTTCATCCTACATAATGATAAAATGCAGAGGACTGAGTTACACACATTTGCAAATATATGATAAGCCACCAGCCACGTCACGGCGTCTATACTCAGGTGGTCCTAACCTACACAATAATAGCCACACTATGGGTCATATATTCATTTGTTTTTAAAATAAGAGCTAACTCTCCTAGAGGTTTCCCAAGATCCTCCCATATGGCACTACAAGGAACAGCATTCCCTCTAGCCCAGTGGTTCCCAAACTTTTTTTTGGCTTACAGCATCCTAGAGTATCAGCATTTTTTCCACGGCATCCCTGAGCCAAACGTTTCTTATTGAGAAATTCAGAAAAAAATTAAATGAAGTAAATTGTGCTTCTATGTCACCCATAGGTTCTGTTATGTGGTAGTTGACAGGGCTGCACTTTTTGTCCACATATTCTTCAATTGCCAGCCATAAGCACTGGTTTTGCCTATCACACTGACTAAAATTAATTTAATTTTATTACTGGACCACCAACCCAAGGCACCCCTGCAAGTGCCCTGAGGTACCCCAGGGTGCCACGGCACACAGTTTGGGAACCATTGCTCTAGCCACTTTTTTTCTCTTTGGCCGGAATGTACTAAAGGAAAAATGCGGTAAAAACCCCGTTTTTGGGGTTTTTACCGCATTTCCATATGTACTAAGGCCCGGCCGCATTTTTTTCGGTGCAGAGGGTAATGCCAGAGAAACCTGGTGTTACCCTATAGAAGCCTATGGGCTTCTTACCGCACCCCGCTCCCAACTGTTCGCTGCAGCCTCGCCGCCCCGCCATCGCCCAGCCCTGGCCCCCACTCAGCTGCACTCTATTGTCGCCGGCCCGTGCTCCTCCTGGGTCCTCCGCCTCTTCCTCCTCCTCCTAATCTTCTTCCCGGGTGCAGGGAGGAGGAGGAGGAGCCCGGGGCTTCCTGCACATGTGACCAACAGGAAGCTCCCGGGGCTCGTACATATGCGATTAGTAAGGTTGCGGTGACTGGCGGAATGGTCACCGCAACCTTAGTACATCCCGGCCTTTGTGTTGTCTAGATTAACCCCTTCCATGCAAGCACCTGTAGTGGGGCAATTAATTGATTGAGCAGCTTCCATTCTGTGTATTATTGAGGTATTGTGCATTTGGGGCATGGCCACATTGAGATGATTCATACTGAATCGTATAATCAGCCCCTAGACTGTCCACTTCACTGGTGAGCCTGGGAGAGCCACCCATAATTTGTGGGTCTCCTGGACATTCAGAGAAAGTAGACAAGCATAACCTAGACTCGATTTCCCCTATTCTATCAGCTCCCCCTACCACAAATATCACACTTTGCCATCTTCCGCAGATGATGTCACCTCGGAGTGCAGATCCATGCAACTGCCGCCTACATGGGAGTATAAAAATAAACATATGACATCAATATCATCTGCGCTGCTGGCCTGTATTTTTGCTTTTCTTGTATGGCCTTTAACTGTCAGCAATAACACAGATACACTAACAGAAACAAGCACAGCAAATATACTTTGTGCTACGTTTAACAGAAGTCCAGGTTACAAAGCTGTTTAGGGTGTAAATTAGCTGTCTCTAAGCAGGTTGTGTCCAGCTATGTGTAATACGCTTATCCACTCACTGGAGGGAGAACATGTCAAAGTTAACAAAATGCTACAACTTTGTTAACATTGCACACAATGGGTAATATAATGCATTCAGTTTTTGTGTCAACAGTTGACAATTCATCCTTTTAAAGAGGCATCGGCTCCAGAGGATCTTTGAAGTAGATGAGATTGAAGTAGAAGTGAAAATCATTCAATCCGTGCTTAGTGTATTGTGACACTGTCCTGTGATTAGAATACAGAGTAGTGAGCAGAACACTGAGCCCAAGGCAGAATAACTACAAGTGACAAACACAGTACAGCCTAATAACAACGTAATGAAAATCCCACATATGTGCTATAACCCGTAGAAGCCAGTCAGACATGAGCTTTCATCAGTCTGATGCAAATTACAACAAGAAAACCAGGGGCACACTTATCAAAAGGTATTCTGCATGTGCATATCTACAAGGACAAGCCTACAAATAGGTGAGTGGCCTGTATCACTTACGTGCCCCGGCTTTATATTTTATATATATATATACATATATATGTATATCCTGAAGAAATTTTGTATTAAATGAAACGTTGACCACATGGAGGTATCGGTTTATGTTAGGTGTTTATACACCACCAATACTTTGGATTGCAAGCCCTGGGAATTCCGCTGCACTGAAGTATACACACACACATATATATATGTATATACACACACAGTGGTCGAAGTGGACATTTTGAAGTGGTGGTATGGAGATACAGCGTGCACTCGTGCCGAAGGCACATGGGAAAATGTGTGGCCAAACTGCATGAGGGACATGGCTATGTGTAATTAGGGGCGTGGCCACTCAAAATGGAGGTGTGTCATCTCATTCTTTCCTTTCATCTCTCACCCTTTGTACCTCTCACTACCTCCTTCCCTCTCACCTCTGCAACTGTCACTACCTCCTGCTCTTTCTTGCCTCTGCACCTCTCACTACCTCCTTCCCTCTCGTCTCTGCATCTGTCACTACCTCCTTCCCTCTCGCCTCTGCACCAGACACTACCTCCTTCCCTCTCGCCTCTGCACCTGTCACTATCTCCTTCCCTCTCGCCTCTGCACCTGTCACTACCTCCTGCCCTTTCTCGTCTCTGCACCTGTCACTACCTTCTGCCCATTCTCGCCTCTGCACCTGTCACTACCTCCTGCCCTTTCTCGTCTCTGCACCTGTCACTACTTCCTGCCCTTTCTCGTCTCAGCACCTGTCACTGCCTCCTGCCCTTTCTCGTCTCTGCACCTGTCACTACCTCCTGCCCTTTCCTCCGCACCTGTCACTACCTCCTGCCCGTTCTGACCTCTGCACCTGTCACTACCTCCTTCCCTTTCTCGTCTCTGCACCTGTCACTACCTCCTGCCCTTTCTCGCCTCTGCACCTGTCACTACCTCCTTCCCTTTCTCGCCTCTGCACCTGTTACTACCTCCTTCCCTTTCTCGTCTCTGCACCTGTCACTACCTCCTTCCCTTTCTCGCCTCTGCACCTGTTACTACCTCCTTCCCTTTCTTGTCTCTACACCTGTCACTACCTCCTTCCCTTTCTCGCCTCTGCACCTGTCACTACCTCCTTCCCTTTCTCGCCTCTGCACCAGTCACTACCTCCTGCCCTCTCGTCTCTGCACCTTTCACTACCTCCTTCCCTTTCTCACCTCTGCACCTGTCACTACCTCCTTCCCTTTCTCGTCTCTGCACCTGTCACTACCTCCTGCCCTCTCGTCTCTGCACCTTTCACTACCTCCTTCCCTTTCTCGCCTCTGCACCTGTCACTACCTCCTTCCCTTTCTCGCCTCTGCACCAGTCACTACCTCCTGCCCTCTCGTCTCTGCACCTTTCACTACCTCCTTCCCTTTCTCACCTCTGCACCTGTCACTACCTCCTTCCCTTTCTCGTCTCTGCACCTGTCACTACCTCCTTCCCTTTCTCGCCTCTGCACCTGTCACTACCTCCTTCCCTCTCGTCTCTGCACCAGTCACTACCTCCTGCCCTCTCGTCTCTGCACCTTTCACTACCTCCTTCCCTTTCTCACCTCTGCACCTGTCACTACCTCCTTCCCTTTCTCGTCTCTGCACCTGTCACTACCTCCTGCCCTTTCTCGTCTCTGCACCTGTCACTACCTCCTTCCCTTTCTCGCCTCTGCACCTGTCACTACCTCCTGCCCTTTCTCGCCTCTGCACCTGTCACTACCAGCTGCCCTTTCTCGCCTCTGCACCTGTCACTATCTCCTTCCCTTTCTCGTCTCTGCACCTGTCACTACCTCCTTCCCTTTCTCATCTCTGCACCTGTCACTACCTCCTGCCCTTTCTCGCATCTGTACCTGTCACTACCTCCTTCCCTCTCACCTCTGCACCTGTCACTACCTCTTGCCCTTTCTCGCCTCTGCACCTGTCACTACCTCCTACCCTTTCTCGCCTCTGCACCTGTCACTACCTCCTGCCCTTTCTCGCCTCTGCACCTGTCACTACCTCCTGCCCTCTTGCCTCTGCACCTGTCACTACCTCCTGCCCTTTCTCACCTCTGCACCTGTCACTACCTCCTTCCCTCTTGCCTCTGCACCTGTCACTACCTCCTGCCCTTTCTCGCCTCTGCACCTGTCACTACCTCCTTCCCTATCGCTTCTGCACCTGTCACTACCTCCTGCCCTTTCTCACCTCTGCACCTGTCACTACCTCCTGCCCTTTCTTGCCTCTGCACCTGTCACTACCTCCTTCCCTCTTGCCTCTGCACCTGTCACTACCTCCTGCCCTTTCTCGCCTCTGCACCTGTCACTACCTCCTGCCCTTTCTTGCCTCTGCACCTGTCACTACCTCTTTCCCTTTCTCGTCTCTGCACCTGTCACTACCTCCTGCCCTTTCTCGTCTCTGCACCTGAAACATGGGGAAATAGAGACATTATGAAAAGAGAGAGAGACATGGGGAAGAGAGCTAAAGACGGTGAAGAGAGAGAGACAACATGAGAAGAGAGAGAGAAAATGGGGAAGAGAGAGAGACATGGATACTGCCCATCTCACAATACCACATACACAACTCTTCATTGCCCACCTCACAGCACCCCCACCATATCCCCTCCAGCTCCAGAGCTGGGCAGGGAGTATAATCCTGCATAAGCCATGCATGTGCTACACTGCACAGGAAAATTAGGTTGTAAACAGAAGAGCTTGCAATCTAGCATGATGAGAGCAATCTACAGTATCCTAATGGGGACTAGTAAACCCAGAGCTATAGAAAGGAAGATCCAGTAATGCAAACAGTGCAGGTTATTATAATCACATACATGCTTTACCCTCAGCAGGAGAATGAGACTGGTCAGAAGATGTTATAATCTAGCCTGATGAGGGCAAACTACAGAGACATCAGGGGGACTGGTAGATTAAGAACTGGGGGAACCAAGATGCAGGAATATAATCAGTGCTGGGGGAAGGGGTTATACATCAGCTTTACCCTCAGCAATGCATGCAATACACTGCACAGCCTGTGAGGTGCCCGGGAAAAGTTACCCGCAAGCTCTGTCCCTGCAGGGGATTTTAAATAAATCCCTGTGATATTGACTGAATATGCAATGCAAATTCAGTCGGAAATATCACACTACAATCTGCATTCTAAATGCGGATTGTAGTAAATAGGGCCCTTTGTAACATTACTTTAATTCTTAGAAACTACGGGGTAAATTTACTAAGTGTCACTATCCGGCAGGGCCATCTCTTCCATTGGGCTTGTTGGGCAGTTGCCCAAGGGCCCAAAGCTTGTAGGGGCCCGCCAATCCGCCCCCCCTGCAGCCGCAGCCAGTTGGTAAATTTGTGATATTTTATAATCCAGCCACCGGTGCACTGTATTCCGATCATGCAGGAGGGTTTCATTTTATTGACCATTTACATTTTTTTTCTCGTGAATGTATGGGTAGGGGCCCCAGTGCATTGCTTTGTCCAGGGCCCACACTGCTGTTAAGACAACCATGCTATCCAGTGCAAGAGTTTCTCTGTGGAGGACAGTGAGTTGGGGGGTTCGGATGGCTAGGGAAATGACAGTCCTTGTTTCCCCAATAAAGGTTAAACCTAGGTGTTGGCGAGACCTAGCCAGAGGCGTGGAGTCTAACCCACTCAGTGGTCTTCACCAGTGACACCCCAAATTGGGATGTGGGTTTCGCCGCACCAAGTGAGCAGGTCGCGGCCCTCTGACTAGGTACCTGGGAGAGATGAGGAAACAATCATGACACTGTAACTAGTACACAGGAGATGAACAGAATACAGACAATGAACTGAACACTTGAACACTGGTGATGAACGGAATACTTGAAGACTGGTGATGAATGGAATACTTGAACACTGGTGATGAACTGAATACTTGAACACTGGTGATCAGGGCTGCCATCAGAAAATGTGGGGTCCGGGACTGACAAAACAGGCAGAGCCCCCCCTCCCATCCCGTGTTTCTGAAACTCCAGCCCTACAGTGTCTCTCCAGTTCCACAGCGTTCGCTTCTGTTTTTTTTATTGTCTCCCCAGCTAGCCCTTATATCCTCGATCTAATGTACATAGGCTCCTCCATATACCTGTATTCACCTCAAAGCAGCCCCCCTGTCCCCATCAATGCGGAGTCAATACGGTGCCGGCAACAGAAAATTTGGGGCCTTGCACACCTCCTCCTACCACCTAGATACAGAACGGTCAGCTTGCGACTTTTCTTACCTACACCATGGTTTATCAGCAATGGGGAACCTCTGAAGAAATTGATCCTCCCTGGGCAGATGGTAAATTCACTAAGATTCTTTATTCATGTAGGTGATCACAAGGTCCGGAAGACATCTGTTTGCATATGAATATAACCAATGTCATCATCATACAACAGAGGTAATATAGGTTTTTATGGAACTTTTGTCTTAATGAAGATTATTGTGCCCCAGCCTTTGCTGTTACTCTTAAAATTGAGGAAAATCTCCAGGCCATCACCTCCACGTCTCTCCAGCTGTCTCATCCCAACTTGTCTCTCCAGCTGCCTCAGCTTCCCCGTGTTTCTCAAGCACCCTCAGCTTCTCCACCTCATGACTCTCCATGGATTCCCTCAGCTCCCCCCACTCCCTGTGTCTCTCAATGGCCTCAGATTCCACCCTGTGTCTCTCCATGGCCCCAGCTCCTGCCCCTGTAGGTCTCCCCCCCTCGTGCATTTCCATGGTCTCAGCTCCCCCCCCGTGTAGCTCCATGGTCCCAGTCCTCCCCCCCATGTATCTCCATGGTCTCACATCCCTCCCCCTCTGTGTATATCCATGGTCTCATTTCCCCCCCATGTATCTCCATAGTCTCAGCTCCCCTCCCCTGTGTATCTCCATGGTCTCAGCTCCCCTCCCCTGTGTATCTCCATGGTCTCAGCTCCTCTTCCTCTCACCATGTGTATCTCCATGGTTTCAGCTCCTTCCCCCTGTGTATCTCTATGGTCTCAGCTCCTCCCCCCTCAATGGTCACAGCCCCCCCTGTGTGTCTCCATGGTCTTTAGCTCCATCCCATCTATTGTCCCCCCTCCTCCCTCTGTGTGTCTCCATGGGCTCCAGCTCCCATCTATTGTCCCCTATTGTGTGTCTCCATGGTATTCAGCTCCCTTAGTGTGTCTCCCTGGCCTCACCCCATGGCCTCCCTCAGCTCTAGCTCTTTCCCTTCTCACCAGCAGCCACTTACCTCTCCTACCCTGGCCTTGTCTCTGCCATGCTCCTAAACGTGGCGGCTGCGGCTCCTCCAGTCCGTTCTTCTGTGGCAGCGCGCGGACGTCATGACGTCACGCGTGCTGATCTAAATACTAAACAATAAAAACTTTATTGCGCTGGGACATTATGACCCGGCTGCCCATCCTGCCAGTCTGCGCCGTGCTGATCACTGCAGCGCTCTGCTGCTGAAGGCAAAAGGGTGGAAACAAACTAGTGGCCGGGCTGCGGGAGGCCTTGAAACACTAAATATATACCGGCACGGAGGTAGTAGCGGGGGAAAGTTGGCAGGAGCGGGCGGGCCCCCCTTCTATGTCTTAGTGTCCGGGCCCGGGACTCCAATCCCAACAGTCCCCCCCTGATGGCGGCCCTGCTGGTGATGAACAGAATACTTGAACACTGGTGATGAACTTGACGATGTAGAGATCCTAGTCGCAGGCTTGCTTGAAAACACAAGGAAATGTACTGGGAACTGCAACAGATTCAGGTGATGATTTGCAAAGAGAGAAGTGGACACATGCATGTACTGGGGATTGCTATAGATCCAGCTAAGAGCTAACTAGAAATTATCAGGAAACCTGACACCTCAGTAACAAAGGGAAGCTGCCAGAGAGCTAGCAGCACACTACAAGACCCACAGGAAAAACAACATAAAACATTGGACTTCTGAGAGAGAACTAAAGTCTCAGACTGAGAATTAGCATTGGAGCTAATACAAGAAATACTGGAGAACTGTGAGCAACACTTGGTGAGTATCACAAGTCACTGGAATAGCGAAGTTGAACAGCAGTTTCCTGTTCCTGGAGTCAGACTAAAATACCCCTGGGTAGCTGGTCATTGGATCAGAGGATCAGCTGAGTGACCACAGGACTACCATTGGGAGAGACTAATCAGGTGATATGGACCAACATGGATGCGCCGATGTCCAGCACCCTGGAAACCAGGATGCATGCACGAAAACCCTAGCAGACCCCAGGGAGAATACTCAGACACCAGTCAACTCCATTCCCAGCGACTGAACACCTAAACCCAAGGACATCAGCATGGAGGTGAGTAGTGGCCGATCCCTGGCTGCATCCTGACACTAAGATTCATGTTGGTCCTGATTTGTCCCGTTTTTAAACACGGATAAGATCGATCAAAAACGGTAGTTTTTTTCACTGAAGAAAAAAATTGGGAATTTACCAAGCTCCCGGTTTTAAGAGGTGGTACATGGTCAATGCGCATCACTTTAAAGTCCAAAAGGTTATGACTTTTTTCTACTAAATGCTTTGAGTGTTTCCATCTACATTCTGGAATACCTTCCGTATAGATGACCTATGCAATGATATTCTTTCTTTTAGCATATGAATGGTCTTACCCACATATAAGCGATTACAAGGGCACTTTATAACATAAACGACAAATGTGCTCTGGCAGGTTAGGCGATAATTGACTTAAATGATCTGTTTGATCTTGGATCTTGAAAATATTCGCCCGTCAACATAAACCTGCAATTGATGCACCCTGAGCAACGGTATACTCCATTTTTCGATGTCTGCCAGGTTTTTACCCCCTTAATACCCATATTAGCTTGTGTAACGATATATTTAATGTCGTTGCTTCATTTATTGCTGAATAGTGGAAATTCTTGCAGCATGTGGACAAAATTGGGTCCGTTTGCACTATATGCAATTTTAATTATTGGTGAACTGATGGAAAAGTGGTGTTGAAAACCATTCTTTTGATTTATTGATACTCTGTGGTTTTGTTCTTCTCCAACAAGGTTAATTTATCTAGTTGCAAACATTTATTTGTAGCCTCTTTAACTTCTTCTTGGTCATAACCACGTTTTATAAACTTCTCCCCCATGTCATGTAAAGCTTGTGGTAGTTGACTTCTATCTGATGTAATGCGAGCCACCTAAATCAATTGTGAAAAAGGTAAATCTTTCTTTAAAGGCCAAGGGTGGAAGTTATCAGACGCCAGGATTGTATTTTTGTCTGTCTTCTTAGTAAACACTTTTGTTTTAATCAAACCTTCCAATATGTATGCAGTAACATCAAGATAACTAATAACAGTTGCACTAAAATTCAATGTAAATTTGATCATGCTCTCCAAAGAGTTAATGTCATCAACAAGTTTAAGAAGATTTATATTTATTTACAAGTCTGTAGAGTGCTATCCGCTTTTGATGATATTTTATATATACTGTATAAAGCAGGTAAAATAAGTATTGAACACATCAACATTTTTCTCAGTAAATATATTTGTAATGGGGCTATTGTATTGAAATTTTCACCAAATGTCAGCAACAACCCATGCAATCCACACATGCAAAGAATTAAAACCATAGGTGCCCATATATTAAGTTATGTGTAATAATGTGATATGACACAGGGAAAAAGTATTGAACACATGAAGATAGGGAGGTGCAAAAAGGCATGGAAAGCCAAGACACCAGCTGAAATCTGGCGTCTTGGCTTTCTAAGACACCATAGTTCAGCAGATTTATATTTATTTGCAAGTTTGTGGAGTGCCATCCGCTTTTGATGATATTTTATATATATATACTGTATATAGAGACACAGAGGTAGGGGCAGTGGAACGGGTATGATATACCGCTGGCCGCTAGGCCGGCGGTTCGATTCCCGTCAGCGGCAGCCCGACAGGAGCAGAGTGCGAAGCAGCGTAAGCCCGACAGCGCTGGAAATCCTGATCGTGGCTAGGTAAGTATCTGCTAACCTAACCCCCCTACCCCTAACCCTCCTTAGGGGTGCCTAACCCTAACTTTCCCCCCAAGTGCCTAACCCTAATCCCCCCTCTAAGTGCCTAACCCTAACCACCCCCTTCCCCGCTGCCTAAACCTAAGTCCCCCGGGGGGGTGCCTAACCCTAAGTCCCCCCCGGGAGCCCTAAACCTAACCCTCCCCCCCGCGGCTGTCAGCTCACGGCGCCCGGCATCACTACGATCGTGATGCCGGGCGCCGGTCCCCCGGCGTCGGGGAAATGCGGGCGTCTACATCTAGACGCCCGGCATTTCACCCATGCTGGAATAAGACAGTCGGGAAGCCGGCTGCCGGTATTTAGGCAGTCGGCTTCCCGATTGCTTCCCGGGGCAGTTTGGCTCCCCTGCACTACATCTCAAAATCCTGGATGAAAGGGAAGATCGTTGAAAAAATAAAAAATATAGATAACCATGGAAAATTTGCTGTCTTGTACGCATATAATTTCTTATCACTATTTGGATTTATTGCACATAACTTTGGAATATGAATTATATTTGAAAAAAAATTATCTGCCACCTTAGAGGTAAATCTGCAACAACAGAACAGAATTTTTTGATTGTGGATTTTATTTGTAATATGCTCATATGTTTTGTTATTGCACTTGTTACACTACATACCAAATCCAGCAGGATAAGGAAAAGGCACCAGCACTCACATCAGTAGATAAAATAAACAGAGGATTTTATTGTTACGTCTGGTTAATAGAACAGATCCATTCCGTGCCCAACGGACGTTGCAATCATCCACGTGATTGTCTTCAGGCCCTTCTGCTCCACGGGACGTTTCTGTTCTCCCTGAGCTTGCCTTAGGACACCTGCGATACGGTTTGACAGGTGTACCATCTTGCTTTGTTCCATAGCAATCATAATCATCTGCTGGCATGACAGCCTTTTCGGTGCTACAACAGCACCTCTTGGGCACCTCATTAAACACTGACAAGAACCTAATATACAGTCAGGTGCATAAATATTGGGACATTGACAGAATTTTCATATTTTGGCCTCTATTCACCACCACAATGGCTTTGAAATGAAACAAACAAAATGTGCTTTAACTGCAGACTTTCAGATTTAATTTGAGTGTAATTACATCCAAATCAGGTGAACGGTGTAGGAATTACAACGGTTTCTATATGTGCCTCCCACTTTTTAAGGGGTCAAAAGTAATGGGACAAACTAAACACTCCTAAATCTAACTTTCACTTTTTAATACTTTGTTGCAAATCCTTTGCAGGCAATTACAGCCTGAAGTCTGGAACGCATAGACATCACCAGACGCTGGGTTTCATCCCTGGTGATGCTCTGCCAGGCCTCTACTGCAAATGTCTTCAGTTCCTGCTTGTTCTTGGGGCATTTTCCCTTCAGTTTTGTCTTCATCAAGTGAAATGCATGCTCAATCGGATTCAGGTCAGGGGATTGACTTGGCCATTGCATAACATTCCACTTTTTAGCCTTAAAATACTCTTTGGTTGCTTTTGCAGTATGCTTCGGGTCATTGTCCATCTGCACTGTGAAGCGCTGTCCAATGAGTTCTGAAGCATTTGACTGAATATGAGCATATAATATTGCCCAAAACACTTCAGAATTAATTCTGCTGCTTTTGTCAGCAGTCACATCATCAATAAATACAAGGGAACCAGTTCCATTGACAGCCATACATGCCCACGCCATGACAGTACCACCACCATGCTTCACTGATGAGGTGGTATGTTTTGGATCATAAGCAGCTCCTTTCCTTCTCCATACTCTTCTCTTCCCATCACTCTGGTACAAGTTGATCTTTGTCTCATCTGTCCATAGGATGTTGTTCCAGAACTGTAATGGCATTTTTAGATGTTGTTTGGCAAACTCTAATCTGGTCTTCCTGTTTTTGAGGCTCACCAATGGTTTACATCTTGTGATGAACCCTCTATATTCACTCTTGTGAAGTCTTCTCTGGATTGTTGACTTTGACACATATACACCTACCTCCTGGATAGTGTTCTTGATTTGGCCAACTGTTGTGAAGGGGTTTTTCTTCACCAGGTAAATAATTCTTCTGTCATCCACCACAGTTGTTTTCCGTGGTCTTCCGGGTCTTTTGGTGTTGCTGAGCTCTCCGGTGCGTTCTTTCTTTTTAAGAATGTTCCAAACAGTTGATTTGGCCACACCTAATGTTTTTGCCTTCTCTCTGATGGGTTTGTTTTGATTTTTCAGCCTAATGATGGCTTGCTTCACTGATAGTGACAGCTCTTTGGATCTCATATTGAGAGTCGACAGCAACTGATTCCAAATGCAAATGTTACACCTAGAATCAACTCCAGACCTTTTACCTGCTTAATTGATAATGAAATAACGAGGGAATAGCCCACACCTGTCCATGAAATAGCTTTTGACTTGACAGTCCCATTACTTTTGGCCCCTTAAAAAGGGGGAGGCACATATAGAAACCGTAATTCCTACACCGTTCATCTGAAAGTCTGCAGTTAAAGCACATCTTGTTTGTTTCATTTCAATGCCATTGTGGTGGTGAATAGAGGCCAAAATATGAAAATTCTGTCAATGTCCCAATATTTATGCACCTGACTGTATATAGTATCTCAACTGGGTCATGTGAAAACACTAGCCAGTCAGAAATATTATCAAACTAAGAGGCACCTTTCAATTTTTCTAGGAATCTGAATAGATAACGGGGCGCACAATAGTAAGTAAATTATTAAAACCAACTTTTATAACAATAGTAGTCACGTACATTTACGTTTCTAATGATAAGAACATCACTAAACAGTCGATCCCCGGAACCTCAGCAATACTGATTCTTCCTGGCCTCTTGGTGTATCCCCCTCCACCTAATTAGACCTGGTTACCCCCTGGTAGCAAGTGACCAGGAAGTAACCAGGTTTAATCAGTTGGATGTTAATCGATTTAGATTGATTTTGAATCAATTGAAACCAACCTTTAGTAAATTTACCCATTTGTGTCGCCACAAATCACGGCCAATTTGCAGTGTCCTAGCGCTTCAAATTACTGGATGTAATACCCATGTTCAGTAAGTTCAAAACCGAAGTTGTTTTTAAATAAAAAAAAATAATGAAGTAATAAACGTGTGCAAACATGAGCTACAGTAACTGGCCCAATGCTGATAGCCATTACATTAGGCACTTAGGGTAAAAATAATTAAAATTGTTCCCACTATTCAAATTAATAATATCTTCTGGTGCCCTTATAAGAAGTGCATTTAAAAATTAGTGCTCCCTTTAATAATAAATAAGAGTAGTGACACCAATTAAAATAAATTATAAAATACAGCCCCTTAAAACATACAGTAGGGCTGCCTTATTCATAGAGTAAATGTCTTCATTTGTTCTAGAAAATATCACTAATATGAAAAGGGGGCACAATTTTTTTTGTTATCTCAATAGGACTGGCCAGATAGATGCTATTGCAGCTCTATTGCCGGATAGAGGAACCTATATTGTTCGGCGATTGTTACGGTGTGTTTGTCAGCAACTCAGCATTTATTACATACAGCAATTTGCAATTTGTATTCCGAACACTGAAAAAAATGGGACACGTGTTGAAAAACTGATTTTGTTTGGGAGGGTGATTTGTGGCATTTTGAGTCTATTATGGTAAATCGCCACTCACCAAAAAAACCCGCTGTTATTACAAAATCAGAAGCTACATTACAATGCCCCCTGCAAGGGGTAATGTACAAAAATCAATAATAGGTGGAAATTTGGGCATTACCCTAGAGGTGCCCCAAGTCAAAATGGGGTGCTAGTGGCATAGTTAAAGAACACATATTTGGCGTCATGTCATTGTTATCCGAAATTCTACCGTATGTCGGGGTCCTGGAAATTTAGGAGTTTGGAAATTATAAATAACACTTGAAACCTATTACATACCATAAGTTATATCCAATGGAGGAATTATTGGTGAAGCCATAAATAGCCTGAGCTCCGATCACACCAGAGAATAGCCTGGACATCAAGAGTGATACTGGTATCCGGCTGCTTAAGACCCCTCTAGGTTTTGTAACCAAAGTTATGGCTCCTTGGTGAGTTTGATAAAAATGAGAAACACTCTCTGTTGCTCGGAGAAACGAGCCACCCTAACCATGAAATATGACCGACAAAGACTTTTCTATCTGGTGCAGTCCCCAGAGAATTGTTTACTTAAATCTTCTCACACATCCAAATGCTGTGCTGATACTAACCACTGACAAGATTTTAAAAAACATTAATAAATATTGTAATTTGCTATGTTAAAGCAATGACCAGGAAAACCTGGAAGGATTTGTACAAGTATAACAAGAATAATAGGCTAATGCAAGATTTTCCTTATACATACTGTAGAAACCCTAGATCAGCGATAGGCAACCTCATAGGCTTCCGGGGTCACATTGCGCGGTCCTCTAACCTTGCATAGGTGTCGTCTCATTACTCTAGATCTCGGTGATACATATAATCAAAGTAAAAAGTCATCAGGCATTTTAAACAATTTATACTATGTGTTGATCAAGCTTGTGCCTCTCCATCTGTGAAATGGCTTTGGGTATAGGGCTATAGGCAAGGCCCCATCAGGATTGTACAGTGGGGCACCGGGCTGTTAAGGCACTGATGACCAACTCAGGCATTCTTCTAATAAGCCATGGAGAGGTACTTTAGTGATAGAGCCATATTCCTAGATATTAGATGCTATTGTCAGTCACCATTCTACAGTAGGGGCTGATTTAGGGACTGAGTCAGAGGCGCTCGCTACTCGCGAGCGCACACTCTGATTCAGGGCATTTTTAATTTTTTTTAGTTTCGGCCTCCAGGCCACTCGCAAAGCTGTGGGTGACCACCCACAGCTAGTGCGAGCGGCCTGGCGATGGTTGCGATTATCGTGACCATCGGGCTTGCGTCGAGACCCTGCGGGAGGGTCTCTGCTCCCACAAGCCCGAGTAGACTTCCTGCTCCAGTGATGTCAGTAGGGCCGCCCACAATCGGCAGGCGTTCCTAAGGGCAGTCACCCCCCCTCCCCGCCTACAAAACGGGGCGAGCTGTCAATCAACATCGACAGCCGCCCCGTCTTGTAGTGAGTCCCGGAGGCGGCGCATGCACAGGGGCCACATATCGACCCGCTTGCGAGCACTCTGGACCTTATTCAGAGTCGGTCGTGAGCGCTGAGCACTCGCAACCGACTCGATGTTGGTCCACAGTGCATACGCACGACGGAGACTGCTCCGTCGTGCGCATGTGCGAGCCCCCGCTAACGACGGATCACCTGTCGTTAGCGGGCTCGAAGCAGACGGAGCGAGCTGTCGATGTTGATTGACAGCTCGCTCAGTTTGCTGGGCGGGCAGGGGGCGTGCCCGGCCAAACGGAGGCGTTCCTTTCGGAACGCTTGCCGTTTTGTGGGCATCCCCACTGACATCATCAGTGATGTCAGTGGGGAGCTTCCTGCTCAAACAGAGCAGGAAGCTCCCTGGGGCTTAAGGTTGACGAGACCCTACCCTAGGGTCTCGTCGTAAGCCCCGATGGTCGCGATGGTCTTGACCATCGCGACCATCTCCCTTAGCGGTCGTTAGAGCTGTGGGTGTTAACCCACAGCCTAACGACCGACATGGAGGCGGCCGTTCAGGATGCAAGCGGCCGCCCTGTTTCTGAGCGACCGCTTGCATCCTACGACCGCCTCTGAATGAGGCCCTCTGTATCAAGCCCTTAGTTCTGAGTGGGATGCTTGTGATGGTGCAAGCAGCTGCAACATCACCTCTTTTAACCTTAACCCCCATAAGGAGTGCAGTATAATTAGTGATGTTGTTCTATCTTCATTCCGAGTAATGTGCGCAGCCAGACATCATAGCCTCACATCACTCAGAAGTGAATTGCCTCCTATGTGTATCTGTCTGTATCCGTGTATATGTTGGTATCCCATGTTTGTTTGTGGCATGTAAACAATTACAATTATAGCTGCCAACCTGGTCATAGGGCAATCTGGGACTTCTAGTTCCACAAATGTGGTAGAGCCACTGATACCCTACCTCAGGCCATAAACAGGATTTTAAAAATAAATGTAAATTAAAACTATTGTTGAGCAACTGCGTGACGTTACTTCCCAATGTGCTTTCAGGAGGGGGGCAGCCAGGCCGGCACATCAGGGGTCGTGGCAGCCGCTCAGGTGGGCCATACTTTTATTGAAAGGTCCAGGAGAGTCCCGAATTTGGGGAATCTCTCCAGGCCTCCCAACAGAGTTTGGCTAGTGTCTCATTCCACCCACTTGTTGACTGCAATAGGCGGCTGGGAGGACAGATAATGTGATTCAATGCAAATTGCGTCACCTGCCCTGTCCCCAGGCTTCGACCAGCGGGAGGCGGAACCTACATGCCGTGTAACCCCACTCCCATTGCAAATGCTGTGAATTGCAGCTTTGGCAGCGTGGCCACAATGACAAGAATGCCCCCGGCCATCGGTTCCCCTCTAGGACTCTTACAGAGGGGCCATTAAGAAAGTAGGCAAGTATATGGTGGGCGGTGCAAGGGGGCATGATAGCAGAATCACGTCATTGTGATTCCGCACTATACAGTGCCAAGACCACAGGCATTGTAAAGCAGGGGACGCGGCTACGATGGCACTTGGCAAGCGGGAGGCTGCAGGGGAATGTGAGCTGTTGCTGTTGAAAGTACAGACAAGTGGCGGTCGGCTTTGATAAACTTGCACATTTTTCTGGGAGGCCAGGGGGAGCGCCACCCAATTTTCGGGAGCCTCCCTGCCGGTCCAGGAGACTAGGCAAGTATGCTTCAGACATATCTTTTGCACCAAGTATAAGATGATAACGGGTTATTGATAAGGGGAAATGTTTACAATTCTGCATGTGCAGAGTGTTAACCAATATGACCAATTTTTGTCCATCTGTGTATCAGGCCCAGTACATTCCGTGTGTGTGTGTGTGTGTGTGTGTGTGTATACATTTGGTGTTAACACTAAATACATTGTTATGATACAGCAAAATATTTTGAACAAATTGATTTAGCAGCAAATATGGCAGTAGCAGTTGGAGCCTTTGGGCGCTAGCTGTTTGTATGTATGGGAGAACCCTATTTCCTGAACCTGTTGCGTAGCCCAAATTCAATTCTTAAGCCGCAGAACTAAATCCCTTTGAGCTGTGACCCATTTAGGGGAGATTCAGATAAATGAAACCATCTCCAAAGTGAATCCCATTTCACAGCAAACAAGTTATTAACTCGATCTGCCCGGTTTGCATCTGAAAGCCCTGTGCATTATTAATATAATCTGGATTTCTTTATAGTTTGGTGTGATAAATGCCTACAAAATTGTATCTGCACTTGAAACCTTTTCAGTCCGCAGTGCTTGGTAAATCAATCAGTGCTGACAGATGCTTTAAGGAGAGTAATCTTTTCAGTCTGTCTATCTGGTTAATAGAACATTGTTTCTCAGCTTGGCTAAGGCTGGGAGACAGTCAATTAT
Source organism: Taudactylus pleione (assembly GCA_031769625.1). Classification (NCBI taxonomy): domain Eukaryota; kingdom Metazoa; phylum Chordata; class Amphibia; order Anura; family Myobatrachidae; genus Taudactylus; species Taudactylus pleione. The sequence continues at coordinate 4,028,189 of JAUIMM010000229.1, read as the reverse complement.
GGCCAGCGCAGTGGATGGCTGGCAGGCCCAGAAGCAACCTGCACTCGCTAATGGAAATAGCTTAGCTTTATAATCATTTTATTTCTATGTGGTGCATGATTAAGGCTTGATGTGGAAACGCCTGGACACACAGTTTGCAAATTCAAGGCATTTCGCACTGATTTTCTTTATTGGATTTGTTTATGTGTTTAAAAGATTTTCATATTTCAAATCTGCAAACATTGTGGATATTTTACAGACCTGATTTGCAGAAATGACTTTTTATTTCTTTACTGTTATTTTGTGTCGGCTATGATTGCACAGTTGAAACCATTTTTCTTACACACCTGGGCAGGTCCGGTGACAGAGGGGTGCAAGAAGGACACTTGCACCTGGCCACACAGGAGCCCGCAGAGTCCACCTCATCAGCCCCCCAACCTCCTGCCATTCAGTTACTGACCTGCACTATGTAGCAGGGTATAGGCATGAAGGGGAGCCATGACCCCCAAATTGGATTGGCTCAGAAAAAGGTTTTTCAGCACAATGTGTGTGGCGTCATGATGACATACCATTTAAGGGAAAAAAAAGGTGTAAAGAGGAGCAGGCAGAAGACATGGAAGCTAAAGCTGGGAGACACAGGAGGGATGGTGCTGAAGAGATACAGGTGGTTTTGGTGGAGGAGATGCTGGAGAAACTGGTGGAAGGTGCTGGAGAGACACAAGGGAGATGTGCTGGGGAAACATAGGTGGGATGGTTCTAGAGAGACACAGCAGGGATTGTGCTAGATAGACCCAGGGGTGATCGTGCTGAGGAGACACAGGTGAGATGGTGCTTGAGAAGCACAGTGAGGATGGTGCTGGAGAGACACAGAGGTATGGTGCTGAAGAGACACAGGCGGGGGGGCTGAAGAGACACAGGGGAGATGGTGCTGAAGTGACATGGGGTATAACTGAATAGCTACAGGCGTTAAAGATTGACGTTATCATACTGCGGTAAGCACCATGGCTAATTGAATCTGTTCCAGAATGTAGACTATCGACAACAATGTGTCTAATTGTGCATACCAAGATTTGGGACACAGTATTTCCCTTTTAATGAATGATCCACGTGCTCTCGTCTCAATATTCATGAATTAATATTCATTAAAGGAGTTGTCCACCCTGAGGTATTCTCCATCTTTAATTACTGTGCCCCCAGTTTAGCATCTTTCATGGGGTTCCCCATTCTGGAATCCTAATTTCTACATGTTTGCAGCCAACTGTGTCAGAGCAGGTACAAAAAACACAACCACGGGGGTAATTCCAACCTTGTGTAGCAAAGGTGGGATCTGAATTGTCAGAAGTGGCAGTCATCCAATCTGGTGCCGCCTTCACCTCTGCATTCATTACCATAGACAAATAAACACCCAAGGCAGGGCAATTCTTCTGGCGTTGAAAAGTGCCCCTTCTGCGTATGTGCTGTAAAGCCATGTACAGTCTTTCACGCCGCATACACAGGAGTGCCCAGCAAATGATAACTAAGCTAAATCTGGTCATAGCCTTAGGTTTTCTCTATGGCAGTGTTATACAAACCTGGTCCTCATGGAACCCTAAGGCTAGTCTCACACGGTTTTGTCAGTTTTGTTTCCTGTGGATCAGTCCCTTTCACAAGCAATGGCTCTGTGCTGTGTGTAATGTTATAGCCATGTGTTTGAATCTCTTTTCAATCTGTCAAACTGAAAACCGTGGACGGCAGCCATCCTAGCCAGTGGCTATCACGGCTGTAACACAGCGATCCGTACCGTGTTTGTGCAGTGTGGAATCCCTAATGTATTTGTATTTGCAACTTCCACTGAAATTAAACAACGGAAAAAAACTTCATTTTTTTGCCGGACGGACAACTCCGTTGTGTGTGAAATAGCCCTAACAGTGCATGTTTTCCACGGTTGTAGTATGAAATGTCGACAATCAGAATGTCAACACCAGAATGTTGAAAGGTTCTAGATGGCAGAATGTTGACATGGACATTAGCTCGACAAACAGTATGTCGACATTCACAGATGTCGACACGGCTAAAATGTTGACATGCTCATAAAGTCTGCATTTACCATGTCGACACCAGAATGCTGACACACATTTTTTTTGCATATTTTAGACTAAACCTAACCCCTAACTCTAAGCCTGACCCTAAAAATAACATAAATTCACCGTCGCCATGTTAAATGGCGACATTATGAACATGTCCATATTTTAACCATGTCGACATTTGTGAATGCCAACATTCATTCCTATGTCTGTGTCGACATTCAGACCGGATACCGTTTTCCAGATCATCTAGCTGGAGCACAGGTGTGTTAACTAACACAATAGATCTACAGGTGGCACTGATTATTCCTGAGGATACCTGGAAAACATACACTGTTCCATGAGGACAGAGGGGTCTATGTACTAAGCCTTGTGTGGAGATAAAGTGAATGGAGATAAAGCACCAGCCAATCAGCTCCTAACTGCCATGTCACAGGCTGCATTTGAAAAATGACAGTTAGGAGCTGATTGGTTGGTACTTTATCTCTGTTCACTTTATCTCCATCCAAGGCTTAGTAAATAGACCCCAGAGTTTGACAAACCATGCTCTGTAGAATCACCAAGGATATTTCTTGATGGTGTTAAAGGACCAGATGAATTTTCTATGCAATAGTCAATAACAATAGTAATGTGGCTAATGTGGGAAATATAAAATGAAAATTGTCAGAGATCCCACAGTAGGACTTATATTGTTCCTGGACGTAGGAAGAAATGTAATCAGCAAGATGGGTGCATTAAACAGGCACTATAATTACAGTATTATTGTTTTTCACTGGCTCTGTACAGAAGGCTTTTGCAATACTGAAAAACAGTGAAATAAAACCATTTACTGTATGCCTGCTTCATTGATGAAAACACTTCTATTACTATTTCCATCAGGCAAATGGCTCTTTTTATTATGTCTCCTGAAGTTGGCAGACTCTGCTGCTTTAGGTCGGAATGACCTTCAGAATTTGTTTTCTCCTTATTAGAAGTTTTGATGAAGACTAATAAAAAAACTGAAGACACCAGCGATTCTTAAATGCAACTTCTCAGATATACAAACCATAAAACCTCTAGCATACAGGGAGATGTATCAAACCTGTAAAAGATGATGGGTGGAGAAGTTGGCCATTTTAACCAACCAGCCTTTAGCTATTATCTTACAGAATGTACTTGATAAATGATAGCTAGAAGCTGATTGGTTGGTTGTGGGAAATTACACCACTTGTCCTCTTTAGAAGGATTGATAAATCTCCCCAAACTAAAGGTGCCCACACACTAGGCAATATTTTACACGATCAGCCCGATTCCGACGCATCGGGACGACAGATCGTGTAAAATATGTCCTAATCGTGAGTCTCTACTCACGATTACGATGCCGATGCGCGTACCCGCTGGTCGTACATCGCATCTTCAGATCTTGCCTGCTGCAGACAAGATCTGAAAATCTTATCACGATGCACTGGAATAATATAGGATGCACGATAGATCGTGGGTCAATTTGGATTGTTTTTAACACCAAATCGTGCCCACGACTGCAGGGGGAGAAATCGGTCACGATATCGGATTGTGACCTGAACGCCTAGTGTGTGGGCACCTTAACACAGAATGGTCCTTGGCTGATCTCCTTATCAGCTGGAAAAGTTCATAGCTGTCTCCAAATCCATACATTACTACTAACCACTTTATCTACGTATGGGATCACAATTGGAGGCTGAGACACGCCCTGAAAATGGGATTTTGCTGCCACTCCCTGTCTCCTCCCCAAACGATCCCTGACTGCCAATCACTTTGTGAAGTAATCCTCACTGCAAGCGACTTCGCAAATGTACCTTGGTGCGTACGCAGTGCGACCGTGATGCATGCACAGTCGACCATTAATCGCTCAGCTGCATTAATATGGGAATAGCGTACATCTCTGAATAAAGGGCCAGCGCTAGTGCACTGCTGAACGCAGATTGACGATGGTCGGGAATCTGCAAAGGCGCCTGACCCGTTCTGAGCATGTTCCGATGTTCCCGCAGATTATCCGATACTGCATTATACAACGCAAGTCAGATAAGTAATGCATACAGGAGACATGATTACACCTAAGCTGAATCAGGCCCCAAGCCCACAGTCTGATCATACACAGGCAACACAGGGAGTAAAAGTGAAGGTAAGGAAAAGAAATAATAAAAATAAAACAGATGAGCCTGGATACTTCACTCGATATTATGGTCTGGTAGATCCCATACTGTTTTGGGTTGAGTCAGGAGTGGTTGGCCCTGTATTATATGTTAACTTTGTATGTGTCTATGTGGCATATTTATCAATATTCGTGAATTTGTCCCAATAATTATAATTTGTTATCACCACATAACGCAGCAATAAGAAATTATGTATCGTCGGAATTTACCAAAAATATCATGCAGGGATAGAGGTTCTGATAGGAGCCGATGAGGTCACTTTACTGCCGGGTACAACACGACACAGCTATTCAGTATGCGTAGTCAGCTTTCCCGAGCTTGGTAAATTTCAAAATTTAGCAGCCCCCATAGAAACTTTTGGTGGTTGCTTTTGCAATACAGAAATAGCGTGACTGCAGCAGATATCGGACATATATGCTGCGGTTCCCCCTTTCTTTCAAACATTCTTAACAAAAGTAGGGTACAGTACATCCGGAAAGTATTCATAGCGCTTCACTTTTTCCACATTTTGTTATGTTACAGCCTTATTGAAAAATGAAATAAATTCATATTTGTCCTCGAAATTCTACACATAATACCCCATAATGACAACGTGTAATTTTGGGATAAGGCTGTAACATAACAAAAAGTGGAAAAGTGAAGCGCTGTGAATACTTTCAGGATGTACTGTATGATATCATTGAGGTCCATAAAAGGAACACAAAAATACGTGTACCTAGCATATGTTTTCCTTGTGCTCAACAATTTAAGCAAAATATGTTGTGTAGTAAGGTTAAAGTCAGGGCTGGCAACAGAAATCATGAGGCCAGTATAATCATGTACTTGTAGACCCCCCATCCCTCTTTGGTAGGTACAGGTTGGTCGATCATCAGCACATTCCCAGTGTATTTAGAATTATCCCACCCCCGTGTCTCTCCAGCACCATCTCTGTGTGCTTCCAGCTTCATCCCCCCTCTCTATCTCTCCATCTCCAGCCTCATCCCCCCTCTGTCTAACCATCTCCAGGCTCATCCCCCCTCTGTCTCACCATCTCCAGCCTCATCTCCCTCTCTGTCTCACCATCTCCAGCCTCATCCCCCCTCTGTCTCACCATCTCCAGCCTCATCCCCCCTCTGTCTCACCATCTCCAGCCTCATGCCCCCTCTGTCTCACCATCTCCAGCCTCATCTCCCTCTCTGTCTCACCATCTCCAGCCTCATCCCCCCTCTGTCTCACCATCTCCAGCCTCATCTCCCTCTGTCTCACCATCTCCAGCCTCATCTCCCTCTCTGTCTTACCATCTCCAGCCTCATGCCCCTCTTTTCTCCATTTCCAGCCTCATCCCCCTCTTTGTTTCACCATCTCCAGCCTCATCCCCCTTTCTGTCTCCATTTCCAATCTCACCCCCTCTCTGTCTCTCCATATCCAGCCTCATCTTCCTCTCTGTCTTGCCACTTTGAGCCTCATCACCCTTTCTGTCTCTCCATTTCCAGCCTCATCCCCTCTCTGTCTCTCCATCTCCAGCTTCACAACCCCTTGTGGCTCCCCTGCCATTCAGCCGTGCAATATCATGATGTCACGCATGTTCATGTATTCACTGCAGTGACACAGGCAGGGCAGGTGGCAGCCGTCAGAATCTGGACTGGACTCCGAGGTCTACTGAATGACTGGGGCCCCTTGGAGTCTTGAGTCTTGGTATAAATGTCCCTCTTGTACCCCCTGTCCATAGGCCTGATTAGCGTGCATGTAATATGTACTCAGTGTTATCAGCTTTATGATAATGCAACATATCAATTCACAAAGAGGAACTTATATCACTGCTTGGTTGCAGTCTTATCGATAGAACTTATATCACAACTTGGCTGCCTCCACCCTGTACTCCTAACTATGCATCACAGCAACTGCTTTCACTCTTATTATATAAAGCACAATTTGTATACTTACAAAGGAAAAGTCTTCAGCATTCCGACAGAGCAGCTTAGGAAATATGGCCTGTCTCTGAAATAGCTCATCCTGCTCAAAGATATTCCCATACATGAAGCCGTTCATCATGGTGGAATGGGCATGTATGTCAATGTAGAACTCCAAATTGGTTTTCTGTTGGGACAGGAGATAATGGGTGAATCTAAAACATTCCAGCACTACAGAATTGATCATTTACAGTTTATCAGAGACATCAATTGTATTTCCAATTGTAACCAGCCTTCTCAAGGCAAACCCTGACACCCGTCATGGATTGAGAATGTTACAGCCTAAGGGGCTCATACTGAGTCGGACTGATCTCTGTGAACAGGCGCAAATAGTGGGTTCTTTTTATATAGAGCATGTACAGATGAGAATTTACGCATTTTTGCATATGTCCGCCCTATTCTGAGTTGGACTGAACCTAGCCGGATTGGTCTTTCTGAGAAATTAGCCAGCAACAATGTGTTCAAATGGAACCACCATGGAAGTGTTGTGGATGTATCAAAGGCTCTCATTCGCATGGGAAAGGGAAGCCAGTATATGACGGATGTCTTGCACCTAGCATGGGGCTGGCGCACCTGCCAATACTCATGATGACTGTTGTGGTGGTTTGTATAACATTAATGGGCAGCACGGCTTTCCGCTAGATGTAGATGCATGGACCCCCTACAGATTCTCACATGAGAATACTACAGCCACTCTGCGTGTGACTCAGATTCAGCCCTTAAGGTTGGGAGCCCATAGTTCATAATATGTTTTTCTCATCTCTACCACCAAGGGCATACTTGCCGACTTTCTGGCAGCGCCCTCTGGCAGCGTGACGGCAGAAATGGTGCGGGGGTATGGTGGCTTGATCATGTCATTGCGGTCATTACCAGGATTGTACAGCAGGGGGCGGGGCTGCGATGACGCGATTCACCACAAATCGTATCATTGGGCCCCTCCAGTCCACCCACTTTCTTCAGGTGAGTGAAGGGGGAGCAAGGAGAAGTGGGCGGTACGGGGGGAGGCGAGGCAGTCCGAGAGACTTGCCCTCTCCTGGGGGCGCATAGAGAGCCCCAATTTTCGTGAGCCTCCTGGCCCTTGCAGACTTCCTAACCATGGCTGTGCAATTCCGTTGCCCATTCTGGGTAAGATTAAGCTTACTCAGATGGACGATGACCTCGGATGCAGCCCTCGGATCTTTGATACTGGCAGGAGGTGTCTGTTGTCATCAAACGTCTCCTGCTGCATTAGCTTGTAAAAGCATCGCACACAGGGCCTGATTCAGAGACGGAGGCTCTGAAAGAGCGCTCGCTCTGAATCATTGCTTTTTTTTGGTGCGGCCTCCTGGCCGCTCGCATAGCTGTGGGTGACCACCCACAACTATTACGAGTGGCCAGGATAATGGTTGCGATGGTCAAGACCATCGTGACCATCGGGCTTGCGATGAGACCCTTGCGGTAGGGTCTCGTTGCCGCAAGCCCCAGAGAGCTTCAGGCTCTAATAGAGCAGGAAGCTCTCCCACTGACATCACTGGTGATGTCAGTGGGGCCGACCACAAATGGCAGGCGTTCGCTTGGGAATGCCTCCGTTTGTGAAGCCACCCCCATGCCACGCCTACAAAACGGGGCAAGCTGTCGATCAACATCGACAGCCGCCCCTTTTGTAGTGAGCCACGGAGCGAGTGCTTTTTGCGCTTACTTCGGGGCTCGCACACGCGCAGTGTGCACGCCGCGCATGCGCACTGGCATACCATCGACCCGCTGCTTGCGAGTGGGTCTGAATCAGGCCCACAGTCACAAAGTCACAGCAGCAATGCTAACAGCGTTCATATCTGAAACAGGCTTAGACCTCGGATCACTGGTTTCATTCATGGACTCTTGTAGGTGAGGAGTTTGTATGTTCTCCATATGTTTGCTTGGATTCCCTCCAGATTTCCTCTCACAGTTCAAAAAAAATAGGAATGATTACAGTATGTCAGCATTCACTTAGGTCGACAAGGTTAAAATGTCGACAAGTTCAGAATATCAACATGTGTTTTTATTTTATTTTATCCTAAATCTAACCCTAAACCTAACCCCTAACCCTACAAACTGACAAAAAAACACATGGCGACATTCTGGTGTCGACATGTTAAATGTCAACAATCTAAATGTGTTGACATAAAGCCTGACATGCTTTACACTGACTGTGAGTGCTGTTTTAAATTGTCACATGCAACCCGTTGGTGAGTATTGCACCTTTACACTCCATAATATGGCTTATATACTGTATTACAAGGAATTAATTACATAAAGGCAAAGATTATGCAACGTTTATTGGTTATAGTTAGCCTACTGCTGTGCCTTTATATGTACTCATTATGCTTGTCATGTGTTGTTTTTCTCACTTGTCAACTCTAGGCATAATATAAATGTGAATTGTTATTATATTAAAAATATTTTCTACTTAAAATTAGAACAGGGGGGGAATTAGTATAGATTGCATACACAATATGTACCTTAGTTTAGATATTAATGTTAGATTTGTGATTATAAACGTATTTAATGATTGAAATGTTACACTTGTTTTGAAATATTTTTTTTGCCAATTTATCACAAACTGCATTTTTAATGTGGATGGGATACATTATTTTCACCGAAATTCGCAAAGCGAAAATTTATATTTTTGCTGGGTGTTTAGCAAAGAACTCTTGCCGGGACTCAGGTTCCGATGAAAGCACGTCCCAGCAAAGAGCTAGAAGCGTGAACGGCGAATGTGTTTCAGCGGAGGCCGACGGGGAAGCATCTGGAAGCTCCGTAATGCGAAGTTTAGCATCCATCAGCTTACCAGCACCTACAGAATGCTATGGAGGCTGCTTTGCAGTTAGAGGTGGAGGCACCGGTCCGGATATCAGAATAATTTGCTGAGCTCCCTCCTTGTTACATTAGGGGATCCTTAATATTTGCAGGTACCCCCCCAAAAACATAATGTAATATATTTTACTTGTAACTGATAACATCAAAGCAGTGTTCTCACTTGCTCATCTGCTTCAGTTGTGCCTGTCTTAGCAATACAGCTGAGGAAATAGACAAAAGAATTCTTCTGAATGCTCCTTTGTGTGAAAAGTAATCTAACTCCAGGTGCCTAACACACTTTATCTATGAGGCAGAACCAATATTTTAAATGCAGTCGATCAGTTCAACAGACATTGGTAAAATCAGTTTAGCATAAGACACCTGTGCTACCTGTTTCAGCAATGTGACTAGTTCTTACTGTATGGACTTGGAGGTGAGGGCTAAGGGGAAAGCGCAGGGAGCATGATAATGTAAATTTGTATTATCATGGCTCCCACCCTGCCACTGCTATGCACAATGACACAATTTATCATGCATCAGGGGATGTGGCTATGGTGACACAGATTCGTGCATCAGTTGTCAGGGCTATGAGATGACGCGTTTCCCAGTGAATCACATCATCATTACCCTGCCCACTTCTCATGGAAAAAAAGTGGGATGCAGGAGGGTGGCCTACTCTCACAGGAGGACTTCTCAATATTCAAGAGTCTCTTGGGCATTCAAGTAGGTAAGTATGGACTAGTTCCTGGTGAACCATAGACTCTATTCTCCCGGAAAGAGACTCCCGAAAATTTGGTGTTGCTCCCAGCCACCCGGAACAGTGGGTGAGTGTCAAGGAGTCAAGCAAAGGTGGGCGGTCCAGGTGCTGACGATGTGATTCGCACTGAATCATTGTTGCCCCGTTTTACAATGCCTGTTATCAGGACCTGAGCAGAGAGAGAGAGAGGGACTCACGAGATAATGACAACATCATCTCATGGGACCTGTAGCTCCACATCGGTGAGATACAGTGGGCACTAACTATGATAGACACATAACACAACAGTACCAGTCCAGACCAAACATTAGGCTGGCCCGGAGAGCAGGGCCATTTCAACGGGCTGGAGCTCCCAGTGTGAACCTATAAAATATGCCCCCCCCCCCACAAAAAAGCTTAATATAGTAGAAGTGGTCTCACAATAAGAGGCATGTTATCAAATTAAAAGACTACCTTATGAATACATGACGTTAACATAACCATAGGATTAGGGTCAGCAATACCTGTTAAAATTTCCATAGAGATAAATAACAATGCTCCCCATAGAGCTAAATAACAATGCTCCCCATAGAGATAAATAACATTGCTCCCCCACAGAGATAAATAACATTGGTCCCCACAGAGATAAATAACATCGCTCCCCCACAGAGATAAATAACATTGCTCCCCCACAGAAAATAGCACATGTCCCGGCCAACCAGCCACCCCTTGTATGTCCCCAGCCAGCCTGCTCCCCCTTCTGTGTCCCCAGCCAGCTTTCTCCCCTTTATTTGTCCCCAGCCAACCCTCCTTCTGTGTCCCCAGACCGCCAGCCCCCCTTCAGTGCCTCCAGACAGCCAAGCCCCCTTCTGTGCACCCAGATAGCTAGCCCCCCCTTCTGTGTCCACAGCCAGCTAGATCCTTCTGTGACCTCAGGCGGCCTGCCCCCTTTTGTGTTTCCAGACAGACTGTCCCCCCTTCTGTGTTTTCAGACAGCCTACCTCCTTTTGTGAACCCAGACAGCCTGTCCCTCCATCTCTGTCCCCAGCAAGCTACCCCCACTTCTATCCCCAGCCAGCTAGCCACCCCCACTTCTGTTCCCAGCCAGCCACCCCCTCTTCTGTCCCTAGCCAGCGACCCCCACTGCCCACTGTTGTCCCAAGCCAGCTACCCCCACTTCTGTCCCCAGTCAGCCCCACTTCTGTCCCCAGCCAGCCAGCCACCCCCACTTCTTACCCCAACCAGCCTCCCCCACTTCTGTCCCCAGCCAGCCACCCCCTCTTCTGTCCCCAGCCAGTCAGCCCCACTTCTGTCCCCAGCCTGCCACCCCCACTTCTGTCCCCCGCCAGTCACCCTCTTCTGTCCCCAGCCAGTCAGCCCCACTTCTGTCCCCAGCCAGCCACCCCCTCTTCCCACTGTTGTCCTCAGCCAGCTACTTCCTCTTCTGTCCACAGCCAGCCACCCCCACTTCTGTCCCCAGCCAGTTAGCCCCCCATCTGTCCCCAGCCAGCGACCCCCACTGCCCACTGTTGTCCCCAGCCAGCCACCCCCTCTTCTGTCCACAGCCAGCGACCCCCACTGCCCACTCTTGTCCCCAGCCAGCTACCCCCTCTTCTGTTCACAGCCAGCCAGCCACCCCCTCTTCTGTCCACAACCAGCCAGCCCCACTTCTTTCCCCAGCCAGCCACCCCCTCTTCTGTCCCCAGCCAGCCACCCCCCACTGCCCACTGTTGTCCCCAGCCAGCCACCCCCACTTCTGTCCCCAGCCAGCCACCCCCTCTTCTGTCCCCAGCCAGCCACCCCCACTGCCCACTGTTGTCCCCAGCCAGCTACCCCCACTTCTGTCCCCAGTCAGCCACCCCCACATCTGTCCCCAGCCAGCAACCCCCACTGCCCACTGTTATCCCCAGCCAGCGACCCCCTCTTCTGTCCACAGACAGCGACCCCCACTGCCCACTCTTGTCCCCAGCCAGCTACCCCCTCTTATGTCCACAGCCAGTCACCCCCACTTCTGTCCCCAGCCAGCCACCCCCACTGCCCACTGTTGTCCCCAGTCAGCCACCCCCACTTCTGTCCCCAGCCAGCGACCCCCACTGCCCACTGTTGTCCCCAGCCAGCCACCACCTCTTCTGTCCACACCCAGCAACCCCCACTGCCCACTCTTGTCCTCAGCCAGCTACCCCCTCTTCTGTCCACAGCCAGCCACCCCCACTTCTGTCCCCAGCCAGCCACCCCCACTGCCCACTGTTGTCCCCAGTCAGCCACCCCCACTTCTGTCCCCAGCCAGCGACCCCCACTGCCCACTGTTGTCCCCAACCAGCCACCCCCTCTTCTGTCCACACCCAGCAACCCCCACTGCCCACTCTTGTCCCCAGCCAGCTACCCCCTCTTCTGTCCACAGCCAGCCACTCCCACTTCTGTCCCCAGCCAGCCACCCCCTCTTCTGTCCCCAGCCAGCCACCCCCTCTTCTGTCCCCAGCCAGAGACCTCCACTTCTGTCCCCAGCCAGCGACCCCCACTGCCCACTGTTGTCCCCAGCCAGCCACCCTCTCTTCTGTCCACAGCCAGCAACCCCCACTGCCCACTCTTGTCCCCAGCCAGCTACCCCCTCTTCTGTCCCCAGCCAGCCACCCCCTCTTCTGTCCCCAGCCAGAGACCTCCACTTCTGTCCCCAGCCAGCGACCACCACTGTCCACTGTTGTCCCCAGCCAGCCACCCCCTCTTCTGTCCACAGCCAGCAACCCCCACTGCCCACTTTTGTCCCCAGCCAGCTACCCCCTCTTCTGTCCACAGCCAGCCACCCCCTCTTCTGTCGCCAGCCAGCGACCCCCACTGCCCACTGTTGTCCCCAGCCAGCCACCCCCACTTCTGTCCCCAGCAAACGACCCTCGCTGCCCCCTGTTGTTCCCAGCCACCCCCTCTTCTGTCCGCAGTCAGTCAACCCCACCTCTGTCCCCAGCAGCACTCTCGCTTCCCTTACCTTGACGGCTCCTCTCTTCCAGCAGCAGCAGCGGGGGGCGAGCAGCGGGCTCCACTCCTCTAGCAGCGGCAGGTGGGCGGGCTCTTCTCCTCCAGCAGCGGCAGGCAGGCGGGCTCCTCTCATCCAGCAGCGGAGGTGCAGGTTGATGCCATGATGTTACGCATGCGCGCCTTCGCAGCGGCCGTGGAAGAAGGTGGGAAATGGGCGGGCAGCAGGCCGATCCCCTTCCTGGGACCTTGCAGTGGCTAACTACTGGTGTGCTCCACCCCCTCTCTGAGGTTCTGCGGTAAGTGTAACGGCGGGGGAGTGTGCGGTCTTTGGTGTCACCCTTGGAGGAGCCCGCACCCCCCGCACCTCCCTTGTGACGCCACTGCCTGTTATCTCTGCACTATATAGTGGGGGTGAGGCCATGTTGATGCGAACACTCTGTCAAGCCACCTGCATTGCCAAACTATGCCGCTGCTACACCCCATGCTGTGCTGACCTGGCTGTCCCCTCCCAGAGTGGGCAACCAGAAAGTCAGGAAGTATGGGGGCGTGGCTGCAGCATAGATGGGCAGTGCCGGGGCATGGCAGCATGATCAAAGGGTGCAAATGAATTTATATTTCTGCTTGCAGGGATGATAATGGCTACTTTTGCATATAGCGATCAAATACTGGGCAGCTTTGTTTCCACACTGGAATTTAGTATTCAGCTAGGACCAGGGATGTGCGGTCAGGGTAGGCAGAGTCTCCCCTGTCATACTCCTGAGATTTGATATAAAAATGTTGAGAATAATACTAAGAAGATATTTATAACGTATAAACATCTTCTTTGTTTATTGTAATAATTTTTATAGTTAACACTCACTAGCTTTGTTGAGCTCCCTCGGACTGCAGGGAGATGAGAGATGAGGCAGCAACAGCTCAGCCTCGCTTCTGTATAGTCAGACACTGCTTGCAGAGCTGGGGGCGGGGCCACACCACAGTCAGTAAGCTGCACAGAAGAGAGCTAATAGAGGCATGCCTCTGAGTATGGGGGGGAGCGTGCCTTGAGAACTGATGGACACCTTGGATGTGTCATGTGACCAGGAAATGCACTGCAATGTTTAGAGATCAGTCAGCAGCAGCAAGAGAAGACACATGGATGCTTAGTGTAGTGAGGGGAGAGTTACAGTGAGTAGGGGGTGGGACAGACTCCCAGCACTCAGACCCATTTCCATGTATGCCTCCCCAGCCATTGACCTCACCGCATGTCACTGGCTAGGACACACCCCTTCCCAACTGAAAATCTCTATGCAAATTTTAAATCTGCCCCGCCTGCAGTGCAACACGGTTCTACCAAGGTGCAAATTACTCCTTTTTTTATTCTGTCCTAACTCTGCCTTTATTGTATAGTAGGTGTCGGCAGAGGTGCTTTAAGCAAGGAGGGGGCCCGTATGCAGGCTCCGATAGGGCCACCTCCTCTCCGGCACTGCAGTAGACTCTGACAATGTGCCAGAGCTTGATGCTGTCAAATAGATACCTCCTTTATTCAAGAGATATTTACTGTAATATACGTCTTTGTGGATCTTGAAGATTTCTATCTGTAAAGTACCAGGCATACTAATATCACTTTCTTGTAAATACATACAGTAACTAAAATGGAAAACTGAGCAGTGGCTTGCACAGAGAGTTTGCTCCTTCATTGGAGAAGCAATTAAAAATAAGGTGAAGCAAAGCATGCTGGAATTAAAAGGGAGAGTGATTGTCATATAATTTGTCTGCAAAGACAAGGAGAAAGTAATAAGTTGTTAGCTGAGAACCCGCTAGATGCTGAGAGCTGTCTTTTAAGGGAGATGCAAGAGATACCTCCTGCTATGATATTAAACTCATCATTTTCTGCTCTGGAGGTGGAATTCAAAATGATTCAACAGACGACATCTAAACAGTCATTTTTCTACTTAATTCCCAGAAGTGACTTTTTTATGTGGTTACGAGCTAGAAGATATGTGCTGTTTTTATTCGTTACCCTGTAATTGCCTTGAGATCAGGTGACCCTGTGTACCTAGCAACATTCTTTTTTTCCCTCCCTTTAGCTGGTAAAACAAAAGCCGCTTTCTTCCTTCTGCTTTGTCTACACAGAAATGGAAGGCAGACGCCACACGCGCAAGGAGATCTACTACCATCCAAAGATCCGCTGCATAGTGGATATTTGATGATTTATTATCCTTCTTTTTTTTTCTGTATCTCTCGCTCTTCAGGGAAGAAGAGCATCTTCATCATACTGGTCAGCGATGTAAGTTTTGTTTCTTTATCCTACAAGAGATGTGCGCTGCTGAGAAGAGACATACTACAGAATTTATACTTTTAAGAGGTCACTTTTTTTTTTTTTTTTTTTTAATCAAAGTAGAGAAGACTTTATATGAATAACCAATGTATGAGAGGGGTTAAAATAGGTAAGGTAATAAGACCTGTCACGTGTGTAATGTTCTCTATTTAATTCTGATTTCCTGCCAGGCCAGAGCAGGTTGACCACTGCTTCCCTTCACGGCCATTAGACTGTGGGCCTGATTCAGAGCCGGACGCTATTTGCGCTCGCTCATTCAGAAAAAGGGGCCGGATATTTTAATAGAGCGCTCGCTCTTTGCGGTCTGTTGACGCCTCTATGACTGAGCGAGCGAACGAAATATGCGCTCGCTATTTTGTAAAGACGCCCCCTGGCCGTTCGCATCATACGTCATCTCCGCTGTTTATTAGATTAATCGAGTACATCGAAAGGCGTCTGAACTGCTCACAGTGCTTGTGGTAAGATTTTCCTACCGCAATCATGCGAACTGTTCAGGCTAAGAGACAACCAAGTGACGTGGCCGATGACGGTTTGTTAATTATGCACACCCTTAAAACGCCCGTTTTGACCGTTTGGCATGCCTGCGTTTGGATCTCCACTCCCCGTTTTCAAGCACCTTCCCCTGTTACCACCCACAAACGCCTCATCCTGTCACTCAAATTAGCAGGCACTCGCTATTTTGCGAACACACGATTTCCGACCGCAATGACTGGTTGGCGCATGCGCATTACGATCCATACACATGCGCAGATGTGCGAACATCGCTCGGAGCGAACGAGCGGCTGCTTACGAGCGGCTCTGAATCAGGCCCAGTGTCTCTTATCATTCATACTGTCCTAACATCAGGTGTAAGATGGCGGGGCTGGCAGAAACATGGTCAGACACTGAGGTGCATTGTGTGATCAGATTTCTGCGTCTTAAGGGCACATCAGCAGCTGAAATTCTTTGCCAACTTGTCAAGGTATATGGTCATAATGTCGTCACGGAAACAGGTTTGGGTTTGGAGCACTGCCTTTGATAACGGCAGGACAGGTGTTCAAGATGAGCAGCAATCCGGCCGGCCAAGCACGTCCACCACAGATGACAATTAGTGCCACATTGAAGGTCTGAATCAGAAGGACATATGCATTGGAGTTAGTGATATTGCTGACGAACATCTCAGTGGCTACTGTATACAAAATCGTTCATGAGCAACTGGCGTACAGGAAAAAGTGTTCACGCTGGGTACCGAAGCAACACACAGAAGTTCACAAAACCAATAGGATGGGAATGTCTCTCGTGCACTTGACGCAGTGAGGAGGGAGCGCAGTTCCTGCAGTGTATTGTTACAGGCGATAAAATGTGGGTGTATCATGTGACACTGGAGATGGAGCAAGCATCCGTGAAATGAAAACACGCATCGTCCCCACCTTCAAAGCAACTCCATCAGCGAAGAAGGCCATGGCGACCGTGTTTTGGGACCACAAGGGCGTGCTTCTTGTTGATTTCCTCTCCAAGGAAGATACTGTGAATCCTGTCCGCTATTGTGACACATTGAGCCGGTTGCAGAGGGCAATTCATTGCTGCACGATAACGCCAGGCCACACTCAGCCAACCGCACATGTGAGTTGTTACGGCGCTAACATTGGGAGGTACTAGACCATCCTCCCTACAGCCCTGACCTGGCACCAAGTGATTTCCATCTCTTTGCACCATTGAAGCCAGCCGTTATGTCCAGGCGATTGACTCTGGTTTCTTCTATGCTGGGATAGATTCCTTGTTGTACTGTTGGAACAATTGTTTAGTCAAGTATTGGGATTATGTGGAAAAATAACCTGTACCAGGGCCATACTATTGATTATACAGATATGTCCTCTTGCATCTTTGCCGCTTACATGGCAAACGTGCGCACACATCGTGCCATGCTATTTTCTGCGGCTTGTGGCAAAGATGCAAGTGGACATATCTGTACGTGTATGTACGAGTTAAATAAATTGACCCAATGAGAGGTATTGTTACCTTATTTATTGAACCACCCTGGTACTGAAAGAAAAGAAAACCTCCTTGCGATAAGCACAGTTAAAATGGAGGAATATGACCACAGGAGTAACATCCAGTCTGTTATTTCCTCAACACTAACGATCCCCTATATGCAGTATAAGAAGATGCTTTTGAAGACAGCTTCAAATTTACTATAATTAACATCGTAACTCACCGTGGCTGCCGGAGCAATTCATCATTGCTCCGGCGCGGTGACAGCAGATGCAAAATCAGCTGTCCCCGCGAGCGGCTTCACTGCTCCTTTTCGAAGCAGTGAATGGGAGTGCGCATGAGCGACCTACAGGTCACGTATACGCAGGAGAGCCCCGACGTCCGGCGGAAGGAGCCGGACAGGGGCGGAGGGATCCGAAAGGATCCCTCTTCGCAACCCAGACCTTCTTCCATAGCGAAGGAGCGGGTTGCGATGCCGCAGCAGGAGCAATTGCCATCTGAAGATGGCGAATGCTCCCGCAGTCATGCTCCAAAAATATAATATTTTCAGAGCTTGATGAATACTGTCCCCATACTAGTGTATGGGGACAGCGGACCATTCCGCAAAAGGAAGGTAAGCAGGAGATATCTGTGATACTAGTGTATGGGGACAGCGGACCATTCCGCAAAAGGAAGGTAAGCAGGAGATATCTGTGATACTAGTGTATGGGGACAGCGGCCATTCCGCAAAAGGAAGGTAAGTAGGAGATATCTGTGATACTAGTGTATGGGGACAGCGGCCATTCCGCAAAAGGAAGGTAAGTAGGAGATATCTGTGATACTAGTGTATGGGGACAGCGGACCATTCTGCAAAAGGAAGGTAAGCAGGAGATATCTGTGATACTAGTGTATGGGGACAGCGGACCATTCCGCAAAAGGAAGGTAAGCAGGAGATATCTGTGATACTAGTGTATGGGGACAGCAGCCATTCCGCAAAAGGAAGGTAAGTAGGAGATATCTGTGATACTAGTGTATGGGGACAGCGGCCATTCCGCAAAAGGAAGGTAAGTAGGAGATATCTGTGATACTAGTGTATGGGGACAGCGGACCATTCCGCAAAAGGAAGGTAAGTAGGAGATATCTGTGATACTAGTGTATGGGGACAGAGGCCATTCCGCAAAAGGAAGGTAAGTAGGAGATATCTGTGATACTAGTGTATGGGGACAGCGGACCATTCCGCAAAACAAAGGTAAGTAGGTGATATCTGTGATACTAGTGTATGGGGACAGCGGCCATTCCGCAAAACGAAGGTAAGTAGGAGATATCTGTGATACTAGTGTATGGGGACAGCGGACCATTCCGCAAAACGAAGGTAAGTAGGAGATATCTGTGATACTAGTGTATGGGGACAGCAGCCATTCCGCAAAAGGAAGGTAAGTAGGAGATATATGTGATACTAGTGTATGGGGACAGCGGCCATTCCGCAAAAGGAAGGTAAGTAGGAGATATATGTGATACTAGTGTATGGGGACAGCGGACCATTCCGCAAAACGAAGGTAAGTAGGAGATATCTGTGATACTAGTGTATGGGGACAGCGGCCATTCCGCAAAAGGAAGGTAAGTAGGAGATATATGTGATACTAGTGTATGGGGACAGCGGCCATTCCGCAAAAGGAAGGTAAGTAGGAGATATCTGTGATACTAGTGTATGGGGACAGAGGCCATTCCGCAAAAGGAAGGTAAGTAGGAGATATCTGTGATACTAGTGTATGGGGACAGCGGACCATTCCGTAAAACGAAGGTAAGTAGGTGATATCTGTGATACTAGTGTATGGGGACAGCGGCCATTCCGCAAAACGAAGGTAAGTAGGAGATATCTGTGATACTAGTGTATGGGGACAGCGGACCATTCCGCAAAACGAAGGTAAGTAGGAGATATCTGTGATACTAGTGTATGGGGACAGCGGCCATTCCGCAAAAGGATGGTAAGTAGGAGATATATGTGATACTAGTGTATGGGGACAGCGGCCATTCCGCAAAAGGAAGGTAAGCAGGAGATATCTGTGATACTAGTGTATGGGGACAGCGGCCATTCCGCAAAAGGAAGGTAAGTAGGAGATATCTGTGATACTAGTGTATGGGGACAGCGGCCATTCCGCAAAAGGAAGGTAAGTAGGAGATATCTGTGATATCTCCTGGCTTTACCTTCTTGATGAATAGCCCAATAACTTAATTTTCTCAATTGCAGGTGAAAATGTGCATTTTCACCTGGTTTTGTGAAAATTAAGTGATGATGTATAGGCCCCTATGCAGGCCCGTCAATAGCCGCGCCGGACCCCGGTAAAAAAAAAGGGGGGAGTGGCCTAATTGCGGGAGGTGTGGCCACACCCCTGTAGGTAAAAAAAAGTTTGCTGGCGAGGGGGGGCGCAGTGAGCCCCCTAAAGCCCGGCGCATAACCAGTGGGGGGCGCGATCAGCCTGATTGCTCCCCCCACATGCATACTG
The DNA here is from genome assembly GCA_031769625.1 of Taudactylus pleione. NCBI lineage: Eukaryota > Metazoa > Chordata > Amphibia > Anura > Myobatrachidae > Taudactylus > Taudactylus pleione. The sequence goes on along the minus strand of JAUIMM010000229.1, from coordinate 4,008,736 downwards.
TAGGAGACGGCTGTGGCTGCTTCTTAGCAGCCGCGAGCAGTCTCCAAGGCAGCCCAGCACACAGCAGCGTGTGCTGGGCTGTTGTGTGATGTAAGGGGGGGAAGTGGTGCCGGACCTGGGGCCCCTCCACCAAACCCCGGCCCGGGTAATTTGTACCTGCCCCCCCCCCTCGGCGCCCCTGCCCCTATGGATGGAAATGGCAGAGGATCACAGAAACAATAAAACAGTGGATTTGATGATCTGAGGCCCTACTTGACTTTCAATACTGAAAGATGTTTGAAAATCAGCATAACTGTGAATATAAAATATAAATACTGCAAAATCCAGACGCAGACTCCAGTTCAGGAACACAAACCAAGCAATCCCTGACAATTGGTTGCTATGTTTGACTTCTCCACTTTATTTATCTCAAAGGTTTGATGTATTTCCCCCACAGACTGGTCTCCTTGTCTGACTTATGGTCAGGTGCACCAAGAGCCATGGAGGTGGGTACTGTTTACCTGGGTTGGAGGGGCCCAGACCAGCTGCTGAGGGGGACAAAATTAATGACTCCCTTTGCAGCGTGCTGCGTGGCTTTGCGGCTCCATGCATGGTTATTTGTAGTTTTTTTTATTTTATTTTAGGGGGTGTGGCCATGTCTCTTCTGGATTTGGCATTGCTCACCTCATTACCCTGGCCATGGTGATGTCTTAATGACCCAGCTCATATCAGCACACTCACTGACACACTGAGACTTGTAAATGAACTCGTGCTCTCTCATCTGCATACTGTAGCACTGCAGCATATCACACCTTTTCTGTATGCACAAAGGGGAGGTGCAGGGTGTTAAGAGGGGTGGAGCAGGGTGTTAAGAGGGGAGGAGCATGGTGTTGAGAGGGGAGGAGCATGGTGTTGAGGCAAATGAGGAATTGCTGGTGACGCAAGGACCCATCCAAGCTGATTATCTTAGCAGCAAACTGCTTCTTATTCACAGATTGTTTGTGGATGAGAATCAATTCACACATGTGATTATCTGTGCCGATGGGTCGCTTAATATGTCATTCCCCATGGGGGTATTTATAATGGGTGCAGGATGCGTGGTGCACATAAAATAGGGGCCCACACTTTGCACACTGTGCACCCATAAATGATACTCAACTGTCCATCTGTGCCACAGAAAGCATAGGGAAAATGGTTCGGGAGCCATTTTCTAGAAGATCTGTGACTGTGCAGTGCCAGAGTCTAGTCAGCGCATGCGCCAGTGAGAGTGGGGAGGCCCCCACTGCTCTAGTGCCCCTTCCTCTCTTATACAGCCGCTGACGATCCCCTTCCAACTGTAACCCATGTTGGGGGACCCTGTCTCCCTCTATGAAGCACATAGTTATTACTGCAGTAAGGTGAGCATGTGATATTTATAAACATCAGGGGTTGCGTTGTCACTCTACTAAATGCCATTTGTCATTTGTTGATTTGGGTGGCAACCCCTAGGGCTAGCTGTATGTGCTGGAAACAAGGCTGGATGGCCTGACTATGCAATTCCTCATGAAGTCCACAGGAGGTAGCAGAGACTGATGTTGCAGGATGATAGGGGACAGGCACTGAGACTAGGCGCAGGTTATCAAGATAGTAGTATATTGCAGTATACTGATAAATCTGGAACAGACTGTAAGAAATAATACACTGTAGCCGGGTGCCGGTAGCACAACTGGAACAGGCTGTTGCAGATACTAGAACTGGATGCTATAACACAACAGGGTGCTTTAGCACAATAGAAGCAGGCCGCAGGAATGTATCAGGACTGAGGGCCTGATTCAGAGCTGAACGCTCTGACCAGAGCTCTCGTTCTGAATCAGGGCCCTCCTACCTTTTTTTGGAGCGTCCTCATGGACGCTCGCATAGCTGTGGGTTACCACCCACAGCTATAGCGAGCGTCCATGACGATGGTCGCGATGGTGTTGACCATCGCGACCATCGGGCTTGTGACGGAGACCCTGCGGTAGGGTCTCGCTGCCGCAAGCGCTGGAGTGATTTTGGCTCTATCAGAGCCAAAATCACTCCCACTAGTGATGTCAGTTAGGCCGGCTTCAGACGGTAGGCGTTCCCATGGGAATGCCTCCATCTGGCAGGCACGCCCACCAAAGGGGGCGTGCTGTCAATAAACATCGACAGCACGCCCCCTTTGGTGCGAGACCCGGAGCGACAGCTTGGCTGTCACAGTCCGGGTCTCGCGCATGCGCACGACGGAGCTCCCTCCGTCGTGCGCATGCGCAGTGGGGCAACATCGACCCGTTTGCGAGCGTCCTTTGCTCGCGAACGGGTCTGAATGACCCCCTGAGTGCTGGAAACTGGAACACAATGCAGGATGGCATAACAGAACCAGGAGTCACGGTACTGATCTCTAAGTAGAGAAGTTTTACTGGTAATGTGTGATTAGCAGTTACTGGTTTCAATAGGGTGCAGTTAGTGCTGATAAGCTGGGCCGAATGTGACTGCAGTTGCTGGAAGCTGGATGGCAGAGTGGGTCATGTGATCACTTCCAAAATGGCAGCAGCCATGGTTCAGAATGGGGGAGTGGAATGCCAGCCACATGTACAGAACAGTGACCATAGGTCTCAGGCATGCCACAGATGGCAGTAAGGTGTTATCGCTGGACCTGATAATGGGGACCCAGACCCCTATGTTTGACAGCATTTATAGACATCAAGTTAAATATGATGGATCCTATGGGTCATCATTGCTCTGGTGCATAGCCCACTAAGCTATTTTTTTATCCATCAGGGAACAGAACAGATACAGTACATACAGTATGGGAGAATTCAATTCTCGGCAGCCCGCCATCACAATGTGAAACCCAGGAATTACGATGGCCCAAAATCACAAATTTTCCTAAACACCTCTGTTGGGTATGAGGGAAAATTGCCAATGTTGATGGGGCTTTCAACTGTGCAAAGGCATCTCCTCTAATTGAACTTCCCCCATACAGACGACTGTAGTATTCCTGTCCTGGGTCTCTCTATATTTGTTCCACGTGTGCCTGTTCTCAATGTCAGGTAGCTAATCACAAAGGGGTAAATTAAGAATCGTGTTTGGGCGAGATTAAACTCAAACAGATTCCTACGAACAAGCATGAGTTTTCCCAGTCCAAACTCGCAAATGTACCAAGAAGTGAGTTGTGCAAAATCGTGTTTTTCAATGGTAAATGCAAACGTGTTTTGTCATGCGAGTTTTTTGCAAAAACATGTGCGAGAATGTATGTGTTAATAAAACACACACAAGAATGCATGTATCATCCTAGAAACTGATTGAAGCAATCAGGTAATGTACACACTTCCAAAGCTTATAAAAACTCCACAAATAGCCCAACCTTTAAGGGTTTTGTTGGTTGGAGGTTGCAGAGGGACAGTGAGGAGTGTGTTTAGTGGTGTAGGAGAGTTTTTGTCTAGTGGAATCGATTGTTGCTTGGCATGTGGAATTAGTTTTGTGCTTATTTATTGTCTTGTCATATATCTGTTTGTCTCATTTTTCTATCTTTCTTGATTGTGTTTTTTTCTTTTGTCCTGTCAGTGTTTTTGGTGTGTGGGTAGTAGGAGAGAAGGTTTATGTTAGTTTGTCTTTTTTTGTTTGTGTTTTGTATTTGTATAGGGAGGGAGACAGGAATATGCCCCGAGCAGAGGAGAGGAAGGGAGAGAGTAAGGTAGAGGAGGTTGCATCTCAAGATGTCCTATTGAGCAGTACAGGCAGCTGTGATAATACGCCCAGGCAGAGGGGCATGACCAAGATGGGGCGTAATGTGATTTTTTTTGTGGAGGAGAACATGGTCTTTGTGCAGGAGGTAATGAAATCCCACCACATGTTGTTTGGACGAAAGACTGCCAGCACATTGACCCGCTGTAAGAATGTCATATCACCCAGGGCATTAGGCATTGCCGTATCTCTAAAAAAAAAGCTACCCTGACTGCATGCCACTGTGACTCCTGGCTAGGGAAGCAGATGCTGGTATCCATTAGAGGCTCAAATGCCATTACCTGAGTTTGGTACCGTGAGAATGTTGACTGGGATATCCCGAGAACTATACTGGTCCCAGACTGAAAATTACCAGTAGCCAGAAAGTGCAACACAGCCAGAAGCTTATGAAGGCCTGAGACAGAGTGGGATTGTGCTGTGTCAGGGTCTAGGTCCAGTTTGATTTGGTCATTCAGATGGAATATGTTGTTAGGATTCATCCGGGAACATCTGTATGACCTCGCCATCGGCCAAGGCGTTCAGGTTCAAACTGAACGTGGCCTGCGCAGCCTTTGTGGTACCTGCATTACCTCATGAGCCTGCTCAGTTTCTTGCTCCTGGGTCTTTCCAGCCTGGTAGAAGAGCCTCAGAAATCCCGACCACATGTAGTGAATAGCAATGGTAGTATATTCTGCCATTTTTGCTTCACACAAATCAATGCCGTTGATTTAGCCCCTTTACTAGGCATCATCATTGTGTTCCCACTAATTGCAACTTTAAACACCTGTGAACACATCCAAACACATCCAAACTCACGCCAACACTCACCTCAGGAGGTCGTCTATGTGAAAAGTCTAGTTTGGTGAGAGGTTGGTAATTTCTCATGTGAGTTTCAGAAATCGATTCTTGGTAAATTTGTGTGTTGTATGGTTTCCTATGGAATGTACTTGTGAGTTTAGCCGATGGTGTATTTGGTCGAGTTTTGTAAATTCGTGCGAGTTTTGATGTTTGTTTCCTACAAGTTTGCACTTGTTTGCCATTAGTAAATTTGCGAGTTGGGAAAATAGGCTAAACTCGCATGAGAATGCAATCTCGCCCAAACACGATTCTTAGTAAATTTACCCCAAAGAATGATCTTCACATCCCACGTTCCTTACCCTGCATTAGCGGCAACCAGCCAAAGCTACGAGCGCTCCTGCTTAGATCAATTTTAGCACACACCAGCACGTATAGTATTAGTAAGACATACGCAACTGAAAATCAACACGTAAATTCACCATGTCTGTCGCACGCATGTTATGTGTGCGCAAATGTGCCCATCTCTAAATGACCCCCATTAAGTCTCATTAAATTATGACACCCAACACTATACTGAATTATATTGACAAAGGGCCTGATTCAGAGCCGCTCGCTCGCGCTGTGTGTTCGCAAGTGGCCCGATGTTCTGCGTACATGCACGCGCACGCTTCGTTCTGCGCATGCGCGAACTACACACTGTGATCGCAATCCTCTCACTCGCCCAACAAAGGCAGCCCAGGGTAATGAGTGACAGGAGAGGTCGTTTGTAGGTGGTAACAGGGGCAGGACACTAATAACGGGGGGTTGGAGATGCGAACGCAGGCGTGCCTGGTGTTTCAACGCCGTTTTAGAGGCGTGCATAATTAACAGGCAGTGTCATAGTACACGTCACTTATATGTTTTTTACACGGATTTCCTCGCAATACTTGCAGTAGGGTAAAGCAACCGCAAGCACTGCGTTAGCATCCGATGGTGCTCGATGTACCAGTGTTTTAATACACTTCCTGGAGATGACGTGTGCTGGTGGGCGGTTCTGCCTGTGCGATTGGGCGTATGCTCAGACAAAGTGGCCGCTCGCTAAGACATGGTGGGCGTGCTTATGCCTTGGCGAGCGTTCGCTTCCTGTGGCGTCACTTTGACAAATTTGCATACGCATCCAGTGAGTGTACGCAGATAGTGAGCGGGTCTGAATCAGGCCCAACGTCTTTAAAACTTGTATTTTTGAAACTTGCTAAATAATTTTTCCTTTTACCTCTAACATTAGCTGATTGCATTTTGTACATTTGGCCCTTTGAATCTTTGACATTTTCCTTTTTTGTTACCGTATCCTCCTCTGATGCAGAGAACTGGATAAATTGTGCTCTTTATATGTGACCCACTAATCTGTGAGGCCTTCTCTTGTTTTATGTTGTCGTGATAATAATGTATTATGACATATTAAATGGAACCCGGCTGCTGATTCAATAATTATTCCATAAAAACTATTTGTTAGGAGGTTTTGTGTTCTTATTTGTGTGCAGACATTACTCCGGTACTTCCAGACAATTCTATTACTCCTACAACTGCAATACCATATTTAGGTAATAAATTTAATCTTGGTAAGTGTTATCGTAAGACACAGCACAATAAGGTTACGAATGGAGGTCACTGCTCAGGGACATTCATTTATCTGGATAAGGAATATAACATTAAACTGTCTTCTCTATAGACATAGTATAATTATAGAATATACTGAAACCAGTCAAATGATCTGTCTAGGCTGAAAGGAGATGCTATGCCGCTGGTTAAAAGATCGAGCCCGTCAGAACCATTCGGCTGAGTTAACATCTCCATCCCTGTTTGCCAGCCATATGGTTTTCAGCAGTGCAGTCAATATAATGAAATATGAGATATGACAAGATCAGCAACACCAATCTTTTATATTGTCTCTTATCATCCTCTGGTGGTTGTATATTAGCATCTTATCGTATCTATGATATACAGTGCAGTATGCTTGTTATCTAATCACCGCTAAAAATCTCCCACCATTGAGCATAAAGAAATCAAATCATATCTTCATAACTGCGGATAATTATATACAGCTTCACTTTAAAGTTGTGAACCACATAGATTTTTTCCCCCATTATATAACAATTTAAGCATATTTTAAGCATGTATCTTGCATACATTTTATTTACAGTAGCTAACTTTCTATATATATATAAACATACTTACCGACCTTTCAGAATCTCTTCCCGGGAGAAGCCCGGGTAAGAGAAGCAGCAGGGGGCTGATGGGGGCAGGGCCTAACGAATTGTGTCATTAAGCCCCGCCCCCTCGTGGCAAAACTGACGCGATTGGGTAAAATTTACATAGGGGGTGGGGCCAAATGCTGTGATTTCTGCAGAATCACATCTTAAGCCCCGCCCCCTTCACGGAGACCCGCGATCGCTGCGGGTATTCTCCTCATTCTGCCCACTTCACTAGGAAGTGGGCAGAATGCGGGAGAAATGCCTACCCTTCCGGGGGTGCGGGGGGTTACCCGAAAAATCGGGAGCCTCCCGCGAAAACCGGGAGGGTAGGCATGTATGTATATAAATGATCTCCTTTTCAAAATCTCTCTGAATGAAAAACAACTATGGCTATCAGACATACTAGGGTATATTTACGATTTCTCCACTTTTGCAAGCTGTTTTTTTCTATTGGTGGATTGGATCTCTAAATCTAAACTTGCACTAATATTAAGTAGAGATGAGTGGGTCTGGTTCTCAGAGAACCGGACCTGCTCGAACATCGCGATTGCGAGTCGGATCCGAGTCCGGCTCAGGGTTTCCCGCCTGACTCGGATCCGAAAACGAGGCAAAACAGCATAAATCCTGTGTCTGATTCTCGTGGGTTTTGGATTGTATATAACTCCCTCCCCGCAGTGATTGGCGCCCTCTCCTTGCTGAGTCCTGGGCTGTGCTGTGCTGTCCGTCCAGGGGGCTGTGTTGTCCATCCAGGGGTGTGCTCTGTGTTGTCCATCCAGGGGTGTGCTCTGTGCTGTCCATCCAGGGGTGTGCTCTGTGCTGTCCATCCAGGGGTGTGCTCTGTGCTGTCCATCCAGGGGCTTGCTATCCATCCAGGGCTGTGCTGTGCTGTCCATCCAGAGGCTGTAAAAAAAAAGTCTAGAAAAGTAAAAAAAAAAATGAAAACAATAAGTTAAAAAGTAGATTTTTTTTGTGCTGTACCTCAGTGTATCCATAGAAGCACTGTGACACTGCAGGCCGTACCCCCTCTTCCCCAGTGTATCCATATAAGCACTGTGATGCTGCAGGCCGTACCCCAGCGTATGCTTTCGTACCCCAGTGTATCCATATAAGCACTGTGATGCTGCAAGCTGTACCCCAGTTTATGTTTTCGTACCCCAGTGTATCCATATAAGCACTGTGATGCTGCACGCTGTACCCCAGTTTATGTTTTCGTACCCCAGTGTATCCATGTAAGCACTGTGATGCTGCAGGCCATACCCCAGTGTATCCATATAAGCACTGTGATGCTGCACGCTGTACCCCAGTTTATGTTTTCGTACCCCAGTGTATCCATGTAAGCACTGTGATGCTGCAGGTCGTACCTCAGTGTACTCATATAAGCACTGTGCGTTTGCATTATGCGCTGTTTGGGACATTGCTGACTGTCTTTTTCTGTAGATGAGTATATTAAACTGCCATCTTGTCTGCCACTGCAGTGCCATTCTCTTTCCTAAATGTGCCATGTTGGTAATTGAACTGCCACAGTCGCTGAAGTCTTCGACATGCGGTTGCTGAATGCCAAAAATGTGCAGAAATTTTTATGGCCACAGACAGCATCTCCTAAATGCCTCTTTTTTTTTTTTTTAAATGCGGAACCACCAAAGAGCTCAAGCTCAACTGGGGCAAGGACTGATGTGAATGATTACAATTTTGTTTGTAAATGCCTCCCCTCCTCCCTCATAAATTCGCTTCGGCATCCAAAAGATAAATTAAATTTACTACGAATCAACCCTTTCTTTACCTGCCTTCAACTACATACATACTTCAACTCCCTCAGGCCTCTTGATTAATAAAAAGATTTGTTTCCTGATGTGCCATGTTAGATGTTGAACTGTCACAGCCACTGAAATCTTCACCATATGGTTGTTGAATGCCGAAAATGTCCAGAAATGTTTATGGCCACAGACAGAATCTCCTGCATGCCCCATTAATTTTAAAAAATATTCTGAACCACCAAGTTGATGTTGTGTGCCAATTCATGGGACATACTGTTCACCCATGCTCTCCCTTCCTCCCTCATACATTTGCTTCGGAACCAAAATTTTTTATTAAATATACTACGAATCAACCCTTCCTTTCCCTGCCTTCAACTACATACATGCTCCATCTTCCTCAGGCATCTTGATTAATTAAAACATGTTTCCTTATGTGCCATGTTGGAAATTGACTGGAATGAAGTGGAAATTAATGTTATTGAGGTTAATATTACTGTAGGAACCAAAAAATCCAACATTATGTGATTTTAGCAGTTTTTATAAATTTTTGGGAAAAAAAATACAGATCCAAAACCAAAACCAAAACACGTGGGGGTGATTTTGCAAAACCAAAACACAAAGGTTAATCCAGATCCAAAACCAAAACACAGAGGTTGGCACACATCTCTAATATTAAGTGCACAGTCTGGCGTGTTTTGGGTATAGTATTAGTACTGCTTTAAATTTTAAGGTCAGACTTGGTAAGAAGAAGCTGACATTTCATACGCCAGTATACAGGCTCTCAAACTCTAAGCATGTCCTGTGATGAGAGACAGTGGCGTAAGTTCATCCCAGACGCCCGGAGGCAAGTTATCATTTAGTGCCCCCCTATCCCCCATATTTACAGCCATAAGTGGGGTGCATATATTGTGGGTGATGGTGGAGGTGCCCCGTCAGTCCTGGCACCCAGAGGCAGGCGCCTGCATTGTCTCCCATACTTCTGCCCCTGATGAGAGATAGGATAGAAGGCAGATGATGATATACAGTACAGACATAGCTCAAAAGGGTCAGTGGTGTAAGCAGGGGCGGATGCGACTGCCTAACATGTCCCAACCACCATTTATTTTTTACATTGGCACCTTAAAGTGTCACTTTTGAGGGGGATTGGGGGAGCTGTTTTGGTTAGTACAACACACCATGGATGCCATTAGAGCATACATGCCGACTATCTGGCTGCCCCTTCCGGGAGGGAGCAGCCAGATCGGCATTACTGGGGGGCGTGGCCAGCAGACGGGGGCAGGGCCAGCAAGATGAGAAGTTTTTGCGGGCGGGGGCGGAGCCACGCGACACGTCATTTTGGCCCTGCCCCCGCTACTCACTGTCGATATTACAGGCAGTGTGAAGCGGGGGGCGTTGCCAAAATGACGCGAATCGCGTCACCGCCCCCCTTCACTGCCGGGAGACTTGCGGTGGGACAGCAGGGGTCGGCGGTGGGACAGGAGGGGTCAGCGGCAGCCGGGAGACTTGCCTGCCATCCCGGGAGGTCGGGATCAGCACCCGATTTTCGGGAGGCTCCCGACCAAATCGGGAGGGTAGGCAAGTATGCATTAGAGCTGCCCACTCCACGCAAGTGAAGCATGCAGCTGTGTTACTCCAGAGAAGTGCCCCGCCCCCTGGAGGAATCTCCCCACTCACCATCACAGGCCCTGTGCAGAAAACATGACTTAACATGCACAGCGAGCACCTGTCTTTCAATGCCTGCACCGTGCACACACTGGGACGTGAACTAGGAGCGGAGGAGGTTTAAGTATTATTAATGGGACTGGAAGGAGTGGAGAGCAGGCTGGGAGAGGGGTTGAGAGTGGGCTTGGAAAAATTTGCACTGTCTTGGCGACTCTATCAATAAAGTCCCCACTGATATTTAAATTTTGGAAAGCTGTGGGCGCCGATCTTTTTAATCTTCTTCTCCATTCATGTTGAAAGCTGGCTACGCCACTGAGAAGGTTGTTTTAAATATCTCTGCTCACTACATCATATGCCATGTGGCTGTGGTTGCAAGTGACATCATTTACCATTTTGTCATGGTATTGCATAAACAGATGCTTTTAGCAAAGGTCCCAAAATCTGATCATAGGACCGGATGCAGAAATGAACGCAGTGCTGATTTACTCAGTTGAGAAATGTTTAGCTGCTACGCGTGCACGAAAAGTCTCTAAAACCCTTACTGCGCAAACGCGAACCAATGTGAGCAATCCGGTACACAATTACTTACGGCCAGGGACATGTAATCAGGCAGAGCCTCTCCTGTCATACGTCATACTCCCGAGATTTGATATAAAAATGACTAGAATAATACAAAGAAGATATTTATAACTTATAAACATCTTCTTTGTTTATTGTAGTCATTTTTATAGTTAACACTCACCAGCTTGTGGAGCTCCCTGGGATGGCAGGGAGACGAGAGATGAGGCAGCAACAGCTAAGCCTCGCTTCTGTATAACCAGACACGGCTTGCAGAGCTGGAGGCGGGGCCCAACCACGGCCAGTAAGCTGCACAGAAAAAGAGCTAATAGAGGCATGCCTCTGGGTCTGGAGGGCGTGACTTGAGCACTGATGGACACATTGGATGTGTCATGTGACCAGGAAGTGCATTGCAGTATTTAGAGTTTGGAGCTCAGGGGGTCATTCAGACCCGTTCGCGAGCAAAGGACGCTCGCAAACGGGTCGATGTTGCCCCACTGCAAATGCGCACGACGGAGGGAGCTCCGTCGTGCGCATGCGCGAGACCCGGATAGCGACGGGCTCTCCGTCACTCCGGGTCTCGATGTTGATTGACAGCACGCCCCTTTTGGTGGGATTGCCGGGGGCGTGACTGCCAGACGGAGGCGTTCCCATGGGAATGCCTACCGTCTGAGTCCGGCCCCACTGACATCAGTAATGATGTCTGTGGGAGTGATTTTGGCTCTGATAGAGCCAAAATCACTCCTGGGCTTGCGGAAGCGAGACCCTACCGCAGAGTCTCGTCGCAAGCCCGATGGTCGCGATGGTCTTTGACCATCGCGACCATCTTTTGGCCGCTTGCATAAGCTATGGGTGGTCACCCACAGCTATGCGAGTGGCCAGGAGGCCGCTCCAAATTTAGCTGGGACGGCCCTGATTCAGAGCGAGCGCTCTGGTCAGAGCGTTCAGCTCTGAATCAGGCCCTCAGTCAGAAGCAGCAAGATTAGACACAGTGATTCATGTAGGATAATCAATGGACACTGAAGTTTAGTGTAGTGAGGGGAGAGTTACAGTGAGTAGGGGATGAGACAGGCTCCCAGCACTCAGACCCATCTCCATGTGTGCCTCTCCAGCCATTGACCTCACCGCACATCACTGCTTACGGCATAGCTAACACTTGAGAAGGGGTTCCCGATCCCTGGGCGTATCAGGGTGGAGACTGGGAGGTGACTTAAAGTGATCGCAGCTGCAGTCGCAAGTTTAGTTGGAATTCAGGAGAGTAGATAGAGTAGACCATAGGCTACCGCAAATGTCGATGGTGCGACTGATGTAATGTTGATGTTGGTGTTTTTAAAATCTCCATCGCAAATGCACAGACCACACAACCTGAAAGTGGGTGTCTCACCACTCATATATTCCATTGCACCGTGGAGAAAAAAAGGGAAGTCTGAGATGAGCTGTTGTGAGAGCGGCTGTGCCGCAGCTGCATTACCAATCATATCTGAAACAGGTCATAATGCCTAAAAATTGATAATTCTACAGCTGTTTTGCCCTAAAATTGGATGAAACTCAAGGACTATGCCAAGCATGTGAACAACAGAAAAGGCATTACCAGGAATAGGATTAGTGTATCGATTTTTTTGCTTAGGCACTTTAACACATTTCCTTCAATATCTGAGAGTATTTTTTCTTTTTCTTGAAAAACAAACCAGCTCTCTGGTGCACTAAGGGCCTGATGCCAAGTTGAATGCAAATCAACTGTATACTCCTGCATTGTGTGCGTGTAGATAAATGTGTACTGTATATGCCCATATGCAGAATTACGAATCTTTGCGGCTTGCCCGTCCCTATCCGTACGCTTGGCTTGCATCAGGGAGCACTTTGATCCAGCCTGTACTAAAATTACATGATTTTAAGCTGTTAAAAACCAAAATACTTGAGGGTAGTTTTGTAAAACCAAAACACAAAGATGAATCCAGATCCAAAAAACAAAACAAGAGGTCAGTGCACATCTCTAGTTATATCCCAGTTACATCTCTTCTGTCATAAGTGAAGATGCGCGTGAAATGCGTACAACTCTGCGTCGGTTCTAGAGCATGTGCAGTGAAAGATCAAGCCTGCAACGCTCTACAAATAAGTGTACTAACAACTTTGCACCAACCACTAAAGGGACAATTCAAATAGCCGCGAGGCGGCTCGTCACATAATTGCGACCGTATGCTGCACTTAGGGTAGCTTTGAACCTACAGCATTTTGCTTTTAGCCCCGTAGAGCTGCGTACAAAAATCCGTACGTTTGGGGTGGCATCAAGCCATGAATAGGTGCGTGCGTTATGGTGCCATTGTCAGCGTTTCCATGTCGATGCCACAGCAATTCGCCCCCCGGCTGCTAAATTGAATGGAACCCTAAAACTGCAATTCCTCCTTTGCAAAAAGTAAATAAGCCTGGTGTAGAGCGTATAGGCCATTACATGGGAGCTCTCTGTTTTGGGGATTCCATGTTTGACTTTTGCACAAGGAATAGATGCTGTAACCCATAGAAACCTCATATATAAGAATTAATATTCTATACTATACTTCAAAAACGAAAGGTGAGATCTGATTGGCTGCACTGGGCAACTGAGATTTTCTCCCTGGTAGAAATGGCACTTTGCCTTTGAGACGGCAAATTGCACCTTGAGTTCCTGCGGAGAATTTACACTACGTGAAGCTCGTCAGCGCTTGAATTGTAGGTATTTTGTGAGCTTTATGGCGGAGATATCTTCAGTCCTGACAACCGAATGACCCTAAGGGTTCGATTCCTTATCACTTCAAAATCCCATATGTCTTTGTATCTGCAGGCACTGCTCCAGAAAGAAATACATTACTTATCTTTATTATCAACATAAAATCTTTCCATTCATTTATTCAGGAGAAAAGCTATCTCAGAAACTGCTTTTCACTCGTTGTCCTTAGGCACATATTTGAGGCTGTCTGAGAGCTTTTCATAAAAAAAAGGGAAGTTAAAGACTTCATAATGTTCTATCCGAGTGAACTTTTCTATAAAGCAAACTTTTAAGCTTATCGTCTCAGACATCTGCGACAGGGATCTCTGTGACAAAAGTAATGCGCTGCCTTATTTATAGAATGTCCAAGGAATTATTGTTCGCTACACGCTCCTACGGGCTTCAGCCTGCTGATACTTTGCCAAGCACTTGATAGATGCTGATCCAGCACTTCCTTCAGACACTGTGTGATTATTCACAGGTGGTATACAGAGGAGTACACTATAGTGACTCTGGTTCACTGCATTGTTTGTATGTATGATATGCCTGTTGTATTACAACATGTGTGGGGATAGAGGGACACAATACAAAGCACCTATCAGAGCTGGTGCTGGGGTCTCTCCCTTTGCCCGGAGTAGGCATCTGCAGAAAGTGTTTGCGGCACTGTACAGGAAATATACTTAGTAACCGTATAACTTGGCACATCATAAGCACGATAAGATGTAAGTTGACCATATTTGCTGATATTCTGGCAGTCCAGATCATCAAGCCACCCAGGACCACCCATTTCACTGAAAAGGGGCATGGCTTTGTGCCCGCTAGGCCGTGGCCTCTGCTGCATGATGCTTTGGGGGCGTGACCACACTTCATGCCCCTGTGGGAGCGAACCCAGTACTCCGACAGCTGCTGGCTGTCCCCAGCCTCTCACAGCACTATGCGGACACAGAGCAATGGTGACCGTGTGCCACCCCCAATAGCCCCCCACCACCACTCCTCTGGGACACTGCAGCCCGCAGTCGAGAAGACGGGACAGTGCCTGAAAAGTGGGACTGTCCGTCTAAAATTGGGAGTCATATTTAAATACAAAGGACAAGGGGCCTGCTTCAGACCCGCTCCCAAGCGCTATGCGCTCGCAAGCGGGTCGATGACCAGGCAGTGCGCACGCGGCCGGCACGAGCCCCGGAGCGAGTGAGAAATCACTCGCTCCGGGGATCGCACCAAAACGGGGCTGCTGTCGATGTTGATCGACAGCTCGCCCCGTATTGTAGGCAGGGAGGGGGGGTGGCTGGTTAAACGGAGGCGTTTGAGGGTGGCCCTACTGACATCACTCGTGATGTCAGTAGTTGAGCTTCCTGCTCTATTAGAGCAGGAAGCTCACTGGGGCTTGCGGGAACGAGACCCTACCACAAGGGTCTCGTCGCAAGCCCGATGGTCGCGACCATCGCGACCTTCACCTGGCCGCTCGCAAAAGCTGTGGGTGGTCACCCACAGCTAAGCGAGCGGCCAGGAGGCCGGATTTTTTTTAAAAAGCGGCCTCCCTGATTCAGAGCGAGTGCTCGCTTTTTGTGAGTGGCTCTGAATCAGGGCCAAGGTGCACAGGTGGCACAGGGAGAACATGAGGAAAGATGGCCCCGCCCGTAAGAGCTCACATGTTATTTTATTTTTGTCTCTGTGACTCCATCTCCACATAATTGGATGGGTTAATGAAGACTGCTGTCTGGTTATTGGTTTTTGCAATGGGGAAATTGCAGTTTTAGGGTTACAGTGCATTGGGTTACTATAGCTCTAACAAGATTCTCACTGTACAGCGTATGACAGTACAAGTACAGTTACTAAAGGTGCGGTTTTGCATAACCACACATCAATTTGCATTATTTCAAACCGCTAATTATAAAACCACCACCCTGATTTTTCCACATGGAAAGAATGCCAATAATGCAATGTATCAAACTGCGATTTGCAGAACCACACGATTTTCAGGAGCCTCCCATTTGTCCCGGGAGAGTAGGCAAATATGTCATGGACAATCTTCCAGATTACGTCCAGAACTGCCGAGAGATCCACCTCTACTCTGGGGCATGGCTAAATGTGTACAGACGTGGTCACATCCACCTGGGGCATGGATGCACCTCTTAGCCCAGGTTCATGTACTTTGTACCCACACTTACCCTATTGGTGCCCCTGATTTCACCTTTGTATATGGTCTGTTCAGATTGCACTAACAGGCCTCAGTGACATCATAAGATATTCTGCCATTTTCAGACAAAATAATAAAAAATGTTGCTCAGCTCCCTTGCGATACTGACTGGCAGCAGTAAGAGTGGTCTTATCGCATGCCAGGCCAGTTAGGTATCAAGGAGCGCGTATATGAGCTAGCTTATTAGCTCCCGTGTTACACCACAGGATTGTACAAAAGAAAATAATATACACTTAATTAAAAAAGAAAAAAGGCGAAAATGAAAAAGAAGAAATTAGAATTCATTTTTATTATCATTACATAATAATAATAATAATAATAATAATAATAATATAAAAAATCCAGAAAAATGCATTTCTTATGGGAACACTGGCAATCAAAGGCAAGTATCACAGAAGTCTCCCAGTGTAGTCCGTCACCTGCTAAAGTTGACAATAGCATGCACCGACAATAGCATGCACCGACAATCACATGCACCGACAATAGCATGCACCGACAATCACATGCACCGACAATCGCATGCACCGACAATCACATGCACCGACAATCACATGCACCGACAATAGCATGCACCGACAATCGCATGCACCGACAATCGCATGCACCGACAATCGCATGCACCGACAATCGCATGCACCGACAATCGCATGCACCGACAATAGCATGCACCAGAAAGGGGGCTTTGATAAATAGACAGAATTTTTTTGTGCTTTCTGCCTATTATTACTAGTCCCCCTAAGGCACCTACTGCAGTTTTTGTTTATATGTTGTCAGATATAAGCAGGGGTGTTTGTGATATATACAGTATAGTGACATTGGGGCTGATACGAAGTTGTATGCATAAGCGTTCAAAAAAATAAGCTCTGTTTGCATGTAAATACTGTATAGCCTAATATCACCTACTTGCTGAGGCACAGACTTCTCAAGATGCGACTTGTTCTGCACTAGTAGCATATCTGTCCGTTTTCCACTTACACCTAACCAGGACATAAGCCCTAGAAACATTTCTAAACAAAAAAACAAAAGTGAAGTGGGCAGGATGGATGGAATGATAATTGCCTGGAATCGCAGCTCTGTATGGAGGGGGCGGGGCTAAATTATGTGGAAATGCTTAGTTGAGCCCCGCCCCCTCCTCGTCTCACTATTCACAATAGCTTAGCATGATGGGGACAGGGCCTAATAACATAGGAGCCCCGCCCGCTGCGTCCCCTCACTAGGCTTCTCCCGGAGAGAAGATATGACAAGTCGGCAAGTTTGAGCAAGAATAATATTCCTTCTCGCGGAGAGGGTGGTTGTGGGTACATGGGACCAGATTACCTAGGCCTATATTAGGACGCCACGCCCCTAAAATTATGTGATCATGCCTCCCCAATGTTCTTTGCGGCAGTCCATACCAAAGGGGTAGCCTTGCACCATCCTGCGGCCAAATCCTCAGGACCCTGGCCCACCTTCTTGCGTATGAATGAATATAGTAAATAAAATGAATTTTCAAACTGTGCCTACAAACATACACTATAGATCACAGGTTCTCAAACTCGGTCCTCAGGACCCCAAACAGTGCATGTTTTGCAGGTCTCCTCACATAATTACTAGTGAAACAGCTGCACCTGTGGATCTTTTAAAACGTGTCAGTGACTAATGAATACACCTGTGCACCTACTGGGTGACCTGCAAAAAGTGAACTGTGTGGGGTCCTGAGGACCGAGTTTGAAAACCACTGCTATAGATCAAAGCAGAAAGCTCCTATTTATTTCAAAAGTACATTTGCAATGAGCCAATCAGACGCAGCTAGCTAGGTCTGTACCTATCCTCAGGCACCTGCAATGATATGGCTACTGACAGGTCTGCCTGAGTTTGTAATTGCTGTACTTGGTAAGTTTACACAGCCCTTACCTCCCCTGCCCCTCCAAGCACAAAGAGGTGCACATATCCAAAGCCGGCCCTAGGGGTGACTGGAATGCCCAGGGGCATCCGACGGCTCTGATGCTGCCCCCACCTGGCACAGCTCCCCCCACCTGCCGCTGCCCAGTGGTGTAACTACAGAGGGTGCAGGGGGTGCGCTTGCTATGGGGCCCGGCAGTTTAAGGGGCCTACTGGCCCAGCGTTCGCACCCCCTGCACCCTCCATTTGCCGGGTGCCCGCTGAGAGTGTGTTAATAGCGGGCGCCCGGCTCCTTCTCTCCTCTCCCCCGGCGCCAGCGGCAGCCGGAGGACGGAGCTCACTCCTGAGCTCCGGCTTCCGGGTCTCGCAGTGCACTATGGGAGTGATGTCGCGAAGTCACTCCCATAGTTCCGAGGAGCGGATGCCAGGGACGGATGGCAGCAGGCACTGGAGCGGGGTTTAAGGTAAGTATTGTTTTTTTTTGGTGTGTATGTGTGTGCGTGGGGAGGGGGTTTACTACTAGGGGCATCATATGGGTGCAGAACAGGGGGTACTAAAGGGAGCATTACAGGGGCCTTACTACTGGGGGCACTACAGCGGCCTTATTACTGGGGGCATTATAAGGGGGCACTACAGGGGCCTTACTATTGGGGCACTACAGGGGACTTACTACTGGAGGCATTATTGGGAGCACTACAACTGGGGGCACTTCAGGGGGCATTACTACTGGGGCACTGCAGGGAGCATTACAACTGGGGGCACTACAAGGGCATTACAACTGGGGGCACTACAGGGGCACTTACTACTGGGGGCACTGCAGGGGGCATTACTACTGGGGGGCACTCCTACAGGAGGCATTACTTTTAGGGGCATTGTTACCAGGGGCACTACTACCGGGGCATTATTACTACTGGGGGCACTGCGTAAGGGGCACCATTACAGTGGGCATATATATAAATGTATGTATGTGTGTATAAATTAAATATATATATGTATATATATTTATATATATATATATATATTAGGGGTGAGCGGGTTCGGATTTCTGAAATCCGAACCCCCCCGAGCCCCCCCGATCCGAGGCCGATCTGAGTCAGGCTCGACTTTTCCCGCTTGACTTGCATCTGAAATCGAGGCAAAACGTCATCATCCCGCCTTCCGGGTCTCGCGGGTTTTGGATTCTATTTAAGGTACCCGCGTCGGCGCCATTTTCTCACTCGGCTGTGGACAGTGAAGAGGGAGGGTGAGAGTTAGGGCTGGCTGGGCTGTGTAGTGTAGTGCAGTGTAGTGTTGTGCTGTGCTGCGCCGTGCTGCTGTTGTCCATAGGGGCTGTGTCCACTCCTCCAAAGTCCACAGGGGCTGGCTGTATTGTGCTGTGCTGCTGTTGTCCATAGGGGCTGTGTCCACTCCTCCAAAGTCCATAGTGGCTGACTGTGTTGTGCTGTGCTGCTGTTGTCCATAGGGGCTGGGTCCACTCCTCCAAAGTCCATAGGGGCTGGCAGTGTTGTGCTGTGCTGCTGTTGTCCATAGGGGCTGTGTCCACTCCTCCAAAGTCCATAGGGGCTGGCTGTGTTGTGCTGTGCTGCTGTTGTCCATAGGGGCTGTGTCCACTCCTCCAAAGTCCATAGGGGCTTGCTGTGTTGTGCTGTGCTGCTGTTGTCCATAGGGGCTGTGTCCACTCCTCCAAAGTCCATAGGGGCTGGCTGGGCTGTGTTGTGCAGTCAGTTGTCCACAGGGGCTGTGTCCACTCCAAAGTCCTGTGCAGTGTCCCAGTCCTAAAGGGGTGCTGTAGTGTTGTCCAGGGGGTGCTCTGTCCATCAGGGGTGCTCCCCCCAAGTGCAAAAAAAATTTCTGTGTTTGTGAATTGTGTGCGCAGTAGCTGCACGTGCATCAACAAAGTAGCGCCAAGCGTGCGCCTGTGTCCTAAGTAAAGGGCCGGCTGGCTCGTCCGTTAAAGGGTGCTGTAACCCCCAAAGTGCACTCCAAATAATATATATTTTTATCTGTGTTTGTGAATTGTGTGCGCAGTAGCCGCACGTGTATCAACAAAGTAGCGGCAAAAGTGCGCCTGTGTCATAAGTAAAGGGCCGGCTGGCTTGACCGTTAAAGAGTGCTGTAACCCCCAAAGTGCACTCCAAACAAAATAAAAAATAATTTTCTGTGTTTGTGAATTGTGTGCACTGTGGCCGCACGGTTATCAACAAAGTTGCGCCAAGCGTGCGCCTGTGTCATACATAAAGGGCCGGCTGGCTTGACCGTTAAAGGGTGCTGTAACCCCCAAAGTGCACTCCAAACAAAATAAAAAAATATTTTCTGTGTTTGTGAATTGTGTGCGCAGTAGCTGCACGTGCAACAACAAAGTAGCGCCAAGCGTGCGCCTGTGTCATAAGTAAAGGGACAATTGGCTTGTCCGTTAAAGGGTGCTGTAACCCCCAAAGTGCACTCCAAAAAATATATTTTTTTCTGTGTTTGTGAATTATGTGCACTGTACAATGTCATAGTAGAGGGCATATACAATTCCAAATGACAAAGTTCAGGAAAATGACCTTAAAAAAAACATTTAAATCATCTGAGGAGAAACGTAAACTTGCCAATGTGCCATTTACGACACGGAGTGGCAAGGAACGGCTAAGGTCTATCCCTATGTTCATGACTAGTGGTTCAGCTTCACATGACAATGGAAGCCCTCCTCCCACTCAAAAAATCAAACGAGTTAAGCTGGGAAAAGCAAAGCGAAGAACTGTGCGTTCTAAGAAGATATCACAAATCCCCAAGGAGAGTCCAAGTGTGGTGGCGGTTGCGATGCCTGACCTTCCCAGCACTGGACGGGAAGAGGTGGCTCTTTCCACCATTTGCACGCCCTCTACAAGTGCTGAAAGGAGCACCCACAGTCCACTTGCTTATATGCAAATTGAAGATGTCACTGTTGAAGTACAACAGGATGAGGATACTGGTGTAGCTGGCGCTGAGGAGGAAGTTGGCAAGGAGGATTCTGATGGTGATGTGGTTTGTTTAAATCAGGCTCCGGGGGAGACAGTTGTTGTCCGATTGATGAAAAAGCCCATCACGGTCATGCCTGGGCAGAAGACCAAACATTCCACCTCTTTGGTCTGGCAATATTTCTAACCAAATCCGGACAACAACTGTCTTGCCATATGTACCATATGTAAAGGTGAAATAAGTAGGGGTTGGGACATTAACCACCTAGGAACATCCTCCCTTATACGTCACCTGCAGCGCGTTCATAAAAAGTTACTGTCAAGTTCAGAAACTTTGGCTAAGACCGTAAGCAGTCCAGGGACACCTAAATCCCTTTGTCCTGTTGTATCCAAGCGCCTGCAAACCACACCGTCAACTCCCTCCTCGTCAATTTCCTCCTTAGCCAGGATCGGAAGTAGTCCTGCAGGCCATGTCACTGGCATGACTGACTCTCCTATCCGGGATTCCTCCGGAGGATCCCGCATTGCTACGCCTACTGCTGACGCTGCTGAGTCGTTCATCATCCCAGAGAGGAAGTAGGAACACCACTACTTTTACTAAACAATTGACCCTCCAACAGTCCTTAGCGAGGAGGATGAAGTACGACAGCAGTCATCCTGAAGCAAAACGTATAACTGAGGCCTTGACTGTTATGTTGGTGTTAGACGTGCGTCCGGTATCCACCATTAGTGCAGTGGGATTTAGACAATTGATGGAGGTAGTGTGTCCCTGGTTCCAAATACCATCTAGATTCCACTTCACTAGGCAGGCGATACCGAGACTGTACAGAAACGTCAGAAAAAGTGTCCTCAGTGTCCTGAAAAATGCGATTGTACCCAATGTCCACTTAACCACGGACATGTGGACAAGTGGAACAGGACAGACTAAGGACTATATGACTGTGACAGCCCTCTAGGTAGATGTATCACCTTACACAGCAACAACAGCAGCGTCACCAGTAGCAGCATCTCAGAAATGCCAGCTCGTTCCAAGGCAGGCTACGCTGTGTATCAATGGTTTCAGTAAGAGGCACACCGCCGACAACCTCTTAGAGAAACTGAGGGAAATCATCGCCCAGTGGCTTACCCCACTTAGACTCTCCTGGGGATTTGTGATATCTGACAACGCCACCAATATTGTGCGGGCATTACATCTGGGCAAATTCCAGCACGTTCCATGTTTTGCTCACACAATAAACTTGGTGGTGCAGAATTTTCTGAAAAGCGACAGGGGCGTGCAGGAGATGCTTTGGGTGGCCCGAAAAATTTCTGGCCACTTTTGCCATTCAGCGACTGCGTGCCGAAGACTGGAGCGCCAGCAAACACTCTTGAACCTGCCTCGCCATCACCTGAAGCAAGAGGTTGTGACGCGGTGGAACTCAACCCTCTATATGCTTCAGAGGATGGAGGAGCAGCAAAAGGCCATTCAAGCCTATACATCCACCTATGACATAGGCAAAGGAGGGGGTATGCACCTGACTCAAGCGCAGTGGAGAATGATTTCTGTGTTGTGCAAGGTTCTCTAGCCCTTCGAACTTGCCACATGTGAAGTCAGTTCAGACACTGCCAGCTTGAGTCAGGTCATTCCCCTCATCAGGCTTATGCAGAAGCAGCTGGAGAAAGTGAAGTAGGAGCTAAGACGGAGCGATTCCGCTCGGCATGTGGGACTTGTGGATGAAGCCCTTCATTCGCTTTGCCAGGATTCCAGGGTGGTCAATCTGTTGAAATCAGACCACTACATTTTGGCCACCGTGCTCAATCCTAGGTTTAAAGCCTATGTGGTGTCTCTCTTTCCAGCTGACACAAGCCTGCAGAGGTGCAAAGACCTGCTGGTGAAAACACTGTCAGCTGAAGCGGAACGTGACACGTCAACAGCTCCTTCTTCATTTTCTCCTGCAACTGGGGCTGCCAGGAAAAAACTTAGGTATCCTAAGCAACCTGCTGGCGGTGATGCAGGGCAGGTAGGACCAAGTTTGAACATCTGGTCCAGACTGAAGGACCTGGCAACAATTTCTGACATGTCTACTGTCACTGCATATGATACTGTCACCATTGACAGAATGGTGGAGGATTACATCGGTGACAGCATCCAAGTAGGCATGTCAGACAGTCCGTACCTGTACTGGCAGGAAAAAGAGGCAATTTGGAGGCCCCTGTACAAACTGGCTCTATTTTACCTGAGTTGCCCCCCCTCCAGTGTGTACTCCGAAAGAGTGTTTAGTGCAGCTGGGAACCTTGTCAGCGAAAGGCGTAGGAGGTTGCTTCCACAAAATGTGGAGAAGATGATGTTCATAAAAATGAATTATCACTCTTCCAGGGAGATCAGCCTCCAGAACGTACAGGGGGACCTGTGGTGGTGGATTCCAGCGGGGACGAATTAATACTCTGTGAGGATGAGGATGTACACAACACTGAAGAGGGTGAGGAATCGGTGGATGAGGAGGATGAGGACGACATCTTGCCTCCGTAGAGCCAGTTTGTGAGGACAGATTAATTGCCAGCTTGTTTTGTGGGGGCCCAAACGAACCAATCATTTCAGCCACAGTCGTGTGGCAGACCCTGGCGCTGAAATGATTGGTTTGTTAAAGTGTGCATGTCCTGTTTCTACAACATAAGGGTGGGTGGGAGGGCCCAAGGACAATTCCATCTTGCACTTCTTTTTTTTCTTTGCATTATGTACTGTTTGGGGCCTAGTTTTTCAAACTGCCATCCTGTCTGCCACTGCAGTGTCACTCCTAGATGGGCCACGTGTTTGTGCCGCCCACTCGTGTCGCTTAGCATAGTCATCCAGCTACCTCGGTGCAACCTTTTGGACATAAAAACACTATTGTGAGGTGTGAGGTGTTCAGAATAGACTGGAAATGAGTGGAAATTAAGGTTATTGATGTTAATAATAGCATAGGAGCAGAAAAACCCACAAATTCTGTGATTTTAGCTGTTTTTATGCTTTTTTAAAAAAAAAATACAGATCCAAAACACAAAACCCAAAACCCAAAACACGGAAGGGTGGTTTTGGCAAAACCAATCCAGATCCAAAACAAAAACACGAAAAGTGGCCGGTGCACACCCCTATTATATATATATATATATATATATATATATATATATATATATATTAGGGGTGTGCACCGGCCACTTTTCGTGTTTTGTGTTTTGGTTTTGGATCTGGATCTTTCTTCGTGTTTTGGATCTGGATTGGTTTTGCCAAAACCACCCTTCCGTGTTTTGGGTTCTGGGTTTTGTGTTTTGGATCTGTATTTTTTTGAAAAAAAGCATAAAAACAGCTAAAATCACAGAATTTGTAGGTTTTTCTGCTCCTATGCTATTATTAACCTCAATAACCTTAATTTCCACTCATTTCCAGTCTATTCTGAACACCTCACACCTCACAATAGTGTTTTTATGTCCAAAAGGTTGCACCGAGGTAGCTGGATGACTATGCTAAGCGACACGAGTGGGCGGCACAAACACGTGACCCATCTAGGAGTGACACTGCAGTGGCAGGCAGGATGGCAGTTAGAAAAACTAGGCCCCAAACTGTACATAATGCAAAGAAAAAAAGAGGTGCAAGATGGAATTGTCCTTGGGCCCTCCCACCCACCCTTATGTTGTATAAACAGGACATGCACACTTTAACAAATCAATCATTTCAGCGCCAGGGTCTGCCACACAACTGTGGCTGAAATGATTGGTTCGTTTGGGCCCCCACAAAACAAGCTGGCAATTAATGTGTCCCTGCACAAACTGGCTCTACGGAGGCAAGATGTCATCCTCATCCTCCTCATCCACCGATTCCTCACCCTCTTCAGTGTGTACATCCTCATCCTCACAAAGTATTAACTCGTCCCCACTTGAATCCACCACCACAGGTCCCTCTGTACCTTCTGGAGGCTGGTCTCCCTGGAAGAGCTGATAATTCATTTTGATGAACATCATCTTCTCCACATTCTGTGGAAGCAACCTCCTACGCCTTTCGCTGACAAGGTTCCCGGCTGCACTAAACACTCTTTCGGAGTACACACTGGAGGGGGGGCAACTCAGGTAAAATAGAGCCAGTTTGTACAGGGGCCTCCAAATTGCCTCTTTTTCCTGCCAGTACAGGTATGGACTGTCTGACATGCCTACTTGGATGCTGTCACCGATGTAATCCTCCACCATTCTGTCAATGGTGACAGTATCATATGCAGTGACAGTAGACATGTCAGAAATTGTTGCCAGGTCCTTCAGTCCGGACCAGATGTCCAAACTTGGTCCTGCCTGCCCTGCATCACCGCCAGCGGGTTGCTTAGGATACCTAAGTTTTTTCCTGGCAGCCCCAGTTGCGGGAGAAAATGAAGAAGGAGCCGTTGACGTGTCACGTTCCGCTTCAGCTGACAGTGTGTTCACCAGCAGGTCTTTGCACCTCTGCAGGCTTGTGTCGGCCGGAAAGAGAGACACCACATAGGCTTTAAACCTAGGATCGAGCACGGTGGCCAAAATGTAGTGGTCTGATTTCAACAGATTGACCACCCTGGAATCCTGGCAAAGCGAATGAAGGGCTTCATCCACAAGTCCCACATGCCGAGCGGAATCGCTCCGTCTTAGCTCCTCCTTCACTTTCTCCAGCTGCTTCTGCAAAAGCCTGATGAGGGGAATGACCTGACTCAAGCTGGCAGTGTCTGAACTGACTTCACGTGTGGCAAGTTCGAAGGGCTGAAGAACCTTGCACAACACGGAAATCATTCTCCACTGCGCTTGAGTCAGGTGCATACCCCCTCCTTTGCCTATGTCATAGGTGGATGTATAGGCTTGTATGGCCTTTTGCTGCTCCTCCATCCTCTGAAGCATATAGAGGGTTGAGTTCCACCGCGTCACAACCTCTTGCTTCAGGTGATGGCGGGGCAGGTTCAAGAGTGTTTGCTGGCGCTCCAGTCTTCGGCACGCAGTCGCTGAATGGCGAAAGTGGCCAGAAATTTTTCGGGCCACCCAAAGCGTCTCCTGCACGCCCCTGTCGCTTTTCAGAAAATTCTGCACCACCAAGTTTATTGTGTGAGCAAAACATGGGACGTGCTGGAATTTGCCCAGATGTAATGCCCGCACAATATTGGTGGCGTTGTCAGATATCACAAATCCCCAGGAGAGTCTAAGTGGGGTAAGCCACTGGGCGATGATTTCCCTCAGTTTCTCTAAGAGGTTGTCGGCGGTGTGCCTCTTACTGAAACCGGTGATACACAGCGTAGCCTGCCTTGTAACGAGCTGGCGTTTCTGAGATGCTGCTACTGGTGACGCTGCTGCTGTTGCTGCGTAAGGTGATACATCTACCCAGTGGGCTGTCACAGTCATATAGTCCTTAGTCTGCCCTGTTCCACTTGTCCACATGTCCGTGGTTAAGTGGACATTGTGTACAACGGCATTTTTCAGGACACTGAGGACACTTTTTCTGACGTTTCTGTACAGTCTCGGTATCGCCTGCCTAGTGAAGTGGAATCTAGACGGGATTTGGAACCGGGGACACACTACCTCCATCAATTGTCTAAATCCCACTGCACTAATGGCGGATACCGGACGCACGTCTAACACCAACATAGCAGTCAAGGCCTCAGTTATACGTTTTGCTTCAGGATGACTGCTGTCGTACTTCATCCTCCTCGCTAAGGACTGTTGGAGGGTCAATTGTTTAGTAAAAGTAGTGGTGTTCCTACTTCCTCTCTGGGATGATGAACGACTCCCAGCAGCAGCAGCAACAGCAGCAGCGGCAGCAGTAGGCGTAGCAATGCAGGATCCTCCGGAGGAATCCCGGATAGGAGAGTCAGTCATGCCAGTGATATGGCCTGCAGGACTACTTCCGATCCTGACTAAGGAGGAAATTGACGAGGAGGGAGTTGACGGTGTGGTTTGCAGGCGCTTGGATACAACAGGACAACGGGATTTAGGTGTCCCTGGACTGCTTACGGTCTGAGCCAAAGTTTCTGAACTTGACAGTAACTTTTTATGAACGCGCTGCAGGTGCCGTATAAGGGAGGATGTTCCTAGGTGGTTGACGTCCCTACCCCTACTTATTTCACCTTTACATATGGTACATATGGCAAGACAGTTGTTGTCCGGATTTGGATAGAAATATTGCCAGACCAAAGAGGTGGAATGTTTGGTCTTCTGCCCAGGCATGACCGTGATGGGCTTTTTCATCCCACGGACAACAACTGTCTCCCCCGGAGCCTGATTTAAACAAACCACATCACCATCAGAATCCTCCTCGCCAACTTCCTCCTCAGCGCCAGCTACACCAGTATCCTCATCCTGTTGTACTTCAACAGTGACATCTTCAATTTGCATATCAGCAAGTGGACTGTGGGTGCTCCTTTCAGCACTTGCAGGGGGCGTGCAAATGGTGGAAAGAGCCACCTCTTCCCGTCCAGTGCTGGGAAGGTCAGGCATCGCAACCACCACCACACTTGGACTCTCTTTGGGGATTTGTGATATCTTCTTAGAAAGCACAGTTCTTCGCTGTGCTTTTGCCAGCTTAACTCTTTTGATTTTTTTAGTGGGAGGAGTGCTTCCATCGTCATGTGAAGCTGAACCACTAGTCATGAACATACTAGGGATCGACCTTAGCCGTTCCTTGCCACTCCGTGTCGTAAATGGCATATTGGCAAGTTTACGTTTCTCTTCAGCTGATTTAAATGTCTTTTTCAAGGTCATTTTCCTGAACTTTGCCATTTGGGATTGTATGTGCCCTCTACTATGACATTGGGCATCGGCCTTGGCAGACGACGTTGATGGCATGTTATCGTCTATGTCATGACTAGTGGCAGCAGCTTCAGCACTAGGAGGAAGTGGTTCTTGATCTTTCTCTATTTTATTTTTATCGGAGAAAGTTTGGTCCTCCATTTATGTTATATCGATTTGATATATACGTGCGGCTAAACACAGAAAATAAATTTTTTTTTGGTTCGGACTGGAGTGTACTTTGTGGGTTACAGCACCCTTTAACGGTCAAGCCAGCCGGCCCTTTACTTATGACACAGGCGCACTCTTGGCACTACTTTGTTGATGCACGTGCGGCTACTGCGCACACAATTCACAAACACAGAAAATAATTTTTTTTTGGTTTGGACTGGAGTGTACTTTGGGGGTTACAGCACCCTTTAACGGTCAAGCCAGCCGGCCCTTTACTTATGACACAGGCGCACGCTTGGCACTACTTTGTTGATGCACGTGCGGCTACTGCGCACACAATTCACAAACACAGAAAATAATTTTTTTTTGGTTTGGACTGGAGTGTACTTTCGGGGGTTACAGCACCCTTTAACGGTCAAGCCAGCCGGCCCTTTACTTATGACACAGGCGCACTCTTGGCACTACTTTGTTGATGCACGTGCGGCTACTGCGCACACAATTCACAAACACAGAAAATAATTTTTTTTTAGGTTTGGACTGGAGTGTACTTTCGGGGGTTACAGCACCCTTAACGGTCAAGCCAGCCGGCCCTTTACTTATGACACAGGCGCACGCTTGGCACTACTTTGTTGATGCACGTGCGGCTACTGCGCACACAATTCACAAACACAGAAAATAATTTTTTTTTGGTTTGGACTGGAGTGTACTTTCGGGGGTTACAGCACCCTTTAACGGTCAAGCCAGCCGGCCCTTTACTTATGACACAGGCGCACGCTTGGCACTACTTTGTTGATGCACGTGCGGCTACTGCGCACACAATTCACAAACACAGAAAATAATTTTTTTTTAGGTTTGGACTGGAGTGTACTTTCGGGGGTTACAGCACCCTTAACGGTCAAGCCAGCTGGCCCTTTACTTATGACACAGGCGCACGCTTGGCACTACTTTGTTGATGCACGTGCGGCTACTGCGCACACAATTCACAAACACAGAAAATAATTTTTTTTTTGGTTTGGACTGGAGTGTACTTTCGGGGGTTACAGCACCCTTAACGGTCAAGCCAGCCGGCCCTTTACTTATGACACAGGCGCACGCTTGGCACTACTTTGTTGATGCACGTGCGGCTACTGCGCACACAATTCACAAACACAGAAAATAATTTTTTTTTTGGTTTGGACTGGAGTGTACTTTCGGGGGTTACAGCACCCTTAACGGTCAAGCCAGCCGGCCCTTTACTTATGACACAGGCGAACGCTTGACACTACTTTGTTGATGCACGTGCGGCTACTGCGCACACAATTCACAAACACAGAAAATAATTTTTTTTTGGTTTGGACTGGAGTGTACTTTCAGGGGTTACAGCACCCTTAACGGTCAAGCCAGCCGGCCCTTTACTTATGACACAGGCGCACGCTTGGCACTACTTTGTTGATGCACGTGCGGCTACTGCGCACACAATTCACAAACACAGAAAATAATTTTTTTTTGGTTTGGACTGGAGTGTACTTTCGGGGGTTACAGCACCCTTTAACGGTCAAGCCAGCCGGCCCTTTACTTATGACACAGGGGCACTCTTGGCACTACTTTGTTGATGCACGTGCGGCTACTGCGCACACAATTCACAAACACAGAAAATAATTTTTTTTTAGGTTTGGACTGGAGTGTACTTTCGGGGGTTACAGCACCCTTAACGGTCAAGCCAGCCGGCCCTTTACTTATGACACAGGCGCACGCTTGGCACTACTTTGTTGATGCACGTGCGGCTACTGCGCACACAATTCACAAACACAGAAAATAATTTTTTTTTGGTTTGGACTGGAGTGTACTTTCGGGGGTTACAGCACCCTTTAACGGTCAAGCCAGCCGGCCCTTTACTTATGACACAGGCGCACGCTTGGCACTACTTTGTTGATGCACGTGCGGCTACTGCGCACACAATTCACAAACACAGAAAATAATTTTTTTTTAGGTTTGGACTGGAGTGTACTTTCGGGGGTTACAGCACCCTTAACGGTCAAGCCAGCCGGCCCTTTACTTATGACACAGGCGCACGCTTGGCACTACTTTGTTGATGCACGTGCGGCTACTGCGCACACAATTCACAAACACAGAAAATAATTTTTTTTTTGGTTTGGACTGGAGTGTACTTTCGGGGGTTACAGCACCCTTAACGGTCAAGCCAGCCGGCCCTTTACTTATGACACAGGCGCACGCTTGGCACTACTTTGTTGATGCACGTGCGGCTACTGCGCACACAATTCACAAACACAGAAAATAATTTTTTTTTGGTTTGGACTGGAGTGTACTTTCGGGGGTTACAGCACCCTTTAACGGTCAAGCCAGCCGGCCCTTTACTTATGACACAGGCGCACGCTTGGCACTACTTTGTTGATGCACGTGCGGCTACTGCGCACACAATTCACAAACACAGAAAATAATTTTTTTTTAGGTTTGGACTGGAGTGTACTTTCGGGGGTTACAGCACCCTTAACGGTCAAGCCAGCCGGCCCTTTACTTATGACACAGGCGCACGCTTGGCACTACTTTGTTGATGCACGTGCGGCTACTGCGCACACAATTCACAAACACAGAAAATAATTTTTTTTTTGGTTTGGACTGGAGTGTACTTTCGGGGGTTACAGCACCCTTAACGGTCAAGCCAGCCGGCCCTTTACTTATGACACAGGCGCACGCTTGGCACTACTTTGTTGATGCACGTGCGGCTACTGCGCACACAATTCACAAACACAGAAAATATATTATTTTTTTAGCACTTGGGGGGAGCACCCCTGATGGACAGAGCACCCCCTGGACAACACTACAGCACCCCTTTAGGACTGGGACACTGCACAGGACTTTGGAACTGACTGCACAACACAGTCCAGCCAGCCCCTATGGACTTTGAAGTAGTGGACACAGCCCCTATTAACAACAGCAGCACAGCACAACACAGCCAGCCCCTATGGACTTTGAAGTAGTGGACAACAGCAGCACTACACTACACTACACTACACAGCACTAACTCCCACCCTCCCTCTTCACTGTCCACAGCCGAGTGAGAAAATGGCGCCGACGCGGGTACCTTATATAGGATCCAAAACCCGCGAGACTCGGAAGGCGGGATGATGACGTTTTGCCTCGATGTCAGATCCGAGTCAGGCGGGAAAAGTCGAGCCTGACTCGGATCGGACTCGGATCGGGGGGGCTCGGGGGGGTTCGGATTTCAGAAATCCGAACCCGCTCACCCCTAATATATATATATGTGTGTGTGTAGGGGAAGGGGGCACCAGTCAAAATTTTGCCCAGTGCACCAAATAGCCTAGGGCCGGCTCTGCACATATCAAATCTGCATTCAGACATAGGCGTATGATTTGTTTTCTGGGAATGTATAGTACGGCCAACTCAGCATGAGACCCGTCATGTCTCAAACACCATTATATGTAATCATTTAGAAACAAAAATCTGATTTTCATTCCTCCACCTATAGCCACAACAAGTGTCTGGAATGCTGCTAAACCTGTTGGCGGTTTATTTCTGATACGAAACATAGGGGTAAATTAATTAGTCCTCTCCCGGCAATAATGCTTCTAAATTTAAACTAAGGTCGCTAGGTGCAAAAAGGTTGGAGGAAGATTATATATATATATATATATATATATATAATAAAACCTGTTTTAAAATAAGTACTGGGAGAAAAAGAAATAGAAATCAATATTGTGCATTTTATCTAAACCACAGTAGAAGATAGCAGGCTTGCAGAGACAAGGTTTAAAACCGATGCAATCAATGCCTCATACACACTGTCATTTATCTTGTTTTATAGGATTCATCAAAAGCTTTACAGTTTAACAGAAAGCAGACACACTGATTCATGTATAGACTTCTCCGAGTCTGAGTCTTGCTCCTTCCCTTTGTCCTTGAGTCTGTAAACCTGAGAAGTTAACAGTTACGCAACTGGCAGAGGCTAAGGCCAGAGGAAGGCACGGCAGATGGCAGAAATTACAGAGCAAGGGAGACATGCGAGTTCCAGGGAAAGAAAAATGGCGTTCTATGCTAAAATATTAAAGCAAGGTGCTAAATCACGCACAGCAGGTGATAACATCTGCAGGTTTCCAAAAAGATATGCTGGAAGGAATACAGTTACTCCAAAAATGGCTACAGAGAACCTGGCTGCAAGGGATAATTAAAGAGAAACTGTCTAGAATGGAATAAAACAAATAATAGCTCCCTACAGCAAAGCAATATACAGTAGGAGTGAGCATGGTCATTGCTTAATATTACAGATGAGGAACATTGTACAGAGCTATATTAGCCCTGATGCTCAGCACACTGCATCCAGAGGGTATATGACCACCATCAGCTCCATAGAAATTAATAACGGGCACAAGTGATGGGAGATGTGTGAAAAAAATCACTGTGGTGTGGCCACACCCGCCGAAACTAAGCTATATGCTCACCAGTGGTGCGTGCCTACGAGGGGGGAGCAATCTTCCCCAGTATGCAGTCGAGAAGTCGGCGGATCTAATACCGACAGTCGGTTTCCTGACTGCTTAATCCCGGCGAGGGTTAAATGACAGGCGTCTAAATCTAGATGCCTGTCATTTTATCAACGCCAAGAGAGCGGCGCCCGGCATCCCGATCGAAGGGACGCCGAGTGAGGATAGCCGCAGGGGGGTGGGAAGGGTTAGGTTTAGGGTTCCTGAGGGGGACTTAGGGTTAGGCACCCCCATGGGAAGTTAGTGTTAGGCTAGGGGAAGGGAGGGTTAGGGTTAGGCACCCCCCCCGGGGGACTTAGGTTTAGGTGACGGGGAAGGGGGGGTTAGATTTAGGCACTTAGAGGGGGGATTAGGGTTAGGCACTGGGGGGGGACGTTAGGGTTAGGCACCCCTAAGAGAGGGTTAGGGTTAGGGGGTAGAATTAGGTTAGACAATACTTACCGTGGATGATCGGTATTTCCTCCTCTGCCGGGATGCCGCTGTCGGGAATCCAATCGCCGGGCATGGGTCCGGCTGTAAATCATACCGATTCCATCTTCCCCCTGTACAGCTTTCCTCAGTTCCCAGCCCCGGGTAATTAGTACCTGCCCCCCTATCAGTACCCCTTATCAATGTCACCTTTATCTTAGTGCTCTACACTGGAGCACATAGCACTGCATGGGAGATATTAGGGGAGAGGAGTGAGGGGGAAAAGA
Organism: Taudactylus pleione; assembly: GCA_031769625.1. Taxonomy (NCBI): domain Eukaryota; kingdom Metazoa; phylum Chordata; class Amphibia; order Anura; family Myobatrachidae; genus Taudactylus; species Taudactylus pleione. The sequence goes on along the minus strand of JAUIMM010000229.1, from coordinate 3,976,165 downwards.
TAGAGGAAGCCAGCGATTTAGCAGCATGGATACTTCCCTGGAGTTTTCTAAAGTGTCCTGTCTACCTACTTCTACTAGCAGTGCATGTTTTCGTACTACGCACTTCCCGGAGCTACCCGTATACAAGTGCTGGTGAAGCAAGTCGTACAAATCCCTAGTTGTGGCTCAGTAGGAGGAACTTCTGGCTCAGTGGGAGGTGTTCTCAATTTGGCTAAGTTAAGAGAGGGCGTTCGATGACTCTGCAGTCTGTGCAGAGTTACACGTAATAAGCCTGTTTAAAGACGCATCGCTAGCACCAAGGATAATAGGGCAGGTACCAGTGTGAACTGATAATGATGACAGTGATGAACCCAAGTGTACAGATATTGGCGGCCCACCTGCAGCTCAGCTTAAGGCAGATATATGCATTGTTTTTCTGTGCATGCAAAATGGGAGCCTCAGGCCCATTATGGTGTCACTGCACGGGAAGAACAGGTGTACTGATAATAATATGTCCTCTTGATATACAGCTCATCACAATCATACCAGAGGAACTCTGCAGCCCCAACAAGTCGTCTATCTTGTTGGGGCTGCAACAAGTCGTCTATCCGCAGTAACATTGCTGAGTCTCTGCAGGATATTGGGATGCAGAAGTATATATACATTTTATTACACAAAACTACTAACTGTATGCACACATTCTGCATAGGAGTGACCACTCGTTGTGACCAACAATGTCGTTAGTAGTCACCAGCGCCTCGGCCCATGGTACAGCAGATACACAATGCAATTTGTTTCTAAAGCAGCAATTTCTGCTTTGACTGATATTTGCGGATCTTCATAAAATTGTTTCTTTTCATGAACATTGAAACAAACTGTGCCACACCCAGGGCATATAAAATGCCTTCTGTCTACTTTTTTTTGCAGGCCTGTAAATACTGGCTGCTTTTGCATGTAGCCTGAACACTGGACAGCTCTATTTGTACACTGCAATTTAGATGTGAGTTTGAACACGTCCCTCCCAAATCTAAGTGCCTGATTCAGAGGCGCACGCTATTTGCGTGCGCTCGCTCTGAATCAGGGCGTCCCTATTTTTTTTTTTAACGGCCTCCAGGCCGCTCGCACAGCTGTGGGTGACCACCCACAGCGTGTGCGTGCGGCCTGGCGATGGTCACGATTATCGTGACCATCGGGCTTGCACTTAGACCCTGTGGTAGGGTCTCAGGTCTCGCAAGGAGCAGGAAGTCCACTACTGACATCACTAGTTCCTTCGGGAATGCCTCTGTTTGTGCAGCCACCCCCCTACAAAACGGGGCGACATCGACAGCCGCACCGTCTTGTAGCGCGCAATGGCCCACCATCGACCTGCTTGCGAGTGCTATGCGCTCGCGAGCGGGTCTGAATCAGGCCCTAATTCAGCAAGGATCGCTATTGCAATTATGCATGTAGACGGCCAATTGTTGCGTACTGCGCATGCGTATGCATTGCAATGTGCGTGCGCGAAGGATCCACTGCGATCATGCTGCAAACACAGAGACTACGCAGAACCATCGCAGAGTGATTGACAGGAAGTGAGCGATTGGGAGTGGTGATGGGGGGGTGGTCAGTGAAACACAGGCGTGCCTAGGGGCGCCGAGAGCCGCACCATCGCGGAGAAAAAATAGAACAGCCCAGCGTGTGCTGGTTTGCTTTGATGTAAGAAGGAGGGGAGGTTTCGCCGGACCCGGGCCCCCGCTGGGCCCTTCCAGCAAGTATGGACCCAGCAAGTATGGGCCCAGGGAAATTAGTACCAACTCCCCCCCCCCTTCTCGGCGCCCCTGCGCGTGCCAGTGCATTTGAACGCCGTTACATGGGCGTTCATAAATGGCATACGCAGCTTGAGTTATCACTGCGTTCTGAGTTAGGTTAGGGCTGCTGTAATTCTGCGTGAGGGACCGATGGTACTCAATGTTACCGATGTTTGTGAAGGATTGCAAAGTATTACGGATGTGAGATAGCGGTATTTGGAGGCAGTGGGCATCTCTATGCTGGCAATCATTCGCATATTTTCACAGCAGACCTGTGTGCCATTACGGAGCTGCGATCACAATAGCGATCCTTGCTGAATTAGGCCATAAATCTTTCCCACCTGTAGTGCACTATGGTTCCTTTCAACGGACAAAGGGCCTGATTCACTATCGTACGCAACTGCGTTTGCAATAGCGATTATGGACACAGTTCAACTGTGATAGTATGCTATTTCATTGCTATGGTTATTCCCTCGCAGCACTACATAAGGACGCCCACTTTACCTTAAACACATTTGTAATGTTTAGCAATACTTCTAAACCATCGGTACAATCGAGTACCATCGCAGCCTCACACACACTTGCACAAGCTCTGACCTTACTCATAAATTGCTAACTACCACGTACGCTATGAGGCCTCAGGCTGCGTATGGCATTGCAGTGGCTAATCTATGCATGCCCCTGCAATGGTGTTCAAACGCACTGGCACGCCTGCATTTGCCCGACCACCCCCCCATCATACGCATGCGCAGTATGCAACAATCGGCCATTTGTGTGCATAATCGCAGTTGCATATGGTAGTGAATGAGCCCCAAAGTTACTTGCTTTTTGCTTTTCCCCAAACTCAGAATCAGGCCCTCAAACTTCACGTTTGATAGTTACTGTAAGTTGAAAAGATTTTGCTCCAATACATGCAAAATGGGTTAACATGCAGAAGGGTTAAAAACAAGAATTAGTAATCCGAGCATAAAACGTGAATATTCAATGTCCTTCGCTGCTCCTAACTTTCCAGGTGCTGGAACAGATGGTATGTCTTCTAACATCTGCAATGTTTGGTATCTGGGACCTTTCCCCATAGATCTCTCCTGCTCTATTACATTCTTGCCTTCATATAAAGGTCTCCTCATCAGCTGTGACAGCACAGGTGACAGGACGTGTCTGAGATTTACAGATACAGGACAGTAATGACTTACTTTCCAGTAAATGTTTAGGAAAGGCCTGGATATATGGTAATGAATTTATACCTTTGATAAGGTGTACAGAAATCACAGCACTTTCCTGATTATATCTAACAATATTGATATTAAAAGTCCATCCTATGAATATAATAATACAGATATGTTCGGTGTACCGCTACTTGAGAAGGTCCAAAACAAAAAAACTTCCACCCAGCAGCAAATGGTTAGAGGAGATATACAAATGAAGGCCGCCAGTCACACAAGGAGAGGGAGCAATCTCAAATAGATTAAATGCCGTTACCTGAGGTGAATCCCAATCAATCGGATATATGCTGTTGGCGTGGAGGGGATCAGCCCTCTTGATGCACCTGTGTCTTCTTTCCCAGAATGTCTGGAAGACTTCAAAATTTCAGGGAGCTCTCCCAGAAACCCAAGAGAGTAGCTCAGCCTCCCAGATCCAACCACTTCCCCCAGCAAAATGGGCAGCCTAGGGGCACAATCGCACTATGCATAGTGAATCTCATCATCATGAACCCCACCCTTGTTGCACAATGTCGCTAATTTAACAAACAAGACTTAGGGCTCTATTCAGTGGCGTAACTTCATCCCAGGTGCCCGGAGGCAAGATAAATGTCGGTGCCCCCCCCCAAATTAAAATGTACCACCCCCCCAGCACCTATGCCAGCCCCAGCTGCCGCCCCCCTATGCAATTCCCCCAGTAGTGGTCCCCCTGTGCAGTGCCCTCTGTAGAGGTCCCCCTATGCAGTGCCGCCTATGTAATGGTCCCCCTGTGCAGTGCCGCCCCAGTAATGGTCCCCCTATGCAGTACTTCCAGTAGTGGTCCCCCTTTGCAGTGCCCCAGTAGTAAGGGCCCCTGTAGTGCCCCCAGTAGTAAGCCCTCTGTAGTGCTCCCAGTAGTAAGCCCCCTGTAGTAAACTCCTTGTAGTGCCCCCAGTAGTAAGCCCCCAGTAATGCCCCCTGTAGAAAGCCCCCAGTAATGCCCCTTTAAGCCCCCAGTAATGCCCCCTGTAGTAAGCCCCCTGTAGAAAGCCCCCAGTAATGCCCCCTGTAGTAAGCCCCCTGTAGTAAGCCCCCATAATGCCCCCTGTAATGCCCCCTGTAGAAAGCCCCTGTAATGCCCCCTGTAATAAGCCCCTGTAATGCCCCCTGTAGTGAGCCCCTGTAATGCCCCCTGTAGTGCTTCCAGTAATGCCCCCTGTAGTGTGCCCCCAGTAATGCCCCCTGTAGTGAGCCCCCAGTAATGCCCCCTGTAGTGAGCCCCCAGTAATGCCCCCTGTAGTGAGCCCCTAGTAATGCCCCCTGTAGTGAGCCACCAATAATGCCCCCTGTAGTGACACCCTCCCCTCCCCGGGAGCGCACACACATACCAAAAACAAAAAAACAATACTTACCTTAAGCCCCTGCTCCAGTGCTGCTGCCATCCGTCCCCGGCGCCCGCTCCTTGGAACAATGGGAGTGACGTCATGACGTCACTCTCATAGTGCTTTGCGGGACCCGGAAGCGGAGCTCAGGAGTGAGCTCCGTTCCTCCGGCTGCCGCCGGGGGGAAAGAAGGAGCCAGGCGCCCGCTGGTAAAACACTTAGCGGGTGCCCGGCCCCCGTATTGATGCCGCTGGAGGTGGAGCGCCGATCAGCAGCACTTCATCTCCATAGCAGTGCCCGGAACGGCCCAGGGGACAATGGAGCCAGGTGCCCCCTTAAGGGCTGGAACCCGGCTGCAAATGACTCCATTGTCTCCGGGAGTTCCGCCACTGGCTCTATTTATTAACATTATTTTTACTAAAATAAAGTGAAAAAGGGTGTTTTCACACCCTTTTCACATTATTTTAGTATCAACTATAGTTATTACAGGGCAATTGGAGTAGAATTCATAAAATTCTACTCCAACCCCTAAGTATGACTTATTTTTAGTAAGCAGATCGCATTTCCCAAAGTTACTAAAAATAAATTGTAAAAAAATATTGGGGAAAACCCTGTGATAATAACGCCACCTGGAGGTGGTGTTATCCAGGGTCTCCCCCGGTTACCGGACTCCTGCTCCGCTCTGACGGAGAGAGCAAAGCCGGGAGTCGGTCCCAGAAATCAGCTGTGTGGTCTAAACAGACCGCAAGCTGATTATGTAAAAAAAAGGAAAAAAAAAATTGTCAAAAATAGTTATTACTTAAATGACTCCAGGGACCAGTGATCGGGCCTCCGATGATGTCTCCACTCCGGTCAGCTGGTCTACCATAGTGCACTGCGGCCCGGTCATCAAGTGATCGGGTCCCAGTGCAGTATGGGAGATCACCTGATCGGAGGCATGGAGGATATCACTGGAGGCCCGGATCATGCAGGCAAGTGTAATTAAGGGAGAGGGGGGGTCGCAGGGGATCCGTTATCACGGGGGGCGGGGCTTAGCGCCACTAGTCACTACCGTGACTAGTGTGCGGAGGGGATTCGCAGGGACAGAGCTCTATCACAAGCTCTGTCCCTGCAAGGGATTTGTAGTAAATCCTGTGGTATTGCCTGAATTCGCAATGCGAATTCAGTCGATAATATCACACTACAATCTGCATTCAATATGCGGATTGTAGTAAATAGAGCCCTTAGGGGTCTATTTACTAATGCTGGTCCATTTTCCAGTGTTTAAGACCATGTGATCGACTGTCATTTGCTCCCATACATTACCAGGTTTTCATTCCAACCAGCCAGATTGGACAGATATCTGACAGATAATTTTATAGTGTATACCCAGCTATAGCAGTGTTAGGAGACAGAGTGAAAAGTGATAAGAAAGTGATAAGGTGCCAGCCAATCAGCTCCCAGCTGTCATTTTTCAAACACAGCCTGTGAGATGACATTTGGGAGCTGATTGGCTGGCACCTTATCACTTTCTTATCACTTTTCACTCTGTCTCCTAACACTGCTTAGTAAATAGACCCCTTATTCTACTGAACATTTCTCCTCCTCCTTTCATCCATCACTCTCTCTATCCATATAATTATGTTAAAGACCTGGTCATTATAAGTTATCTGAATATATGGAGAAAGTTTAAACGTGCCATAACGAAAAATCCTCCTAACAATGCAAATGGATAAATATAGAGACAGGAGACTTGTATAAGGATGCACATTTTGCTGATGTGCTAGCTAAATACATATACACAGCTTTTTCAGTCTTCTGTACCTAAATTAACATAAAACATAGCTTACTATGCAGAGCCACTAGCATTACTGAGCTCTAGAACCCAAAATAACACTGCGTGCATATCATTATGCTGCATTTACAAGACTGGTAGGCATTTTTGCCAATAAACAGGTGTATATTCATAAAGATCTACTGTATATAAAACACACAGTAAGGGACACCAGGAAAGGTATGAAGGGCCGAACAAATAGGAAGTTTGCTACTGCTCTCTGTGTATAATTGGAGGAAACTAATGGAGCGTACACACGGTCAGATTTGTCAGACTTGTCAGATTTGTCAGATGAACGACTGAACGATTGAACGATTTGGACGATTTGACCAAAGTTTTGAACGATTTGAACGATTGAACGATTTTTGACTGCATTAAAATGAATGGAATCGTCCAAGTCTGACTGCAAACCCATCAGATGTCAGATATCGTTATCTGACAAACGGGAACGCGCATCGTTGATCGTCCATCGTTCAGGCATGTCAGATATGAACGATTTTCCTTCAGATATGAACGACTGAACGATTTTTAAATCGTTATCGTCCATATCTGAAGAAAAAATCTGATCGTGTGTATGCACCATAAGATGTAATGAATGCAGTCTCCATACAAGCTCTGAAATAATGTCTGTGAAGTACAATAAGCCAAGAATTTCCAATTACAGTAAGATGCAGAGCAAACAATGCATGCACAGGTGATCTATATATACTGGCTCTGCTTATTCCCTCTCCATACAAAACCCAACTCTCCCTGATTGTCAGAAAAACTCCCTGAAATAGCAGCAATCTCCCTGTCTCCCTGAAGAGTCTAGAAATCTCCCTGATTGCACCTTACTCCATTATGAAGCTGTTATATAAAAAATAAGAGATATATACATTCCAATGGGATCATTAGTATAATTTCCCTGCATTGGTTATAAGGCACAGTGATCCCTATGGCTACAGGCATTTTCTGAAAAGTATCAGTGTGTTTTCCTCAACAAGTAGATCTTACTAACTGCTTTGGGGCTCGTTTACATTTGGATGTAAGTCATGTTTATGACACGCCTCTCAGATGTAAAAGTACACGCCCACTTTACCACCGCGCTCATAGGTGCTGCTTTCACAATCTCCCTGAAATACTTTTTCAAAAGTAGGCAAGTATGACAAAACCTCACCATCAAGTTGTAGAAGTGATGGTGAGGTGTGCAATGGAAACTGGCCTCCGGATGAAGAATATTGAATTCTGGTATGGAAACTGTAATTATTGACAGTTCTAAGCAATCAATGATATACCTGTTTCACTTAATATTTATTCTACTCTATAGAAGTGCAGGATGGTCTAAAGCACCGTGCGTTGCTAAAATAGTGTCAGCTTAATTTAATAACCATGCAGCTGATATTATATAACCACAATTCTCCATAAGGTTACTGCTGTGTACTATCCCTAGAGCAAATTGGGACTTTAAGCTTACGACTTATTGCGCTTAGAAAAGCGGAACGGGTGTACAGGATGTGTGTAAGTCTGGGCACATCACACCAAGGGCGTGTTCACGCTAAATGCGTCATATGCTGACCACAAGAAAGATACCTGTTTGGTGTTGGATTGCTTGCAGATGCAGCACAGACGGTGTAATGGTTAGCGTTACTGTCTCACAGCACTGAGGTCGTGGGTTTGATTCCCACCATGGCCCTAACTGTGTGGAGTTTGTATATTCTCCCTGTGCTTGCGTGGATTTCCTCTGGGTACTCCAGTTTCCTCTCACACTCCAAAAATATAGTGGTAGGTTAATTGGCTCCCAGCAAACAATTAACTCTAGTGTGAACGTGTGTTAAGGAATATAGGGCCTGATTCAGACCCACTCGCGAGCGGCTGTCCGCTCGCAAGTGGGTCGATGTTATGGACTGAGCATGCGCACGACGGAGGGAGCTCCGTCGTGCGCATGCGCCAGTGTCCGATCAAAGGGGGCGTGCTGTCAATGTTGATTGACAGCACGCCCCCTTTGGTGGGTGTGCCGGGGGCGTGCCTCCCTGACGGGGGCGTTCCCACGGGAACGCCTCCCGTCAGAAGCCGGCCCACTGACATGATAGAGCCAAAATCACTCCGGAGCTTGCGGTTGAAAACCTCAACCGCAGGCTCCGACTCGCAATTTCGATGGTCGCGATGGTCTCGACCATCGCGGCCATCACAATGCACGCTCGTATAGCCTGTGGGTGGTGACCCACAGCTATACGAGCGTCCAGGAGGACGCTCCATGAAAATGGAGCCCGGCCCTCATTCAGAGCGTGCGCTCTGCTCAGAGCATACGGCTCTGAATGAGGGCCATAGATTGTAAGCTCCACTGGGGCAGGGACTGATGTGAATGGCCAAATATTCTCTGTAAAGCGCTGCGGAATATGTGTGTGCTATATAAATAAATGGTAATAAATAAGATGCTTGAACCCTGCTGCAATAGGAGAACTGATGATGATTGGATGAGTATGTCTGAATCCCTTTCACTTATACTATTACTATTGTAATGTGCCTGCTATGGTCTATTTGCATTATTACAGTGATATTTGCAATCGGTCTGCAGCAAGAAAACAGATTCCCATTTGATCTTTTAAAGGGAAAGACAATGTTTGTATATATTTGATCTTGTTGGTTTATATTTGCACCTGGCTTTAATTTCCTTTTACATGGAATATATCAGTGCTGGAGCAAGGCTCACTGCCTCCTTGTGCCAGCCCCGCCCCCCAAATACGTGACCTTAAGCGAGGAGGACAGCTGCCCGGATGTTCTGGGCAGCTCTGTATACTGCAGGGTGCATACACAGAACATTCTTTGGCTGCTCTGAGCAGCACTGAAGCAACTCTACTGGCCACAGGGTGCCTTCCCAGGCACCCTACTAGCCAGATGCAGGAGTTGTGGGGTAGCAACGGTGCCACCCCCAGGGTCCGGCACCCTGGGCGACAACACCACTTGCACACCCTTCCCTGCAGTCCTGGACTATATTGTGTATAAATAGAGTACTGTAATTTTAGCATCTACTACTATCATTGTGAATCCACACCCCTGGTGTATACTAAGCACATACTGTATAAGGCCCTAATTCAGAGCCGCTCGCTCTGAATCAGGGCCCTCCTCCATTAAAATGGAGCGTCCTCCTGGACGCTCGTATAGCTGTGGGTGACCACCCACAGCATATACGAGCGTCCAAAAAGATGGTCGCGATGGTCTTGACCATTGCGACCATCGGACTTGCGAGGGAAACCCTGCGGTCGGGTTTCCCAGCCACAAGCCCTGGAGTGATTTTGGCTCTGTCAGATCCAAAATCACTCCCACTGACATCACTAGTGATGTCAGTGGGGCCGGCTTCAGACGGTTGGCGTTCCCATGGGAACGCCTCCGTCTGGCCGGCACGCCCACCAAAGGGGGCGTGCTGTCAGTCACCATCGACAGCACGCCCCCTTTGGTGCGAGACCCGGAGCGACAGCTTGGCTGTCGCAGTCCGGGTCTCGCGCATGCGCACGACGGAGCTCCCGCCGTCGTGCGCATGCGCAGTGGGGACCATCGACCCACTTGCGAGCGTACTGCCGCTTGCGAGTGGGTCTGAATGACCCCCTAAGACTATTCTCTCCAGGAGTAAAGCATGTACATATACTAACCTTGCAGGGGAGGATGTCTTGTGATACAACTAGCTATGCAGGATAAGCACAACAGGGGGTACATTTACTAAAGTGAGAGTTTTTAGAAGTGAGTTTTAAAAGTGATGTTGCCCATAGCAACCAATCAGATTCTACTTAACATTTAAATAGCACCTTTTAGAAGATAATAGATAGAATCTGATTGGTTGCTATGGGCAACATCACTTTTAAAACTCACTTCTAAAACCTCTCACTTTAGTAAATTTACCCCCTTTTTTGGTGGTGCATTTTGCACCACCAAAACTCAGTATAAAGTATAAACTCCTTTATTTTCTTATGCAATAGAATCAGTCTGGATTTAATCAGGGATTCTTGTTACACAAAAAACTCTGTAATATCAATGACAGAAAGCAACTGGAAAAAAAGTGTCAATTGCAATTATAATACAGATGATTACATAAATTCCCCCTCTTCCCTTGTTTGTCTACATGTAGAAGTACAGTATGTTTAGCTGCAATGACAGTTTATTTGACTACTGTACTGTATGTCTCTGCCACCTTTGCACATCTTGGTGCCATCATTTACACTCATTCTTCTTTGTAATGAACAGTGAAACCTACAAAAAGGTGAATACTTTGAATAGCCACAGTATGCTCTTCCAGCAGGGCTTCTGACTGTTCGAAAAGTCTAGGATCCCTTACTGCGCACCTGCAAACCTGTGACGCCATCTGCAATTCATGGGCGTTTGTGTGGTGGAGACAGGAAAGCGACCTGAAGTGGATGCAAAATAGACCTGTTATAGGAGTGTCATGGGCAGTGGCGGCTCTAGAGGTGAGGCTGCAGCGCAGTCCAAAATTCAAATAGGGGAGCCACACCAACTGCCACCCCAAACGCTGCCAAACACCGCCTGCCGGGACTCACTGGCAGTTGGTTTTGCTCCCCTATTTGAATTTTAGACTGCACTACAGTCCCACCTATGGAGCCGCCACTAGTCATGGGTGTGATTTGGCATAAGGTTGCGCTCTCTTTCTGCAGCCTCATTGGCCGTATGTTATTTTATTTTAAGGCTTATAATTTTATGTTGTAGTAACAGTGCTGAAAATAGAACATATTGTTTCTTTGACTTTTCAATTTGATATTTCTATAGCACCTTTCGCTTCTTATTATCTTGTAGGCTGGCTAAAGATTCACATAAGGAACTTCCAAGGCCAACACATGACTGGTGAGCCACGGCCTGGAAGAACATGTATAGATGAAAAATAATTAGCTGTCACTGGCTTGTGTATAGAAAGGCAAAGTAGTGTGGGATGGCCTGTGGTCAGGTGCCCTATTCAATATTGCAAACCATATGGGGTATGTTTAGTGATAGAAGTACCAAACATCAGAAAGTAGCTAAAAGACTTTCTATTTATTAACATTATTTTTACTAAACTAAAGTGAAAAAGGGTGTTTTCACACCCTTTTCACATTATTTTAGTTTCACCAAAATTTACTAAAGGGTAATTTTGTAGTAATCAGATCGCATTTCCCATAATTGTAATGGGAAATACAATCTGCCTGGGATTTACTAAAAATGAAATGTAAAAAAATACTGGGGGAAGCCCTGTGATAGTAACGCCACCTGGAGGTGGCATTATCCAGGGTCTCCCCCGGTTACCGGACTCCTGCTCCGCTCTAACAGGCAGAGCAGAACCCGGAGCTGACCCAGTGATCAGCTGTGTGGTCTACACAGACCAGATGCTGATCACTGCTAAAAAAACTTACCTGAGTCCAGGGCTGGTGATCGGGGCTCCAGTGATGTCCTCCGTGGCTCCGGTCAGCTGGTCTCCCATCCTGCACTGTGACCCAGTCAGCTGACCGTGTTACAGTGCCGGATGGGAGACCAGCTGACCAGAGCTACGGAGGACATCACCGGAGCCCCGATCACCAGAAATAAGTGAAACTAAGGGGGATTGTAGTAAATAAGGCCCAGATGAAAAATCTTACATTTAAAATAATATCTGTTCTTAATAATATATTATAGACTTCACTATAACTGCAGATGGAATTTTTTTTAATCCAAACACCGTTTTGCCAAAACCACTCCTTTAAATTATTATTATTATTTTATTAAACTTTATAAGGCGCCACAAGTGGTCCGCTGCATCGTACCGAGGGCAAAACATTAGGACAGTACAGGTTAAATCATTACAGTACAGTACAATAGACAAGTAACAAATAGCATTACAACTATCAACGCAGCCCCTGACGTAAGGGTTGCAATAGAAATATTCAGCGGAAGATGAATCCTGTAGCTATTAGGATGGGCGCTGAATGCGGATCTAGGTCGTAGGAGTGGAGTCCAGGGGCAATGAGCCCGAAGGTGTTGTAGAGTGAAGCTGGTGTGCCAGAGAAGTAGGTAATGAGAACAGAAGGGAGGAGGGCCCTGGTCATGGATCACAAAAAAAGACCCTTAAACCAGGACCCACTGCTTTTACCATAGAAATTATGGGGCCAATATACCATTGGTGGTTCAGAAGTTGCAGTAATAATCATAATGTATTGCTACAAATGATGTATTGGTGCAATTTACCATTCTGGAGTTTCTTTTGGTGCCACTTCTGACTGGCAGCCTAACGCTATAGTTATTATTATAGTGATATGTGTATGCACGGCTAATGGGGTTAGCTAGCAGCGAAAACTTAGGCTTTTCGATCTTTGTTAAATAGATTGAAACCGCCGTTTCCATAGAGTTATAAAACAAAAAGAATTGAAGACAAGCCAAAAATAATGGATATTTGGCTTTACTCCGCTTCATAATTAGACTCCTATGAATTTCTTGCAAAAATGAGACTGTTGTGGGATATGGTTATAGTTTATCTGATCAGCAATATAAACATTTCTTGTATTTTCACCAAACTGGTAATGTGTCTTTTACTTGTTTCACTTGCATGCACAGTAGCTTTCAATCAGTCAGGCCAGAATGAGGAAGTGAATTTGGTGCCTTACTGGTTGGTTGTTGTTGATATCAGTCCAGCATAGTCGATTAACAGATTTGCATGTGGGATAAAAGATCCAGGGACAACAAGAGTTAACTAGACCCATTATGCCAGGACTCCCAGGAATTACCTTACATTTATGTCAGGCAAATGATGTCACAGTCTGACATTATTTGCCTGACATAAAAGTAAGGCAACTCCTTGGAGTTCTCTCGTGATAATTGGGAATCCTTGCTAAGAAATGCAGTCCAGGCAGTGGATCTTCCCACTGCAGGTGGCAACCGTGTCCTTCTGCTGCGCTTACTGCTTGCTGCCCGGTAAGATGCATCGGCAGGTGGCTGGGTGGACCAATGCAACGTTTCAGGCTTCCCTGAGTGAGCTAGTGGTGGGGGCCCCTTTGTTGTAAGGACTCTAGGATGCAACCTACTAAGCCTGCCCTGAAAAAAAGTTAAATCAAGCCCTGAAAGATCTACATGACGGTGACCAGACTGTCAATCAACCCATTAACAAAAATAATTCAACAATTTTGTATATTGTTATTTCACCATGCAAAACATTGCTAAATCTATTTACAGTAATGTTGATAATGTTTTTTTTAAAGAAACTTTTACTGAAGGACTGAAAAACAAAAGCTAATGCCCTGTATTTATTTCTAGTCCATATCTTACTCTGACTTTTTCTACTTGTTTGTCACACTTAGCTGCATCATCCATTTTTTTTTAATCATACCCTTTCTGTTTCAGCTCATTAAAGATATGTCATTAACGCCATCTCTCTGAAAGGCCATTTTCATGAACACTAATTACATTCGTCTTAGTTTTAGTTAAAGTGATCCTGTCGCCAGATTCTACATTGGCTTTTATTTGCTTATTACACAGTGCACAATATAGTATATAGTGTAGTATAGAGTGCTGTCAAGGTCATAGCTTCACTATAACAGGTCAGGCTCTCACCATTCACTATAAGCTTCTAGGCTGAGTTCCTCTAGAATTCACAGATCTCCTTCTTGTGGGTATCAAGGAAGCCAGTTGACTAGGAGAGCATGATGCAGAGAGATCGCACTCTATTAAGTGCCCTGACCATGGAAAATGGGTTCAAGGTAGGGATGGCCATCAGTGGGTTAGTCATCGATGGACACCATTGATGGTTGACCTCGGTGAAACCATCGACTGGGAACCACCTATGGTTTATTCACCAATTGTTATCCCTGCTTTAATACTTGCCGGGTACTGTAGATCAGACAGGTGAGGTACAGAACCCGTTGCTCGGGCACGGGTCCAAGAATGCACACATGAAACCCGCAACAAAGGGATTCTGGACGTACATGGATGCCAAGTAAGTGGAGGAAGAGAATCTCAGCTACATGGACAGGTAAGTGGCAGAAGATAAAGTAGGTGACCATGTTAAATACTTAGATAAGGCATAATTAAATATCAAGTGTCTCAAAGCGGTCCATGACTCAAATGACCAAATTATGAAATGGCAGATGATTTGCTTGATTTACCATGCAATGACTTAAAAAAGCACCTTGAAATGAGCAGAATCAATAATCCTATGATGTCAATCAACAGAACGGAAAAAAGTAGGATACATCATGATATAAAGAGCAGGGACTCTTATTTTGTGAACCTAATCCTAAAACTAATCCTCCTCAGGATGCTCCCTATGAATTCACTAGGAACCAGTAACATCACTGAGATACTCAGTGCCTTTGTTACAGTATGTCACTGATTCATGATAGACAGTATCTAACTATGGTATGTTTTATTGATGCAATCTTTATTTAATCCTACTATTCACACCTTGCTTCCTGGAGGAGGGAGTGATTTAATCATTCGTGTTGTCAAGTGGCTTGGGCAATGCATGTGATGATGGTTTTGTAATCACACATCCTTGCTCATTCATTGTTCCCTGAGGTGGATGGGGCTTGTTGATCTCAGTCATTAACTGGACTGGACTGGACTCTGCATACAGTATGATGACATCTTGGCTTCATCATGGCTTGTTGCTGCCCACTTGCAGACATGTAAACGCCCTTCCCAACCTGCTCCTCCGGTAGCCATGGCCAGATTAAGGACCACATGGGCCTGGGGCTGAAAATTACTGGGTGCTATTGTGGGATTGTGTGACCAGTGCTGTGTGGGTGTGGCCAGTGCCATGTGGGCTTATACACCCCCTACACTATCAGCCCCAATGTCTTCCTAAACACATAAAAGTAGAAAACTTGCATCATTTTGTGAGGAAAATAGAAACACAATTTTAATACTTATGATTTATGGCCGGTCAGGCAAATGGGCGTCTGCTTGTAATCATGTGGTCATGATGAAAGGCCTATTTTGATGTGAAGGCCTGGAGCTGTAGTCTTATCCGCCCCCTTGTTAATCTCGCCCTGCTAGTAGTCCAGGAGGCTTTACCCCAATCCTGTTTCCTCTCAGACATTCCAGTGAACTAACAGCCTGCATTCTCATTAATAAAGGTTCACTTACAAAATGGATGCAAGTCTCTCTAATGCAACTGCAACAGTAAACTAAAGTTCAAGAACATTTTGTATCGGGTGGAAGCAGTTATGTTGGGAGGGTCTTACAGAGGTGAACAAAACATGAATGAAGCAGTTTTTTCAGTGCCCCTTTAAAACCGCAGGGTCCTTAGCTATTTTAAATTGAGAAGCGTTCCTTATTCAACGGTCTACATACTGTATAAATACATCAGATTCTTTTTTGGATACAGGGTAAAAATAGAAACACAGGGGGAGCATATTTAGCTATGCAAGAATTTGGTGAGCTTTCCGTGCCTTCAGGCAGAAGGGAGCTGTCAGTGAAAATCATACCTCTTACCAGTCAAAATTGAAAATATTGTTTAAAAATACTTTTAGGTGTCAGTTTGAGCTAAAGTAGACATCAATCACCCAGTAGCATTGACTCACTTTAGTCCAGAGGAAATTTCGCTTTTCAAACACAGAATTTTCCTGTGATAGAAGCATAGATAGTTCTGTATTCATCTACATAGGGTTTAAAATAGACTATAACACATAGCGCTTAAAAAAAAAAATAAAAAAGGTAATTTTCAATTTTTTTTCCTGTGGATTTTGCCTTGTTATCTGGGCTTTTTGAAAACAAAAGCTGCAGAAATCCCCAGTTGGTGAATTAGTAAGTATGTGTGTTTTAATACCTTTAATACTGGCAGCACGTTCACAATTTATTTCCATTTAGCTCGCGGTCTTAAGTGATTCTATGCAAAACATACTGACACATTTTTGTAAGCCTTAAATGCCTTGTTGGCTGACAAAGAGATGAAATGTTTTATATATATATATGAAAAATAAAAGGTGAGAACAAGCGCCTTATAGTGTAGTAAATTACACAAAATTGTCACCATGCTATCTTAATAGTGGTGCATACCGGATGGACCTAAATCATTAGGCATGTATTACGGAGTCTTTCCCGGTGACTGTTCAGGAGATACTTCTTAGTAGTACAAGCTCACAATATTCAGAATGGAAAGAGAGAGAAAAAAACTCTCATCGTGTAGTAATCAAAACATACTTTAATACATCACACAAACAAGAAATGGATATTTTTTTACATTTAAAATGAATCAAAAAGGCTAATCTGGAGGTTACGAAAGAGGATTCGGTGACCTCCGTCATCATAACCTCCAGATTAGCCTTTTTGATTCATTTTAAATGTAAAAAAATATCCATTTCTTGTTTGTGTGATGTATTAAAGTATGTTTTGATTACTACACGATGAGAGTTTTTTTCTCTCTCTTTCCATTCTGAAAATTGTGAGCTTGTACTACTAAGAAGTATCTCCTGAACAGCAATGTGCCAACATACGTGTTCTCGGGATCTTTTAAGGGATTCCTCTAGATGTAAATTTTGGATTCACAAAATTCCCATATGAACATGAGATACAGTAGGTTGACATTTGAATCAAACCAAACATGCTGTTATGTTAGTTTTATTTCAGAACTTAAAGAACCTCAGCTTTACCGGTGGCCTTACCTAGTAATATTAATTTGGGATTCATGCTACTACAAATTCTATTATGAATTTTAGTAACATTAATTTTTGGTTAAATCCTTCGGATAAAGTCAGTAAAATTCTAATATCCCTGATTACGTGGCCCAAAGTAAGACACCTTCTATCTGGCTTGCCATATTTTTAGACTCTAGTTGGGAGCTGCTAGGGGGAAACAAGGTAGGTCCCTAGGCTCACCAATGGTGAACATCCTTCTGAACCAGCAGGGAGAACTATATAATAATAAATACACCAACATACTTTATACAATGTACAATGACGTCTGACCGACCACCCTCTCGGGACAGGTTATTATGGTTAAAGCAAGAAACAGGTAAAGCAATAATGGTATAAAAATCAACCAAGTTTGAATTGGAACCAATCAATGCTCTTAGAACACAGTATTGTCTAACACAACTAGGGTAATGTAGTGGGCCATATGTGATAAGTAGGAGAAGCTACCTCACTCAACTGCCCAAGTGCAACTCTCTATGTGGATGCTCCAGAAGCCTTAAGGTCAATGGAGGATATGACCTTGTTACAATGGTAATTAGCAGGCTGGGACCATTGGCTCTGCCTGAGTTTAACCTGTACAGACACTATTCTCTCTTGTGACAACTTCATCGTACTGTATACAGCAGTTACTATTAATGCAAGAAGAAACATCTCTAGGCAATATCTCATATAAGTATACATACTTGTACGACTTAGGTGACGCAAATGCTATTGTTATAATGCTGGACACATGTTGACATGTGCCTGACTGATCATATGCCCTTATATGTGCTTTTTCTTGCGTGTGTCAACCGCTACTAGGAAGTTTCCTGCTCCACACTGGAGTCATTGTCAATCCAGAGAATGTTAGTACACTTCTTTAGTAAAGTTCCACTTTTGGAGTGCTCAATGGGGCCAGCTTCTATAAGAAGTTTCTTCTAATGCAAACAATGGGTACATCATCGACAGTATTCAGTCTCCCTCATATGAGGGCAGTTTTCAATATCTCAGACGTAGAACTACAGTAGTTGTCTTCATTCTCACTTGTTGATTATGATGCTGAACAATACCTTGGACAATATCAAACCTGCCCCACACATACAGATCATGGGAACTCTCCTGAGGTTGCAACATCTTAAAAAGAGCAAGATCAATCCTCAGTACAGTGTGCTATAGTGAGAAAATCAGGGGATTACTTCCATTATGTCTTATACTATCATCTGTGCAGAGTGGCATCTATCCCCAACTCTGGGTACGATTCAGAGATGTACACTAATGTCATCGCTGCTGGCATATGTATCGAGACGCCCACCTGCGGCTTCGCAAATCCAAGCGTACAAAGACGCAGCAACAGATCCTTCGATAATCAGACTTCAGAGCAGCTCTATGGTTATGCAGAATTGTTGCTGGTACTGAGACGCCGGAGCCTTATTATCTGCGTACTGGATCGCTGACGCAGCCTGCGACCCACCCAGAAAACTGTCGCGACACACTTGCATTTTTGCCACCACACCCGGTAACCACCCCCAAGCGGTGTCAATCACCCTGTCTGAAAATAGTCGCTGAGAACAACTACAGTAATGGACTTTGATGCATCCGCCGTGTGACTCATACACAGGACATCAGGGTTGGGCATCTGTCCAAATGCAAGGGGGCCCTGGTTTATACTTCGAGGTGAATTCATATTTATATTGTGCTGACAGCCATTACATCCAGAGGCTTCCAGTGCTGTTATGGTGAGAAAAGAATGTAAGTGAGGGGATTTCTGTCAGGTTTTATCCAGTTGGAAATCCAAAAAGTGTTACTGCTAATACTTTCGTTCCATATCGCCCAAATATTCCCTATCGTATCTTGGTCATATCTACTTCACATTTATTCAAACTGTGTTTGACCGTATGTTATCTCTTTGTTTAAATCTGGAGATCCCTGTGATCTAAACACCGCTAGGCCGATCGCCCTTCTCCCAGTGAAACTCTCTGGAAAAAAATGTGAAATCTGATATCCTTCACGGATTATACCAACCTGCTAAGCCCAGTACATTGTTGCTTCAGAACTCCACACAGGGCCTGATTTATGGGTGCACGCTAAAGCAGCTGTGATGGCGTCTTTTGCAAATACCGCAGCCAGTGGTATCACCTTAATGGTTCCATTTTTAGTTAATAATTTTTTTGAATATAAATTCTTGTTCCATCTATTGTAACAATGTGGCTGGTGCTGAGATTTTTGACATTTTTGGTCATTCAATTGTTAGCCTATGTATTGTACAGGAGTTCCTGTGGATGATGCCGCCCATTGTGCATGCTGTATCTTCCCTATTGCACTAAGGTATTACTAAAGGAACACCACCAACCCTGTGCTGAAACCTTCAAAATAATAATAATAATGCCATAAAAGGATAATGTCAGTATTTGGATGCAGACATTTGACTGGGCCTTATCTATGGAGATTCCTCTTCCTTGGACAAGAAAAAAATCGTGACTACGTCTGATGATATACAATCATTAAGTCTGCATTCATAATGCCGACGCCGGAATGTTGACAGTTATGATGTAGACATGGTTAAAATGTCGACAGCAGGAAAATTACGACATTGACAGAATGTTAACATACAGTATGAAGTATGCAGTCATTAAGTCGACATCCACAATGCTGACACTGGAATGTCGACAGTTATGATGTAGACATGGTTAAAAATGTTGACTTTATAAACACCGACACCTGGAAAATGTCAACATGAGCAGAATGTTGACATATGCAATGTCAACATTGTGAAAATGTCAACATGTGGATTAGGGATAGAAGAACACCAAAAACACATTGTCGCCATTTCAACAATGTCGACATTACATTGTCGCCATGTTCAGTGTCTACATAACGGCCATGTCCACATTGCTATGTCGACGTAATGAATGTCGACAATTTGAACGTCAACAAAATATACCACACCCTGCCTAATTTGGTGTATTCCTGAAAAAAAGCCTGATGTCGACCCAGCCTCCTGAACCATTATCATTTAATTATTATCACTGATGTTTAATGTCCCAATGTCAACCATTATCACGCTGGTACCACCACGCCAGCAGCCTAACGTAGCTTAATGATGGTAACAGGAAGTAGGTCGGACATACAGATGTATGCCCCTTGTTGCGCGATTTGCTGGGCCGCGGATGACTGTCATACTTTCACATTTTTGCATATTTTTTCCACCACAGCTACTCCCCAACGCGCTTGTAGTGTACAAGGGATTTAGCATTTGCACTTTTTGCAATCATGGCAAATGTAAATCCACACATTGCCGCTTGGCAGGATGCATGACGCAGCTACGTTATTTCGCCCTCTGGTCTCTTGCCTTTTTATGTAGTTACGGGTAATGTAGTAAAATTTTTCATAAAGCATTAAGAGGGAACCACAGGAAGTGGAAACTTGTAATCCATGGGGCAGATGTACTAAACTCTGGAAAGTGATAAATTCTAGATTAACTACCAACCAGTCAGCTCCTGTCATTTTTCAAACACGCTGAGTGGCCAGGAGTTTATCACTTTCCAGAGCTTGGTACATCTCCCCCTTAAGTGAAGGGTTCATTTTATTTTTTAAAATACTGTTAGGGGGAATTATACTTTAAGGTCAGGAGTTATGTTTTTAAGGATTTGGCCGGCAAATAAAATCAGTCATACACTGTACAGTAAATGCTGTTGGACTGACAATAACATGGCTTAATGTCCTCCCCTACTCTTGTAACATTCCCATTTGTGCATTAGAGGATTATCAGTGTGAAAATCATTCCCGTTGTGTTGTGCAACCTTTCTCCCCAGAGTTCAATGTGTCTTTACACAGCCATTTGTGGCAGACTCCCAGCATGATAGATTTTCTGAACTCTGTTCTACTTGAATATCTATGGCAGTAACTAAAAAGTAATGAAAATCCATTCTGTGACTGGGCTGTGCAGGGTAATAGATGGTCTTTGCTGCTGAAATACTCCCGGCATTAAACCTGGAGTGAAAGACAGGAGTGTTAGTACATTATAACCAATCAGGGCTGTTTCAATCATTTGGACAGGCCCCATGGAGCCATAATCTTTTCCGCACCCCCTTCTTGTATGGCTGAATAGTTAACCAACCTGCTTAAGTAGGTTGTCAGTTATCCCTGATAACAACGGTCCAGGCATAGAGCCATAAACAGGATTATAACCAGCTGCCGAGGAAGACTTATAACTTCTCCCCAGCCTTTTACAGTGTCATCATTTTAACTGCCTGCTTCATGAAACACGTTTCCCAGCCAGGCCACGGGGCAGCATCTGTAGTACCAGCCTGCTTTTCATGTGCCTAT
Source organism: Taudactylus pleione (assembly GCA_031769625.1). Lineage (NCBI taxonomy): Eukaryota > Metazoa > Chordata > Amphibia > Anura > Myobatrachidae > Taudactylus > Taudactylus pleione. Next base: position 3,955,105 of record JAUIMM010000229.1, on the reverse strand, counting down.
ACCCCACGCACAACATCCTGACCACAGGCAGCTGCAACCAGTAGAAAAATGCTGTGACAGCTCTATTTCTCATCATGAAAATTGCAAATTAACAAACAGCAATTCTGCTGTAAACATTAAATACTTCAGACGTGGAAGCTTGCGTGCGTTTCAGTATGATCTGCTTCAGATACTCCAGAGGGTCAGACACGCTGAGGCATAGGCGGAGAGAGAGAGGGAGAGAGAAATCAGAGCTCTAGTTGAAATTCAGATCACAGCGAAAGCAATTTCCGAGTGTGCAAAGTGCTGTCAGCAAGCCTGATGTTTGTGTATGAAATATAGACAATATGACTGGCCCGTCGGATCCTTCTGTCAGCCTGATGGATGGGACCTGTGCAGCAGCAAAGCGGATGCCGTTAGAGCTCAGTCTTTCGGCCGTTGAAAGGGGATTGGGGCTTAATAGAGGTAAAAGTTTCTTTTAATCTGCCGAAAATTCCTAACTGCGGCTACAGCGGAAATAAAACGAGAATGAGTCCTAGCCCCAGGCAGGAACAGTTGGCGGAGGGGAGGGCGGTACGTCTAGCATTTAAATCTATTCTGTGGAGCTCTGTTTTTACCTACAGTGAATATTAATATCAGGGAGGACATTAATCTGCCACATCGTTAGCTGAATATAACACCTGATTTTATTTTATTTTTTTCCACAGGGCTCATTTTATGAGACAGATCCTGCTTCGCAGTTTATAGTGAAGGCATACATAATGAGTAGACAAGCAATATCAGTATCCAAGCCCCCCCCCCCTCCCCCCTGAAATTAGGTCAATTTTAAATACAGTGGCTAGTTGCAGTAAGTGTAAAGCATACTTCTCTACTTTATGGACCGTCCCCTGGAGATTCTGGAGGGGACATCCAAGAGGCACGTGTTATAGAGCTGTCATTATGCAAATCACGTCACCATAGCGTCGCCCACTGCTGTGCAACGTTGCGTTTCACATTATTGCGCGATGGGGGACATATCGCAAAATTCCTGTAGTCTCCCAAGCATAGGCAAGTATGGACCTTACGATCTAACCAATTTAATTAATACAGAGACAGTCCTTTCAAATATTTGTCACATTTCCTACGGAAATGACTAGAGATGACGAGAGACGGTAAAGCGTCATTTTGCACAAATCGGGTTTTGTTTTATGACGGGCCATTTTACGGTGGTGCGGAGCGCAATGCTGTCTTATAGCTAAACTCTGCTTCGCCCTTCTTCACCATACTTGTAAATTGATGAAAGTCAATCCATTCAGCTGTGTGATGGGGCTGGGGTAATAGGGCCCATACACCTACGCGATCAGCATCCGATCCGATTCACATCGGATAACCCTGCAGTCCCGTCGTCACCATTTCTTTTTTTTCTTAGCACAGGATCTGTCGTAAGATCGATCCTGTGCCTCACGCGCTCACTGGGGAATAGGGACAAACAGTCATTGAAATGACTGTATTGCCACACGATGGATGGATCGCATGAAAAAAAAATGGCACGTTCTGAACACGATACGATGGAACATACGTGCTGCACATATGATCATAAGATACCCACGGGAGCGCGCACCGGATGAAAAAATACACGATTTCAACAAGACTGAGGGCCTTATTCAGACTCGGTCGCAAGCGCTGAGTGCTCGCAACCGGGTCGATGTTTGCCCACTGGGCATGTGCATGTCGGTGCCGGCTCCGATGTGCGCATGCGCGAGACCGGGCTAGCGACGGGCGCTAAGTCGCTACGGGTCTCGCATCCAAAGGGGGCGAGCTGTCGATGGTGATTGACAGCTCACCCCATTTGAGGGGGTGGGCAGAAGGGGTGGCCGGCCAAACGGAGGCGTTCCCGACGGAACGCTTGCTATTTGGGGGCGGCCCCACTCGATCAGAGCAGGGTGCTCCCTGGGGCTTGCGCTTGCCGAGACCCGACCTTAGGGTCTCGTCGCAAGCCCTGTTGGTCGCGATGTTCCTGACCATCGTGACCATCAACCTGGTCACTCGCTAGAGCTGTGACCGCCTCTGAATGAGGGCCTGAACGTACGTCAAGTCGAAAATTGTGTGATCGTCTACAAATCGCGTAGGTGTATGGGGGCCTTAAGACTGGGAACACGTAAAGCCAAAATCTGCATTTAAAACGTGAAATGTCATGGACGTATGAGCAAACTGACAGGTCTAAAAAATGCCTCTCAATCCCAGAAATCACATCCATGTTTGATAATGATCCATTGATGATCTGTTGCCGTAAAGTGATGTAAAGAATGCCAATTTGGAACATTTCAGTAACCACAAAGTAAAGCTTTTTTTTTTCTTTACTGATCGCCTGTTACTGAATTACCTGGAATAGTAATTACTTACTCCTATATTAAAAGTCTTGAAATTGACTACCAGTATGCCATACTGTATCTTTATTTTATATATTCTATATCTATGGAGTAAAGAACGTTCATGTACATCAGGCGGGCTTGGTCGTAACATCATGGCACGCTTTCCCGCACACCCCCCCTTCCCTCTTGGCGCCCCTGGGTAACTTTTCATTTTGACCCCAGACTCCCCATGAAATCAGCTTGCTACAGTACCAAAAATAAGCTGAAGGAGATTTCTTGGGTGGAGCAAAAAGTTTAATTGTAACCTAATGGGATTTACTGTAAAGTGATGAAGGCATATTACCACTGACGTGAGGTGAGATCACTGGCTGGTGAAGAACACATGAGGGTGGGTCTGAGTGCCGGGAGCCTGTCTCACCCCCTACTCACTGTAACTCTCCCCTCACTACACTAAGCTTCAGTGTCTACAGATTCTCCTACCTGCATCACAAACTGTGTCTCTTCATTTCCTCCCCCTGCTGCTGCTGACTGCTGCCAGTGGGTCCCTGAGCAGTGCACTTCCTTGACACATGACACATCTTAGGTGTCCATCAGTGTTCAAGGCACCCCCCACCACAATGAGGCATGCCTCTTTTGGCTCTCTTTCTGTGCTGTATTACTGGCCATGGTGTGGCCCCGCCCCCAGCTATGCAAGCAGTGTCTGTGAGCTGAGGAAATTTTAGGGAGCTCTGCAGATTTGGCCAGTTTTAACTAAAAAATTATTACAATAAACAAAGAAGATGTTTCTAAGTTATAAATATCTTCTTTGTGTTATTCTAATCATTTGTATATCAAAACTCTGGAGCATGACAGGGGGTATGAAAGGGGAGGGAGTATGCCAGGGGAGGCAACTGCACGTCCCTGCATATTACCTGTGTTATATATTATTTATTTAATGAAATTACCATGCAAAATGTTTTCAAAACCCACTCACATTTTATATTTGTGCTTTCCTTGTAAAGACTAATGCCATCTTTTAAAAAAAAAAAATATATTTGTAAAACAATAATCCCCACCCCCAAAAAACTCCATTATGTGACTCCCATAATTCGGGTCAGTGGGGTGAAAAAGTGGAGTTTGCCTTTAATCTCTTGTATTACAAATATGGTGCAATTATCAGTTATTTGTTTCTGCTTTAATACATGGATTGCCTTTGTAGAGTGAACTTAACTGCACATATGCACAGAAAAAAAAAAAACATTAAAAATAAATGAAACACAATTGGTCTTTGAAGTCAGCAGTCTCAATTCTCAATCCTTACAATATGTATTCAAATTACTTGAAAACCAACTTTTCATATTTTAGTGTTAACTGTCAAACTTCCAGTTCTCAGGCTGATTGACTTTTCCAAAAGCAAACATACTGTATAACAAATCATTTTTGCAGCAATTACTTACTGCTTACTTATAGTTCATGTTGTGAGTTCAATTTGGGATTAACTAAATCTCTCAAACTCACTGGGTTAAAAGGAAGTTGTTTATTCCTCTCACACATCATGATAAATCAGTGCCACATTGCTTACCAGGTTCAATCTGAACACAATAAATTATAATGAGTTGCCTGGCTCATTATAATCCTTTTTGACCAGGGATCAGAAGTGTAACCAAGCGCAGTATTGCATTGCAAACAATCAGCCAAAAGGGGGTTGGGGGTGGATGCTACTTACCAGATGGAGGGGCCTGGCAGGGGCCCTGGTCAGCGACCGCCCCCAGTGCCCTGTCCACTACCGCTGGTCACGCATGTATAGCAGCTCAGCCACAGCGGAACATTGGGCATCGAGAGAGTGGAGACTGCTGCTGCAGCAGTCTCATCACACTGCGATGTTTGTGGTTGCGGTTGTGCTGCTATGCAGGCTCGGCCAGCGGTTTTGGGCAGAGAGGAGAAGTGTTACAGGTGCTGAGCGAATGGCGCTGTTTCACTTTGCCACGCATAGAAGCATCTTCTGTTTTTTTGGAGGGGGCATGGCCACGACTCCCAGATTTTGTCATGCCCCCCACCATTATGCGCATCCATCAGAGCTATCAAAGGTCCTGCTTCTATCTATCTACAGTATCTATCTATCTATCTATCTATCTATCTATCTAAGTGCTTTCTAAAAATTATAGGTATAATATGATTAGTTCCTATAGATAACTTCTCAGTTGTCCTCTGTAGAATGTTTGATACATCTGCTCCAAAATCATATCTGGCTTTGATAGGGTAGGAGGGGCAGGCCCAGTTGAGGGGCCTATAGCAGCTTTAGGTAAACATTCACACACAGACACACCAGCATGCAGAAATACAGTAATATGTCAAGAGTTGCCCTGCTACCTTCTAATTTTCCACTGCCGGTGACCAATCAGAAAGCAAAGATCATTCTCTTGTCATGTCAGGTGAGTCACGACCTGGCCCTTGAGGTTTCCAGTCAGAGGTCTGGTAGTCGAGATGACTAGGTGTAGAGGCAGCACATACGACTTCCTCATCAGCTAATTCCGGGTGTTGACGAGACCTGACCAGAGACGCGGAGTCTAACTCATTGACCAGTGACCCCTCCAGTTGGGATATGGGTTTAGCTGCGCCCAATGAGCAGGTCATGGCCCCCTGATCAGGGACCCAGGAATTAGCAAGTGACAGGGAGATAAGAAAGACAACTGAGTGACTGGAGATTATCAATGGAGAATATTGGTAATCACTGATGTTAGTAATACTGAAGTATATTGGTAGAGACAGATGTAGAATAACACTGAAGAATATCAGTAGTGACTGATGTTGAATATCACTGAAGAATACTGGCAGTGACTGATGAGTATTTGTAGTGACTGATGTTGAATATCACTGAAGAGTATCAGTAGTGACCGATGTTGAATATATCTGAAGAATATTGGTAGTAACTGATGTTGAATATCACTGAAGAGTATCAATAGTGACCGATGTTGAATATTCCTGAAGAATATTGGTAGTAACTGATGTTGAATATCACTGAAGAGTATTGGTATTGGTAGTGACCGATGTTGAATATCAATGGAGAATATCAGTAGTGGCTGATGTTGGATATCACTGAAGAGTATCAGTAGTGACTGATGTGGAATATCACTGAAGAGTATCAGTAGTGACCGATGCTGAATATCAATGGAGAATATCAGTAGTGACTGTTGTTGAATATCACTGAAGAATATCAGTAGTGACTGCTGCTGAATATCACTAGAGTATAACAGTAGTGACTGATGAATCGTACTGAGGATACAACAGCATGGAACCTGGAACAGCAATTCGAAGCTAGCAGCTACTGGTGAAGAGAAGTTGTTCAGGTGACTTCCTGTTTCCTGGAGTCCTGCTTTATACCCTTAGGCAGCTGTCCATTGGAGGACAGAGTCAGCTGAGAGGTGACCAGGCTACTATTGGTGGAGGGTCCGGTCAAGTGAGACAGACAATATGGCTGCACCCATGACCGCCGCGGGAACTCCATTATGGAGGATTGCGTGGAAATCAACAGGGCTAGGGATAATACTCAGTGTGTGACCTGCTGCCGCACCTGGCATCTGACCATGCAGCTAGTTGGGGGAAGCTGGCGCCGTGGTGAGTAATGGCCTAACCCAGGCTGAATCCTGACAGTACCCCCTCCTTTTAGGGTGGACTCCAAACACCTTGAACGTTTAGCAGAATTTTTTTTGTGAAAAGCACAATATGCGGAGCATGAACATCAGAGACTTTTATCCATGCTCGTTTCTCCAAGCCATAGCCCTCCCAGTCAATCAAATACTGAAGATGACCCAAATGATGTCTGGAATCAAGAATCCATTCCACCTCAAACTCAATCCCACGTTGAGTACGAACCTGTGGAGTTTTAGGTGGAGTGTAATGGAATTGATTGAGAAATAAAGGTCGAAGCAAGGAAATATGAAACGTATTAGATACCCTCAGTTGGGAAGGTAATTCTAATTTGTATGCCACTGGGTTCCCTACCTTAAGATATGATAAGGACCTATGAAACGTGAAGCTAGTTTCATACTTGGAACTCTCAATCTCAAATTCTTGGTGGAAAGCCAGACCCTATCTCCAGGTCATAGAAGAGGAACAGCCAAACGTTTGCGATCAGCAAATTTCTTGTAGTTGCTAGATGCTTTCTTTAATGAAGAATGTATTTTCTTCCAGATATTGGAGAAGGATTCAAGAAGACCGGATACAGCAGGTACTTCTACCGGTGGTAAAGCTTGAAACTCTGGGACACAAGGATGCTTTCCAAAAACAGCAAAGAAAGGAGTAGAATTCGTGGATGTGTGGTAATGATAATTATAAGCAAATTCTGCCCAAGGAGGCAGATCAAACCAATCATCTTGAAAAAAGAATATACAAATAGTCTGATGAAAGTCTCCAGTTCTTGATTAATTTTTTCTGTCTGCCCATTAGTCTGCGGATGATAGGCAGAGGAAAATGTTTATTTTATCTCACAGGAAGAACACAAGGCTTGCCAGAATCTAGCCACACATTGTACACCACGGTCAGAAATGATGTCTTTAGGTAGGCCATGCAGATGAAATATTTCATGAAGAAAGGCTTTGGCTAATTTTGGTGCCGAAGGGAGACCAACCAGATGTATGAAGTGAGCCATTTTAGAAAATTGGTCCACCACTACCCAAATCATGATGTGACCATGGACTCGACAGAATCGGTAAGTGTCATAGAGGACTTACTGATTTGTGATGAGCCATCTTGGCACAGGAGACAATAAAATCACTGACATGCTCTTTCATGGATGGACACCAGTAGGAACATTGAAGGAATTTACAGTTTTATTGAATGCCAGAATGATCTGCAAATAGAGAGGCAAGGGCCCAAGTAAGTAATTTTTTATATATATTGGGAGCCACAAAGACTTTGCCAGGAGGAGGAACAGAACTAATGTGAGTGTGTGCAAACACTAGAGGACTGAGAATAGAATGTGTTTAATGTTGATTTTCATCTTCTTCCAGAGGCAAAAAGGATCTAGAGAGCGCGTCAGCTTTCTGATTCTGTACTCCTGGACGAAATAGGACCTTGAAATTAAACCTGGAGAAGAAAAGTGGGCCTGCTGGGATTAAGACATTGAGCCATCATCAAATATAGCAGATTCTTGTGATCTGTAAAAATAGTTACCGGGAACTTGGCTCCTTCCAAAAGATGTTTCCATTCCTCGAATGCAAGTTGCATGGGCAATAATTCCTGATCACCAATAGCGTAGTTCCTTTCCGCTGGGGAAAACTTGCAGGAGAAATAACCACAGGGATGATTCCGTTCATCTTCGGCTATTTGAGATAACACGGCTCCCACGCCGACTGAGGAGCCATCTACTTCAACTGTAAATGGTTCATTCAAATCCGGTTGACACAGGATAGGAGCAGAAGAGAAAGCCTGTTTGAGAGTCTGGAAGGCGACTACAGCAGATGGTGACCAATGAGAATTATTTGGCCCCTTTCTTTGTGAGTGCTGTAATGGGGGCTACTATGGTGGAGAAGTTGTTGATAAACCTTCGGTAGTAGTTTGAAAAACCGAGGAACCGTTGAACAGCGTTCAAAGAATTAGGTTACGGCTAATCCTGAATGGCATTCAGCTTTTCTGGATCCATCTGTGAGGATTCCCCTGAAATGATATGACCAAGAAATGGCACAGAAGGCTGTTCAAAAATACACTTAGAAATTTTTCCAAAAAGGTGATGGGCTCAAAGACGGGAGAGGACCTCTGTTACATGAAGACGATGAGACTGGATGTCCCATGAAAAAAAATCACAATGTCGTCCAGATAGACCACTACAGTATGATAAAGAATATCCCGAAAATGTGTTGCAAAGGCCAAAAGGCATCACTATATACTGGAAGTGGCCATCGCGAGTATTGAACGCAGTCTTCCATCTGTCACCTTCCTTTATCTGAAGCAGGTTGTAGAGCACTTGAAGATCTAGTTTGGTAAAGATGGTGGTACCATGCACCTTATCGAAGAGATCAGAAATGAGAGGAAGAGGATACTGATTCTTCACAGTGATTTTGTTTAATCCACAGAAGTTGATACAAGACCTAAGGCCCGGTACTTTTTTGCCACAAAGAAAAAACCCGCTCCAACGGGAGAAGTAGATTGCCAAATGAACCCTTTGGCTTAGTTTTCTCTGATATAATCAGACATTGCCTCAGTTTCTGGGACTGAGAGTGGATAGACACGACCACACAGTGGAACCTTTCCAGGCACCAATTCAATGGCACAATCCCACGGGCGGTAAGGAGGTAGTTTATCAGTGGCTTGTTCACAAAAAAACATCACAAAATTCTTGGTAGGGCTCGGGTAGTTGAGGGTAGTTGAAGTTTACCCACAGAAACTGGAGCTGTGTGAGAAGAAGAGATCTCAGGAGTACTTTGATGAGTCCTTAAAGGAACTATTCGAGAAAGACATTTATGCTGGCAATTGGGTCCCCATGCCAGAATATGCATGGTAGACAATCAATAGTAGGACTATGCATCTGGAGCCAAGGTAATCCAAGAACTAGAACATAAGTACACTTGTGTAGCACTAAAGCTCAATTTCTTCTTGATGCAAAGCACCAATACTGAGCGAAACAGGAAGCAAAATTGACGTTATGGTACCTCCCAGGATAGTACTGCCATTGATAGCAGAGAGGGCCAACATCCATGGAAGTGGTTTAACTGGAATCTGAAGTTCACGCACCAAAGTTTGTGAGTCAATTAAAGCATTAATTCTCAACACGGACTTTGATGGGCAACAAAGAATCAGATAAGTGAGAGGAGTTAGATAGAACCCCCAACCGGACACTCCTAGAACCGGTCAGGGTTTTCCGTTTCCTGAGAGCTGAGGACAAGCGCCAATGAAAAAGATCAATTTTAATATAGAGAGAAATTAATTCTGAGAGTGAATCAGGTAGGTCTTGCGAAGCCAACTCATCTTTCAGTTTTTCAGACAAACCATGTAAGAAAGCAGCTCTAAGAGCTCTGTCATTCCATTCCAGCTCAGATGCAATATTTTGAACCTGGACCATGTACTGGCCCACCGTGCATGAGCCCTGGCGCATACATAGAATATCAGCAGAGGTAGAAATAGACCTGTCTGGTTCATCAAAGATCCTTTTAAAAGAACGAATGAAATCCTCATAATTGGAGACCAAGTCGTCTGCACATTCCCACAAAGGAGAGACCCATTCCAGAGCAGATCCGGAGAGTTAAGAAATAACATAGGCTACTTTTGATCTTGGTGCGGGAAAATTCTGAGGCAGACATTCAAATTTAATCTCACACTGGTTAATGAAACCATGGCAGAGTCTAGGATTCCCATCAAAACGGTTGGGGGTAGGTAATTGAAGACGAGACTTCGGAGGAGACGACACAGGAGGAGAATTCACTGGTACAGTTACGGAAGAAGTTGGAACCACTGAAGCTAGGGTGGACTGAATAGTATTTAATTGAGTAGAACAGTGGTTCTCAAAGTTTGACCTCAGGACCCCACACAGTTCACGTTTTGCAGGTCACCTTGCAGGTGCACAGGTGTATTCATTACTCACTGATACATTTTAAAAGATCCACAGGTGGAGCTAATTATTTACCTTTGATTCTGTGAAGAGACCTGGAAAACATGCACTGTTTAGGGTCCTGAGGAACGAGTTTGTGAACCTGTGGAGTAGAAAGTGTCTGAAGATAGTGTGCCACCTGTTGCTGAGCTGCTTCTTGATTCTCTATATGAGAGGGAAGGTTCTGTATTGCCCAGACACCTTGGAGACCCTTGGCATCCATTTGGACTGAACAAACTATCATAACCTGACTCTTTAGTTTTCCAGTCAGACTGTAAGTCGGGGTGACTAGGTGGGGAGGCAGCAGTAGACGAGGAGGAAGTACATACGACTTCCTCATTGGCTAATTCCTTGTGTTGAAGAGACCTGACCAGAGGCGTGGAGTCTAACTCAATGAGCAGGTCACGGCCTCCTGATCAGGGACCCAGGAATTAGCAGGGAGATAAGAAAGACAACTGAGTGGCTTGAGATTATCAATGGAGAATATCTGTAATCACTGATGTTAGTAATACTGAAGTATATTGGTAGAGACTGATGTAGAATAACACTGAAGAATATCAGTAGTGACCGATGTTGAATATCACTGAAGAATACTGATAGTGACTGATGTTGAATATCACTGAAGAGTATTGGTAGTGACTGATGTTGAATATCACTGAAGAGTATCGATAGTGACCGATGTTGAATATTCCTGAAGAATATTGGTAGTGGCTAATGCTGAATATCACTGAAGAGTATCGGTAGTGACTCGTTCAGATGACTTCCTGTTTCCTGGAGTCCTACTTTATACCCTTAGGTAGCTGTCCAATGGAGGAGAGAGTCAGCTGAGAGGTGACCAGGCTACCATTGTTGGAGCGTCCGGTCAGGTGAGACAGACAATATGGCTGCGCCCATGCCCACCATTGCGGGAACTCCGATATGGAGGATTGCGTGGAAGTCAACAGGGGATAATACTCAGCGTGTGACCCGCCATCGCACCTGGTGTCTGACGCGCGGTTAGTCAGGGGAAGCCAGCGCTGTGGTGCGTAACTGCCGATCTCAGGCAGAATCCTAACATGGTGTGATAATGAATGCCGCCAAAACAGTGCTTTAGTCATCTGACCAGACCAGAACTCAGGCCACCGGAGAGCTGAAGAAGAGGCTGCACATTATGTTGATGCAGAGTTGTCTACTCTAACAGAATGTTAGAGTAATGGATATGCATCAGTGCTCATTGCTCAAGGCAATCCATGTGCAAAAAAGAAATGCAAAAATGAATCAAACTTAATTCAAAAGTGTGCAAACCAACTTGAAACAGGCTCACACGTGGTTCAGGCTTCTCAAACATGGTCAAAACTAATTCTAAAATTCGATCAATTTAAAAAAATGTTTTAACTGATGGATGGACCATAACCACTTAGACCATCTCTACTCACAAATTAGGGGGAGACCTCTGCACTCCTGAGAGTGCAGGGAATTCTAGGAGAGAGATGGACAGAGGTAGACTGGGCCTGATAAAATAATGCCTTACCCACTTTTGGAAAAAAAACACTTCATTAAACTTTGTCCATCTCATCCCTCTGGAAGCCATCTCTTGAAAGCAAGGTAGGAAATGTAGACAGGTATGGCAAGCATGTGTTTATGCTGCTACCCATGTATAGCAAACCATTACTAAAACTGTGTTACTTCTACCAGCACTGTAGCAGTGAACTTATAATCTGGCCTACAACTAACACCATAATGTCATAAAAGAGGTGTAGGAAACGATACTTGGCACATCCTAGGGATGCAACGGGCACCTCTCAGTGGCGTAACTAGGGCAGGGCGAGCGGGGTTCGTGCCCTGGGCGCGGGGGGGGGCGCCGCCGGCCACGGTACCGGCCCGCCCGCCCTAGTTAGCCAGTGTAGTGCCGACCGCAATGAGTGCGCAGTGGCCGGCATGCGCAGAATGCAACAATCGGCCGATTGCGTGCGTGTCATTTATAGAGGAGGATCTCCCCAGGGATTGGATGCTGCGATCAGCAGCATTCAGTGCTCTGTGTGGAGGAAGAGCATCAGGTGACAAAGTCCATACTTTGGTTTAGGAGGGAACTTTGACGTGCAGCCTGTTTACCATCATGCTGGGAGAACAAGCCGCAGCAAGGTGCTGCGGAAAGCCATCTCCATTCTCAGTGACAGGACACTGAGCGGACGGGGCAAGAGCAGCACAGACAGACCTCAGCACCAGCCGGGAGCATTGTGCAGCATGAGCAGACCTCTGTGCTATCCGGGAGTGGATCTCAGTGCTAGCCTGCACAGACACCAGAGAGGTAAGAAAGTGTTTTTTAAGGACCAGAGCGTGATAACACCATAAGCAGGAGACAGGTGCTACCGTGGCTGTGCCAGTGTCGCTCCCTCGGCCTTGCGCACTGGGTGGTGGCACCGGTCTCACACCCCTCATTACAGCCCTAACTACTGCAAAACATTAGCTTTACTGACAGGCACCTTACTGTCTATTACTGATACTAAGGAATATCTGATCAAACACTGGTCTTATTGGTAAGCATCGTATTGCACATCACTGCTATTAATGAGCAACATCTTACTGTTCATTACCTTTACTGCTGCTAAAATGACTTATCATCGCACGGTGGGGGGAGGGTCATGAAGACACTATTTATATTCTTAGTTCATGCCCACTGTTGCCTGATTTATGTAACTGACATCCATGCCTGATAAGACGGATCACGTCATCACAACCAACTCCGCCCATTTCAAAGGAATGAGCAGTGTCCGTGAATGCGGCCTACTGTCCCCAGAGTTCAGGAGGGCTCCCCGAAGTTCGTGGGTCTCTGGCACATCCTGGTAAGTATGACCATAGCTCTTTATGGATTTATGATTTTGGGCCTGATTCAGACCCACTCGCGAGCGGCTGTCCGCTCGCAAGTGGGTCGATGGTGTGCACTGAGCATGCGCACGACGGAGGGAGCTCCGTCGTGCGCATGCGCGAGACGCGACGAGCGAAGGACTTTCCTTCGCTCGTTGTGTCTGATCAAAGGGGGCGTGCTGTCGATGTTGATTGACAGCACGCCCCCTTTGGTGGGCGTGCCGGGGGCGTGCCTCCCAGCCGGGGGGCGTTCCCAAGGGAACGCCTACCGTTAGAAGCCGGCCCACTGACATCACTAGTGATGTCAGTGGGAGTGATTTTGGCTCTGATAGAGCCAAAATCACTCCGGGCCTTGCGGTTGAGAAACTCAACCGCAGGCTCCGGCTCGCAGTGGCGATGGTCGCAATGGTCAAGACCATCGCGACCATCAACCTGCATGCTCGTATAGGCTGTGGGTGGTGACCCACAGCTATACGAGCGTCCAGGAGGACGCTCCATAATTATGGAGGTGGGCCCTGATTCAGAGCGAGCGCTCTGGTCAGAGCGTCCGGCTCTGAATCAGGGCCTTTGTTTTTTGCAGCTGATCCTCTGTTTATTTCAGTAAAGTCTGGTCTAGGGGGGGGGGGATCCAGACAGGCACCTGTAATCCCTCTGCACTTTCCTATTACAGGTTATATAATGCGCACTGTCTGAATTAATGACCCCCTCTGAGTGCAGCACAACAGCCGTTCAAGCGCTGTTAGTTCCATGAAGAAAACAACATAGTGCGACAAGTCACACACTGATTTCACATTCCCATAAGAGAACCCCCAAACAAATCACTAACATATTCCACAGTCAGCGACCTGCTACACTGCCACCTGGTCACTTTGTGCTCACGTTATATCACCCTGCGGCGTCTGTAACAGTAGAAAGAAACTTCAACAAGTCGCTTAAATGGGTAAAACCTAAGACACATGTTTTGGCTGAATACACAGTTCAGAAACAGTATTGGCAACAACAAATCAACGCAAATCAATCCAGGAACCTATAAAATTGTTACATTCATGATTCGGTCTGGTTAATGAACCTTTGTCGAGCTTTCCTTAAGCGTAAAAATGTAGATGTAACAATATTTCCAGGCTTTTGTATTACCTACTATAGATTTATTCCCACATATGTTTAAAGACACCTGTCATGGTCACAGCAGTGATTCTAGGATTACTGCTCAAGAAATATAAGGATCTGTGCCCTTCACTCTGACACGACACTCCCTCCTGCTGTCTACCAGGTAATGGGGACTGCGTCACTTTGCATGGCCCCCCCACCCCCCTTTCCACGATTCATTTTAAATTACAAGATGCTTCACTTTATTCTGCCCATGATTGATAGCTATTCATAACTCATAAAACAGAAGCATGACAGATGCAGCAGAGATATTAACCTACAGAGAGAAGACTATCCACGGAATGTAGCAGAGATGCCATTAGTTGGGTCCCAGCGGAACTGTGTATTAAGACGGAAACGTGATCATTTGCCATTGGGCGTCAGCAAACTCCGTTTCCTGCGTCTTCTGGGAAGAGGTCCCTGGAGAAATGACTATTTTTGTGTTTGGATGAGCAGAACTGTTATCTGTGCGCTTGCAGAAGGCCAGGTCTGGGCTGTTACATTTAAAAAGCTGAAGCCTTAGGGTAAGGTGCCAGGCTCCCAAGTACAGTAACAATTATTATATCACCTGAGAGCGACAGACAGGAAGGTATTTATCCTTATATAGTACTGTAATAGGCCATAGCAATTGTATAATTATACTTAAACAGGTTTTTTTTTAATCTAAACCTGTCCACGGCTAAGGAGGACAACTAAGAAACTGAACATAATATGATATAAGTTAATATAGGCAGTTCACAGAATTTTTTTTTATGTATTTAATGTCTACAGTACATGTAATTAATTATTTATCTAAAGCAGAACACATATTTATACCCCCAACTGTGTGTAAATATATTCAAGTACCCCAAATCTGAATTAAATGCTACTAACTACTCATGTTTTAAAAATATTTATTACGATTAGTTTTTTTTATGTATATATAAATGTAATATTATTTTGAGTTCTAATTAATGAGCTGAGTTACTCCATTAATCTATCTGAGATAAATACCACTTGCAGTGTAAAACCCATAAGCTACTGTAGACAGAGGCGCCAAGAGTGGGGGGAGCGGCTACTAATTACCCGGGCCCGGGCTTGTTGGAGGGGCCCGACAGGTCCCGGGATCCGAAGCCGCTCCCCTGCCCTCTGTCAGCAGCACAGCACATGCTAGGGATGGACATTAGAAGCCGATGGTTAGCACATCGATGTTTCAGATTCAATGGAAGTACTTTTTCCATCTAATAGCGGGAATTCGATGGTTGCCAGCCATCGGATGCAGCTTTCTGATGGCATTCCGAAGGGTGGCTGTTGGGGGAGCACGGGTGAGCAGCAGGAGAATAGATGCGTTGCGCATGAGCAACGGCATCTATTTGCAGTGTAGGGTGAGCCTGGGGGCAGCCCAGCATCTCGGAGAGAGTGACGTGATCAGGGGTGCAGCGAGACTCCGCCCCCTTTCCCATGGGCTCCTGTGGAAGGTATACTGTAGCTTTGACTGCTTCTGCGCATGTGCAAAGTACCATCGAATGGTTACAATGCTAGTTGCCATCATATTGCTGGATTTGACGTGGAAGCACGGCAACCATTCAATTGATATCCAACCCTAGCACATGCTGTGGAGCTTCAATTGATGTTTTTGGTACTAAATCTGCCATCTATGAAGCAACCAAGTGATATGGTGTAAGAAAAATTAAGTTATCACTAATGGCGCATATCCACTACACGGTTCTCTCCATGAGCGATATCGTATAGTGTGTCCCCAGCAGTGGTGTGCTCAATGTCCTTAATGACATTGAGCGCACACACTGAACAATATATCGTTCAGTGTCGGCACCCTCCCTCATCCCCGAACCTGCACAACCTGACGACAGGGCCGGATTAATGGGGGGGGTGATAGGGGCGGTCGTCCCGGGGCCCCCACACATGGGGGGCCCCACACTGTCACCACAAGCAGTACAGTCATTAATGGAGGGCAGAACAGCATTTTGCTGCCCGCACTACAGTTCACCTCCGCGCTGTCCCCGCCCCCTCCTCAGCAGCAGTTGCAGCCATAGGTCAATCACACTTCCTCGGACTGTCTGTCTTTGAGGCCCAGGCTGAAGACAGAAGTCGGGACTCGGGCGCACATGTGCCACAATGCTAGGCTCTGGAGGCCATCCCCCTGCTTCCCCCATTGCCGCCGCTATCCTTTGATGGTCTGGTCCCGTTACGGCCTCAGCGGAGGAAGCGGACCCGCTGAACAGACCAGATGCCACTCAGCGCTCCCACACTGAGTATTACTGTGCTCCTTCCCGGCCAGGGCCGGACTGGGACTAAAAATAGGCCCTGGCATTTAAATCACACAGGCCCACCTCAGCGTCAGCATCTGGCCCCAAGTGTAGACTGCTCCCCTTACTATTCCTGACTCTTCTTACTTCTTAGTCTATGCTCTTACAAATATAATTAATAACACCATTAACAATTTACAACATACAAGTGTACATTATTCTCCGTTAAAATACACACAACAGAGCTCATCATGCAGGGGATTCAAACATGTGCCGCAGTCAGACATTTGGTATTTGGTTGGTTCTGTTAGGTACAGCTGGCATTTCATTGTGTACAGTAGGTCACACACAAAGAAAGAAAAGGGGAGGCATTTCGCCTCTTGACCAAGCACTAGCTTAGCAGTTGTAGAGTATTAGATAGAATTCATTGTAGGAATTTTTAAGGACAGGGGCACTGAACACCGATGAGGACACATCTGTGCCACCAAAGCAGAGCCTTAACAACCATTGTGGTCCCCTGTGTTCCTCTACACATTGTAAAGTAGAAAGAGCACGTGCCAACTTACTGGGAAGGGGCGTGACCACACAATAGTACCGCCAATTCAACCTTCGTCACATTTTACACCGCAAAGTAGTGTCCCTTGTTCATGTTACACCACACCACACAGTAGTAGTGCCTTATAACACATTATGCTACACAGTAGTAGTGCCTTATAACACATTATGCTATACAGTAGTAGTGCCTTATAACACATTATGCTACACAGTAGTAGTGCCTTATAACACATTATGCTACACAGTAGTAGTGCCTTATAACACATTATGCTATACAGTAGTAGTGCCTTATAACACATTATGCTACACAGTAGTAGTGCCTTATAACACATTATGCTACACAGTAGTAGTGCCTTATAACACATTATGCTACACAGTAGTAGTACCTTATAACCATTATCCTACACAGTAGTAGTGCCTTATAACACATTATGCTACACAGTAGTAGTACCTTATAACCATTATCCTACACAGTAGTAGTGCCTTATAACACATTATACTACACAGTAGTAGTGCCTTATAACACATTATACTACACAGTAGTAGTGCCTTATAACACATTATGCTACACAGTAGTAGTGCCTTATAACACATTATGCTACACAGTAGTAGTGCCTTATAACACATTATGCTACACAGTAGTAGTGCCTTATAACACATTATGCTACACAGTAGTAGTGCCTTATAACACATTATGCTACACAGTTGTAGTGCCTTATAACACATTATGCTACACAGTAGTAGTGCCTTATAACACATTATGCTACACAGTAGTAGTGCCTTATAACACATTATGCTACACAGTAGTAGTGCCTTATAACACATTATGCTACACAGTAGTAGTGCCTTATAACATATTATGCTACACAGTAGTAGTGCCTTATAACACATTATGCTACACAGTAGTAGTGCCTTATAACACA